>CM053581.1:505116266-505131757 GCA_028627135.1 Pseudochirops cupreus
ATATACATATATATGTGCAATTATTATTATTATTATTGACTACATCCAACTGGAACTTGAGATACACAGGCACTGCAGTTCGGAGATCCATCCTGCCCTACCAAAAAGTGACATAGGAGAGAATAGACTGGGGGAGGGGGGAAACACTGGGATGGCTGTTTTGGGTGGTGGGTGGGGGAAAGACGGGGAGAAGATATGTACCTCAAAAAAAATTTAATAAAATAAATTTAAAAAATAAAATAAAATAAAATAAAGAGGAAATAGTAAAACAAAATACTTGTGAAGATCCTCCCTAGACCCTTTGAAAAGTGGTAGACTGAGTGAATTGTGATGAACTGGAACTCAAGGAAACATTTGAATAGGAAAATCTTACTGAATACTAAAATTATGAGAAATTATATAAGGTGAAACAACTTACTCAAGGTTGCTCTTTTGCTAAATGAGGGAGTTAGAACTGAACCCAGGTCGGATGATTATAAATCCAATGTTCTTTCCCCTAAATAATGCTGTATAATATAAGGAATGGGGCTAGAACTGGGCCTGTCACTTCCTTTGGTACAGAGCCTCCCTAGATGAGGGAAATCTCTTGACCAATGCAGGTGGAATGTTCTCTGCAATTTGCAGTCTTGTATGGTTGATTAAAGCAGTGAGAGTTTAAATGACTTCCCAGGGTCACACAGACAATTTTTCAGAGGAAAGACTTGATCCCACAGCTTCCTTACTTAGAGTCCATTTCTCTATCTTTTCCCCATGCTGCCATGTTACTAGTTGACACATTTATTATAACATCCTTATAATTTTTTTTAATCAAATGGTGAAGGAAAATCCCATCAATGTGGGCTATCTGAGAAGCTGCAACAACAATTGTATTACAGAATGATTCTTTGTTGCTGCATTCCTCAACAGAATTTTACATAAAGGCATCCCAAAATATTTTTTCTCTTAATTATACCATAGATGGAAAGTAGGGTGAGAGTACAAAAGAGGTGCAAGACTTTCAAGTTAAAGTATTTCTAATTGAAAGTTGACATATGGATGAGGCAGGTGGTAGAGTTCTTCAATAACAGACTAGGTATTAGTTAATTTAGATGACTAAATTGAAGAGTTCCAAATGGCAGAATTCAGCCATGCCTCCACACTCCCCACTCAATTTTGTTAATGGAATCACTCTTGTAGTTAAAGAGAAACACCTTTTTTTTGTTAACTGTTTCATAAGAATGGACTCTGAAATGCTCACACTAACCCCGTTATTATGTTTCTAAAAGATATTTAGATATCCCCCTAAAAAATTCCAAGTTCAGTTTCTATCCATTGCATGAAGTCTAAGGGGAGATTAAGAGGTAAATTAAATTCTGTTAAAACATAAACTCTCTATGACACTGGGGTTTCTTCTCATTCATTTGGTAACCACTTATTAAGCAGTTACCCTGTTTAATCCATTCCAATATAATCCAGTCCAATCCAATAGCGATTTATTAACTGCTTGCTTTCTCTCCATGGTATAATATAAGAATCTGACCTGACCCTCTGCCCCTTCAAAAAAAGAGAAAATAAAAGGCCTTTGTCTTCAAAAACATAAATTCTTCTGGGAGGATGCAACAGATAAAAAACATAAATATATGAACATATGTAGATATTTACATGTACAAACAATTCCAGTGTTATGTCAATTTGCATTAAAAAATTCAACTCCCCTGGTAAATCTCTGGCTTCAGGTAGCAGCAGTGGGAGCTGCTTTGGAGCCCCTTGCCAAAGGTCCTCTGCTCCAGGCACTGAAACCATTCTGGCTGTAAGGACCCAGGCACTGAAATTCCTCAGGCACTGGGGTCCTCAGAGCCATTTACTGGGCAGTACCACATAAAGCACCTGAAAGTGAGGGGAAAGACTGCAGAATTGTCCATTTATGCTAAGTGAGAATGGACTATACATACATACACACATAATACATACATGTGTATGTATTGTTTATGAATATACGTATGTGTGCACATATGTATAATTATAGAAATAGCTGGTGCAGTGTTCAGAGTTAGGAGCCTAGAGTCAGAAAGATTTATCTTCCTGAGTTCAAATCCAGCCTCAGATACTTACTAGTTGTGTGAATGTGGGCAAGTCACTTAATTCTGTTTTCCTTAATTCCCTCATCTGTAAACTGAGCTGGAGAAGGAAATGGCAAAACACTCTAGCATCTTTGTCAAGAAAACCCCAAATGGGGGAGGCTAGGTGGTGCAGCAAATAGAGCACCGGTCCTGGAGTCCGGAGGACCTGAGTTCAAATCCGGCCTCAGACACTTAACACTTACTAGCCTTGTGACCTTGGGCAAGTCACTTAACCCCAAATGCCCTTCCTTCCCCCCTCCAAAAAGAAAGTGAAAAAAACAACAACAAAAAAAAGAAAACCCCAAATGGAGTCATAAAGAGTCAAACCCAACTGAAAAGACTGAACACAAAATAATAATAATAAATGTCAGGGGGAAAGATTACAAATGACCTAAGGGATTATGAGTATTTCTATAATAAAATACATATGAGCTAAGTCTTGAAGGAAGCTACAGATTCATTCTGTAAGGCAGAAATGAGGAGAATGTGATTTCTAAGCACAGTGTAATAGATTAATTTTGCAAATAGGATACCTGAAAGAGACCCAAGAAAAAAGGAAAAGCTCCTTATCTCTAAAAATGGTCATCACAACTCTTGATGTAGTATCCTGAATTAAGGAAGTGCTTACCTAGGGAGTCGCTAAGCATGTATAAGAGTGCAACAGGATGTTATTGAGACGTAAGAACTAATACACATGACCTCAGCGATATGACGCACAGGGCAGTAAGAACCAGCAGGACAACGCGTACAATGACAACAGCACAAAAAAGGCAAACAACTTTGAAAGACTTTTAATTCTGATCAACGTAGTGATAAACAAAGGCACCAGAAAAAGAAGGAGCATGAATTCAGCTGCTTCCAAATAAACAATGGGCTAAAAATACAGAACGAGACATGAATTTTTAGGCGTGACAAATGTGGAAATTTGCCTTGTTGGTCCGTACATGTATATTATGAGGGTTTTGTTTTTGTTTACTTTTCATTGTTCAAGAGAGGTGGGGGATGGGAGGCAGATAAAAATGTCTATAAAAATGATTTTTTTTCTTTTTTTTTGAGGGGGTAAAGCACGGCAATTGGGGTTAAGTGACTTACCCAAGATCACACAGCTAGTAACTGTTAAGTGTCTCAGGCCGGATTTGAACTCAGGTCCTCCCGATTCCAGGGCCAGTGCCCTATTTACTGTGCCACCTAGACTCTCCTAAAAATAAATTTTATAAAAGAAGTTGAAAAATTCTGTATATCATACTAACCTTAACCTTGTCTAAACTGATAAGCATGACTTAATCATGTGAATATTTTGTTTACACTACAGAAACACTTACATATTTAGAATCATAGTTATTGAATTGGAAAGCAAAATGGGATTAAATAGGTATTTTCATTTTGTCAAAATGCAATTCAAGTGAATTAAATTCAGTGAACATTTATTAAGAACCTACTATGTGCCAGGTACCTTGAAGCACTGAGGCTGCAAAAACAGACAAAAGATAATCCCTGCCCACAAATAGTTTACAATTTAAATGCAAAAGTCTAGTTTGCCTCTAAAGTAGAGTTCAAAGAGGAGAGCAAAGTATAATAAGCCTGGAATGCTAGTGCAGTGCCAGACTGCAAAGGTATTTAATGAACAAGTTGAGAAACTCGTGTTTTATCTAAGAGGCAATGGGGAACAAGGAAAGTTCTTGAAGACAAAGGAGACTGACAAAGACATATGCTTCAAGAAGATTATTTTGTCAGTGTTCTTGTACATAGATTGGACCCAGGAGAAGCTTCAAGCTGGTAGTCCATTTATGACGCTGTTACAATATTCCGCTAAAGAGATGACAAGGGTCTGAACCAGTGATTCTCAACCTTCCTAATGCCACGACCCTTTAATACAGTTCCTCATGTTGTGGTGACCCCCAACCATAAAATTATTTTCATTGCTACTTCATAACTGTAATTTTGCTACTGTTATGAATCTATCCGATATGCAGCATGTATTTTCATTGTTACAAATTGAACATAACCCACAGGTTGAGAACTGCTGATATGGGTCTGGACCTATGAGTAGAAAGGAGTTGTACTGTAAGGTAGAGTTGAAGAATTTGGAAAGTAATTAAATACTGTAGGCGAGAGAAGGGAAGAATCAGAGATGACTCTGAGGTTGAAAACCTGTATAAGTGAAATGATGATGATTCCCTTGGAAGAAATGAAAAAGTTTAAAATTGGGCATATTGTAGGCATTACAGGGAGAGCTGATGGAAAAAATAATTGAAGATTAGAGAGGTAGTGGATGACTGAAAAGGCATGGTTCTGGAAGAGATGAGAGGATGTGGCTTAAAGAGCACACATATAATGGTTGACCTTGGTGGAGAAAAGGGATATCATCTCTTTATAAGTTAATTAGATCAAAGGACAATAATAGGAGATGTTGAGGGGTTTTGAGTTGTGAATTTTCAGGAATGAGTAGGGATTCCAGCTGAATCACCATTTTTCTAGGTATAAATGAGAAGTGAGGTTCTCTGCTGAGAGGATCAGTAGAGAAGGTAATTTAGGAGGCTTTAATAATAGAAAAGCAAGTTTGGAATAGCTGCTGTGTGGAGTGTAATAGGAAGTTATAAAAAGGATTGCTATGCAGCTATGAGGGCTCTGTTGAGATTAGAGAACATAAATTTATAGTGGCTATAATGTATACTATTGTATGACTTTCTCCTGTGACATTCAACAATCCATATGTAAGAGTAAAGATGGCAGATGGTAGGAATAACTCAGGGTTGTGGTTTAGCAGGGCATAAGTGAAAATAGGATAAGAAGGTAAAGGATTAAAAAGTAGAGGGTGAGATTTTCCCATTCTAGATATCCAAGTGACCTCATATGAATTAAGACAATTATATATGTACATATGTATAAATATATTCATATACATATACACATAGTATATATGAGTATATGTATTATGTACTTGTTGCTTTTGTTTTCTAAACAATTCATCGGCTAAAAGCAACAGAATCTAGTGGAAATAGCACCAAATGGTAGTTGGAAGATGTAGATTCAGCTTTCAACTCTGCTACTTACTACCATGAATAAGTTATTTCATCTCTCTGAGAATCAGTTTCTTTCATTTGTATCATGGAGATCATAATACTTGCACTTCTTATCCCACCGAGTAGATGCCTCAATCTAATGCAATAATATATCCAAAGCATTCTATGACCTTTAAAGCATTCTCACTATATGAATGCCAGCTCTTATTTTGGGGAATCATCCTCATTCAACCTTTGGCATCAATGTCTGCAGTCCAAGTCACAGCCTCTACCCTTATCTGAGGCTCATCCTAGCTTCACAATCTCCAGAGTATCATATAGATTCAGGCCCTACAGTAGTGGGTCAGCCCTGATGGCACACAATTGACCCTATCTTCATTAGAATTTCCATCAAGAGTGAGGCTAACATTCCCTGAGGCTGGGGATAGGTTTTGACAATGTTGGAATAAATGAGTAAATTACATAAGGTTGCAGAAAGCATTTTTAGATTTAATAGCAAAACAATCAATTTACCTTTAATGGACTACAGAAAAACAATCATTTAAAACATGTAAAACATTAAAATATTAAACTTGAATTATTTAAATTATATTACAATTTTTTATCTATACCTTTTACTGAAGAACTTTCCTCTGAGAATATTGTGGAATATTTTCTTTGTTCAAATTCTTAGGAATGACAGACTGATTTTCATGAATCATTTAACATATATTTCAAGGAAGGTATAATTGTTTTCCCCCAAAGGTAATTTTTAATTATTATTTTCAGCATGAGAATCAAATTAATTGGGAAAAATCAACAAAAAATTTAAAACTGTTTTGAAGTCTCTAAAGGCAGCTTGCAGACTCTAGTTCTCCACTGACTTTGTGAAATGTTTATTTGCAGAAATAACAGAATATATACAAAGAATACTATACATTCTACATCAGTATGGCATACTTTGAAACACACACACACACAGACAAACATACACACACACCCAAAACAACAAAGCATGCAAATTCTGGGCAAATGATCTTGATTCCAGTTCTTGGGAAATACTAGAACAGGTCAAATGTCCAGAAAGGGAGACAGTAATTACAAGAACTTGTACAGCTTAATCAAGAACAAATCATTCCATATTAGCTCATTTCTTATTTTTCCCCACAAGGATATTAAACATGACAAGGGAAATGCTGTGGAAATAGTTTACTTAAATTTTGGCCAAAATTTTGATCAAGAATCTCATATTATTATTTGGAGATGGAGAAATGTAAATTAGGTTATAATAAAAACAGATAGATTTAGCACTAGTTGGAAGACCAGACTCAAAAGGCAGTGATTAAGTATAAATAAGTCAGAAGATAGAAGGTGAAGTGCCCCACACATTTCTTCTTGAACCCATGCTGCTTAATATTGTTTTTACTAATTGCTTGGGAAAAGACTCATCAAATCTGCAGATAACATACAATTGAGAGAGAGTTAATTGACTGAATAACTGATTCATGAGTCAAAAGAATCTCGACAGACCAGAGCATTGGGTTGGATCTAACATGATAAAATTCAAAAGGGATATTTATGAGATCTTGCACGGTTATAAAAAGAAATCAAATTCACAAGTATAAGAGGGGGGTCAGTATGGATAGATAGCAGTTGTTCTGAAGAGAAATCTAGGAGTTTCAATAAGCTCTGTCAGAAGCATGACGTGGCCACCAAAACAGCTAACACGATGTTGGGCTGAATTAAGTTTCTATGAAGAGGGAGATGATAGTTCCACAGTTCTCTGGTCTACTCACACCACATCTGGAATTCTATATTCAGTTCTCGGATAAACTGGAGTGTGTCCAGAGAAGGATGAAGAGGATGGTAAAGGACCTTGAATCCATAACATAGGAGGCCTGGTTGGAAGAACTGAACACGTCTAAGCTAGAGAACAGAACATTCACATCCAAAGCAATAGCCATCTGCCTCCAAGTTTCTGAAGTTTCTATCAAAGGAATTTAATTTGTTTTGTTAGGCCTTAGAAAGACAGAACCAGGAGCAAAGAGTAGAATTTGCAAAAAGGTCAATATAGGCTTGATTTCAGGAAAAACTTCCTAAAAATCAAAGCTGCCTAAAAGTTGAATGTCCTGTCATAAAAAGACACAGATGAGGGCACATATTTTGAGCAGTGGTATTCACCAATCCTTTATATTGCTTCCTCTCTAAAATTTTACTAACATATGTATATCATGCTGAATTCTCCAATTCTCTGAACCCCAGGTTTGCTCCCCATTTCATAATGCCTGATTAAATTTCGGGGATTATTTACCCCCTCACTGAACTCTGAATTGACCCTGTGAATTAATAATTTATGAAATTATAAAGAAGGGATGGGGGGATGGGATGGTAAGGAAGGCAGTGTCAGGAAGAGTATGGATTGGGGAGAGACAGAGAATATCATTCAGATAACCATGATTAGAGGTGGGAGAACTAGGCAGCATGGACCCAATCGAGATATAAGAGCACTTAAGGAGTATTGAGGGATGGGCAGGAGCTTGAGGTCTCATTTTTATAGATTTTTTGGGAGAAACAGATCAACTCCCATCTGTGCCACCTTGGAGTTGTACATTAATATATCCAAATCATCTCAGAGTTACAAGTAAAGCTTCAAAGTTACATTTCAAAGTTATCAACACATTTTTGATGTTCCTCTGGTCTGGAGCTGTGGAAGTCTAGATTTTACCTGGACTTTACTATCACAGACCAGAAACCTTGACAAGCAGTACTTAGATGGTTTCTGCTGATTCATCCCATATTCCCAGGACATGAATTTTGGTTAATATATGATACAATTTATAAATTATGCTCCTTTGATCTTTGGTACAGTCTGTACGTGACTTCTAGGTTCCTCTTTGCAATCTTATTTCCTGCTTATTGCCGCTTTATACTGACTACTTATAATCTTTCTTACTATACTAATTAGAAGGAGATGGGGAGGTAACATGGGGGACCAGAATACAATACAATTTTACCAGTACCATACTCTTCTCCATACTACTTCAGGAGGTTTAACAGGACCTGCTAATTGTGCCTAACCACCTTGAAAAGGCAACAGAAGAACAAGGTCCTCGAAAAAGGAAAAGAGAGTAGGATAAATGGCACTGAAAGAGAAATGAGGAAAAGACGACGGTACTTCTTCAGTGACTGGATAGGAGTTTTGAGAAATAGAGAACAGTATTTAAAGAAGATCATAGCAGATGACATTAACCAAGTGATACTTCACTTAGAGACTAGGTCAGCTGTCATAAATATGAAAGAGTGAGGGCAAAAGGGAAAGAAAGAAGAGAAAGTCTGGGTCAGATGTTTCAAGGATTTTTTTTTTCCTCCTTAAAAGCTATGGAGCCAAAGAAGAGAAATACAGTGGAGAAGTGAACCCATAGGTAGTTTCAGCTTCTGGCTCAAATCTATGAGTTCATAGCCTCAAAAAACTCTGTCCTCTTCCCTCTTCTCTCTTTCTCCGTCTTCCTTTCTCTGTTCCTCTTGAGAAGCAAAAACTGAATGACCATTAGGCTAGTCATACACTTGTTATCAAGGAAAAGGAAAACCATATGTTTTAAAATCTCCATCCTCTCCTAATTAAAAATTTGCAGTCTTCATCCTTTGCTAATTAAGCCAGCTTTTCTTCAAGCACCCACAACAAAATAAACTATTTCTTTCGAATTTCACTGCTTTGTGTTTTACTTAATTATAGGCTATTCTTGATACACACACCTGACTTATGTAAATCTCCTAAAGGAGAATGTTTAGTCCAAGATGGCAACCTACCACCATGGCCACAAGAATTAGGCTTTCTTCCAAGCTGAGAGTTCTTTGAATTTCATTCCTCTTCTCTTTTCCCACTCCCCTTTAACACTGTCACCATTCTACTTTAATCTCTGGGGACTAACTATGACTCTCCCTTCTGCTGGTCTAAGGTAGAATATGGGATGGCAGCTCTGGCATTGTGAAAAGGAAAGGGTAGAGAAGAAAGAACAATGAACTCTTTTGGCTGGATCCCTTTCATCAGTCTTTTATTCAGCTCTTTTCCATCTCCTGCCACACCCCAGCTTATTCCTACGGAAAAAGTACCTAGGACATTTTCATTGGAATTAAAGGTTGTCACTTTAGTGGATTGCAAAGCCTCTCAATCATCATTAATATATACTTCTGTTGTTCTCCATAAGGTTCAAGTAGGAAAAAAGAAATAAAAATCATGCTAGAGAGTAAATGTTTTATTCTTTATCTCATAATTGTCAACAATAAGAAAAAACACCAGTAGAAAGAGGAAAAGGAGGTAGAGGAGGAGGAGGACTGTTTACTTATATCAAGAACAGGAAGGAAAGGGCAACAGGTATAAGATTGAATTTTGTTCTATGTTGGGACAATAAATAAGAAAAAACACTTCCTGAAAACAATAAGTGCTGGCAATAGGAAAACACACAGATAAGCCAGTATCCTAGGAAAACAAATAAGAAGAAAAGGAAAAAGAGGCAAACAGGTGGCTCACACTATAGCCCTAAGTGGTAATGCCAGTCACATGTGTCACCCTTTCATAGCTCTTTAATGTGGCTTGTCCCCAATAATCATATTACTCTGTATCCTCCCATATTAGAGGCCCAGAAACAGCCTCTGGAAGACACAATAGTTAGAACTGAGAGAATATCGACTTCCACCTTCCAATTGATGAAGAGGAGCAGGGAAGAGAGTTTTAAAGATATGGCCTCTTCTAGTTTCCAGGGATGAATTGGGGGAAAATGTAATCCTGTAAACCCCAGTTGAAGTTTTGAATGAATATATTTCCCATTACATACCTTTTTATACCTGGGTTGCACAATCTTATTTCACAGATGGAGAAATGGAAATTTAATGAGGAGACCACGAAGGAGGGGGGAAAATGAGAATTAGTGGAATGGTTGTAGCAGGTCAAGGTAGTAGGTGGTAGAGCTGGGATTCAAACTTAAGAATTTAAGTAGTAAATCCTGGAATTACTAGTAGGTTATAGTCTTTCCACTCTGTTTTTCCCCTCTTCTTTTCTTTCTTTCGCTTTGTTTTTGCTATATCTTTTCAATAAATATCCCTTTGTAAAAATTCACTAATGGCAATTGGTCAAACGGATGGTGAGGAGTTAATCACTAGTTCTATAATAATATAAGGGAGTTATTCTTGGTAAGTAACAACTGACTTCAGGGAGAAGGCATTGTAATGGGGTCTTTAGCTAATGGCATTAGAATTATTCTGTAGGATATTCTATACCCTACCTCTTAGAGTACCTCCTAAGAATTTTGAGGGGAGAGATGTAGCCATCCCCTGAGGACCTACCTTGCCAGTATGTGTAAGAACTGAGACAAGGATGCCTGAAATCTATATGAACTACAAGGGTTTTTTCCTGAGCTGGCCTGGAAACATCACCATTATTTATAACATTTTCTTGATGGGAAAATGCATTTTGAATTTCAAATAACAGAATTTCTAACAGAAAAACTTATTGGTCTATTACTATCTCCTAAGGGGCATTGTTTAAAATGGTCTCTCCAAACTGACTCAGAACTAATATTAATGACTTTCTGTTGGACTGTCTAGCTTTAAATTATACTGTAGATGAAATTAGAATGGGGCAAAATCTATTTGAATAGTTATTATTAGTATTGCAAAAAATTATATTATTCTCCTCTTGTAAGCAAGCAGTCAAGACAGATTAGAGTCTAAACTTTAGACCAACCCAAATTGTGTTTATGTACATATAAGGGTAGAATAATATCCCCTTCTCATTCATTCCTACCCCACCCCATGGCACTCCAAGTACTTGGCCCCATCCTCCACTTAAGAATGAAAATTAAATGATTATTTTATGCGTTGCACACCAATTAGTGCTGGTATTATCTAGGCTGCTATGATCTTAGAAACACATGAATCGTGAATAGAGCACCAAGCCTGATGTCAAGAAGACCTGAATTCAAATTGACCTTAGACACTAGTTGTGTAACCCTGGACAAGTCACATAATGTCTGTTTGCCTTGGCTTCCTCATCTGTAAAATGGGGTTAATAAAGGCATCTACCTCTCAGGGTTGTAGTAAACATCAAATGAGATAATGGTTATAAAGCACTTAGCATAATGCCTGGCCACATAGTAAGCTCTGTATAACAGGTTTGTTGTTTGTTGTTGTTGTTGTTATATATTCAATACTTTTCCAGAGTTGGAAGCTATCATCTCTAATTTCATAGTTGTCCTTTCTTTCCTACTTCCTGAATACAGACACCACACTTACAAGATTTCTTTCTTTTTTTTCTACAATGTTTTACATAATCCAATTTGTCTTTTCCAATCCCCAATTCACTTCTTGCCGGTGGTGAATGTAACAGTCAGAGGTGTGGCACTGATACTGAATACCAAAGTGGGGGTCTTCCACTAGTTACTGTTTTGAGGGGCCATAGATATTTTGTTCTGTTGACTCTTTTTTACTCTGCTTATAATTTTCTGACTGTGACCATAAGGCAACAAGGAGCTGGCTCAACAGCCAGGTGGGTTTTTTCATAGAAACATGTGATGATAATGAACTCACTCTCGAGCCATCCCTTCTAGGCTTCCTACACATCTGCATTCTCTTCACATAACCTCACAGAGAGATAGTAATCACCACCAGGACCTTCAACTTTAAAAACAAAGGGCAAGGCTCTGATTTTTTTCTCTCTATTTATATGCAAGAGACACAGACACACAGAAATACTGGAATTTAATCACCATGTTAAAACTTATCCTAATTTTATACCATGATGTTGTGGTGATTCTAGAATCACTTCATAGAAGAAATTTTTGCTAACTAAAAGAAGATACACCAATTTAGTCCAAAGATAATGTCAATTATTAGTAAGGAAAGGAATAGTCTCCATTAGGGTCCATGTGCTGTATTAGTGCCCAAATACCATCAAGAGATCTAGAGGAAGGGCTTCAGCAAATTGAATGGACCCCATTTGGAGGATTTAAAATAGACTATCGACATGTATTATATAGAATAAGAACACATGTCTAGGCTGCATTCTGTTTTGTTATTTTTTTTATTTTCAAATAGGACCAATGTCATCACAAGTTGATGTAATGTCTTGACTTGCTTACAAATTGGATTTAAATGATGCAGAATCACACCAAGTTGGCAGTCTCACTCTCTCTTCCAAAATCATCAAAGGCCAGTGGCACAACCAGTGGACGAGCTTTATATCTTTGGTGTCTGACCAAGCTCCAGTCATTCCACAGTGCCTTCTTCAGCCATCTTCATGGGTGTTGGAACAAATTATTTTCATCTACCCGCACCATGGGGGAAAGTCTTCACATGCTTGTGGCAGGCATCCCCCAACTCAGGGAAGACCTGTTGGCTGCCCGTTTTACCAGGGTGAGCCCACTGTGCATGCTACAGCCTCTTGGAGCCACAGGTCAGAGTTGGGTGACATGTAGACAGTAAAGTAGGCTTGGCAAACCCTCACATTAGAAGTGCTAGCCCTCCTTATGCATCCCATACATCCCTGTACCTTCATAGGAAATGTATACATTGACAAAATTAGAGATCTAACAAACAACCAAAGAAGCATGTGTCATGTACACTGAGATTTTAGAAGTATCTAAAATTATCCACTAGAATTCCTCCTCTTCTCTTATAGTTGCTTTAGTGTCTTCCTTATGTGACCTCCTAGGGATTCCTATGGGGGAGCTAGCTTGGTGTCTTTATTCACATTGGGGATCCTTTGATTATCTACTCTGTGTTTATTAGTTCAGGAAAAAATGTCAAAATAAAATCTATTACTATTAAAATATTTCTAGCTTTAAGATTTCAAGGTTTAACCTCCCAAGTAAGGGAACAGTTCTCATAAGTGCCCATCAACATTATAATTAACTACAAACAATATCATCTTGATCAATGATCATATTTATAAATAATAATAATAATCTTAACAGTTGATTATTTAGTTAGGTTATTCCTCAATAGCTCTGTGATCTTTTCAGTACAGACACTCCTTTCAGTGGTGCAAATCACAGACCATCCACACTTTCTCATTTATGACTTTTGACCATGTCTTTCCTTAAATTTTGAACCCAACAGGCTAAGAATCTTCCTCTGGAGCTCCTGAAATTGTATGTGTACCAGTTGAGCAGATGAATTTGTCAGTCACTCTTTGCTTTTAATACATGCCTAATCAGCTCCCTTTTTAGATCATACAATTATCTGATAATATCCTTTGCATTATTTCTCATTTACATAGATCTTTACTGGCAATATGTAGGGATTTACCCACATCCCCTATATATCTCTACTTGCCATTTGGGTAATGTGAGTTCTGACCTCATCATCCTGTCACCTGCTAACGTCTCACCCCCACCCTCTTCCTGTTTGAAATTTTAAGCATCCAGAAATAAGATATCAATATGTTATGTTTTACACTTCAATTTGCAAAACAAGCTTAACCACAATAATTGCGATATCCTGCATTCGGTTGACAAACAAATATGAAGCGAGATCTGCCCTGTAGCCCTAAAAACAGATCTTCCAGCCCCACTCCTCCCTACTTGAGCAAGAGGATCACTCTCACTGGTGAAATCAATAAACTTTACATTGGTTTGCAAATTTCTGGTGTAGTTCCTTGATTATTCCTACCTCCCCACAGTAACTCCTATTTAGGTCCCCAGAGATATAAAGAGGTCCCCAGATCCTACACATACATTCAAGATAACACATGTATTTGTGGTTCAGGGCAGCCACTACTTCACTGCATAGAAAATACAAGAACAATGTAAAGGACTCAAAATATACCATAAAAAATTAATACAATTTTCCTCTTTCTCTGTTGAGTCTCATCTTCCCAAGTGCCTCAACGTATTCCATCTTCAGAGTACCATGTGTGACCCTCATAATAAATATGATACATAATCTCATACTATATTAAAAATAATCACATTTATGGAGGTCATCTGTGAGGAACTTATGATAAGGAAATAAGCAGGCTTTCACAAATGATATTCTATAGCAAGAAATATATTTATAGGTTTGGATATTTCATGATTCATGGGCTTTTAGCATCACTAGAAGAACACCAATGTTAACACAATGCTCTTTTGTTTCAGGGGAATACTTGAGGGAGCTATGAGCACTATGCAGTGACAGGAATGTTCTACCAACCTGTAGCATCTGTCCAAGAAACATTACCTGATAATCTAGCTCTATAGTCTCTCCATTCAACTTCATATCACAGTCTGGAAAATAGTTTCTCTTCATCCATTTTTTTTTCCTGTGGATTCTGTTATGTGAAACTCTTTTAAGTAATTTAGGAGATTTTGCAATCTTCAGGTATTTGATGCAATGATGGCTAGCCATGTTGCCCACAAATTGAAGCATGTAGAGGATCTCATCATCTCTAGGAAATTCCTCTTCTATTTGTATTGTGCACTAGCTATCTTTTATGGAAGCAGAAAACATTTTAAATAATATTTTCCTGCTTTATGTTTCTGCCTCATGTTTATAGTGAGAGGATTTTACAATAAAAATAAAGTTGTCTACGTTATGTCTTTAATGGAACTTTTATGATTTTAACATATGCTTGGGAAACATGGTGATAGAGGAGAACCTTTAAGGCAGTTTTTTATTTTCCAAATCAAGAGCTGTGTTTTGTTTTGTTTTTAATATTCAACGGAAATTCATAATGGGATCTTGTGTTCATTGCAGTTTTCAGTGAAGTATGTAGCTATAAAGATCCTCCTTGCTATAGAATATCATTTGTGAAAGTCTGCTTGTCCCCTTAAGTTCATCAAGGATGACCATAAATGTTATTATTTTTCATACTGTATGAGAACATGTATCATATTTCTCATTAGGGTCCTACATGGTACTCTGAAGGTGGAATACGGTGAGGCACTTGGGAAGCTGAGACTCACCAGAGAGAGAGGAAAGTTGTATTATTTTCTTTTTTTTTATAATTTTATTTTTTTTTTTTACTCATTTACTTTTAATTTACAAGATTCGGTTCCACAATCACTTGAGGTTCCATTTTCTCCCCTCCCTCCCCCCTCCATGGTGGTGTGCAATCATGTACAGGATCTGCAAATACTTTCACATTCTACAATAGTTTGGTCATATAGAAGGGTTGTAAACAATGAGTGATCACTGGGAAAAAAAAAGAAAAAAAAAGCAAAACCAGACATGAAAGAGAACGATAACGAGTTTTGCTTCAGTCTCCATTTAAATTATAGTCTTTCTATATCTTTCTCTGAGTTTAGGTATCTCCTTCCATCCTGAGGCTTGTAGAGTTGTCTTTAGCTGTGCATTGTTGAGGATAGTCCAGTTTATCAAGGTTGGTCATCATATGTACAATGTGTCTGTGATTGTG
>CM053581.1:505132257-505148424 GCA_028627135.1 Pseudochirops cupreus
AAAACAGACAGACAAAATACTGGGGGCACAGCCACGCCTCCTCAGTCCTTGGCAGTCCCGGGTGGCAGTTCCAGGTGGCAGTTCCAACAGGCTCTTAGCCGTCTTTCTCTCAGCAACTCAGGTTTCACGATACTGGATACTGCTCTCCCAAAGTCCTTCTGGCCTTCTCTAGGCTTGGGCCTCTCTCCCAATTCACGGCTCCTTCCAGTTCAGCCCTCTCTCTTCACGTCAACAAGTCCATCCCACAGGTGGGATTCACAAGCTCTGGGTTTTAATATTCAGCCCCAAAATCAAGCCAATACAGGGGCACCTCCAAATTCCATTCCCACTACGGCAAGTGGATAACATTTTTTTTTATTATGAGACTTTGAAAATTGTCTTGGATCATTGTATTAATCAGAGTAGCCAAGTCTTTCATAGCTGATCACCGTTATGACATTCCTATCACTGTGCACAATGATCTCCTAGTTTTTTTTTACTTCACTTTCTGTCAATATCATATAGATCTTGCTGTAGTTTTCTAAAACCATCCCCTCATCATTTCTTATAGTATAATAATACTCCATCACAATAGTGCCACAACTTGTTCAGCCATTCCCCAAATAATTTATAATTCTTTGCAACCACAAAAAGAATTGCTATAAATATATTTTAAAATATGTAGGTCGTTTTTCTTTTTTCTTTGTTCTCTTTGGGGGTAAAGAGCTAGTAGTGGTATTATTGCTAATTCTGAGGGTGTGCACAGTTTTATACCCCTTTGTGCATAGTTCCAGATTTTTCTTTCTTTTTTCTTTTCTGATTTTTCTACAAAATATTTGGATGAGTTGACTATTTGTAGTGGTAATGGGGATTTGAAGATCTTCCCTGCCCCTTGTATTGGAAATCAAATAGGTTCTTAGCACTTTGTTTCAAGTTCTAAGAAAAAGAAGTAGTTAATACTTTGTTTACTATTTAACTATTTAGCACCTTGTTTCAGTTCATGATTGTATCAAGTATCAAAATCCAGAACTTGTGAATCCCAGAGTAGGAGGAAGTTGCTGATGTAACAGGAAGGGGCAGAACAGGGAAGAGCTAATACCATATATAAGGAAAAGCTCAAGCTAGAGAGCCAGAATTGCTGAGAGAGAGAACTTTTAGGATCTTGAGAGCATCTAAGAACTGCTATGAATTGAGAGCAGAATTTGAGAACAGAACTTGTGGTGGCAGAACCAAGAACTGTGAACTAAGTACTGAGAAGAACTGAGAAGAGAATTGAGAAGAACTGAAGAAATGAGAAGAGAGGAGAACTGGGAGGACGTGTGGCTGTGGTGCTGATACTTTTTCTGGCTGTTTTGATGTTATTTTGTCAGATTTGTCTGCCGATAGAGGACGTTGCTGCTGTTACAGAAGCCCTGGGACCTTACTGCTGGTTCAGAGTCCCTGAAAGAGAGTTTTCTTGTTGTATGTTTACAGAAATCCTGGAGGAGGGTATTACTGACCTTTTCAGAGGACTTGGGACTATATTGATGATTGGTGCTGATTTTTCAGGCCTTATTGTTGGATCTGTGTTGATTTCACAGACAGAAAGTGAATTGATGAGGATGCTGGCAATGTTTTTGAATGTTATTGTGGCTTTGTTAAGCTTTGTCTTCCAGGAACAGAAACAATGAAGGACTTGAGGAGGACTAGACAATGTGATCTTCAATATGGAATGGGAACTGCACAAGGAGCTGGACAAAGAACTGAGGGCTGCCTGCCTTTGAACCCAGGTGAAAGTTGGATAGATTCATGCAGTAGCTGGGACCATGGAAGAGGAATCTTGGAAGCTGAGAGCCAGCCTTGGGTCAAGATGAAAAGACTTCTCCTTAGGTATTTAATGCACACTGAGAAGATCATGATTTACTTTGGCCTAGTGGTGAAGAACTCTGACCTTTGTACTTTGTATCCTCTACTTTTCAGGATGATTGAATTAAGGTTAATTGGAAACTAATCTCCAATTAACAAGAAAGGATACTTTTTGACTGAGAGATTTGTCCTTGGTGTCCATTAAGGATTCTTACTTTCTTAAGGATGATTGACTTAAGGACTTACTAAATGATTGTGTTACTTCATGATTGAGTTACTAAATGATTGTACCTTTTAAAAAATCTATGTGACCACTTTGGTGAAAACTATGTTGCCATTTTAGTGACAAATTGTTAAGTTATAACATTGTGAATGCTGTACTTTGGTTTCTGTGAATGTTTTGCTGTAATTTATTGCTGAATAAATAGAGAGTTCACTATACTATATAATCAGAAACTTGAAGCTGTTCACAGCAGCAATCCTCTGAAAAGCTGCTCATGCTTGGCTTTCCACTATTCCAGCAACAAATCATTAACATACATATTTTCCCTCATCCCTTCCATCATTTGTAATTTCTGAAAGATGTGAGGTTGTTTTAATTTGCATTTTTCTATTCAATAGTAATCTAGAGCATTTCTTCATATGAGCATAGATAGCTTTGATTCTTCTTCTGAAAACTGACTGTTCATGTTTGACCATTTTTCAGTTAGAGAATGGCTCATATTTTTAGAAATTTGACTCAGTTCCCTATGCATTTGAGTAATGAGACCTTTATAAGAGAAACTTTCCGTGAATTTTGACTAAGTTTATATTTCTTTTTACATTGTCTGAGATTCTGATTGCTACCCCTGTTTTGTTTTGTTTGTTGTTGCTGCTTTTTTACCACAGGTGAAGCATAATAGATTTTGTTCTAGCCTCTTATTTTAGCTCTCTGCATGCCTTTTAGTTTCAAATGTTTCTCTTGTATATAACATATTGTTGGATTCTGGTTTCTAATCCATTTTACTGTCTGCTTCTGCTTTGTGGGTTAGCTCATCACATTCACATTCACAATTATGATCATCAGCTGTGCATTTCTCCTCATCCCAATTTCTTGTGTTTATCCTTTTCTCTTTATTTTTATTCTTCCTGTCCCTCCTGAAAAGTTTGTTTTGCTTCTGACCACTGGCTCCATCAATCCACTTACCTCTTTATCATCTCACCCCTATGTCTTTTATCCCCTTCCCCTCCTATTTCCCTATTGGTTAAGATAGATTTCTATATCCAGCTGACTGTAAATGTGTGTGTATGTGTGTATGTATTTATGTATGTATATAATCTACATTCCTATTTGAACCAATTCCAATAAGTGAGGTTGAAGTATTGCATGCTCCCCACCTCTTTCCCCCCTCTACCCTAAAAACTGTTCCTTGTGTACCTCCTTTATGTGAGAAAATTTGCCCCATTCTACCTCTTCCTATCATCTTCTCCCAATATATCCCTCTTTCTCACATTTATATTCCTTTTTTAGAGTACATCTTAACATAATTGAATCATATTTATATTATGCCCTCTGTCTATGCAGACCCCCTCTAACTGCTCCTCAGCAGTTACATGCATCATCTTCCCATAAAGGAATGTAAACAGTTTGACTCCATTGAGTCCCTTATGATTACTCTTTCATGTTTACCATTTTGTGCTTCTCTTTAGTCTTGTGCTTCAGTGTCAGATTTTCTATTTAGCTCTAGTCTTTTTATCAGGAATGCTTAGAAGTCTTCTGATTAAATATCCATATTTTCCCTTGAAGGATTATACTCAGTTTTCCTGGGTATGTTATCATTGCTTGTAATCTTAGCTTTCTTGCTCTCAGGAATTTCATATTCTAAGCCCTCTGCAAATTAACATGGAAGCCGCTAAATCTTGTATCATCCTGACTGTGGTTCCATGATACTTGAGCTGTTTCTTTCTCACTGCTTGCAACATTTTCTCCTTGACCTGGGAGCCCTGGAATTTGACTGCAATAGAAGTTTTTATTTTGTGAGCTCTTCTAGGAGGTAATCAGTGGATTCTTTCTTCATTCTCTGACTCTAGATTACCAGTGCAATTTTCTTTGATAATTTCTTAAAAGATGATATCTAGGCTTTTTTTTTTTCAGTCATGGGTTTCAGGTAGTCTGATAATTTTTTAATTATCTCTCCTGGATCTACTTTCCAGGTGAGTTGCTTTTCCAGTGAGATACTTCACATTTTCTTCTTCTTTTTTTTTCATTCTTTTGACCTTATTTTATTATAAGTCTTATGGAGTCATTAATATCCATTTTCCCAATTCTAACTTTTAAGGAATTATCTTCTGCTTTTTGAAGTGTTTTTGTTTCCAGTATTTTTGTGCCTCTTTTACCAAGCTGTTAATTCTATTTTAATCATTTTCTTGCATCATCCTCATTACTTTCTCCAATTTTTCCTCAACCATTCTTACTACTTTTGTTAACTGTTACAGGAATGCTTGCTCATCTTGGATCCAATGAGCATTTTTCTTTGAGGCTTTACTTTTAGCTGTTTTCACATTGTTGCCATCTTCTAAATTTATGTCTTGATCTTCCCTGCCACTAGAGTAATTTTTGATGGTCATGTTATTTGCTTATTTTCCCAGCCTATTTCTTGAGTTTGAACTTTATGTTAAAGTTGGGCTCTGCTCACCTGGGATGGGGGGGTACTGTGCCAAGCTTCAGACTTATTCTGCTATTTTTGCAGGTAGTTCTGGGGGTCTGGAAGTTGTCAGTACTCCTAAGGTGGTAGATCCAGGGAGAGGTGTGTTCACTGCTCTCCTGGTCTGTGCTCTGGTCTTTACCTAGGGAGGGCTCCTGTTCCCCCTATGGTCACAAGTACTAGTGCTCCTCTTGATCCTGGAACTGTGACCAAGACTCCTTCTCCCTTGTGATTGATCATGTGCTCTTCTCCACCCTAGAATTGTGGTCTAAGACTGCTTGTGGTTAATAGAGTTGCCAATCAGCACTAGTTGTACCCATTGTGAGCAAAAAGTCCCCTTTAATCTCTTTCTGACCAATTATCTGACACCTTCCTGTCTCTGGACTGAGAGCTCCTGAAACTCCTGAAACACTGTACCCAAGATGCACTGCTGGTGTTCCTGCTATATTCTGGGCCTGTGCCCACCCTGGTGTTACAGACCTCTCCTGCTAACCTTTTAAGTTGCTCTAGACTGAACAATGTGCCCCTCTGATCTTTGTTGTCTCTGCTGCTCCAGAATTTGATTTGAGACATTATGTTTTAAAGCTGTTTGGAGAAGAGTATTGGGAGAATTCCGCTGGGTCCTGGCCTGTACTCTGCTATCTTGCTTCTCATTTCTTTTCACAGGTTGTTTTTAAATAAGGAAAACATAATATTGTCTTTGCCTTGTTAATCGTCCAACTTCCTCCTACCCTACTTCAATCATATGTAATGTACATACATAAATAAACACGAACATACACATACACATATACACGATGGCAGTATACTTTCAAGAGTTAAAAAATAAGTAGGCCTTCAGTGTTAATATTGCAGGATAAGAGTTTATGCGGCAAATGACCCAAGACATCATTCTCATACTGCCCATCACTACTTCTGCCTACACATGATCTATGGTACATGAAGAGAAGGAAGGGGCAATGAGTAAAAAGGTCATTGGGAAGCTTGATCAGAGGGTTGAGATAAATTCTGTCTGTATGTGTGCATTTAAAAGAAGGGGCAAATAGGAAGTCATAGTTATTCACATAGGCAGGAGTAGTAGCTGCAGAACAGGGCTATAAATACACCAAGGGCTAAGGCATGTATTGATTTCTGAGGTGATTTCCCAAATCAGAACCTCTAAACTTAACTGTAGCACATGGTGCATGTTGCTAAATCTTCCTTTAGCTGAGGTATTCAGATTAAAGTACCCAACTGCTCAATTGCTCCCTATAGAACCATGAGTTGATTAGGAGACACAGAAAGACTTCAGCTTAACTCTACAAAGCATCCATCTGCAAGTAATGTACCACTCTTTTCCTTTCAAGGTGTTTTACTACCAAGGGCAAATCATGATCAGCTTAGAAAATATGTACAGGCCTATTTTTAAAGTATTTTACTTATAATAACATGAAAATTTTTATGGTCAAATCAAAGAACTCCTTTTAAAATTATTGAAAAATGGGATAATGGGTGTTTTAAAGGAAAAGTACAGTCTTTTATTGTAATAGAAAAGTTTGCCAGGTATATAGGCTTTATAAAACAATTCATTCTATGAACAATTCTAATCTGAATGGCTTTTATGAAGAGCCTACTATGTGTAACCCAATGAGCTACATCCTGGAGTTACAAAGACAAAGCAGAAAAAAATTGTGAAAGAAAAGGAATATGAAATGAGCATCTATATCTGTATCTTCCTTGATAAATTTCATTATGCAGCCGTTTGAGTTAGCTGCCATGGCCTGAAGGCGAGAATGATTTTCAGGCATCTGGCTGAAAGAATTTTTCAGGGTAGAGAAGCTCGTAGGTGCCCTTTACTCTTGGGAGCAGGTACAATTTTGTTAAAAAAAAACCAAAAACAACAACACCACCTTGACCAAGAGTCAAGGGATAAGGGAAAATTCATCTTGTAAAATGACATAGATTAAAACAATTTATATTTGGTGTCAGCTCTTTGTATAGAGTATCACATATTAGACTAAAATATCTTACTTTAAAAAAGTTAGGTTTCTTTTTTTCCTAAGAACAGCTGCATACAACTCTTTTTAAAAATTATAATAGGTTATTATAGGTTCTGTGTCTTTCTGCAATCTTTCCATTGAGCAGGCAGTTACAATTCTCAGCCTCTGGCCTGATGTTGAGTTAAGAAATGGCTCAGGGTGACATTCCAGCCTGGCACATAAAATCTACTAAGACAGATTGCTTAATTTTAAAGCTTAAAGGCTTTTGAAAAAATCTTGTGCAGGACTCATTTCTATATGATAGGGCAGTCTATATCCTGAATCCAGCTTCCAGACAGACATAATTTTCCTAGGCTCTTTAAAAATGCTACAATCAAGGTTAATCTAATAAGGTATGCCTTTGAAGATTGCTGTCAAATTGAAATGAAAGAATATTAGTGTTTGCTATATTTCAATAAGTGTAAAGGCCCAGTGGTATTTTGTGTTCTAGGTTTAATTTACTTTTTGGGCTGCAGCTATAAGAGGTTTTCATGAGGGACATTAAAGTTAAGTTGAAGTGGACTTTGTAATCACAAGTTTCTTCAAGTGTTTATTTTTCCAAAGTTTAAAATGAATTCTCCTAACAGGTATGGGGTATTTAGCCTCAGAAAGTGCTGATGAGAAGTGGTAATTTATTACCTAACATCAATATCCATCAATAAGTTTAGTAGATGCCAATAAATTAGATATTTTCTCTCCTCTCCTTGGTAGAGTACTGCGTTCAGCTCTCAACAAGAAAGAAAATTTTTAAAAAGTAAAGGAGGCAGTAATTCAAAAGACAGTATCAACAGAGAGGCATACTTGATCCCTTGAATAGTTCTGATTGTGATATAATGGGACTAGAAAGAAGCTATTGATAAAGCAAATCAGTTAAAATAATAATGAAACAGTAGCAATAATTCACATTCATATAGGGCTTCAAGGTTTCCAAAGCAACATAGATACACACATGTAGCCATGCAACATAACAAGCATATAACAATATTTTACGTGCATACACAAATGTATACATGCCTGTGTCACACATGTGCTTCAGCAGTGTATGTATGTCTATATATGTGTGTGTGTCTATATATACATACCTATATGCATATGCCACATACACACAGCACACACACACACACACACACACACACACACACACACACACACACATACACACATTAATGAAGCGGTATCAGAAACACAGCCCATAACTGAATTGTGGCTAATAATGCTCCTGACTGTGGCTGTAATCAGATTAAAATATCATTGGAAAATACTTAAAGAAATAAATGAAAGTACAATAGAATGTAGATAATGTTAATATGTGGTTTTCTAAATCAGTATGCTACTTCAGGGATTCTAACGTTATGTTAACAGTCTCATTTCTATTTGAGACTGATGCCACTATTCTAGAGTAGAGGTTTAAAAAAAAAAGATGGGTTTGAAGGACTCTAGAATTTTGCTTTTTTGTGTCCCAAAAGCCAAACTTTTGGTGTACTTTAAAAGTGTTGTCTAGTGATGATCAAAGAGACACAAATTAAATATATTTGCAATGAATACCCTAGGAATAATCTTTGTTGTTTAATTCATGAACAAATTCCAAGAAAGGGTAGCCCAGAGGTATAGTGGACAGAGTACTCTTAACTGTATGCCCCTGGGCACATCACTTAATCTGTCTTAGAATCAGTTTCCTCATCTACAAAACAGGGCTAATAATAGCACCTAACAGGATTGTTATGAGGAACAAATGAAATAACTCATGATGTACCTTGTAGCTATTAAAAAGCTAGTTAAATACTCTTGTTGTTTGGTCCTTTCAGTGGTGACCGAGTTTTTGTGACCCCCATTTGGGGCTTTCTTGGCAAAGATACTGGAGTGGTTTGCAATTTCCTTTTCCAGCTCATTTTACAGATGAAGAAACTGAGGCAAACAGGGTTAAGTGACTTGCCCAGAGTCACACAGCTAATAAGTGTTTGAGGCCTAATTTGAGCTTAGGTGTTCCTGACTCTGGCCCTGGTGCTCTATCCACTGTAACACCTAGCTGCCTTTGATTAAATATAATTTTGTTATTTTTATCATTATTTCCATTAACTTTATTATTATCACCTCTCTTTCCTCCCCACCTGCTTATTTCTCTTCAGTAGATCTGTGATCTCAAACCTGTGAGAATGGCCTTAACAGTCTTGATTATCTCATCTTGTACATAAAATGACACAGAAATTCCCAAATAATCCCCATGACTGGTTGAAGATAATTGGCAAGAATCAGGAGGAACCTCTCCATGGTGGCCTATGAGAAAAGGGGAAATGACTCCAGCTTTTTCTCTCTTGTGCCCCTTTTCCATCTAATGTGTTTTCTTCTTTGTTATTCCAGCAAGGAGTGTGGAGGAGCTTTTTCTCTTCTCTATCACCCCCTCCGTGGCCCCCCAGCAGCAGCTGTACTTAAAAGCCCACGGCAGTAGGAAAGTGAGCTTGTCTAGGTGATTCTGAGTCCTTCGCTGCTTTCTTCCCTGTTTTTCTGTTTCCTCACCTGAGTGCAGGCCAGCAATCATCAATTCTAAGGCTAGACTTGCGGTGTCATTCCATCACCCTTCCTACACATATCCTCTCAGAAATCCTCCATAAAAAGTCTATCCAATGTGCTAGTGATCTTCTTCTAGATCTCTTGATATTGTATGGCAAACAGTAGGGCACACAGGCAGCCCATCTCCTCTCTTTCCCCCACTGTACATCACTAATGATATTCTCTAAACAGCATTTCCTGTGTAATTTTTTGTTAGTAATATGCTGTAGCCTGCTCATCTGTCCAGTGGCTCTTAGATGAACCTTACTTCTTCAGAAAATGTATTCCACATTGCCTAAAAGCTATCAAAATGTGCATATCCTTTGATACAGTGATATCACTACTGTTTGTACCCCAAAGAGATCAAGGAAATGAAATTAAACCATATCTACAAAAATGTTTATAGCAGGTTTCTTTTTTTGTGGTGGCAAAGAACTAGAAATTGAGGTAATGCCCATCAGTGGAGGAATGGGTCAACAACTTCTGGTATATTAATGTGAGAGAATGCTATTGTACTGTAAGACATGGTGAAGGGTTCAAATGACGAAAGTTTAAAGAAGCCTAGAAAGATTTATATGAACTGATAAAAAGTGAAGTGGGCAAAAATAGAACAATTTGTGCAATAACAATCATGTTACAAAGGCAAATAAGTTTTAAAGACTTAAGAACTTTAATCAACACAATGACCAAACACAATTCCAGAGGATTTATGATGAAATGTGCTATCCACCTCCAGACAGGGAACTAACAGATTCAGTACAGTTTGAGGCACGTTTTACTTTTTGAAAACAGCTAATTGAGGAATTTGTTGTGTATATATTTGTAACACGTTTTGATTTTCTTACTTTCTCAGTGGGGGAGGAGAAGGAAGAGATGGGCAGAAAGAATTTGGAGCTGAAAATAAAATAAAATTGGATTAAAAAAAGAAACAAATCTCATTATTATAGGCATATAGCAGCAACAGAACGATATTGCTTTACAAAAAGATGGGCCTTTCATTAAAAGTTCTACAAAATGTTCTGAATGCCATCCAGCCTGCTTTTCGGCTCCTCTTCAATTCTGAAACCTATCCATACTGTCTATCTTCAATATCTGGCTAAGATACATGTACTGACATATCGTGTCTTAGGCATGTGCACTGAACTGCACATGCAACACATTCTGGACAATATATATTCTTCAAATTGGCCCTTCCCCCCCCACCCCCGATGGGTTAGAGTAAATCATGAATCTCATTTAGGAAGTGCCAATATTTCAGGACTTGATACAATCTGTAGCATGTCACCTGAATACATGAGTGTCTGGGGGAACCTCACCATCTATAATGAACCTTTCCCTACCCCACCCACAACACTGGAACATACATTTGGTGAGTAGATATATTCAAGTTTGATGTCCTGCCTTGTATTATTCAGAGGATCATCAAACAAATTATCTTTGTTTTTCCATCTTTTGAGGAAACTTGCATACTTTATCATATACATGGGGACAATCTTGATGGAAAAAAAAAGCTGTTGGGTGGCATTATGCTTAATCAAATCAAATGTCTTTTTGATAGGCAACAAATAATAAGGTCAGACCTGCTATTCAGAAAACTTCAGAGCATTCCTATCTGCCTATAGAATTCTTAGCCTGTAAAGACCCTCCAAAATCTGGTTCCAGACTAACTCTCTAACCTTTTCTTACGTATTTCCTTTAACATGCACTATTCTTTGGGCAGTTGGGTGGCACAGTGGATAGAGTGCCAGGCCTGGAACGAGGAAGACTTATCTTCCTGAGTTCACATGCAACCTCAGACAGTTATTAACTGTATGACCCTGTTTGCCTCAGTTTCCTCATCTGCAAAATGAGCTGGAGAAGGGAATGGCAAACAATCCAGCATCTTTGCAAAGAAATGGGGTCACATAACTGAAACAACTGAATAAGAACAACACTATCCTTGGCCACTATGGACTACTAGCTATTCTATGCATTCTTTTTGCCCTCTTTTTCCTTAGAGCATTCACTAAAATTGTCTCTATTCCTCAAATGGACTCCATCCACATTGCTATAATGGTAAAGGGAATTTGAAAATCTTCCCTGCCCCCTAATAGACCTAAGGTAATCACATGGAGCCTCTGGTGTGTTTGTTTTCCCCCTGCTATGACAGCTAGGCTTGTGAGTATTTGTTTGTGGGAAGAATGAAGGACGGTGTGGCTCTCTGCTGTGCTATGGTGTACTAACTTCTTTGTTGCTATGATGGATTTGGTATCCTGGTGTTGGGATTTGGTTCTCTGGTGTCTGAATATGGTGTCTGTTTTGCTTCTGTCTTCTGTATGGATAGTGTTACATTTTGTGATTGATAATTATGCCAGCATATTTGCAGTAGACACCAGCACTGTGTTGGCACTATAATAGCTACCCCACTGGCATTTCTCTTTTCCTTGGTCATGAAGCCTTTCCTGATCTCCCAGTCAAAAGTGTTCCTTCCCTCCATGAAACACCCTTCTTAATTACACGTAATTACTATATTCCAAGTTTTAGTATTTTATTTCTGTACATTTTACCTCTTCTACTATACTGTGAGCTACTTAAAGGCAACATTGTGTTTATTTCTTAATCATTGAATTCTTAATACATAGTACATCTTTAATAGGGGTTTAAAACATGCTTGGTCTATAAGCAAATTAAGAGAACATGGAATAGTTTATCTGCCAGATTTATGGATAAGGGAAGAATTTAGGACCAAAGAAGAAATAGAGAGAATTACAAAATGGAAAATAGATAATTTCATTTATATAAAATTTAAAAAGTTTTTGCACAAAGCCAATGGAAGCAAAATTATAAGGCGAGCAGAAAACTGGGAGAAAATTTTAGCAACCATCATCTCTGATAACGATGGCAGTTTTCAATATATAGAGAACTGAGTCAAATTTATGAAAAGTACAAGTCATTCCCCAATTGATAGTCAAAAGATATGAACAGGCAGTTTTCAGATAAGAAAAAATAAAAGTTATTTATGGTCATATGAAAACATGCTCTGAACCACTATTGATTTGAAAAGCACAAATTAAAACAACTCTGAAGTACCACATCGCACCTATCAGATTGGCTGACATGACAAAACAGGAAAATGATAAATGTTGGAGATGTGGGAAACTTGCAACACTAATGCATTGTTGGTGGAGTTGTGAACTGATCCAACCATTCTGGAGAACAATTTGGAACTATGCCCAAAGGGCTATAAAACTGCATACCCTTTGACCCAGCAATACTAGTTCTAGTTCACTATCCTGAAAGAATCATAAAAATGGGAAAAGAACCCACATGTACAAAAATATTTATAGCAACATTTTGTGGTGACCAAGAATTGAAAATTGAGGGGATGTCCATCAATTGGGGAATGGCTGAACAAGCTATGGTATATGAATGTAATGGAATACTACTGTGCTATAAGAAATGATGAGCAGTCACACTTCAGAAAAACCTGGAGAGTTTTGTTTTTTTTTCAAGAAAAACTTGAATGAATTGATGCTGAGTGAAGTGAACAGAACCAGGAGAACACAGTAACAGTAACATTAGGTGATGATCTACTTTGATAAACTTAACTCTTAGCAATGCAAGGATCTGAGACAATTCCAAAAGACTCATGATGGAAAATGCTATCTACATCCAGGGAAAGAACTATGCAGTCTGAATGCAGATCAAAGTATACTGTGTTCTCTCTGGTTTTTGTTCCTTCTTTCTTGAGATTTTTCCCTTGGGTTCTAAATCTTTACAGCACGACTTATATGGAAATATATTTAATATGATTGTACACATATAGTCTATATCAGATTGCACACTATCTTGGGGAGGGAGGAAAGAAAGGGGGGGAAGAAATGTAGAACTCAAAATCTTATAGAAGTGAATATTGAAAACTAAAAATTAATAAATAAATTAAATAAATTAAAATTGAAAAAATGCTCTAAATCCTTTTTGATCAGATGCAATTCAAGACAACTCCCAGGTGCCACCTCACATTTATCAGAGTGGAAAATATGACAAAAAGGGAAAATGTTGAATGTTGGAGGGAATGTGGGGAAAATGAGACACTAATACAGTGTGGTAGAGTAATGAACTGATCCAAACATTTTAGAGAGCAATTTGGAACTATGCCCAAAGGACGGACTCTATCCCAACCTTCCTATTCAATTCATTTCTTACCCTAACCCAATTAATTTCTAACCCTAACTCCAAATGTGTGATTCACATCTTCTAGGTCTCTATCCTAAAGACCTCCAAAAAAGGGGGAAAGTACATATTTGTACAAAAACTATTTGTAGCAGCTCTTTTTGTAGTGGCTAAGAATTAGATATCAATGGAAGCACATTAATTGGGGAATAGCTAAACAGGCTGTGGTACATGATTGTGATGGAATATTATTGTGTTGTGAGAAATAATGATCAAGTAGATTTTAGAAAAACCTGGAAAGACTTACATGAACTGATACAAAGAGAAGTAAGCAGAACAGGTGAATGTTGCACATAATAACAGCAATATAGTTTGATGAAGAACTGTGAATTACTTAGCTATTCTCAGCAATATAGTGATCCAAAACAATCCCAAAGGACTAATGATGACGCATACTACCCATCTCCAGAGAAAGAATTGATATTGATTGAATACAGGCTGAAGAATGCTATTTTTCTCCTTCCTTCTTCCTTCCTTCCTTCTTTCCTTCCTTCCTTCCTTCCTTTCTTTCCTTCTTTCTTTCCTTCTTGTACAAAATGACTGATATGGAAATGTTTTACATAATTGCACATGTGTAACCTATATCTGATTGCTTACCCTCTCAGGGGAGGGGGGGAAGGAGGAAGGGAGGGATAGAATTTGGAACTCAAAACTTTAAATAATAATTTAAATAAATGTTTAAAAACTGGGAAAAAGTCATTTCTACTGGCAACAAAATAGGTGCTTGAACAGACCTGAAGCTCAAATGTCTCTGCCCTAGTGGAAAATCCAATAGAAATTAGGAGTAGGTTTGAGTGACTTCTGCTTCTGACTAGCTTAGTTCATGATGTCCAAAATTAGGAACATAAAGACTGGGTTATGATTTGGTGTCTCTGTCATTTTGCCTTGAATTTGATGATACTAACTCTTTCAGGCCAACTAAAAAGTGGTTGTTATTCTATTTACCTAGAAGAAGGTTGATACAAATTCTTCCCTCAACTGCCTATAAAGCACTAGATTAAGTACTAAAAATAAAAGGCAGCTATTACTTTACTTGGAAGTGCTCATTCAGAAATACTATCTCTGTTCTCATTTTGGTAGGATTCAGACTCCTGGGATCCATAACTACAGGTAGAAAGCTTTCTAGTCCAATGACTTTCAATTTGTCAGCAGGTATTAGCATACTCAGAATGTTCAATTTCAACTTTTTTTAAGAATGAAATCTCTCTCTCTCTCTCTCTCTGTCTCTGTCTCTGTCTCTCTCTCTCTCTCTCTCTCTGTCTCTCTCTGTTTCTCTCTCTCTTTCCCCCTACACACAAACACAGATACACAGACTTGAAAAATGTGCTTCATAAATATTTCCCCCCCTACATCTAGGCTTTAGTGCTTATCTCCTAACCAACAAATATGTTTCAAGTGTCATGAAAATCTTTAGGACATTTCTTAATGAATGAAGTTAGCAGTCTTGAGCAATTGTTTCTTTATTTCTTATAGAAGATACTGCCAGTAGGATAGCTATACATTATATTGAAACCAGTCCTACAAATGTGTCCTTCCCTCCCATACTTTCTGGTTCTGGTTCTTTACTCCAAACCACTTTCTCTTCCACACTTCTCCCCAACACAGTTATCTTGACCTTTCTTCCTTTGCCTGTAAGGATCTTGAACTGAACGAAGTATCATTTTGGAGAATATCTTTGAGGTCTACTTTTACATTTCATTTCTTGCAGGAAATGTTTGCTTACCAGCTCAAAAATGTTAACTTTTTAAGAATATTATTTACAAAATACTAAATAGGGCTAACCTCATTTTATCATTTAAGTGTATCTGCAATCTTGTTGATATAAATACTTACATCTTTCAAAGATTCAGGTTGACTTTTCCTTGCAAACCCACTTGTGTGAAGTTTATCCACAGTCTCCCATAAATCCTCTACAGGGGGTCCATTTTACATGCTGTAGGATTTCCTTGAGATCCCTCAACATGAAGTAAGTATAAATAGAGCGTGAGGGATCTTGCTAAGTGTCCATAGTTTTGTGTTTTTTTTTTTTGCTGGTCTTACATTACTCTGTCGTGTTATGGTAGTTCTATGAAATTCCTCAGTTGTGTTAAATTTTAAATTGTAATGAATTTTAAATACATTTAATGGACAATATAATTAAGAAAAAGATTTTAATTTAATTTAATAACTGTGAATTGATAGAAAATGTTTTCTCATTTTCCAAATTTACACACACACACACACACACACATGCACACACAATTTTGAAACTGGAAACTGTTTTCTATTAATGTTTCGCCTAGGCTTCATTCCCTCCCAACACTCCTAGAATGAACTTGGTCATTGCCATAGAGTTAAAATCTAGGTCTCCAACAGCTAGCAAGGTGAGTCCTCTGCTGCAGTATTTCCTTTTCGTTACTCAACAAGAACACAAAGAAAAATTCTCTGGGAGCATCAATAGTCATTTCTACAGGGATCATGACCTATTCACCTTGACAGATGTGGCTATCCAAGAAAATATATATACATACATATATTTTCATACACACACATTTAATCTCTAAAAAATTTTTCTCAGGATCTTAGACGTAGAATCCAAGGAAACCTTAGAATCACCTAGTCCAACCCCCTCATTTAAGAGATAAAGGAAGAGATGAAGGCTCATAAAGGTTAAATGACTTACAGTAGGTATCATAGGGCACTAAGTTTTAGAAGTAAGATTTAAGCTGCAATAGCTAAAGTTCTTTCCCCTATGCCACAGTGCTGCCCTCCTTCTTTTGCTGCAGGCTCCTATTAAATATGCTCTTTTTGAGAGTGGAAGGTAAAAATATTCCAACAACACAATCACAGACACATCGTAAGTGTGATGACCAACCTTGATAAAGTGGACTCTTCTCAGCAAC
>CM053581.1:505148924-505171690 GCA_028627135.1 Pseudochirops cupreus
CCTCATAGCCGAGCTGACTTTAATGGGAAGTTTCTTTGTGTGCGTTTTGGAGTTCTAGGATTGGTTTAGAGTCCTATTTTATGGGTATTTTGGGGTGGCTATGTGAGAGCTGCGATATGTTGCTGCTGCTACGCCACCATCTTGGCTCTGCCCCCTGAAACTTTTCTCAGTATGAGGATAGGTGAAGGAAATAAAAATGTATAGATATGTATACATACACATATATCTATGTAGGAGGGTGTATATATATGTATGAACACATATCTGAGCATGTTTATATATGTGTACATAGAGGGCACAGGATCAATTAAATAGGAAAGGATGATACTTTAAAAGGTGAAATTCTGAGGTGGGAGAGGATGAGAATGAGAGGAGATAGGGAGAGGCAGAATGGGGTTAATCATCTCAAATAGAAGAGGCTAGGGATAAGTGTTATAATGGAGGGGAAGAACAGGAAGGCAAAAGGTAAAGGGTCAACCTTACTCTCATTGCATTTGGCTTAGGGAAGGAATGTCATAAACTCTAAACTGGGTTTCTTGCTACAGAGGAGAGTAGGGCGAATGGGGATGAGAGGTGGGATGACAGAGGGGAGGGCAGGGTTGGGGGAGGGTTGCTTGGAAGTACACACTTCTGTAAAGAGACAGGGACTGGGTAGAGAATAGAACAAGGTGGGGCAGAATAGGAAGGAGGGACATATAATCAGTCTCTCACAATATGCCCACTGTGGAGACGTTCTGCGTAATTACACAAATACAGCTTATATTGAGTTGCTTGTCCTTCCAATAGGGGTGGGTGACAAGGGAGGAAGGGAAAGAATCTAGAATTTACAGTTCTATAATCAAATTTTTAAAATATATATATATATATTTTTATTATTATTATTATTATTATTAACTACATGCAACTGGGAAGTAAGATATATAGGCACTGGGGTAGGGAGACCCATCTTGCCCTACTGGAAAGTCAGAGGGGCGATGGGGGAGGACATAGGAGAGAGCAGATTGGGGGAGTGGTTATACAGTGGGATGGCTATTCTGAGGTGTTGGGGGGGGAAAGATGGGGAGAAAATTTGTAAGTCAAAATCTCGTGGAAATGAGTGATGTAAACAAGGAAATAAATTAATTAATTTAAAAAAAAAGAAAGCAAACAGAGCAAGATAAACCTGGGATCTAAAAGGAGAAAGAGGAAATAGGTATGGCTCCTTCTGATTAATTTCATGGTGCCTATTTTATGAGTGAACTTTGATCTACATTATCTGGACAGATCAAGAAAGAACAAGAAAGAAAGAGAGAGGCTACGTGAGTCTTACTGGTTTTTTATTTTTATTTTCATTTTTCTTGTACCCAATCAAAGAGGCTACTTCCAGGACACATAGACACAGGGTGCCTCCATGCTAGATCAAGAATGATCCAAAAGCCCCATTATATATAGCTAGATTGACAAACAGATAGCTGTAAGGATAGACAGACAGAGCTACACACACATATGTATGTATGTGCATATTTATATGTATATATACATATATATGTATATAAATATATACATGCATCACATCTCCACCAATAGAATGTAAGTCCCTTGATGTCAGAGACTTTTTCACTTTGATTTTTTTTTTATCTCCGTTGCCCAGTGACTGACTCATTGTAGGTGCTTAATAAATGGTTGCTGTATGGTTGATTGATAAAGCACGGATATCTACACTTACTTTCAGAACAATCTACCATGTGTTCTACTGAATGTCTTACCTCCGACATTTAAAAACCTAGAGCAGGAAAAGGAAATATGTCCAATATTAAGGTGTAGTCACTGAGAAAATTTTGGTATCACCAAAACTTGTCCTTAACATTTTTCAACTTCCTCTTATCAATATTACTTACTCCTCACCTTTATAATGTTTACCCTCCTTTGAGTCTCATCCACCTCCTGGGATTCAATGCTCTCATTCTGGACCTGGTCACCCAAAGATTCTTTATTACAGGTCCTTACTGAGGCCTCTCCTCTTCAGGCAATGACTCATCATTTGAACTTAATCTCTTTAATTCCTGCTTCATGCAAGATACTCTACCTTATGTCTCATTCTCATAGAGATTCTTTTCTCAGCTCTAGCTAGGTGTTAATAGCTGATTAGAAAATGTTTTTACTCTGTCATTTGTTTCAGCAGCCTATCAGCTGATGACATAGTTCTAAAAGACAGAATTTGCATGCTAGTGATTAGTGGAAGCATATTTCTTCCCTTGGAAAGTCTTCTCATCTTTTTGTGTTTTCTATGCCTTGCTAAGGAGGCTTCATTAGTATGACTGAGTTTTGGGGAAGTCAGTTGGGATTTGTAGTCCTCATTTGGAATGGCAACCAGGAAATGTAAAAAGCTTTAGCTGGGCCTATGGAAGAATTCCTTGCAATCAAAACAGGAGTAGGATAGATCAAAGATCTATCAAAGATCACAGATCTAGAAGTTAAAGATTCCTCAGAATCCATCTTGTACCCCAACCTCCAAGTTTTACAGATATCAAAATTGAGGCTCAAGATGATTGAGACTTATGTGAGGTTATAAAGGCAATAAGCATCAGAAGCAGGATTTATTTGAAATCAGGCTCTCTATATCTAGAACCAGTGTTCTTTCCCCTGTACTGAACTGAAACTCATGTGGTAAGAAGCAGAAATAAATTCACTTGTCAACAGTCTACACGAATATACAAACTGAGGCATTCCAAAACCCTGAGGCCTCCAGCATAGTAGCTATAGTAGAGGCCCCAGTTCTCTGGCAATCTTCATTTTAAAAGGTACTCCTGAAGAAATCAGGTGTATCTGGTAATCCAGGCATCAAGAAAAATTAGTGAGGGGTGATAGTTTCAGTCTGAAGGAGCCTCTCCATGATGCCTCAAATAAATCTCATAGGTAGTTACCTATACACAAACTAGCCTCATCAGGAGAAACTGAGTGATTGAAATGGGAATACTCTGTCTTTCTCCCCCTTATTCTCAATTCTCCCTCCCCCAAAAAGCATTGTACTCTTACCTCTGAGTGGCTAGATTAATTCTTAAGAATATGGCCATGCATCTACCTCTCTAAAATTGGATAATTCTATTTGAAATATAAAAATCAATAGCTAAATAAAAGGAATTAAAATTTGTATAGTAGCTATAGATACAAAAATAAATGCCATTTTTGACCTTCAAATGAATATATCCTTCATTCCTATAAAAGAGAGGAATCTGAATTTTAGAAGGCAGTTTAACATATTGATATTTGGAAGAAAGGATAATTAGAACCCTGCTGATTCTAACTATAAAGAGCGTTTGGCTTTTAATCCAGGAGACATTCTATTTGTGAGTCAATTATTATCAATATTACCTGTTCTAATTCAGCCCTGGTTGTTGCTCATTTAAAGGCATTTGCTAACCTTTATGTCAGTCTCTTTCTCTCCTGGGCCTCCATCTAAAACTCTTCCAGTGAGCAAAGCTCTTGAATTCTTATTTTCTGGCATTTGACTTTAGAAATACATCTCTTCCTTTCTCTTACACAGTGGTTGGTCTTTCCAGTTCTTTACAATGACATTTTTAAATGTTCACAAGTGGCATTCTGTTTTCTCACAGAAGCAAACTGCTTTGTCAGGGGGAAAAAATATGTGTATATATATATATATATATATATATATATATATATATATATATATATATATGTATATTGTTTTATGCACATTATTTAAATAACAAAGGATTATATTTAAAAAATATAAATATATTTACATATGCAATTGGGGTTTGATACTACATATTTATGTATGTATACATATGCACATACATATACATGGAGATATAAAGCCAAAGAGATAGAGATAAGGATATTTGTTCTAATGTTGTAGAACTCTGTGATGAGAGGCATACAATACTAGTGCTAAAAAGGTTTTTAAAAATCTTAAAATGCAAAGCCATCATTTTATAGATTGGGAAATTGAAAGAAAATAATTGCCTATGGCAACAAGTGGAATAGTTACTGTAAAACTAATCTTTGTTCTACTACTCCATGCTTACTCTCCCAAGATTGTTTTCCTATATTAATTCCCCAAAGCAAGAAATGCTCCTTATAACCTTTAATTGTAATGAACTCAAATATTTACTTTGGATGTATAAAATTGCTAGCCTAATCTATACCTCCACCAGATTCAAAGAATGCAAGGGGAAAAACAAAGCACCTTATTTCAGATTTAGGAATTGTATCAGCAAGCACCCTAGCATACCCAGGATGGCTGCTAGCACGGGTTCTTAGATCTGCTTTTCTAAAGGAAAGCAAGTCAAAATGGATTAACAATCTAACTTTAATCAAACACATATCATTTACCTAGTTCAGGGGAAAAAGTCAGCACCCTGAACTTCAGAGAATACAAACAGAATAAAAACAGAAGTTACAAGCAGTCAAAGAAACAAATCAGAGAACGTCTTCCAACGTCTGACCATTACATCCATAACTATTCAGTTACCAGAGAGGGAAGCACCAACATCTGGGTTTTTCAAAGCTGGGGGGCTCAACAGCTTCCCAGAGTCTCATCTGGCCAAATCACACAATTCTTCTCAAAGTGAGCCCCAAAGCAAAACCTCACATCAGGGCATATATATAGCCTTCTCCTGGCTTGGAGAATGTCACAGACCTCTTGACCCACTGCCCAATCACAAAGCTATAAGGCACGGGCATTCCTGAAGAACAAGCCTCCCACCACAGGCTCCGTGTGACCACATTCAGCCTATTAGGGGGCAAAGTATATTTTCAAATAGGGGAAGGTTCTCAGAGTCACGTATCCACTTTAGCAAAGGGCCTAGGGGTAGGGAAGATCTTTAGATTCTCATAAAAGGAGTATAAGATATTACAACAGTTTTGTGTTTTTTTTAAGTGCTCTTTTTAAAATAATATTTTATCTTTTTACCAATTACATATTAAAACAATTTTTAAAAACATTTTTAAAGTTTTCAGTTCCAATTCTAATACGCACCCCTCCCTCCTCTCCTCTTTCCCTGTGACCGTAAGCATTCTAATATAGGTAATTGATGTGCAATCATATAAAACATTCCCATGTGATCATTTTGTACAAAAAGACTTGAACCAAAAAAAGTGAAAAATAGTATGCTTCAGTAGGTATTCAGACAATATTAGTCCTTTCTGTAGAGGTAGATAGCATGTTTCATCATGACTCCTTTGGGATTGCCTTAGATTACAGTACTGATGAAAATAGCTAAGTCATTCACAGTTCTTCATTGTACAACATTCTCCTGATTCTGCTTAATTCACTTTGCATCAGTTCATATGAATCTTTCCAGTTTTTGTTTTCTGAAATCATCCTGCTTTGTCATTTCTTATAGCCCAAAAATATTCCATCACAATCATAAAGCAAAGCTTGTTTAGCCATTCCCCAGTTGATGGTCATCCCCTTGATTCCCAATTCTTAGCCATCACACAAACAGCTGCTAAAATATTTTTGTACTAATAGATCCGTTTTCCTCTTTTTTAATCTTTTTTTGTGATACAAACCTAGTAGTGGTGTTGCTAGATCAGAGGATTCACAGTTTTATAGCCCTTTGGGCGTAGTTCCAAATGCAAGCACAATTTTAATGACTTGAAAATTAATTTCAGGAAAAGCACAAAGCATGGAGGCATCTATCCACGACCTTTGACCCAGAGATTCCACTGCTAAGACTTTACCACAAGAATATCATTAATAAAAAGAAAGTCTACATATACATACAAATATTTGTAGGTGCACCTTTTTGTGATAACAAATAAATGGAAACAAAGTAGTTGCTAATTGATTGGGAAATGGGTAATAAATTTTGTTACAGAATGAAATGTAACATTACCATACTATCAGAAATAATGAATAAGTTTAATTCAGACAAGCATGGAGAAATTTATGTTAACTAATAAAAAGCAAAATAAGCAGAACCAAGAAAACAATCTGCATGACTACACCACTGTAAACAGGAAGAATGACCACAAAACAATCAAAAGCAAATTTTGTCAAAATTAATGTTACAATGAAAGAGCTTGACCCCAAAGAAGAGATATGAGAAGACACTGTGTCCTCCCCCATCTTGTACAGGTAAAAAGGTCCATAGGTGTAAAATACGTATACGGTGCCAGTTTTTTTCAGTGTGTTAATTGGTTTTACTATTTTTTTCTTTTTCTTCTTTCTTTAAAACAAATTCTTTGCTATAATAGATGGCCGTATGAGAGATAGAGGGGCAATGCTAAAGAGGGAAATGTAGGAGATATAAAAACAAAACGATAAAAATCTATTTTAAAACAGGGAGGAAAATATTTATTGAATGTGTTCACCAGTGTCATGGAGATGATCCATTACAGAGCCTCTGTCTCAAATTACATGTTAAAGTCCTATAGATGCTCCTATTTACAGATAACATTATGTTAATTTTCCCCAAACCCTAAATATCTCACAACCCCCTAAATAAGGACCTTAATAATTCAAGAGAATCTGTCCTACACATCCACACAGGAAAAATCAAGTAAATGGTTTAGTTTACTTACTTAGAATTATCTTTATCTCTTCCCTCTCCCTTACCCCTGCCCCCACATCCAATCCATTGCTTAATTTTGTCTATTCTGCCTCCATAATAACACTTGAATCTAACTTCTTTTCTTTACTCACAAAGACATGACCATAGTTCAGGTTTCCTTCACGTCATGCCTAGAGACAATAGTCTCCTAATTCGTGCCCCTGCCTCCATTTTCTTTTCCTTTTCAATCCTTGCTCTCCACCAGAGGTATCAAAGCATACCCTCAGCTGCATGTGGTCCACAACACTCTGAAGTACCAACAGAAGCAGATTAACATGTAATTGAGAGGTATTTAGCAATAACAACAGCAACAAAGTATACAACAGCATATAATAATGTTAATATGTGGCTTTCTAAGTTAATATAACTCTACAATCCTAAGGTTTAGTGGATCCTTTTCTATTTGAATTTGACATCACTGTCCCAAATTCTTATCCCTCAAGCATAAGTCTGACTACAGAACATTTTAGAGTTGAAAATGAATTCAGCAATAGTTTAGTCTTATTTGTAAATGAAAATGACCCTCCCACTCTAATATGCACAACAAGAGACTATTCACCTTCTTCTTGAAGACCTCTAGTTGGCAGGAGGGGCATTAAATCTTGAAGTAGCACCTTCCAATGAGGATATCTATAATTATCAATTAATTATCAACCTTAAACTTGCAACTCCTGTGCATTACTGCCTATCTTCCAGGGTTGTTGTAAGGCTCAAATAAAATAGTAATTATAAAGTAATTATAGTATAATGGGAATTATGAAGCCCTTAGCACAGTGCATGGCACGTGGTAAGCACTACATGAATATTAGTGATTACTGTTATTGAAGGCATGGCAAGGCAACAAGCACTTACTATCTTTCAAGCAATATTTTGACCCCAAGAGATATAAAAATAAACAAAAAGAAAGCTCAGTGGATTTTATTTTAAGGAGCAAAATTTTCTCAGTTAGAAATGTGGGTAGTAATACTGCCTATCTCACAAGATTGTTGCAAGGATCAAGTAATATAACACACATAAAATGTTTGTAAAAATTAAAGCCTTAATGAATACTAGATATTATTATTATTACTATCTTTTTTGGAATCAAATGACCCAGGTTTGGATCCAAGTTCTGACATTTGCCCCTCCCCTCCCCCTTTGATGTCTGGCAGGTTATTTCCCCTTTATGGGACTGAATTTACTCACTTGTAAAGGAAGAGAATTAGACTAAATTTTCTCTGAGGACTTTTTTAGGAGTATATCTATGATCCCATGATACTACAAACCAGTTATGAAATCATACTGCCACCTACTTCATATCCTTCAATAATTTCTATTGTAGTAATTTAAGATAATTTATCAAATGTTCTTGTAAAATACAGTTAACCTATATCTGTAGCATTCCCCTATTCCAGCGGTTCTCAACCTGTGGGTTATGTTCAATTTGTAACAATGAAAATACATCCTTCATATCAGATATTTATATTACAATTCATAACAGTAGCAAAATTACAGTTATGAAGTAGCAACAAAAATAATTTTATGGTTGGGGGTCACCACAACATTATGAACTATATTAAAGGGTTGTGGCATTAGGAAGTTTGAGAACCACTGTGGCTTATTCTATCAGTTTATTCAGTAAAGGAAATCTTTCATTTGAATTTCTGAATTCATGATGGATCTTTGTAATCAGTTTTTCTTTCTGAATGTTCACTAACCATTTCTTTAATAATTGTTTCTATTCTTCTCATACACACACAGCCCTCCCGTCTCCCCGGAGTAAGTTGTGCTGACTGGGCTATCATTTTCAGATTCTGTTCTCCTTTTTTTCCAGATATTTGGGATGCCTTTTTCCTCTTTCTAATACTGTGGCAATGTCCCCTTCTCCAGAATTTTTCAAGTATCACAAATAGGAATTTCACCATAAAATATTCTCATTAAATCACTACCCAATGATATAGTTCCGTTGTGTCGGCTAGCATTTTTAAGTTCCTCTTATGTGTCAGGCAATATGCCAAGTCCTGGGAATGAAAAAGCGGGGGGGAGAGGAGACAGTCCCTACTCTCAAGGAGCTTACAGTATAATGGAATATTCCAAAAAACTTGAATTTATCAAGGGAAAATTAAGTACTCTCTTACCATCTACTGTCAGCCACCTTTGTTCTTTAATTTTTAGAGCAAAGATAGTTCTTCTGGGCAGAGAAGAAGCAAAATAAAAGTTAAGAACAACTCTTTCTTCTTTCTGTTGTCAGTTAGCATTGATCCAGACCTCCCAAGCAACAGTACTGTCTTTTCTTTGATTCTCAGCAATAGAAACTAGCACAGTGCCTGGAACATAGTAGATAGTTAATAAAGGCTTGTTGAATGTCATTGCATTGAACTGAAGAATGCATATTCCCTATAGTCTTATATTACAGTTTAATAGAGCTTGTACATATTTAAGTATGTGTATAAATAAAATATATAAACACACACATACATATATATGTATGAGTTTATACACATAGGAAGAAATATATAAACATATCCACATATGAAATACACACATATACACAATATATACATAAATACACACACACATATACAAACACACACACATAATTTTAGAAAGACCCCACAAATAAATAGTGAATTGGATCCAGAAATGAAGAGGAAAGGGAAAACAGGCTGGATTCTCTTGGGGGGATATCAAGTTCTTTTAATGTCTCTATGCTTCTCTTTGAAATAAAAACTCATCTTTTAAAATATCAATATTCTTGCTGTACTCTTTTATGACTGGGAACCATAAACACAGTAGTCCTTAAATAATAGAAATTGAGGCTTACACAAGAGGCAGTGGAGAGAGACACACAGTGGTGTTGGGCAGGCCCCAACATGTTACACGTTGGGGAACATGGAAAAGAAGCAAAGTAAATGATGTTAACAAAATAAGTTTGCATGAAACAGAAGAGGGGCAGGGGAAATGTTGAAAATGAAGGATAACTGAATGAATCCTTAGTATTCTGTTGGTATCTTCTTGATGTCAAGAAAACCCAGAGATGACTCTTAGCCCATTGGGTGAACCACTGGCATGGAAATTAGGTAATAACATGGACAACAATCTCATACAATGAGATGGGACAGTTAAATTTTAATATATATCATTGGAGGAATATCCACATTGAAGAGATCACAAAAACATTTGAGTACTAAAAAGTAAAGTGATGCATACCAAAACTTTAGTTCCTAGTGATTCAGTTTGAGCTTCCATATGAAGATGGGTTTCAGGAAAAAAAAGAAAAGAAAAGTAGCATTCAGACAAAGGACCGCTAACTCAATCACACTATCATTACTTCCCTAGAACAGATTAAGGAAAACATCTTATTCAATATTTCCATTCATGAGTTCCTTTTAGAGTTGGCTTAGGGGAGAGTGGGTCAGTCTCACTGAGCCTGTGATGGTCTTGTTGGACTTAGGAAAGAAGAGAACCATTCATGCCTGTACTCGTGACCACGTGACCTAGGGAGTGCATTGACCCTGGAATCAGGGAGACCTGAGTTAAAAACCAGCCTTAGACACTTATTAGTTGTGTGATGCTGAGAAAATTACTTAAATTGTTTAGTTTCCTCTTCTGTAAAACAGGATCAATAGTAGCAACTATCTCCCATAGTTGTTATCAAGTTAAAATGAGATAATACTTACAAAATACTTTGTGAATCTTAAAGGTCATATAAATATTAGTTATTGTTGTTTTTATACAGCTGTTACTTAAATGTCCAATTATGTGAATAAGTACTGAGGTAGCACAGCACTATTCAGTATTCAGTCAAGCACTTTCTGAAAGCTATTTTGTAAATTATTACCTTCCTCATCCTTGTCAACAAGCATTTATTGGTTATCTACCATGTTTGTTTATGTAGGAGAAGTCGTTTATTAGTCACTGTGGAAGGTATAAACAGTTATTGAATGTAAGCTCCTTATGGTTAGGTACTGTCTAGCTTTTGGACTTGTTGATGCCTTATATATAGTGCCTAGAACATAGCAATTATCTGATAAATGCTCATTAACTAATTAATTGCTATGCATACAGTTTCTGCCCTTCTGAGGTTTTTCTAATTGAGGTATCTAGGATATATACATGAAAATTAATAATATGCTAAGAAAAATAAGATAATTACATGAAAATCCCTCAAGATTCATACCAAATATCCATTCTTTTATTGGACTATCTTAAACAGTAGAATAGGAGCTCATTTAAAATCCTCAAGAGTGAACAAACCTTCCCTGACAATTCTATTATATCATCTAGTACCAGATTTAACTGTGTGGGAATAACAATACAATGAAAACTGACTAACTTATTCTTATCTTTTAAACCAGAATTCAAATCTGTTGAGACTTCCTAGTTTATGATCCATAAAGTAAAATTCCTACATTATTTCTGAGAAATATTGCTTTGAGAATATTGGAGATAGTTGAAAACAAGCCCAAATTACAATTAACACCCTCAGTTGAGTTAACATTTCAGTTTATCTAATCTATCATCTCTCTGCACAAGGGGGAAGATCACAGGACAGAGAAGTTTTAAGAGGTTGATTGGAGGCCAGTAAAGCAAAGCACTTTACTTGAACAACAGAATAAGTATAGGCCAGGGTAGCTATGAAATTAGAAAGACATTGAAAGACAGGGAAAATTTGAACACTATACATCTTGAGGGGAGAAAATATTGAAATGAAGGGCACTGATGCCAAATTTCACCTTCTTAACAAGTTTTACTACTGCCAGATATACTTTAATTTAATAACCAGTTGTGCCCATAACTTTAGCAATGTCAAGTATTTTGGCTTTTGCATCATCATTGCCAGTAGATTTCATATATATTACATATTATTCTAATGTTGATTGTGTAATTCATTGAAATATAAGTACAAAATTTAGAGTTGGAAGAAATTTTAGAGATTAGAGAAAAATAAATTTTAAGATTGGAAAAGATTTTTATAGGTCACCTTGCCTAACCTTCTAACCCATTTATTAATCCCTTCTGAATTATGACACAGTCTTAGTCTTTTGGATATTTTTAGTGAAGGCTGATCTCTATAATTCAGTTTGTTTTTAGACAACTCTTATTATTACAAAGATTTTCCTTATATTGAACTCTGAAATCTGCCTCCATGTTACTTCCACATATTAGACCTAGTTATATAGACTAGAGAATAACATGTAAATTTAATTCCTTCTTTAATATGGTATCCTTTCAAATAGTTGCAGACAGTTGTCTAATCTTCCCTAGAAAAGAGGAGTCTTCTTATTTCCATCCTAAATATTCCCATTTCCTTCACCTTTCCCCCATATATGTTGTTCAGACTTTTCTCCAACTTGCTTGGTCTCTTCTGGTCATATTCACATTTTTTCAATGCACCTCCTAAAATACAATGACAAAAAACCAATATTGTATCCCAATATGAAATAATAGTAATATGAATTTAGAGTAAAATGTCATTATTTTAATGACCTCTTTTTATCCCATAGTTGAATCAATTTAAATTTGTGGTCATCTAAAACTCCACTGTCAACTGGGTCCTCCCTATTCTATAGCTGTATTCAATTACTATTTAAAGCCTAAATTCAGGATCGTATATTCATTCATCTCTAAAAGATTTCATTGACTTCATTAAAGTGGTAACTCAGTGTTATATTCACTAGGCTCTCAAAGATTTTGCCAGGTCAGGGTGAGCTCTTCTAAACTCAAGTTTTGAATATGGGATCACTGAGAGATTATATATCTATTGTTCAAAGACCAAACTAGTTGAGTTTAGAAAGCCTTCTTACTAGAAAATTAGCCACAAGACAATGGAATTTGTATTTGAAAGTACCTTGTGATCACTGTCAATTAAGTCAGTAAGGGCTATAGTCGATGTAAGTGGAGAGAGTATTTAAATTAATGAGATGATAAGTTGTTAAAGTATTAATGGCATTTTATTGCATTGAACCTCATCAATAGTTTATCATTTACAGAGAATGAGTTTACTATATCATTTTATTATGCTTTTCATAAAAAGTAACTACTAAAAGGAAAAGAGATTTGAGAAGGGGGAATTGAATTTCTTCTAATTCACAATTTTACGTAAAGACGGCCTCAATTCTATACTACAATGTAAACACCTTCTGAGTAGGGAGTTACATTCATTCTATTTCTATCCTCAGTACTTGGCAAAATGCCTGGCACTTAACAATTGCTTGTTGATTGTAATACCTTTTATGTTTATTTCACAATCATCTCCTAATATTAACTCTTTCCTCCTATTTAACATTGGCTAGGTCACCATATCTATTTCTCCTCCTTCTTCCTCTTTGGTACTCCTAACCACCTTGATTTCTGTTATTGAGACATGTTCCATGACCCTGTTGGGAGTTTTCTTGGCAAAGATACTGGAGTGGTTTGCCATTTCCTTCACCAACTCATTTTACAGATGAGGGAACTGAGGCAAATGGGGTTAAGTGACTTGCCCAGGATCACCCAGCTACTAAGTATGCCTGAGACCTTATTTGAACTCACGTCCTCCTGACTTCAGACCTGGTGTTCTATTCACTGCACCACCTAGTCACCTCTTAGTGTTCTTTACACAATGCTACACATTCTCATAGCTCCCTATAACTACCTCCACACTACATCACTACATTGACAACTTTTGTGCATCACTGAGGAATCTTTGTCAGTCTATTGAAGTTGTGGAACCTCACTTTTATGGATTGAAGGCAACTATCAACACCATATTAGCAAGTAAGAGAGAGATTCCAGATTCAAAGGATCAGATTACACATAATACAGAGAATTGATGAAAATACTCATTTTAAGATGTCATTTTTCAAGTGGGTATATATTTTTATTTGCAATGAACTCATAAACTATAGAGATTATGCAAGAAATAATTTTGAACAAGTCCCATCACAACCTTTGATTGCAGGATGAATAACATAAAAGATCATTGGTTAATTCTCATCTTTTCAGGTAATGACTAATTCTATAGTTTTTTTTATTCTTTCGATCCTGTTTTAGCATACTTATTTAATGCTTTTCATCTTTTAGGTGTCTTGGTATTCATCTTCCTTTCTAATTTTCCATTTCATTTAATTGAATTTTCTTCTTTATTAAATCTTTGACAGTTTTAATTTTATTAATATTATTATATTCCCCTATCACTTATTTTCTGATTCCTTACCCTTTGAAGTTAGGTTTTCTTACAGGAATAAATTTAAAATCTGCCCCAACTTCCACTTATGTTTAGGAATTCATGTTCCTTCTCCTTGTCTCTTTCCACAAAAGGCTTTTGGGGACATGAGATTGGCTCTAGTTAGATTGTAATCTCTTTCCTTTAGGCCTGGTTCAGCCATATATGCTGGTATCATGCCTTCATTCCATTCAAATTTTAGTTTTCTGATGAGGCTTAATTAGTATCTGCCACTTTCCTCCTGCTGTTACAAGGATTGAGACAGGGCAGTGTAGGTGTTCTGTATTGACTTTATATCATGTTGTCACTTAAGTAGCTGTATCTACTTAAGCAGCCACACCCATGTAATACTATCTTAGCAGAGGGGCTATAATGTGTTAAGAATAACTTTACAGACATTAGTGAATTGGGGGAAGGGATGTCTAACCCATCATTTAAAGACTTCCCTGGTAGAATGAGTAAATGAGAACCATTTGTTCCGATGGCAGTGAAGGCAGTTGAAGTGATGCCAAGGTCATCCGCTGCATCCTGGGTCATCACCAGTCATCTTAAATTTTTTTTTTTTTTGCTTTTTGGAGGAGGGGAGGCAAGACAATTGGGGTTAAGTGATTTGCCCAAAGTCACACAGCTAGTAAGTATTAAGTGTTTGAGGCTGAATTTGAACTCAGGTCCTCCTGACTCTAGGGCTGATGCTCTATTCACTGTGTCACCTCGCCTCCCCTAGTCATCTTGATTTTTGTCTTGCCACTGTACTTTGATGACTCTGGAAGAAAGAGTGAGTCAGAAGACTTTGTGCAACTCTGCCTCACATAAATCCAATTCACATTCCGAAGTCAAGGCATCAACCTCTTTAAAAACAAAAGATGAACAACAAAACAACAACAATATCACCTTGTGGTTATTCTGGGAAGTGACCACAATCTAATTCCTCTCCTTTGTGTTCCTCTACTTTCATTTCAAGTGCCTGGGCTGCGTCAGTTTCTATTATTTTTTTTTCTAAATTTTCAACAAAATTTGGTAGGGAGAACAGAGGTGTTTTTACTTCTTTGTTGTATTTTAAAATTATTTTTACAGAGATCTCCCTTATTCCTCTTCAAAGTATTTACATTATTAATGATTTTGATTTTAATAAAGCATTTCAAATATTTGGTCTATAAGGCTGTTTATGAATGATAAACTTTACTAAGAGAAGTTGTTTAAACATTTCCATGTTTTCAGGAAAGCATCCTTTTGTTGTAATATATACACCTTTAAACTACAAAGAGAGAATCATAAAATGTTCAAGTGATGAATGGTATTTGGAAAAGTCCTTGGAAACTGAACAACAGCACTAATTTCTATTGTTACAAAAATGCCAGTATTTTCTTTGCTGAAGTGCATGTATTTGTTAATCTAGACTTTTATATTTATGGAATGGATTCCTTTTAATCAAAAGTTCTTTGCCCATTATAAAGTTAAAGAGATTTTTTTTTATTGTAAAAGCATTTTTACTGGCACAGAGCCCAGATTTTTGAAGAACAAGATGTGCAAAAAACAAAAAACATGTGAGAACATGTGGGAGTGTTCTACTTTAATATGACAGAGAAGCTTTGCGTGTATTCATCCTATCTGTATTTTTACACATTTTCTGCTATACCTAACAATACCAAAAATGTAATGGGAAAAATCCAAAAAAAGTATTATTTGATAAGACTTTAGGCCAAAGAAATGGGCATTAAAACAGTTGGCTAAGAACTGAATTTTTATGTGTGTGTGTGTGTGTGTGTGTGTGTGTGTGTGTGTGTGTGTGTGTGTGTGTGTCTGAAATGCAGACCAGTGAATAAGGCCTAAATAATGAGTTCGATACTTGTTTTTATTTCTTACCACCAAGAGCAGCATTAAGCATTATGGGAACCCCTTAAAAGCTTAAAGCATGAACAGAAAGTAATGAAAAGATGTGCAGGGTGAGAGGAGGAAAAGTGATGGAGAACTGTAAGTTAGGAGAGAAAGATCAAGTGGGAAAAAAAAAAAAGTAAGGGCAAGGTACCTGGCATGCAGAGTGCCAGAGCCCTTCTTAAATTTATAATTAAGGAAACTGAGGCTCAAAGATGTCACTTGAATTGTCTAAGTTATATAGCTTTTAAATATAGGAAATGATATTTGAAGCCAGTGTCTTGGCTCTAAGGGCTATATACCAAAAATATGACTACAAAAGTACGAGGGAAAGGATGAGAATGTTGGGGTAAAGATAGAAATTGAAGGGATACGTTTTAATCGCTGTTTCAAGAAAAGTATGCTTAAAAATCTTGGTGCCTTAATAAAAGTCCTACATACTGATTTAATGTACTCTAAAGAATGTTCCAATAATCATTTTTCTAGTGTTTATTTAACAAAAAATAATAATAATGTGAAAAGATAATGTGACTATAAAATTATTAGAGTAGAATTTTATGCTCAATCATACTTGAAAATATATTAAAAAGTAATTTAGTCCTTCATGTGTCTTTAGCAGTTATTCTTCTTAAGATTAACATACCATATGTGTCAGCTAATACTGAATAACTATTATCCTTTGCTACCTCATAACCAGGAACTGTGGAAATGAACATATCACAAAGAAGAATATAATGATTTATAGTGCTTGGATTCTTCTTGAGTAGGAAAGATGACATGTAATAGGAAAAAGAGAGCTCATCTTAATACCAAATCACTTGTTTTTTTCCTTAACTTTTAACTGTCATTTTTGGAACTTGAAAATAGTATTTGAAGGGTACATGGATTTTTCCATTGACATGCAACAGCTATTTACTTGACCCTTTCAATATCACATCTTTTCCCTCCCCTCCATTTACATACAGAATAAAACTTTGCTTATAATTTGCCAATTCTAAGGTACAATTTCTGTGGATTAGTTACACTGTACTTTGTACCCATTTCTATGACTTTATTAAGAGATAATCTCTCTTGGGGATAATTTTTTCTCGTAATTTCATTCTCCTTATAATAATCCATATTTACTTGGTAGAGTAGGGAGGTAAATAGAGAGCTCAGAGAGTTTCAAAGTCAGGAAGCACTGAGTTCAAGTTTGAGTTCTGACATAAATTTGCTCTATGACCCTGGGCGCTACATATGATTTTGCTCTTAGAGATGAATGTTTCTATTCTCATGATTATAATTGTAGCTCACGCTTACTTGGTGAGAGGCAGCATGGTATAGTGCATAGAGAACCAGCCGCCAAGGCATAAAGGTCTGACTTCAAGACTAACTTCTGACACCTACTTTCAGTATAACTAGAAAAGTTGTTTATCTTCTCTATGTTCTAGACACTGTGACTAAATTGCAGAGAAGACGTGGATCTGCACTGACAAAAAGAGTTTCTTCACCAGAAAGGTCTTTATGAGGATGAAATCACCAGTCTAACCCTTATCTCCTATTTATTTGGTATTTTTATTTGACAAAATCCTTTATAAACATCATCTCATTCAACAAGTCTGTAAGGGAAATTTTATTATTTTCCCCACTTTACAAATGAGGAAACATATTCACAGATGTTAAGTGATTTGCCCAAGGTCACGTAGGTAATAAATGTCTGGTCCAAGATGTCAAACCAAGTCCTCCTGACTCCAAGTCCTGCCTTCTTAACAACATTTCTAGGCTGACTTTGAGCAAGTCATTGAATCTGTCTTGGCATTTGTTTCCTCATCTGTAACATGTGGTGATTTTTAAAGTTCTGAGTCTGATTTTCTTTTATTAAAAGAAGTTTCAGTTGATGTTTTTTTTCCATCATTGTATTTTCCCCAAATAGCTCTTTTTCTCTCTCCACTTCCCTCTCAGAGAGCCATTCCGTATAACTTAAAATTTTTAAACAGAGTAAATGAACAAAGAGGAGGAAAAAACCAGTACAACCCATCCGTACTTTGAAAAAGTCTAAAAACACGGGCAACGCGTAACACTTCTGAACCTCCTACGTCTGAAAAAGGATGGTTTGCGGACACGCTCTCTGATCTCTTCTCTTGAGCCACGTTTGATTTTATAATTTGCTAACATTTATTTTTGTTATTTCTGTTTGTTCAGTGTGTGGTTGTTCCATTTACATTGCTGCTGGTAGTTCCATTGTCATAGGCAGTTTCTGCACTTTAAAGTTCCGTATGAGGATGAAATCATCAGTGCAGTCCTTATCTCCTATTTATTTATTTTGTAGCCATTGTATATATTGTTTTCTTGGTTTTGCTTACTTCACTCTGTATCCTTTCATATATATATATATATATATATATATATATATATATATATATACACATACGCACACATATATACATATATACACACACATATATACAGATATATATGTGTGTGCATATATGATGTATGTATATGTAGATGAACCACATACCATCAATAGGTGTACACACATGTGTGTACAGGTATAAAGCTTCATGTTCACATTTGTGTATATATGTATGAAGCTTTCCAAGCTTCTCTGCATTCATCACTTTTGTCATTTTTACAGTACAATAATATTCCATTACATTTATATATTCCTGTTTGTTTAGCCATCAGTTTATTTGCGTAATTCTTAACTGCTTTGCAAAATGGTTATACCCATTCATAGTTCTACCAATAATACAGCACTGTGCCTTTCTTTCTTCAAGTTTCCCAACATTGACTATTTCCATCTTTTGTGATCTTTGCCAATTGGCAGGGTGTGACATGAAACCTCAGGGTTGTTTTGATTTACAATATTCATTATTTGTGATATGGTGCATTCTTTCATGTAGTTGTTAATACTCCTCAATTCTTTTCAGAATTGTTTGTTCATGTCCTTTGATCATTATGTCTTGGAGAAATAACTATTCAATATATACTGTTTATGTAGCTTGGATGCCAAGTCTTTATCAATCTGATAAAAAAAAATATTTTTCCCATTTTATTTTTGCCCTTCTTGTCATGGGGATAATATTTTTTTTTCTGTGCAAAAGCTTTTAAATTTCATATAACCAAAGTAAGCTGTTTATAATTTCTTCTATCCATATTTGGTTAAGAATACATCTTGTCCTCATAACTATGAGAAGCATATGATCTGCTTCCCTTCTAATCAGTATAATTTTTAATATTAAGGTTATATATCAAATTACAATGCTATTATTCTCTTTCAACACTTATTTTCTTTTATTTTGGTCAAATAACGTCTGAGGTTCTTAAAGACCAATGTGATTGGTTTCTTTAATCCAAAAAAGAACAATTTTTTTAAGTAATCACTTAAAGTTTAATTTCAAATCAATAGTTTAGTTAGGTGAGAAACTATTAAACACTTACTAAACTAAACTAAACTAAACTATTAAACAGTCTACTAGGTTCCAAGGATATGAAAATTTAAAAGAAAAAGATGTGATCCTTGTCCTCATAGAATTTTTTAAAAATCTTTTTGTGGGAATAAAATTTTCACAGGGATAAATAAACCAGTCTGTCAATTAGCATTTTAAGTGCCTATTATTTGTCAAGCATTGGGGATACAACTACCAAAAAAAAAATAATCTGTGCCTTTAAGTAGCTCAGACAACGTAAGAACTTCTAAGTATATGAAAATATATAAAATAAATATGAATCACCTTCAGGAATGAGCCTTTGTTTTCTAGGGATTAAGGGAAAACCTCATTTAGGATGTGATGTTCATAAAGAGTTTTGAATGAAATTAGAGCTAAATACAGATCAATGCAGAGAAATTTTAGGAAAGATTATTAACAATTGAAAGGCTCTGGTCACCTGACCTGCAAGATGTTGGATTCCTCAATTTTTGAAATAATAGTACCCCACAAATCTCAAGAAAAGGTATTATAGGCTTCTCATGGGGGACTTTTAGCTGATTCTACAAGATAAAGAGATAGAATCCTCCAAAAGGTAAAAATAACATGAAATATGACTAAGGACCTTTAACACAAATTCCCACTGAATGTCCTCATCTTAGATCTACTCTTTATAGCAGACAAAATCAGTGCAATTAAACACAAATCTATGACTCTAGGTCTAACTGCAGGAATCCTTTACATCAATGTCTCAGCTCTTAAGGTGGTTACCCTAGATAATGGTTGGCATGATATGCCTGAGGGCCAAATCCAGTCTGCTACCTGTTTCTTATACCATCAGGAGCTCCCAAGGACATACAAAACCAGGGAAGTGGGTCAGATTTGACCTATTGGTGTTAGTTCGTCGATTCTTCACCTAGACGGTCTCTTAGACTTTCTTTCAGGTACAAAAACTGAGGTTTTTGTGATGTTGTCTCTAAACAATACAAGACATGACAGCATATGATGAAGTATTGAAAAGCGATACAGGGCAGAACTAAGGGTGAGGAGGGGAAGTTTCAAAGAAGCTTAACGTAAGAGAAACTTTTTAACTAGAAAAGTAATCCTAAAGTGAAATGAGTTGCTTCAGGTGACTATAAGATTCTCCTTGGTTGGAAGTCTTCAGGAAAACACTGAGTGACTGCTTGTTAGGTTTCTTATTGAGCAAATTTCAAGTGTGATATAGGTTAGGTAATTAATGAGGATTCTTCCAAAGCTAAAGGTCTGTGATTCTGTTATTTTGTGAAACTTTCTAGATGTTTAAATTGGGAAGAGAGGAGCATTTACTATTTCACCCTTCCCAATTCTGGCTCCAGGCAGATTAGATTGGGCCCAAAGAGTCAAGTGAACTACATTGAGGATCCACATTTTTGTTGTTGTTTTTGAACAGAATAAATTCTGTTTGTTTGAAAATTGCCTTATTCCATGGAAAAGGTGATAGGGTGTCACCTCCACTAATTTTCTGATGTGACAGAACTTAGAAAATATAAAAAAATAATGTTATCCTCAATGTTAAGGATGGGAAGTTACTTTAATCAATTCTTTTCTCTTTCTGGCTGGCTAGAGAAGCAGAACCGTATTATCTCTTCTCTCTATGCCTTCATTATCTTGTTTTCTGGAGAATGAAGTAACAATGATAACTGGGACAGTATGTCTTTTACTGAAACCAAGGCAAATAGAAGAATGCTATGTCTGTGAACAGAGGAATGACCAGCATACTTGTTCTCATTCTCTCTCTCTCTCTCTTCCTCTCTCTCTCTCTCTCTCTCTCTTCCTCTCTCTCTTTTTCTCTCTCTCTCTCTTTCTTTCTCTCTCTCTCTCTCTCTTTGTCTCTCTCTCTCTCTTTTTCTCTCCCTTTGTCTTTCAAAAATATTGTTTGTTTATTTAATGACTTCAACCCACTCTGTACTTTCTTGGTCAATGCAAATATGGATCCTTAGATAAAAAGAGAATTTTTCCTCAACTGATTTGTGGTAGTGTCGTTAAGAGCTATCACGTACCTCATAAATTTTCTCTTCTCTAGGCCAACCATCCCCAGATCATTCAACAAATTTTAATATGGTATAGTCTCAAGGCCCCTCCCTTTCTTGTTTAAACTCCTTTTTACCCTCTCCAGCTTGTCAATAAAGGGAAAATAGAGGGAATGCCTAAGACAAACATTGCACACTTTGCAATTTTGCCTAAGGCTGGCAGCTAATATATTTATTGCCCTGTCATGAGTAGGGAAGTCTGAAAGGTTTGTCTTAAGAATTTCAACAGTGTTTTATGTTCTTTCATGGAGGTATAGGAATCTACGGGAAGAATTTTAGATAAAGCATTCCCTCCTTGAGGGGAGAGATTTCATTGTCATTTATTCTCTATGTATAGTTTTCAGAATGAAATATAACTCAGTATACCAGTAGACAGAGCAATGATAAGAATGAATAGGTGGAAGGAAGTTAGAAAGGAGAACATAAGCATAGTTTGCTTAGTTCATTCTTTAAAACAAAATCAGTTCAATTCAACAGTTATTCAGTGCCTACTGTATACAAGGTACTATTCTAAACACCAGGACTACAAAATAAATCTCTAATTTCAAAAATTTAAAAGATTATTGGAAATATAAGTTTATTCCTTCAACCATTTCTAAAAGTAGAGAAGTATTAGTGTTCACATTATCAAGGGTCAAAATGACTTCCATGGATACCAAATATTAGCAGGAGGCATACTTGACTTATGAAACCAGTCACTCATCAGGCCTGATCTGGATGGGAGGGGCTGCTTGCCTTAGCACTCTCACTCTCTGTGTCTAGTGAACTTATTTGATAAAATTTTTGTGTCTCAGGGAGTACCTTTCACTTTCCAGTATGACAAATGAATTAAATCTGATGATAAAAGTGCAGGACCAAGGAAGGGCAACGAGCGACAAGCTTTGGGTCAAGAAACCAAGAAAGGACAATCAAAAACTGACAGCCAGTTGTGAAGGCTAAACTGGATTTCATTTCAGAGTCCTGACCCCACAGCAGAAGAAACAGAAGAGGCAGTATATCTGACAGAACTCAGAAGTTCATACTGTTTCAACTCTGCCATCAAATATAGGTCAAACCCTATTGAAACTAACACAACAATCATAAAATACCTGTAAAGCAAAAAGATGTCATGCTTATAGCTGTTTAGTGAAACTGATATTACTTAATATTAGCTGTTTGGCATCATGGGTGTGGGGACTTTTTTCTGTGCTGCTGATGATAACATGTCCACTACATTTTCATCCTGGACAACTCCTTCTATGTTTGTTCAACATACTGAGATCATCATCTGTGTCTCTTGAAATTGTATGGATTCCTGTGAAACATACAGTGATTAGATTAGCTTGACCTCATTCTCATGACCTAACTAGCCAGTCTTCTATGTGGTCAGCAATATGCCCTTTGATGACATTTTTTATACCAATCTTCTTGCTCAACTCCATTTATGTTGCAGCCTACTGAAAATGACTTCATTTTCATTTGGATAGCCTCCAACTTTATTTTTTTATTTTGAGTTTTTATTTTAGTTTGCATCATTCATTTCCACAAGATTTTGAGTTACATATTTTCTCCCCATCTTTCCCCTACCCACCACCCCAAAACAGCCATCCCAGTGTATCCCCCTGTAATGCCATGCACCAGCAGATTCCCAAAGAAATGCTACTATGAATAGCTTTTAGAGTTCAGA
>CM053581.1:505172190-505203574 GCA_028627135.1 Pseudochirops cupreus
ATTTCTCTTCCCAATTTTTCCTCCACTTCTCTTACTTGATTTTCAAAATCCTTCTTGAGCTCTTCCATGGCTTCCACTTCATATTTTTCTTGGAAGCTTTTGATGCAGGAGTTTTGACTTTGTTGTCTTCTTCTGATTCCATGTTTTGATCCTTTTTGTCCCCAAAAAAGGATTCTATGGTCTTATTGTGCTTCTTCTGCTTGCTCATCTTGCCAGCCAATTACTTGACTTTTGAGCTCTTTGCCACAGTAGAACTCTGCTTTCAGAGTGGAGAGAGTTATTTCCCAAATTTCTGGGGTCTTTGCAGTTGCCAGAACTATGAGGAGGGCACCCTCTCTACAGCCATCACAACCTCTGGCACACTGGCGTTTCTCATCCCAGGATCACTGCTCAAGACAGAGACCCAGACACAAGCAGGTCAAAACAAGAGCAATTACTCTCTGAATGGTTGCTTGGTCCCCCTACAATATACAGGCCAGGAACTCTGGAGGTAGCCACGGCACCAGCTGCATCTATCTGAGCCTCCACCACCTCTTGCCAAAGGGACAGGGGCCAGATGCTCTTCTGTCACCCACTTTCAACAGTGTTCCCTACTGACCTTTTACTTTCTCTTTGGTGTTTATCAGTTGAGAAGTCTGGAACCCTCCACAGCTGCAGGTAATTCACTCTCTTGAAGTCTGCTTTGTCCATTCTCAGCTACTGATCAGGGCTGCTGTGGCTTTCAGATCACATGGCTCACCCATGACTGTGGGCTCCCCGCCCTTTGCAATAGACCCTCCCTGTTGGCCTGCCAGGCTGCCTTCAGTGGGAGATTTGTTTCTATCTGTCACTTTGTGGTATCTGTAACTCTAAAATTTGTTAGCATTACATTTTACAGGTATTGGAAGTGGTTGGTGAAATAGTTTAAACAAGTTTCTTTTTTTTTTTATGAAAGCATCCTGCTTGTTATTTCTTATAGCATCATAATATTCCGTCATAATCACATACCACAATGTATTCAGGCATTCTCCGATTGGTGGGTATCCCTTCAATTTCAAATTCTTTGCCAGCACAAAAAGAGCTGCTATTAGTATTTCTGTACATATAGATCCTTTTCCTTTTTAGTATCTTAAAGTCTTGATGGAAATAAAATACGTTGTACAACTTCAATCACTTTATGAATTTTAAGTTGCCATTATTCTTAAAAATTACAATGTGACATAGAGAAAATTGAATGAGCTTTACTAAGCCAAACTCTAACTCAGTCTGATAAGGAAATAAAAAGAGTGAAGTAGGTAAACTTTGGCTATTCCATTTAAGTTTTCAGCCTTGCCTTTCTTTTTTTCTTTCCTAAAATTTTACTCCCTTCCTCTCCATGTGCTCTTCTTCCCCCTGAGTCTCAGTGGCCTAGGAATATCCCTTGACTTGTCCAATAACTTCCACTCTGATTCTTTGAGCTCCAAGTATTTCCCAAAGTCTTTTCTTCTCCCATCTATCTTCCCCAGTCCAGTGGTCCACTCCCTCAGGACCCTGTCCACCACCTGTATTCATCAGGGGTCATTTTGGTATCATTTGGATTTGGCACAAGAATAATTCGGTTTGGGTTCTGGGTTTGCTACTTAGCCATGTCACATCTCTGACCTCCCATTTCTCTCTCTATGCAATAGAGATAATACTGATATATTCTATCACACTGGGTTGTTGTAAGGATGAAATAATGTAATAGATGTAGAGCTTTGTGAATTCCAACTATTATGCAGAGAGAACAAATGGAAATGAAGAATCATAGAATTGTGGATTCAGAAGGACCTTAGAAGTCACCTAGCCCAACCCTTCCCCACCCTACTAACACCTACAGTTAGGAAGTGGTATCTAGATAATGAGCTGGCAAAGAACATGAAGAAGCAGCCAGACAGGTAGAGGGAAAACTAAGAGAGCACTCAAATCCAGAGAAGAGATAATATCTAAGAGAAGAGGTAATCAGCTATGGTAGATGCCATTGAATATGTCATTGGTAACCTGACAGAGCAGTATCAGTTGAGTGATGGGGTCAGAAGTCAGATTGGAAGGGGTTTGGAAAGGTAGGACAGGAGAAGAAGAGGACATAATGAGTATAGGCAGGCATTTCTAGAAGTTTGTGACATAGCAGGGATAAAATGAGATCATTTTAATGGATTGCAGAGTCAAATAAAGATTTTGCTTGTTTCTTTGTTTTTAAGGATGGCAGACATATTTTTAAGACATCAGGGAAAGAGGCAGTAAATATAGGGAGATTAAGGTTAGGGAGTAAAGGAGGCCAGTTGTGGGGATATTCTACCAGTAGGGAAGAGATGGTGTGTTAGCAAGGGTCAATTAATCAATAAAGATTTATATGCCAAGTATATACTAGGCACTGTGCTAAGTCTTGGTGATACAAAGAATAACAAAAGGCAATCTATGCTTTCAAAGAGCTCAGAGTCTGGGGATGGGAGAAACAACACATGAACAATTATTTATAAACAAGCTACATATAAGATAAACTGGAAATAATGAACAGAGCCAAGGCACCAGAACTAAGGTGGCTCAAGAAAGGCTTCCTGTAAAAGTGGGATTTTAGTTAGGACATGAAGAAACCCAGAGGAGTCTAGAGGCAGAGATAAGAACATTATAGGCATGGAAGATAAGAAGTGAAAATGCCCACGTTTCAGAAATGAAGGGTCTTGTACAAGGAACAAGAGGCCAGTGTTACTAGATTGAAAAGTATGTTTGAGAGGGGTGTAAGGTATAAGGAGACTGGAAGAGGAGGGGAGGAAGAGTAGGTTATAAAGGACTTCCAATGCTAAATAACATATTTTATATTGAAATTTTTATTTTGGAAGTGATAAGGAGTCACTGGAGTTTAGGAAGGAAAACATGGTCTGACCTATGCCTTAAGATCACTGTGGTAGCTGAGTGGAGAGGACAGACTGGAATGGGGGGAGATTTATGACTGAAAGATCAACCAACATAGTATTACAGTTCTGTTGGCGTGAGGTGAGGCCTGTAGTGTTAGAGAAGAGAAGAGGGCATATAGGAGAGATGTGATAAAGGTAAAATTGACAGGTCTTGGCAAAAGATTGGAAATGATGATGGAGCAGGGTGACAGATAACGAGTCAAAGATGATACCTAGGTTTTGAGCTTGTTTGACTGGGATGATGGGTAATACTCTCAACACTGAAAATGAAGTTTAAAAAAAGGTAGGGTTTTGGGGAAAAGATGAGTTCATTTTGGACATAATGAGTTTTAGATGTCTAATAGGTAGCTAGAGATAGATGCAAGACTGGAGGTTGACATAGAATTGGGTTTTGAGAATCCTTAGCATGGAAATGTGAATTAAATATTTGTGAAATGATGAAATCAGCAAGTGAAATAGTATAGAGGAAGACACAACTACTTATCATTTCCAGACTCCTTAGGCTTTTCACTGACTGTCTCTTATGTCTGATATTTGTTCTCCCCTTGCCCTCATCTCCTGGCTTCCCTGGCTTTCTTCAATAGTCAGCTTATATTGTACCTTCTGTAGAAGTACTTTCCCAGTCAAACTTCCTGCTTCCATTCTCCCTTCTTGGTGTCCTCCTTTTGATATCACCTTCCATTTACAAAGCGTTCATATAGACACACATACACAGATACATAAAATTTGCATATTATCTCCTGATTGGAAGGTGAGCTCCTTAAGGACATAGACCATGTTTTTGTTTGTTTGGTTTTTTTTTTTGTTTTTGTTTCTTTACTTTCTCTGTATTCTCAGTGCTTTTCACAATGAGGGGCATGTGGGGCATGCTTAATAAAAGCTTGTTGATTGATTGCATCACCCCATGGAAAAAATCATACTTCAGTCCTCAAAGATATCTAAAGAAATGAAGTGGTATAGATAGTATAAGGTTTTTTCTAGACTTGGGGTCAGGAAATTTAGGCTTGAACCCTTGGGTCAAATATTCCCTGGGTATCACATGGACATGCCACTTAACCTGTCTGTATTTTAGTTTCCTTATGTGTGACAGTATGATAAGGAAAGAACACTATGTAAAGAAATAATCTTGAAAATCTTAAAGAATTATGTAAATGTGAGATATTGTTATTTGTCTCCTTAGAAGTAGCTAAATATATTTAAGAGCATGGGATGTGGGGGACTCTCTATGTGAAAATTTCTTTCATTAATGCTTATTGGCAACTAATCTATAATATATAATCCTCTCCACCTTTTCTTCCTTTCATCCATCTTTCCTTCCTTCCTTCCTTCCTTCCTTCATTCCTTCCTTCCTTTCTTCCTTCCTTCCTTCTTTCCTTCCTTCCTTCCTTTCTTCCTTTCCTCCCTCCTTTTTTTCCTTTCCCTTTAAGTATAGTTTTATTCATTTCTTACTAGCAGAGTGAAATATCAATAAATTATGATTCCCATTCTATGAATTCTCAGTACACTTGAGTAATGTAAAATGATATATTTCACCAGAGGAGAGTTTTTTGGGTACTTTTGAGTCATTTTCAATAGGTTTAGGGTTTAGATGAAAAATGACAGTTCAAATAGTTTTCAATATGAAATATTCTTCAGGACATTATTATGTATGGAATTTTTTTCTCCATCTAACTAAGATAAGATTCTTTTGGGATCATCTATCAGCAACAGTTAGACACAAATGGGACTTCAATGAGGATGCAAATATTAATGTAATTATTGTAAATATTTATGATATACTTACTTTGGAACTTTGATATGATTTACATTAGTAGGAATTTTTCTTTCACTGATGCAGATTATATCCCCTCTATATCTTCTCATCCAAGGTAGTCCTTGCCAATATTTGTACATAAATCCTCTATAGATTATTTACCCAACATACTGGAGGCTTTTCTTTCATTCTTTTGATACTTCAGAGTTATAACTCTACCACCAGAGTTAACCGTCTCTTATTCCCTTTACATGATAAGCTTACCTAACATGTCCTTGACAATGTCCTTTATATCATTTCTCATGAGTAAATCATTATGGGTTACATACTATCCACCATATATTTAGCCTAGGTAAACCCACCATGCATCTTTGAATTACTTCTAATTTTGGTTCTACAAAAAGTATAGTTTAAAAAAAAGTGATGCACAGACATCAGGAGAATATCAATGTTACAATTTTTTTGTGGGAGGAGTTGGGATAACATTGAGTGGTTCAAAATCATTAAAAGCACTACATGATTTTCTAGATTGATTGAACAAGAATTCCCTTCTATTTAATTATAAACACATTATTATTCTTATGTGATACTTCTTTTATATATATAGATATACATATGTATATCTCTAACTCCATCTCTATCTATCGATCTATCTATCTATCTATCTAGTAATGTATAATGTGAAGCGCTCAACATTTGTTCATCCAGTGTACTAATGTCTAAGCAATGTACACTTTGTCTGCTTTTTGCTAAGAGTGATCTCTTTTGCATTGCTTTGGAATTCAACAAGTAGATTTTAAATATTATTGCACTGAATATAATTGCTGCAATATCATTTGTGAATCAGGTCATTTGGAGATTGTTACTTCACTTTGAGTATTGCTTTGTATGTACTTATAACGCATAGACACACAGTTAAACAAAAGAAAAATTGTTAAAACAAAATACAGAAGAAAGTCATCTGAATCTTTCTCCCACATTAAGACATGTTAGCCACTATTATGCCTCATCATTATGAAAACTAATCTTACTGCAATGACTAATCGTGGCATAAAGGTGACTGGATGCCAGACAAGTGAAAGCTCAGGTACATCTTAAGAAACCACAAGGATGATACATATTCTTTAATGACCAAGTCTATTAGCTAAGGACCAGCCTCACTACATGTAGAAGGACTAATTATCAGAATTTTGGCCATAAAAAGATAAATCATTTAAAATAAAAACATAACTCATACAAAGTCATAAAGACTATCCAAAAAGGTATGGAGGAATGATCATCTTTGTCCATAGATAGAGAAATGACTTTTAGAGTAATAAAATAGTATTAGCAAAAAATAAACCAAATTCTCCCACAAACATGATGAGGCACCTAATAGTAGGAACCCAGGTTAAGAAGATGTTTGTAGGTTTACAAGATAAAGTGGGAAAGGAAAAGAAACCTATGAAATTCTGCATAATGGTAATTTAGTCTGTATAATTAATGACTGATCCCACTTAGGAATAACTCTGAGATAGCTATCAACATATTTTTCTGGGTGTCTTTAATGTTGCTGCCTGAAGCTCATTTTGTAGGCAAAAATGAAAATCAGTACTGAGGACAACTAAAAAGAGAAAAAGTCAAGGGTCTACCAAAGAAAGAAAGAAATGGTTGAAGCCATTGATAAAGACTTTCCCCTCCTACACTATATTCTTGCCTTTAATCTTTGAATCTCTCCACTTTGGGTAGCCATTTCTTTCTAATTATTACAATCCCAAATGAATTGTTATCCTATTGGGCTAATGAAAAGTCCCTTTTGGGGGCCTGAAAATATAGCATAAACATCAACAATTGGCACAAGCTCTAGATATTCTAATATTCTCCAAATCTCACAAATATGACAATAATTACATGCCCTGCCATCTTCTAGAATGCTTTCATCATGAATACATGCTTTCTTGAAATTATGCTAAAAGCATAGTATGTCTTTCTCCTCTTTCAACCCTCACTGGAAATCTGCATTTACTTATACTCCCAAGTAGACCCTAAAATCATGAATTTAAAACCATTTTGATCCGTAATAAGTAGCAACAAGACAAGTTAGAGGCAAATGGACAAGCTGGGGGTGGGCAGGAAAGAATTGGAATATGAAGGAAGATTTGAGCTATTTGGTTAATGAATCACTCCATAGTTTAGCAAATCAGCTGACAAACCAGCTATGTCTATGTCAAATGGAGTGGATTTGGTATGCAAAGAGTGAAGAATACATATTTATAATAACATTAAGTTTTCTAACCCCCTGCTGGAAGCCCTTATGCTGCCTACTGATAATTGTCCTCATTTAAGATGAGTTTCAAGATGCTGGGCTTCTCAAGTGCTGTTTGTGCCTATGACTTTATAGAAAGTTCTTGGGGGCAAAACTTTCACAGTATTATATTTCTGAAGTTTTGCAATGTATACATTTTTTTTCCCCAGTAACTCTAACCAGTTCATGATTGTCTTCTTCTGTATAAACCACTGACTCCAGATTTTGGTTTGGAGAAGGGGTTGTATGTCAGTAAATCAAAATTTAAACAAGGAAACAGCAACAAAAAAGATATCCTAGGTGACTTTTTATATGTCGATAAAAACATTTTACATTGATTTTTTTTTTTTGGTCCCAAAGCAACAGACTTTTTTTAAAAATAATTGTGCTTTTCTCAGCTGACTTGAATAAAAGCGCCACTGTATGCATTATAATTCTTCTCAAAAAATTGGAATTTTTTTTTATAAATGAATGCTACAAAAAGCTAATCAGTTCTAAAATTTCCATATTACTTCAATGTTAAGTGATAATTAGAAATTGCAGTTTATCAATTTGTGAACTTGAACCTAGCCAAACACCAGGCAATTCAACTACAGCTACATTCCTATATACCAATATTATAATATTGATGACAAGAGAAATAGAGATAGGAAACTTAGAACTAATTCAAATGAATAAGAGGGGGGAAATCAATAACTACTTATTCTTTTCCTAATGAACTATGCAGTTTTTCAAAAAGCTAAAATGACCTGTGTGGTTTTGAGGCTATAAGATTTGAAGGGGGTTTCCTTGAACTCTGATTATGTCTAGAATTTTAAAGGGCTTCTCCAGACTATGAAGAGAAATTCTGAAAATTTACCATAAAACATTCATAAAATTGCCAATTTAATTTTGTGGTGAGGTCTGAAACCTTTGAATAGTTAGAATATGCCTCATATAAACATCCAAATTTCTGTTCCATGAAATTAAGCTTTGCATGATTGTTTGTATTGCATAGAAACTAACCATTGTGGGATTGTTTACAATCTCAGGCACATTCCTTTCCTTAAAATATAAACACAAAGTATTAGGAGATTAACACAGACTGCACATTTGTTTATGAGTTTATTTTTTAATGCACTAAGTAAAACAAAGGGGCTTTTTTTCATTTTTGAATATTCAATTCAATTTCAATTTGGCAAACATTTATTAAGCACCTACTATATGCATTGTAATATGTGCTAGATATGCAAAGGCAAAAATAAACCAGTCTTTACTCTTAAAGAACTTATATTTTTGGGGGGGTGGTAGCATATAACAATAAAAAATAAGTAAATAATTGTATGTGTATATTCAAAATTATGCAAAATAATACAAAACTAATTTCAAGAAGTAGAATAGGCAAACAGATGTAGGGTGGATTGGGAAAACCCTCACATAGGAAGTAGCACCTGGGCTGTGCTTTAAAAGAAAATAAGAATTCTAGGAGATAGAAGTAAGGAGAATGTATTTTCCAGATATAGGGAATCATTTGTGCAAAGATGTGAACCACGGAGGCTAGAGAGGGAATATTGTGTCATGAGCAGTTTACAATCTAATCCAATTGGAGCAGAAAATGAATGAATTGTAGTGAAATTAAGCAAATTTGGAAAGATAGATGACATCTGGATTATGAAAAACTTTCAAAGTCAAAGAAAGAAATTTGTATTTTATTCAAAAGGCAATATCAGTAATAAATGATTTTTGAGTAGGGAAGATAACATGGTCATATCTGATCAATACGAATTTGGTAGCTATGATACAAATAGTTTGGGGAGAAATTTGGAAAGATAACAGTGTGTTAGGAGATAGGAAAACAGAAATGCTCCATAAATACTGCAGTAATGCTCTAAAAATAAAGAGGAAAAAATGATAAAGAAAAGTAAAGATAATCACAAAGAAACTCTTCATCTAGTCCAAGACTGACAAGTAGATTTTCAGAAATCCATTAAATCATGGTTTGTAGATGAGTGGAAAGGGAATCAAAACAGCTTGTATCACAGCAGGTAACAAGAAATGAGCATGCTCAGTGTCAGATAACCAAGGGTCAATTCCCATCTGCTTCAGAAGACTGGCCAGAACAGTGTGCAGGCAGCCCTTTTCTGACCCTTCATCCAGTCAGCCAATGTGTTCCAGAATTTTGGCAGAGAAAAGAAGATATATAGATTGGTAACTTGAAGAAATGGAAAGTGAACTTGAAAAAACAGAAGTAGAGAATAGAGCTTATCTCTAGGCATAGAGGAAAGAAGGTATTATAAGAGAGAATATTGATGGGCAGACTCCTGGAGGATATAGTAGGAGTGGGAATTGAGCACATAAGCAGAGATTAGTTTTAATAAAGTAATATGGTACAGAGAATAAAGAGCCAGCCTCAAACTAAGAAAAACCTGGGGTCAAGCTCCTACCACCCCTGACACTTTCTGGCTGGGTGACCCTGTGCAAGTTACTTTAGATCTCAGCGCTTCAGGCAACTCTCTAAAATTTTAATTTATAGAACAGTTGTCAATCTGCTTTAGCAGAGAGCATTAAACCTTCCCCAGCTCCCTATACCAATGAATTCACAAGACTAGTGCAAAGGGGAAGGAACAAAACAAAACAAAACAAAACAAAACAAAAATCTACTTCTCCTTTACATGGGATAAAGGACAAAAGGATGGTGGAGGTGTGGAGGGCTATTGAGTTATGGAATAAGGAAGAAGGGGAAGGAAATGAGTACTTATATGATGCTTACTGTATGTTAGACACTGCTAAGTGCACTACATGTTTCTCTTTTGATCCTCACAAGAGCCTTGGAATACTTTTCAAGGTCCTATTGTAGTCCCATGTTACAGTTGAGGAAATTAAGGAAGACAGAGATTAAGTTATTTACCTAAAGTCATCTAGCTAATAAGGGTCTGAGGTTGGATTTGAACTTATATTTTTGTGTTTCCAAGTCCAGCATTCTATCCACTATTCCATCCAAGTGCATTTAAGAAAGGGTACTCTAACAGAATGGCCTCTGTTTTCCAAGTAGAACAGGAAATGAGGACTCATGCTGAGAAAGAAAGTGGTGGTCTCAGGGCTTCTGGAGAGGAAAAAAGGTTTGGAGGAGCTTCCAAGGGGATAGTGATTGGAGGAGTTTCCAAGGGAATGAATAGAAAGCATAAAAGTTTCCCACGGTGAAGTGAGGACCCAATTGAGATTGGATGACACAAAATTGTAGTGGACCAAGTTGGCATGATTGTGTGAATTCCTCTGGCTCAGCAGGTCAGAAGTAGTTTAGCAGGTGGAAGGTAACCCAGGGTTGAGGACTGGCAAGGGTTGAGGATAAAAAATGTTACATTTCACAAATTTTAAGCAATATATATGTGTGTATATATATATATGTATGTGTACATACATATATATAAGCTATTATCATTGTCATTATTATTATTATAACAATTTTTATCAGCAATCAAACAAGGGCATTCAGGACTCCAGAGGGCACAATGGAAAGGGAAGGAAGTGGAAAAAAGAAACTGGGAAATGATAGGACAAGGAGAATGAAGGCAACATATAATTGAATTGGTCAAATCTTCAGCTAAGACTGAAGAAAAGGAAGTGAGAACAGAGCAAATCAAGTCAATAGGATTCATTAAACACCTACCATGTGCTAGGCACTGTTCTTAGTGTTGGGATTCTGTTCTAAGAGAAGAGGTGGTAGGCTGAGAAACTTGGTAGAGAATGAAGTTTGCAATGAGGATGGAGAACAGGTTTAAGAGGCACCAGTTTGGTGAGAAATAAAAAGATGGGGGATGATGATATGAAGATACAAGAGTTCAAAATGAGTAGTGGTATTGTGGGTAATGGTGAAAAGGAAGTTATGACCAGTCCTGTGGATTGTGGGATGACAGTCATATAAGCTCTGGGAGTTTAGGAAGCCAATGAAATGAGAAAACAGAGTATTGGAGGAGATACCACTGTGCATATTGACGTCCCCAAATATGAAGGCACAGAGTGAGTTAAAGAAAAATAACATCAGTTTGAAACTGACTTAAATTTACAAAGAAAAAGGTCACCTGAAGACTGATAGATCACAACAACAAGGATCTAGACCAGAAGTTATATATTCATACAATGGAATTCAAAGGAAGAGGTTCTGAATCATAATAGCAAAGTGAAGAAGAGGCAATGAAACACAAAGAACGTGTCAATTTTATCTCCTGGTTCAGCATGTCTGGGAATTTGAGAAAAGAAGCAAAGAGTGGTGGAGAGAATACTCAGGGAGTCAGTGTATTCCAGAGAATTCCAGGTTTCCACAAAGATGAATAATGTATGAAAAAAAGAAGCTGAAGATGAATGGAAGTTGGTTGGCAGCTAGATTGTACAGTGGGTAGAGCACTGGATCTGGAGTCAAGAAGACCAGAATTCAAATCTGCTTTCAGACACTTAACTAGCCATGTGACCCTGAGCAAGTCACTCAATCCCTCTCTGTCTCATTTATATGTAAAATGGAGATAACAATCAGGCCTCCCTGCCAGGGTTATTGTGAGGATAAAAAAAATGTTACTTTTTATAAACTTTTAAGCATTATATATTAGCTATTGTCATTATTATTATTAAAACTATTGTTTTATCAGCAATCAAGAAGGGCATTCAGGACTCCAGAGGGCACAATGGAAAGGGAAGGAAGTGGAGAAAAGGAACTGGAAAATGAGTGGATTAAACTGAACTGAGATTAGAGTATGTGGAAAGGATGCAAGTAAAGTGGGTTTTTACCCATGTTGGGAATATAAACTATACTGATGATTTATTAGTATAATGAAGGCTAGGATCTAAATCATAATAATGCTAATTAATATTATTGTTCTTAACATGTATTTAGCATATCAGAAAAGTGATACATATGTGTAAAATACTGACCTTTTTAGATACTGCCCTTTCAGATGGAGTAGTTTTTTGAGTTCTGAGTATTTTGCTTAGAGATCTAAGAGAAACAATTACTGTAGCAATTCTTTGACAGTTTGGAGACAGTTGATCATATTAAGTGTGACAAGCTATAGTATAATGGAAAGATTTGAATATCAGAATTTTTCTATAAATATGGGACAGTTTTAATTTATATGATCAAAGACTAATGATGAAAATTTGGATACTAAACATAATCAAAGGTGGGATTAGTCATTGACAGAGATGGTCTAGACTAGAGCCTGAACCCAAGAAAGATTAGAGAAGAAAAAGAAATGAAAGGGGAGTTGTCTGAACTGAATCAGCTAAATTTGAAACTCAACGCAATGGATTTTATAGTTTTCATTGAGGAATAATTTCAGTAGAGCAGAAGAATAGCTTCGAAGCAGAGAATCAGAGAAGTTATTAAATAGATTGACTAGTTTAGCCAAGATATATGCCAAATGAGGAGTTATTCAAGCACTATCTGAATCAATTCAGTTTATCAGTGGAAGCATCTGTTCAAAACAGAGGCTACATTCATCAAAGAATATTTTGGACAACTCCTGAGATAGGAAGATGACACCAGAGTTTACAGTTCCAGAATTGTGAAATTCCTCCAGTTTAAGTTTCCCCCACTAATGTGAGCAGTCTCCCCAACCGGTGCTAATCGCGTTATTGGGGGACTATGATCCAGGCTTATGTGTGGGCTGTGATATAGTGATTCGTTATGAACTTGCTTTTGTATCTGTGATTTTGTTATTATTTCATTTGCTTTGTTAAATGGTTATTTTAAAGATAAAATGTGTCATTATTTTAAGTAACTGGTTTTGTATAAATGGAAGCATAGTCTCTGCAACTTCTAAGATTACTCCTTGTAATGCCAAGCAAAGGCAGCTTCCAAGGTTCAGATTACCAGCACGGCAAACCCTATTTATTTAGCAAACATTCATAGAACAGAGAAAGTAAAAATACAGTATAACTCATTAATTTAGCAAGCAAGTTCTCAATTCAATCCAGGTACTACTTAATCCCTAAACAGTACATTCATTTAGTCAGTCAAAGTCTCTTCTCAAATGGAGATCAGTTTCCAATCATAAACAAAGGACATTCATTTGCTCAATCACAGAGCACAAAAAGGCCGAAGATTTCCCACCCCTGGACACAAAGTAATTACAATACCATCCATTAACACCAAGCACTTTCTCCAAAGGGAGCAGGAAAGCACAAAAGGCCATCCACCCTTAAGCTATAACAAGGTTAAGATATCATCTCAGCATTGAAAACCCAAGGAAAGGCCTTTCTTTCATCTTGACTCAAGGTAAGCCCTCAGCAATCTCAGTTCCTGGAGAGACAAGGCTCAACAAAGCCATAGCCAGTATCCTCATCAAGTCACTCTCAGCCTGTAGAACAGTCCCAGAACCCCTGAAAACATCGGCAAGGCCCTCTTCCAGGATTTCTGTGAAGGTGCCTCAAGAAAATCCTCCTTCAGGGCTTCTAAACCAACAGCCAGCTTCCAGGACCTCTACAACAGCAGCACTGTCCTTCACCATCAGGTGAATCTGGCAAAACAACATCAAAACAGACAGACAAAATACTGGCATCAAAGCCATGCCTCCTCAGTTCTTGGAAGCTCTGGTTGGCAGTTCTCAAAAGTCCTGGGCAGCTCCAACAGGCTCTCAGCAGTCTTTCGCTCAGCAACTCAGGCTCCACAATACTGGATACTGCTCTCCCAAAGTCCTTCTGGCCTTCTCTGGGCTTGGGCCTCTCTCCCAATTCATGGCTCCTCCCAGTTCAGCCCTCTGTCTTCACGTCAACAAGTCCATCCCACAAGTGGGATTCACAAGCTCTGGGTTTTAACACTCAACCCAAAAACCAAGCCAATACAGAGGCATCTCCAAATTCCATTACCATTATACTCCTCTAGAATCCTGAGAGAATTTGAATGTAACTCTGACAGTGTTTCTTCTCTGGAAATCTAGACTTGCCAATGTGAAGGCAGGTTGGAGAGAAAGACTAAGTCCAGAGAGAGAGAGAGTGGATTGTCACAGCCTGTGTGAGAGATATGAGATGGTACAGTAGGTGAGGCTACCCCATATACCCATTACACATAGACTGTCTCATTTCATCATCCTGGGCCTTAATTATTTCAACCAAACTGTAGTCATTCACTAGATAAATTCGTCCCTCCTATTTGCATGCATTCTTTTGACAGGATTTTAAAATGTGCTATTTAAGTGTAAAATAACATTTTCAGGAGGTTAGGTGAGAAGCTGCAGGCTGACAGAGACAGAGATAAAAAAAACAAGCTATTTAAAATGGACTCAATGCACATCTTTACTAGAATATATTACATCCCAATTTTAAAGGATTTTCATTTATCACTGCATGGGGTTGTTTTTATAGAGCTGGGTAGATAGAAATAGTCTAGACGAGTAGGTAGGATATGCTTAGTAAGTCTCAGGAGATCAAAGACTGGATTATATTGAGGGAAGGGAATTAGAAGACAGAAGATAGAAGTCTACTAAAACTTGGCATGGATGTAGCAAATAGCATTAGTCCAACTGAAAGGAAGGCTTGTCTAATCAGAATGTTTGCCTAGACTTAAGTGACCTGCCTTTGTTGATGGTACTAAAGTGCAGTGATGGTACTAGTGCCTTAAACTGCTAAAGTACAAATTCTGGTTAGGTGAAGAAACTGACTTCTGCCACCATCCAGGAAACTTATGCTGCATTTTCTTATTAGGGAATCATCTCAAGTAATTGTCCATATGGCAACAACATTAAGCCCAAACAACCTTAGGCCTAAACAACCTCCAGCATATTGTTTCAGACGGATTACATTTTCTTTTCAATAGTTTCATTTTGTAAAATCTCAGGAATGTTTTTTAATTCCAGGAAACAAATCCTCTCTCAAACCCTGCCAAATTATCCTGCCAGTGACTTATATAAGGATGGAGAGAAAAGGTAGCAAGCAGGCACACCTCTATTTGGGAGACAACTGATGTGTGCCTAAACCTTCAGGATACTGAAATGCTGTACATTCTTCCCTTTAATGCCAAGCTGGAAATACAGCCTTTGATGATTTAAACAACAAAAGATCTATAGTCCAGACATGTTCAGTTTAATTGTGCCCCTGAAGTAGTTCAAACATAATTTCTGCTGGGGTTAGGAAGTCTTAGACTGAAAGCCTCATGGATAGCAATATAGCAATATAACCTTCTAGTACAAAGCATACCTATCTTCTGTTGGGCTATCTTCTGTGGGAAAAGGAGATTCAAAACTGTGATTTCATCGGTCTGAGAGATTCTCCATTAGGAAAGTTCTACCCTCAATGAATATTGCCAATTTCTCTGTATCACAGTGCTTGTTGATTGATGGTTGATTATAATTTATAGCCATAAAGAGTTATCTGGAAGCACTAAAAGGCTAAATAACATGGTTCACAACAGCCCCTATATAAGAGAGTTTGTACATAGAGGGCTTATTCTTCAACATATATATGCCAGCCAATTTTAACACATTTTAAGATTCCAATGAATGTGTTTTTTAAAGGTCAGGAATATTGGCAATGTTAATATTGATGATGGCATTGGAGTATATAATGAGTAGAATTACCTGTATTAGAAGATCGTCGTTCTAATTTTATAATTGCTCCTTTTTGCTAATTTATCTTCTTTCTTCAAGTAATCTCTTTTCAAAATTTTGCCTTTTACCCATCTACTCACTCCTCTAAAAGCATGGAAAATAAATTTGTTTTCCTTTTTCCTATATTTATCTAGTCCTGCATCAGCTTCTAGTAGGTCTAAGGAAAATGGGAAGATGTAATTCAAGCTATAAATCAGCTTATAGAACCTTATAACCCATCTCTGATGGCTGAAAGTATAACTGTATGAGGAAGAGTCTTTTAAAATTTCACTGTGAGACAACATATGTAGTGAATTGGTTCTCTCTCTGCAATAGATATCCCTTCTTCGCTCATTACCTTTATTTTATACCCAGGCACTCTGTTTCTGTTACTGTCATTATGACCCCCATACTGAAACTCAGCAGTGGAACATAAACTTTCAGAAAAAAAGGGAGTGATCTTTTCCCTTTTCTATTTATAACCCCGGAGGACTAGAACAGTGTCTTTTACATAATAGCTTGGCTTGATTGAATTCAGCAAATATTTATTAAGTGACTACTATGGACAAGTCATTTAGCCTTTTAGTGCCTCCAGATAACTCTTTATGACTATAAATTATAATCAACCATCAATCAACAAGCACTGTGTTACAGAGAAATTGACAATCTGCATTGAGGGTGGGATTTTCCTAATGGAGAATCTCTCAGACTGATGAAATCACCATTTTGAATCCCTTTTCCCACAGATATACAGACACACATAAAGATACACACACATACACACGGTGTGCAAGGTACTATGGCAAGTATTACATGATAACGCAATCCCAGGCCACCCAAGGAATTCATAATCTAATAGTGAATTAGATCATCTAATAAACTATTGACAGCCCATATGTTTGTTGTGTATCTATGTTGGAGCCTTACTTACCTAATTGCAAAATACACCAGGATATATACCCTCCTCCCTGCATTTGCAGCAAGGAGCTGGGATGAACCTAGAAGAAACTGCCATGACTCATGACTTACCTTCACTTGTTCTATATAGTCACAACTTTAAGAAAACTAGAATTTCTACCATACCACCCTGAGATATCAGATGGATCTTTAGCAAATGTATCCAGTAGTGAACTATCTGATAGCTCTGGCGTAGCTGGAGAAAACTGTGAACAACAAATTCTCCCATAAACTTGACAGAAATCACCACCAACTCTTCCCCAAACCCACCTCAAGTTGCAACTTACATTGTCAGCTCCTCCCGTTAATCAGTGACATGTATTGCCAGTAACTCACTTTTAACGACCTACTTATAGTGAGACTTTGGAGAAAAAAATAGGTATTCCTCTGTAAAAGTTGAAGAACTGTGTGCGAAATTTATCTTTCCTAACATGTATAAGTGCATTTTAACTGTGCTCTTTTAGAAATAATTTCTCCTGATACTGTTGTCTAACAAATTAGTGCCTTTAATTATGGATTGTACCAGCATTTTAGGTTCAAGAAGGAATCTATTTAATCTTCATTCAAAAGGGCAGAGTAGCCCAAAAAATTATTTCAACTTCCTATTATCCTTAAAAATTTAGGAATTACTCAAATATATTATAAGGACTTTATTTATAAGAAGTCATACAGTGAATATTTTTTGAATAATTATATAAAAGAATGAACATAAAATGCTACAAAACAATACTTCCCTATTCCAGTAAAGAAAAAAAAAATGATGTACCAGAGCATGTACCTTTCAAAGTTGACTTAGCTCATTGTAGCCATCTTATTTATGTCAAAAGATACTTCTGAGTTGTGAATACATAAGCTAACATAATTTATAATATAGTTAACAGAATTTTTAAAAAAGTAATTAGATTGTACAAGTAAAATGAATGATTTTTTGTTATTTATTATAAGAATCAACAAAATTAATAAGCACTTTACATGAAATAAATATTTGCACAATGTTTCATGGTATTCAAAGTACTTTTAATATCCATTGTCTTGTTAGATTTTCACAGAAATTTTGTTTTCCCAGAATTGTGAAGAAAAGGTAACTGAGGAAGGCTGTGGGTGACAAGTTATTTAAAGGAGCTGAAAAAGAGAATTTCAAAGAGTGGAAGCAGGTATTAAAAACAAACCTCCTTTACAAACGTTTTCTTAAGTTCTGATTCTCTGTACGTGTTCATGGATCCTTATTCAAGAGAAGCAACTGGTAAGGGGATGGAGAGGAGTAGAATGTGTCTGATACTATGATAAACACTTTATAAATATTATCTCATTTGATCCTCAAAACTACCCTGAGAGGTAGGTTTTATCCCCAAATTATAGATGAGGAAACTGAGGTGGAAGTAAAAGGTCTTGCCAAGCATCACATAGCTACTAAGAACCTGAGGCTGGATTTGAATTCAGGTTTTCCTGTCTTCAGCCCTAGCTCTCTGTCTACTGCTCTACCAGCTGCTTTTTGTTATGATCATTTGAGTTTATCTAAGCCTTTCCTATTTAGGATAGTACCTTTTTTGGTTTGTTCTATGCTGCCACAGATTTAAAGAGCCCAAGACTGCCACCATGCCACAAGGACGTATCAAACAGAACATTAGCATAAGGACTTGGCTGTTGTGGGCAGTCATGAAGCTTCAGTGAAACCTGCAAGTACCTCAACCGCTTGTCACTTGCCCGTTACCAAATCATTGTAGCCTCCACCCTAGACCTTATTACAACATGTATCACCATGCAGCATCCACAGTAACTATAAGTATGCTGATATGGTTATTAATCACAAAATGTAACAGGCTCTCTACATAAGAAATATAGCTAGAGCATTCATTTAAATACCAGAAAATCGAGTCCCAAAGCCAGAAAGTCAAAGCCAACATAGTAGTTATGAAGTTGGCACATGTAGTTAAAGTAGTAAACACCCACATTCTCAAGCCTTCAAAACAGGACAGGCTACCTCAGGCAAAGATCCTCCTCTCCTCACTCAGGACAACTGCTCAGCATCCAGGCAGCTTGTTCCCAGCAGCTCTGGACCACATCAGTTCCCATCCCTGGCAGTCCTCAGCAGGAGTCCTTAACAGAGATTTTGGCCAGCTCAAAGAAAAAGGAGTTCGCACCACAACTGCAGCCGCTGCCTCTGCCGCTGCTTCTAGTCAGTACCACACAGAGACTAGCTGGGTTCCGGCATTCTCTTGCTCCACCCCTTCCTGCTACATCAGCAAGTTCAAGGGGCATGGAAGATCTTCAAATCCCAGTATCGTTACACGGTTTTTGATCCTGTTCCTGATTCAAATATTGCTTCCTGCTTTTAACTCTTTCAGATTTGCTACCCATTTGTTCATTCTTGATCTTGATTATTTAGATTATGATTGTGACTTTTATCTGTACAGAAATGTTCTTGCTACAATTCTCAGAAATTAGTAAAGGTTTGAATAGGACCCTCAGTTTGAGCCTCTAATGAACCTCCACCTTGAGGAAAAGTATGCAGTAGTCATATGAGAGATAGTGTTTAAAATAGGAAGTAACTTGGACTTGGAATCAGAGGAGCTCAGTCCTAGTCATGTCTCCTGTTACATATTATTCCAATGACCACCAGAAACTGGAATCTTTCACTAGAAATCGCTAACAATACACTTTTCTGCATATCATTCTTTATAAGAAAACATTAATTCTGATAACATCGACTTTTCCTAACACAGTAACCATGAACTAATCCACAAAATGAAACACACAAAATAAAATTGGTAACATGCAAAACACTTTTTCTTGCTAATAATTCCCTAGGATTCTGTGACTTTTGTGCTAACATATTAATAAAAATAGCATTGATTTCAGACTATATTCCCTTTTCATAACACATGAAACCTACAGTACCATAAATACTTTGCCCCTTTTTTCAGATACAACAAATCATTGACATGTTAACACTAAGTTTGCAGCCCAGAGAGGCTGCAGACCTTCCAGCATGATATTGATCTAACACCTTTATTTTTTCACTAAGCCATACTTTTGCATACTTGAGCTTAGAAGCCAAAGGACTTGTGCTGTGATTTGGGGGGCAAAACTGCAACATAGAACTTGAATTTTAAAGGCAAACAACAAATATATACAATGGATACATGGTGAGCTCTTTACAATGGTAGGCTGAACAAGACCCAGAGAATCACCTAGTGGGATTCTAGCTGCTCCCCAAACTTGCATGCCTTGTGTCTCTCATTCTTCTTTTTTTCTACTGTACATAGCCACAAATATGTGCAGTTACCAATGTGAAAATGAAAATGAGGTTACCAATAAAATCACATGAATGCTTGAAGTCATGTGAGTTTGAACATATAAATATTGAGAATTAACTACATAAATATACATATACGTATATTCATATGTTTATCTATACATATGCATATGTGGGAAGGAGTAAGATAGGCATACGTATGACACCCACTATGTGCCAGTATGATGCTAAATGCTTTTAAAAATATTATCTCATTTGATCTTCACAACAGCCCTGTGAGCTAGGTGCTATTATCATCCCCATTTTATAGTTGAGGAAACTAAGGCAGAGGTCAGCTTGCCCAAGGTCACACAGCTAATAAGTGTCTGGCCCAGAACTTTAGCCACTGAACCATCAGCTGCCTAACTGACTCTATATGTGACAACAAATATGTATATAATACATGTATTTCTATATGCATTTTTGTTTGTGAATACTTACATGTTTCTGTAATCTCACTAATTTGGAAATTCCAAAAATTCAAATCCTTGTGTGCCCATCCAGAGCAACTTCTGCATGTTTTCCAGTAAATTTTCCAAATGAGCATTGCCACATCCCATGTTCTAGAGACCGTTCTTGCTTTCTCCAGTCATTGTAAAGATATGAAAGGAAGACACCTGCTATCCACATATCATCACCTCTCCCCTGATACCCTGTTTTTTCTCTTTTTTTCTTGTCCTACATTTTCTTGGTAATATATTTCTATTCCTGTTGTTCAGAGTTCCTCATGAGTTTATAGGTTGTGGCTAGTTAATATGCACTATGCATCTTTCTATTGGTCTTAGTATGCTATTCATTTTTAATTTTTCAGTAACTTGTATTCTGTGCTTTGCTTCCAAATATATGAAACATGACATTTCACCTCTGGATTTTGGGCTATGAAAAATGATTGATTTCTCTGGAGACAAGATGACCTCCAGAGATGAAACATCAGACTGATAATGGTGAAAGAGGAAGAAATACCCCAAAGTTTCAGCGGTAGAGAAATACATTTCACTTCTGAGAAACCTGAAATTTAAGTGGAGGAAGAGAAGCTGAATACAGACCACCCAAACAGTGCAATGAAAACATGAAAAGCTCTTGTCAGAGCAAGTGTGACAGGGAGGAGAGCCATCTGACCCCAAGATATCTCCTATATCATAAAAAATCCTCTGTTCTTTCTTTTCTTTGGAACTTAAGAGCAAAAAGCTATGATTTTAAGGCTATATTTTGATTGTGGAACTTGGGGAGTATAAGTGACACTTTCATTTCATGTACCCCTCAGAGTCACTTTTTAGTTTTATTTCTACATTATTTAATTAACTTTCCTCCTCAGCAGTAGGAAGCACTTGACACATAGCAAAATAATCTGCCTCTCTGCCTCTCCCGGTCTTATAATTGCCTTATAATTGCATTTCAGGCTCCTTTTAGTAGCAGACAATTGTAACAGCGGAGCATTCCAGTAAAGGGAGCTGTTTCTCAGAAGTCCAGTTTAAAAAGCATTTCTCCAAATTGAAGTTTCATTCTTTTTATGAAGTGAGAATTCTCTAAAAATTCCATTCAGGCATGATTCTTCTGCATGCATCACGTATTTCACTGTGCTGCTACCAGTAATAAAAAGTGATTACTTGTCCACTGGACATACTATAAATGTTTCAAGCACATAATACAGTTACCAAAAAATCTCCAAGAAAACTGTATTTTCTAGTTTTTGTTTTTAAAGTGGACTCATGGAACTCTAATTTCTAGACATCTATGTAAGTTAGGGATATCAAATTATGAACTTTAGGTCATAAAGGGACTTTGGAATTCATCAAGTCCAACATCTCATGACATTTCCCTGCATTTCCAAATGGCATTTCTGTATCTTTTCTCATACATGGCATTGCATCTCTCATCTCAGACTTCGCACCGGTCCTTCCCCATGCCTGGAATATGTCTTTCTCATTTCCACCTTGTAGAATCCATCATTTCCTTCAAGCTCAATCACTATGTTTTTACCTGGATCCTTCTTTTACAGATTCATCATCTATGTCACATATTTTGTTTGTCTGATTTCTCCAACAGATGTGCCTCTCCCTTATACAAACGTCTTTCCAACTCAAGAACAGTATCTTCGTTAGCCTAGGTAACTGCATTCATCAGAGTCCTTATGTCTTTCAAAGTTTTGCCTTTGCACTGTGTAATGCTAGGCAATTGTTCTTTAACTTAGATGAAGCTCTGTTTCCTCTTCTATAAAATAGGGCTAATAATAGCTCCTCTCAGAGTTGTTGTGAGGATCAAATAAGATAAGACATGTGCTTTATACTCTTAAAGTATTACAGTAAATGTGATCAATCACCTAAAGACTGAAATTGAGGAAAATTACCAGGCTAATCTGAAGGAACAACACATTGAAATTAGGAAAAAGATACAGCTCTGTAGGTGGTTCTGTGTCAAATTATACTATACAAAACTACATGGCTGTTGTCCTTTGTTCTCGAAGAGGACCAAAATAAAATCACTATACTAGAGTCAAGTTTCAATGTGTCTGACTATGACTGATTAGACCAATATGAGCTCAGAATGCTCTGTCACAGGTCAGACACAAATAGTATGTGTGAACATTTGGGATGGATACTCTAAATTTGCGCGTCCTGCATTTCCTTTGAGCTGTCTCAATTCTGCTTTGCTCATAGAGCATAGCACTTTCTCTGATGTGTGCACACCATGCTGAGCAGTCCTGTGCCACTGTATCCCATGGACAGTAGTAGTCATGGCACAAAATTATTCAGGAAGTAAAATGGCAGAAGATGTTTCTAGGATTATTCCATTGTGCTCCCATTTGATCACAAACCAGAAGGCATTTAAAGAAAACCTAACCTATATCCTGGTTTGGTTAGAATTAATGAATTATATAAACAATAACACTTCTCCATAACAATTGAGTTCTGTTAGGACTACTAAAAGTCAGTGAGGGATGGATGGGCTATAACCTTCCAGAGGAAAAGAGAACATTTTAATAACTAAAAGTGTACTAATACAGCTCTTTTACAGACAGAATACCAATGGGAATTAATGTCAAGATATTCTGAGGATTCACATCCTTAAGAACTTAAATAACTTAAGAACTTATTTCTTTCTGCCAAATTCAGTTCTTTTGGATTAACTTTCAATCCTTTGAACTTGAAATATATGTATATATGGGTAAGAAAAGAAGGAAGGAAGGAAGAAAGGAAGGAAGGAAGGAAAAAGAAAAAAAGAAAGAGGAGGAGCAGAGTTAAGTGTAAATTTTAGTAGTATAGATCAGAGAATTCATTCATATAATTCAGGTTTGAGATATCCAATGCTTCTGACTATCTACAGGTATAAAACAAATGCTATGCATAATCAAACCTATAGCACATTTTTACACCAATATTAACTATAACTTCTGAAAGAGATATTAATTATTAGATGACAGGCCAATACTAATGTCTTTCTCCTTCTTCAAATTTGAATCCTTCAATTATACTGAATACTTTTAAATAATAGCATTAAACTCTGACAGCTTCCTCATATTTATATGTTATATTGTAATTTTCAACATATTATCTCTTTTTAATCCTTTCAACAAGCATGTGAACATAGCTTGCTGTTGAGGTGTTTCATTCATGTCCAGCCCTCACTTAGGGTTTTATTGGTAAAGATACCAGTGTGGTTTATCACTTCCTTCTCCAGTTCATTTTATAGATACGAAACTGAGGCACACAGGGTTAAGTGACTTGCCCAGGTCATATAGCTAGTAAGCTTCAGAGACCTCATTTCAACTCAAGAAGATGAGTCTTCCTGGCATCAATCCTGGCACTCTGTCTACTATACCACCTAGCCACAATGTACATAGATAGTAAACATATTACTGTCTTTATTTTACAAATAAGCAAACTACACCTTGGAAAGGTTATATAATTCTTCCATGGTCATAGAGCTAGCCCATTTCAGAAGCACAAATGGCTCACCCTCCTCACTACAGCACTTTAAAGTTGATAACATAGTTCAATACATTATCTCATTTCACCATCAAAACAATGTTATGAAGATAGGTAATGTCAGCATTGTTATCATCATTTATGAGTTGAGAAAACTGAAGCTTGGAGAAACACTGCTTTGCTTAGACAGATGATAAGAAGCAAAACCAGTTCAGAAATACACATCCTGTGTTCAAAAGTCTAGGGCTATTTCTATTATACTGCATGACCAACTGTCATATTTTAATGTGAGCCATGATTTGAAGTATCCCTTTGAACATCTAAGATCCATTAGAAACATTGTGTGTAATCTGAGTGTGACCCATGGCTTTGAGAGTGAAACTGGACCGAAGGCCATGGTGAAAGTAATACAGAGTGTACAGAAATGAGGTAAATAATATGTGACTTATAAATGTTTAGAAAGTATGTATGTGAAACTACTTCATTACTTAATGCCCTTCGCTATTGGACCCAATTGCATTTGTTAATGTGACTTTCATCGGCTCAATTTTACAAATAAAAAGAGAGATATAAGGAAACTTCCCCAGTTTCATGATGGAAGATTGGTTATTTTATATTGTTGTTGATGATGATGATGGTTATAGTTTTGAAAAACATTTTAATTTAATCTCATTTGAACTTTACAACAACCATGTGAGATAGGTGCTATTATTACTCTCATTTTACAGATGAGGAAACTGAGGCAGATAGGCATTAAGTGACTTGTCCAGGGGCATAAATGTCTTAGACAGAATTTGAATTCAGCTTTTCCTGACTCCAAGTCTAATACTCCATCCGTTCTATCATGATTTTTCCTGAATTTATCTCATTCATTATTTATCACAATACAATAATATGTGGTTATATTCATCTACCACAATTTGTTCAGACATTCCCCATGCAATAAGAACCTATTTTTTCCCTCTTGAAATTACTCTACATACACTTGTAATTATACCTATACTTATACTTCCTTACTTTATACATACTGTATTTCCCAGTAGAATATAAACTTCTTGAGAGCAGGGATTGCTTCATCTCTTGCCTTCCATCCTCAGCATCTAGCATAGTATCCTGTGCAAATGCTTAAAAGTATGGTTGTGTATAGGTTTAAATAAACATGTGGGCACAAATAAATAAGAAGTGGAAATAAAGGGAAAGTTAAAATAAATGGTAAGTGAATGTGCAGGCATTAATAAATATTGAAGAATTGCCAAGAATTTTTCTAGTTTTTTTTTCTCCTGTCACAAAAGTTTTGCTGAGCATATTTTGACATGAATAGTTCTTATTTTCTATCTTTGACATTGCCCAGGTCCAGGATCAATTAATCAAAAGACAGAATAGCTTTGTGACTTTGCTTGCATCACTCCCACTGTATCCGAAAACCTAACTTTAGAACTACAGCATATCAACAGATTTATAACTCTTCTTTGTTCTCCTGTGTCCCATTACCCATCCCATACCCTTTTTTGCTCCCTTGTTTCAGCTTTCATTACCTACTTTCATTGGCCATCTTTTCCAATGTATAATTCCATCAAATTGTGCTGCCTTTGTGATGGTTGGGTTTTCTCTACAAAGCAGACCAGGCCAATTTCCATGATTTCAGGCCACTAAGTAGTTTTTAGGATCCAGGCTATTGCTTCTATTAAGCTTCCCTTCCACTCTGTCCATAAGAAAGGTACAATAAATACAGGTTATCCAGAAAGCATGAGTCAAATATCCCATTACCTTCTAGAATAGCAACAATTTCACCCTTTTTCTCTGAGATTCACCTCCATCTGTTTAGGCAAGGGTTGTGATATTTGTAACTCTTGAGAATTTAGCAGAAATTATACCTGTCAGAGGAAGCTAGGTGGTGCAGTGGGTAGAGTGCTGGGCCTGGAGTCAGAAGGGTTTAGTTCAAATCAAGCCTTAGATACTTTCTATGTGACTGAACAAGTGACTTATCGTCTGTCTCCCTCAGTCCTCATCTGTGAAATGGAGTCATGATCACTCCTACCTCCCAGGGTCATTGAGAGAATAAAATAAGATAACATTTGTAAGGAACTTTGTAAACTTTAAAGCACTATAATAGAGGTTGCTTTTGTCATCATCATCATCTCTAGCTTATGTGACCAGTAGAATTCCATACACATTGCAGGTGCTTAGCCAATATTGAATGATTGATTTGCATGATAATGGACTGTGTACAGTGACCTCAAAACATGAACTGACTTTATTGCCAAAGTTTCTAGAGCTAAAAATAAACTATGCATTCATTGCAATCCCAGTGTAAAATTAAAGCCAGTGTTTTACTGTAATTCTAAGCTAAAGTTTTTTGTAATATGAAGTGCCCACAAGAATCATAATTGTCTAGTTTTATATTCCTTTTGAACTGTTTTGGTATGTATACAACAGAATGCAAACAGTTTCTTGAAGATAACTGTTTCACTTCTGATATAATTTAATCTACAATATACAAAATTTCAAATGTATTGTCTGTCACTGGGAAACAATACAATGCCTGTTATTTGCAAGTTTGGGGGATAAAACTCCAAAAGGAGCAAGTATTTTGACACACTGAAGGAATTCCATTTTAGTATATTTTAAGGGTGCTTTGTTGATTAATGTATTGCTTTTGTTTCTTTTTCATAAACTTATAAGACCACTAAGCAAAATCAATTGTTAGGTGCCAGTAAAAAAATCAATGCAAAAACAGCTTAATCTATTGGATTTATAACAATAACAATTTTTCAGGTATCTCTGGGTAATCATAACAGCAGCTAGAAAGTGAGAAAATTTCAAATCCATAATTCTAAGTTCCAAAATGTCCAACTTTTCCTGTTTACATTGTGCTTCTCTTGGTGTTGATATTCTTAAACGAAGTTGTAATGTTGACTTATGGAAGGTATTACAATGTATGCCAGCTCACTACTGTTCAGAATTAATCAGTCAACAGGTGTTTGTTGAATAGCTATCTACTATACCTAACTATTAATATGGGAGGTATAAAATAATATATTATGCCTGTCCTCCAGGATCTTATAATCTAAGTGGGGAGACAAGACAAAAGTGTGGAACTAGACTGTCTAAAGCAAAAGATGCATGTAGGGGGATGGTGAGAAACTCAGTCAAATGAGTAGACATGACTAGGTTATAGAAAGCCTTGAACACCAAAAACATCAATCAAATGCCAGAGCAGTTCGTTCTTGCTGTAGTTGTCAATAGGGAGTCATTGCAACATTTTGAACTGGAAAGTAAAATGAGGAAAACAATATTCCAGAAGGTTTAGCTTGGCAGCGGTTGGGAGGAGAATAATATGGACTCAGGAGAACCATTAAGCAGGATCTTTCTGGAAATAATCCAGGATTTAGGTGAAAGATAGACTAGATCCTATATGATGATGGTAGTGGGAATAGAGGTGGGAAGAGGGAGTTGAAAAAAATATTTCAAAGGAGGAATGAAATAAACAAGATGATAGAGAGTCTAGGGTGAAAATCCAAAGAAAACTCTAAAAAAATTGGGGGGGGGAACCAAGAAACAGAAAATGTTCAGATGAGAAGAGATAGTAGTAGTCATCACTAATAAAGCAATGCAAGTTTGAGGCTCCAAAACATAACTATGTAATATAAAATATATTTTCATTTATTCAGGATAGAGGCCCATTTTTGATAACACAGACTTTTAATATTGGAATTTTTACATTGTGTCCAGTCTATATTTAGTATTTAACAGATGAACCAATTGCACAGTGAGAGTAAGGTCTATTGGTAATGATACAATATTAAGAGAGCTAGCTATCATATTAGTTATACCACTTTGTACAATTTCTAGGAATTCATAAGCAAGAACTGCACAAGACTGAGAGGGATGAATTGCAATCTGCATCATTGAATGGAATTATGCCTACATAAATGAGACCAGAGATCTGTTGAAGAATCTAATATTTAATCCTCATATACCTTCTCAAAGTCTGTTAAAAACTTTTCAATATTTGTGTGGAACCATATTCACCAACCAAATTACCCATATTCATGATCTTCTTTCTTGATAACATTTGTTTATCTCTCCTATACTTTTGGACTTTTAAATAATTCTATGTCATTTCCTAAAATGATCTCTTAACTGGTCTTCTCTCACCTATGTTACTAATATTAAGCACTGCCAAGTGATTTGGCAATAATACCTGATAATAGAGAAGCAAAAAACAAAACAAACAAAAAACAGAGAGGAGATAAGAGAGCTTTCAAATTTAAGGACAGATAGCTACTAAATGAGAAACAAACATAAGATTTTGCCAAAGTTAGTGACCATCTTCTTAGAATCTCTGCATGTAGCAAACAATTACTGATGATGCCACTCCCCTGCTCTACCCAGCCCACACACAGGATGACTACAATTGCTTATCAAATAATTTTTCAGCTTTATTTAGTACTACTCCTTTTAATGCAATGCATTTTTGCCAAACTGAACTACTACCTATTCCCTGATTTCATTTTGCATTTTCCCACCTCTACGCATTCACACCAGACGTCCCCCATACTAAGAGCATTTTCTTATCACATTTCCATCTGTTGAAATCAGTCTCTTATTTTCAACATATTACCTGTTCCAATGTCTGAAACTAAATCCCATCCCCATTCCTTATGATAAGCAAGAAGTATGGCAAAGTCTGCATTTTTTTTTTCATTTTCGTACACCTAGGAATATAGCTGTTCGTTAAACTGAAATGAATGGGGAAGGGGAAAGTGTACAGGTGGAATTGAGAGAATAGCCCCATATGTTACCATTTTAAGTTCTAGACAAATTCCTGGATACATAGACGCACAGATGAACAAAGTTGAAATGGACCTTAAAAAATCATCTACTTCAACCTCTTCATTTCATAGATGAGGAAACTAAGACACACAAAGAAGTTACTGGCTTGGTCACTCAGCAAATTGTGTATTATTCCTTCTAAAGATAAAATCTAGCTATTTAAGGGGGGAAAACTATTGTTATGGCAATGTAATTGGGAAAATATCAATATCAAGGTATTATAGGACCAATTTAGACATAATGATATAATTGGGGTAGAAACTGGGGTAGAAACCTCAGTAATAGAATAGAAACTATGAACAGAAAGAAGGCTTTATATTTTCTCTACTCTTCAAAGCTTCTCGAACCTCTTCAAAATAGAAATTATGTGCCAAAGACAAAGCAATTACACAGGGTCTTCATGGTCTAGGACACCAAGAACCCAAACAAAGAAAAAACTAGATAAGCTAGTAACAGAGATGGCAAATCCCTAACCCAAACAGACTCCCTCAACACCACTTCCCCCATACCCACCATACTCCTAGCAGCAGGGGTATAAAATCATCCTCATGAGCTTACAGGAAAATACAATTCTACAACTCAATTTTCCCCTTTCCCAAACATCAGAAATTTACTTAGGCTATAATAGCAGTAAGGAGTAAGACATAAATCAGTAATGGTGTTACCCTGTGTTGCAAAAGTTTTTGGTCAGAGAATTAAGGAACAGAGGGAATTTGGACAGGACACTTGTGTCTGGGCCTGTGTAGCACTCCACTAAGCCTGAAAGAATCCACCTTCCAGAGGCAACTAATTCTATCTGCAGATCTAAGATGGTGAACCATGAGTTGCCCAGCATAGAAGGAAGCTGAGACAGCTTATAGATTTAGCCTCCAGGGAAACCATCATCAAAGGAAATAGAGTCAATTTGAGCTACAGTGGGGAAAAAAAAATAAAGAAAAAAGGTTGAAAGTACCAAAGATCTCAGAAGGAAGAAAACTCAGTTAAAGAAAAATCTTGAGCATGCTGATAAATTAATAACAGAAGGAAAATGGCTTCTAGATGAGGGAAAAGAGTTCAGTAATCTGTGAATAAGTGTTACAAGACAAAAGAAAATGAATGAATAGCCGATTGAGCAGAAGACAATGTGGATTTCTCACAAGTTAGAGAACTGCAGCAGGATGTTCCTGAAACTGTTCATTCAGAATGGAAAATTTTCTATGGGAGCACATTTTATGGGTTATAGAAAGAGTTTTTTTCCTTCCTTTAGAGAGAGACTTGATCTAAGGATAATTTGTTCTATATAATATAGGATGCCCCAATAGAACTAATTTATTTTGACAATGAGATCAACATAAAGGACATGAGCAAATATATCTATATATCTATATCTATATATATCTACATATCTATATCTATATCTATATCTATATCTATATCTATATATATAATATGGGTTAGGATATGACACCTTTTTGAGGTATGATAGAGCTCTTAATTTGAATTTTAGGTGGTCATTTATATAGAAATCCCAAGGACCCAAAACACAGTCAAAAGTCAGAAAGAATTTTTTTTTTAATTGTCCGAACCTCCACTAGTAAAATCTCAGTCAGAGTTTCTCCCTGAGACCCTATTACAATTATCCCTGCCACATTGTTGGGGTTAGAGGTGTTGTTCCTACAATCTGGAAAATCTTCAAAACATATTTTGGACTTTTTTTTTCTTTTTCTTTTGTGGGGTGTTTATAGTATCTTATTGTAAAATTTGGGTTAATTGTTTAGTCATAGCTTCTGTGTCATCTGCTGCCTTCATGTGTTATTTGCAGCTTCTGTAAAACTCCCCCAAAATTGTCACTTAATCTCTTATGTTTCTTATGCTAACCCATGATATATTGAAACTGTGATGGGGAAAATCACAACGTGGAAGGGATAACAATTAAATTTTGAACATCACAAAGTTGGTTATCTAGTTTCCTAGCCTACAACAGGTTAGAAGCAGCAAATTGGAATAGTGGATGTATTACAAGTGGTTGCTAAAGACAATCATGCTAATAGTAAATGATAGTTAACATTGAGGGAAGATAGGATAAATCTATTTTAAAATATACACATATACACAAGCACATACAAGAACTAAAAATGTTTAGTAGTGTGTGTGTAGCCTTGCAAACAGTCTTACACAGCTGAAAGGCATATTATGTTATATGTTTTATACCTATTAGACATTATATTAATATTTATTAAATGTAATTTATAATAACTGACAGAACTGAAGTCTCATTCCCTTATTTGGTTCTGTGTGTGATTAAAGTGGACAGAGCATCAGACTTAGAGTTAGGAGACCCAATACATTGATATAAGTGGATGAAGAACACCTTTTGCCTTTTGACACGCAGTTGCAAGGACAGTTCAGAGCTTCTCTATTAGTAAACATCTTTGGACAGATTTTCTGAATGGACAATAAACTAAGCCCAGAACTGGACATAAGGAGTTGAGTAGCCTTTATTACCTTTGGGATATTGCACAATTATTTTAATAACTGTAAGATTCACCTGGAAATACTGATCCCATATTAGACAATCAATAAACATTTCTTAAATACTGATAATATGAAAGTTATTGGGTTGGTTTCTGGTGATACAAATAAAAGAAATGAAATAGTTGCTACCCTTGAAGAGTTGTATTCTGTTAAATTGCTGGGAGTCATTGAATAGTACAGTGTTTAACTAATTAAAGTTGGAGGCTAAATGAGGAGAAGAATGCCTTAAAAAGTCAACTTTGCCAGATGGAGAAAGAATCTCAAAAGCACTCTGAAGAGAATAATTCTGTCAAAATTAGAGTGGAGCAAATGGAAGCAAATGACTTCATGAGAAATCAAGATACTATCAAACAGA
>CM053581.1:505204074-505214470 GCA_028627135.1 Pseudochirops cupreus
GAGAGAGAAATTTATTGGGAGAAAAAGAAAGGGTGTGATAGATTAGGGTATATTATCTCATATAAAAGAGGCAAGAGAAAACTGTTAAAATGGAGGGGAAGAGCAGGAAGGTGAAAGGGAATGGGGGGGCAGGGGATAAGAGGGTGGAGGATAGCAGGGAGGGCAGATTGGGGAAAGGGTAGTTAGAATCAAACATTTTTGAAAAGGGACAGGGTCAAAGGAGAAAATAGAATAAGTGGGGGGCAGGATAAGATGGAGAGAAATATATGTATTTCACAATATAACTACTATGGAAATGATTTATGTAACAACACATGTACAATCTATATTGAATTGCTTATTTTCCCAGTGGGGGTGGATAAAGAGGGAGGAGGTGAAAAGTATCTGGAACTCAAAGTTTTAAAAACTAATGTTTAAATTTTTTTTTTACATGCAACTGGGAAAAAAAGATATACAGGTACTGGGGTATAGAAACCCACATTGCCCTAATAGAAAGTTAGGGGTATGAAGGGGGAGGATGTAAGAGAGAACAGATTGGGGGAAAGGGTATGCAGTCGGCTTGCTATTCTGGCGTGGTGGGTAGGGGAAAGATGGGGGGGAATTGTAACTCAAAATCTTGTGGAAATGAATGTTGAAAACTAAAAATAAATAAATTTTTAAAAAGACATTTGAAGAAAAAAACATGTAACTTTTGAAACCAAAAAAAGAAAAAAAAAGAAATTTGTATCACTATTCTAATTTTATTTTTATTTTTTTTAGTTCTAAATTTTCTCTTCCACTCCATCCCTTCTTCTCTCCAATAAGAACACAAGACATGTGATACATGTGAAGTCATACAAAACATATTTCCACATTAACTATGTCGAAAAAAAGCAAAAAAAAAAAATTAAGAATGCGAAAATACTTCAATCTCAACTCTGAAACCATCAGTTCCTTATCTGGAAAAGGATAGCAATTTGCATTATAAATCCTTTGGAGTTGTGGATCATGAGTCCTTTGAGTTTTATATCATGAATTCTTTGGATCATTGTATTGATCATAGTTATTCATTTTTTCACAGTGGATCATCTTTACAATATTGTTGATAAAGTGTAAATTGTTCTCCCACTTCTGCTTGCTTCACTTTTAATTGTTTCATATGTCTTCCCAGGTTGTTTTGAAACTATTCTCTTCATCATTTCTTATAGCACAGTAGTATTCCATCACAATCATATACCATAACTTGTCCAGTCATATCTCAAGTTGTAAAGTCAGGCACAAGCAGCTTTCCAGAGGACTGTTTGCATTTCTGTATAGCAAACTCTCTATTTATTCAGTAACAAATCATAGCAAAACATTCACAGAAAATTAAGGTACAGCATTCACAATGTTACAGTTTATCACAGAAAATCAAAATATAGCATTCACTATGTCATAACTCAACAACTTATCACTAAAATGGCCATATACTTTTCACCAGAGTGGTCACATAGTTTTCAACAAACAACAATCATTTAGTAACTCAATCATTTAGTAACTCAATCATTCAATCATCCTTAAGGAGGCTTAAGGGACACAAAGCACAAAAGATCAAAGTCCTCTGCCCAAGGGACACAGTAAGTTACAAATCAGTCACTATTCAATCATCAGTCACTACTCAATCATCAGTCACTACTCAGTACTCTCTTAAGGGGTAGTGGAAAATGCACAGGTCATCCATCCCTCAGTCACATCTGTGTCACACATTTCATCAGTCACTACTCATTATCCACAGAGAGGTCTTTTCATCTTGACTTGAGGCAGGATTTCAGCTTCCATGATCCTTCTTCCAAGGTCCCAGCTTGTGCCTGAATCTAACCAAATGCCACCTGATTTCAAAGGCAGACAGCTCCCACTTCCTTGACCAGTTCTCCATGCAGTTCCTCCTCTATATTGAAGGTCACAGTGTCTAGTCTACCTCAAGTCTCTCACAGTATCTCTTCCTGGGAAAACAAGGCTTAACAAAGCCATAATAACATTCATGCATGTTAACAAACTCACAACATTTGTACAAAATGCTGGCACCACAGTCATGCTTCCTCAGACTTCTCTGCAGCTCTGCCTGGCCCTTCAGAAATCCTCAGCAGCTCCCCAGCAGCTCTGGCTGGGCCTTGGAAGTCTTTAGCACCATAAACTCCATTCAAAAAATCACAATCACTTTATCCAGCCTCCATGTGGCTTGCTCCAAGAAATTTTGTCTCAGTTCTCAATTCTCATTCTCATCTCTTCTCAGTTCTTCTCAATTCTCAGTTCAGTCTTCAGTCCAGCAGCAGCTGCCCTGCCTCCACAATGCTTACCCCAGGAAATTCTGACCTTCCAACTTGTGCTCTTCCTTAAATATGGTATAGCTCCTCCCTATTCAGCCCCTTCCTGTTACATCAGCAACAGGGGCTCATACTTTCTATTTCTTTAACAGACGCTTAATTTGAAATTAGGTGCTATGTCTTAGCTTAGCAATACAAAGGGGTCTTCAAATTTCATTACTATTACATGAGTAAGGGTCATCCTTTCAGCTTCCAACTCTTTGCCACCACACACACACACGCACACACACACACACACACACAGAGTTGCTATAAATATATTTGTATATATGAGTCCTTTTCCTTTTTCTTTGATTGTTTGGGGTACAAACTTGGTAGCAATATTGCTGGGTCTGAAGGCATGTACCAACTAGTAGCTTTTGAGGTATAGTTACATATTGCTTTGAACTAGATCATAACTTCATCATTAGCACATTTGTATACATACCTATTTTCCCATATCTCCTCCAGCATTTATCATTTTTCTTTTTTATCATGTTAGTCTAATGGGCATTAGGTGGTACCTCAAAGTTGTTTTAATTTTCATTTATTTATTTGTGATTTGGAGAACTTTTTCACATGACTATGGAAAGGTTTGATTTCTTATTCTGAAAAATAGCTGTTCATATCCCTTGGCCATTTATCAATTGAGGAATGGCTCATATTTATTATGAAATTGGATCATTTTCTCTATACATATGAGAAATAATTTTCAGAGAAACATACTGTAATTGCCTCCCTTCCCTCCAGTTTTCTGCTTTTCTTCTATTTTGGGCTTCATTGATTTTGTTTGTGCAGCTCTCTCCATCTCTAAAGTGCAGAGCTAACCTGCATTATCAGAATGAGTTTCCTAATCTGGGAGGCCCTGGAACAAATGAACTCACAGGTCCAGTCCTTATCCACTAAGTGCCAGAAAATGGGTTGTGTTTGACAACTTTTAAATATTATTTCTAATAATTTTTTTATTTCTTGTTCAGGAATTCTCACTCAAATTATTCTTACTGAACTCTAAATTTCTAAATACAGAGTAATGTTTCCTGAATTTGGGAAAAAACCCAGCAGACTCTTGTCCAACTCTGAAAACAAGTTAATTACTTAAGAGAAAATTTAATAAGAACAAATACCACATTTCTTAATTATTCTTCTTAAATTACTTGGAACCCTGTATCCTTTTGCGCTTTTGCTCCTACATGTTACTCACTGTAATACTGTTTATAAAGTTGAGTAGCTGAAGAATAAGCCAAGATTTCTAGATAAATATGAACACATTTTAATGGGAATAAGGGCTGAGTGAGGAAGAAATCCTAGCAATCCTCAAGGAAAAATGAATAAACTCAAAGTAATTGGGACATTCAGTTGCTATAGTTGTAGAGGAAAATGTAGAACTATTTTTAAGATTCATTTCTTTAATCCACAGGGGATGAAACATGTGATGGAAAATGGCATGTATGTGAGTGATGGTTCTAATGGAGTTTTCTATTTGCCCTGCTGTGACTTTCACCCCAAACTGGCATGAGCCTTTCAGGCAGGGTCAGAAGGAAAACAAAGGCTTCCAGAGGAGGCAGGCTGTTAATGTTGACACATGCTGATTTCTCTGAATAGCCAATAATGTTCATCACCAAAGTAGCCATTGGGAATTAAATATGCCCTTCACAGAAAACACCCAACAAATGTCACAATGCCTTGCTTTCTTACTTAGAGCACTGTTAATCTAACAGGCCTTTTTCTCCCTCCTTCCCACTCCATGTTTATTCCATTTGCCCACAGTGAAGAACTTAAATGATGTGGAATATCTTTTTGTGTGATATTAACATAGTGAATCATGTCCTGAAATTGTTTAACCAAAATATTTTTAAAACAATGTTTGAAAATAATGGAAGGTTTTTAAGTTCAAAGGGAAAGTTCATTACTGTATCCATTCTATAAAGTACAAAACATTCCTGAATTCTGGAATTCTCTGTAATTCTGGACTTAGACTTTATTGGAATATTCTAGACATGAACTCTTTCCAGCTTGGAACCTCTTCTTTTCTGAGATCTTCCAAACCTATATTTTCCATTCTAGAATGTTCTATCTATTTCCTGTTAAAACTAGCTGATTGGTGGTAAGACAATGAAAAGCATCTGAACAAGACCCTATTCTTCCTTATGAAAACCTGACCCTCTTTCTCATTACTGACTGACACTTTTGTAGGATGGGCATTTTAGAAAAGAAACAATGAGAAGCAATTATATCCAGAAGACAACCTCTTCTTAGAGCATTGGTTTCCTCCATATTCTTTTCAGGATCTAAAGAATATCATGTCCATAACCTAGAACCTATGCATCTTGTCCCCTTCAGAGACACAGCTGTGTCCTTTTTAGTCAGTAGCAGTTAATAATTCAGCAATCCTGAGCTATATCTTGCCACTGTACAGTGAATGATGCTGGAGAAAAAATTGAGGCTGATGACTTTGCACAGCCCTGCCTTACTTAAGTCCAAATCAAATTGCAAGTCAAGATACCACACTCCTGATGTCATTGATCCTTTTTGTCATCAAAGGATAAGCAACAATCTTTGAGTAGCAGTAGCTACCTCACTGGGTCCCAATTGGCCAGTTCCAGTTGGGCAAAGTTGGTATTTCTTTCCTTCTTTCTTTTCTTCCTTCTCCTCTTCCTCATTCTCCGTCCACATGGAGAGTCATACTTTAAGGATATGTGGGTGCTCTGTCCATAGTTTTCATTTATTATTTCTCAAAATATAGCTCTGAAAAACCAGGCTTTGATAAAACCTGTTGGGATTCGAACGGCACTACTTGATTATGCCTTTAAACTCAAATATCTCTGAGTCTCACCGATTGGCCAAAAATAGGTCCCTGCCCAAGCCTCACTTGCTCATCCTTTGGGTCTTGATGGCTCAGGAGTATAAACAGTAATTTTTTCTGTTCTGGCCAGAAACTTGGAGGGTCTTCACCTCCCTGACTGATTTTTTTGTGAAGGCAAAGTGGGCTGCCTTTTACCTCAGTTCTTACCTAGCCTTTGAATGGGTGTTGCCTCAGACAAACTGAGACCTGGGAAAGACTTAGCTTGAAAAGCCCAAGGTCTCCCACTGCATCTGGGGCAATTGCCAGTCTTCCTGGCCTATATCTAGCCACTGGAATCCAATTACTTTTGAGGAGAGACTAAGGCTGATGACTTTGCACAGCTGTGCCTCACTTAAATCTAATTCACTTGTAATTTAAGACATCACCTTCCTGATGTCATTGGTCCTTTCTGAGAATGAAAGATGAACAATTTCAAGTAAATACGTATTCATTAAGCATCTGCTATGTGCTAGGTCATGGGTTAAGTGCTAAGGACACAAAGTTGTGGTCCCAATGAAGAATACCCATATCAAACTAGAATCAGGAGGACATTTTGAGACCATATATCCTTCTGATATAAATCTCCACTGAAAAAAGTATATCATCAGTATTATACATCAGTTCCATAATAGCATGCTTCAGGACATAAATTGAAAGGAAATGATGATAAAACAATATTACTTTGAGTTTAAATACATCCAAGATAGCCTTTCTTTTTTTTAAATTAATTTACTTTAAACTTAAAAACTAACACTTAAATGCAGGATAAGAAAGGAAAAAGAAACATTATAAACTTAAATATTAAAACAAATAGATATTAACAAAAGAAAAAAAAGCATTACCATGTCTACAGCAGAATGCAAGAGAAGATTCAAAATATGCAGTAATAAATTTCCATTTCAAGAAAGTCTACTTAATATGTTCTGCACATTGGGTTCGGCATTGAGGGTTCTTTTCTTTGCTTCCTTTAAGTCTTGTTGTTGTTGTTGTTGTTCTTTGCTGTAGACATTTTACTTTGTTCTCTTTCCTTCTTAATCCTCCCCATTGATGGCTACAATTAAGCGTGCATACATACATACACACACATATAGGTATGCATTTATTTAAATATATGCACGTATACATACCCATATACATATATGCACATACATATACACATACAGATGTATACATCTACATACATATACACATAAGTATTAAGCATGATATACTTACATACCTGTAAATATACTTAGATATCTATAATCATACTCATACATAGACATATACTTTCATATGTATCTATGTAAGTCCATACTGTACTAATTTGCCCTCTGTTTCTCTGAGGGTGGATAACCTCTTCTTTCATAAATCTAAGTATTTCCATATTTTTTATAAGTCTATCAACTCATCCTTTCCTAAACCACAGAAATATTCCAACCCTATATAAAGTATACTTGTATTTTTAAATAGTCTAAAACAACATTGATTAATATGGCTGACATATAGTTTTCCTATTTTTCTCTTTTGATTAAATCTATTTTAGTTTTAACTTTGTATGAGATCATCACTACCCCTGCTTTTTTCCCCAATAAATTCTACTCCTAATCTTTATGTTTGTGTATATCTATTATTTCCTATCTCTCTTGACTCCTCTACTTTTGCTAACTGCCCTCCTATTACTTAACCTACCCACCCTTTCAAGGATTCCAGAACTACCAACCCTCCTCCCAAATCTAATTCCTCTGTGTCAGTTCTTCCCCTCACACCTCATTTGGATAATTACTCTTTTTAACTGTTTCTAAACTTTTTTTATTTTTAAAAATCATATCATACTGTGGTGTATCCCAATCTTTCTTACCAACAAACCAATTACTAATAACAATCTTAGACATTTGTTTTACATTTCCTCCTTATTAAGGAAATGTATTGTACCTTGTAATTAGTCTTCGATTTGTATCTTAGCTTTCTCTTGGATCTTGTATGTCAGATCTTCTATTAAGTTCATTTAAAAAAAAAAAACAAAATCCTGAAAGTCTGGCAGTTCATTAAATGTCCTTTTTTTTTTTCATTTAGGATTATGCTTAATTTTGCTGGGCATGGTATTTTCTGCCACAATCCCAGTTCTTTTGCTCTTCAATATACAGTGTTCCAAGACTTGTGGTCTTTTAATGTAGCCACTGCTAGGTCTTGTGTGATTCTAATTGTGACACCACCATATTTGAATTGTGTTTTTTTCTTGTTGTACATAATATTTTATTCTTGAGCTAGGGGTTGAAAATTTGACTATGATATTCCTGTAGGTTTTCATCACAGTATCTCTTTCAGGTGGCCATAGGTGATTTTTTCTATTTCTTCTTTCCCCTCTTGTTCTGATGATTCAGAACAATCTTCTTTAATTACTTCTTGTATTATTATATCAAGATTATTATTATTTTTTATTATAGCTTTCAGGTACCCAATTATTCTTATGTTTTCTGTTCTTCATCTATTCTCCAGATCAGTTGATTTTCTTATAAGATGTTTAATATTCTCCTCTTTTTTTCATTCTTTGCATTTTGTTTTATTATTTCTTGGTATCTTATAACTTCACTGGCTTTCCCTTGACCAATTCTAATTTTCAAGGTTTCATTTTCTTCCTTAAGATTCTGAATCTCCTTTTCTAGTGGGTTGACTTTCTTTTCATGATTTTCTTGTTCTTTTTGGATTTTTTTTTTTAGTTTTTTCCATCTCTCCCATTTAATTTTTGAAGTCGTTTTTTAAGTTCTTCTATGAATTCTTTTTGGGCAGGTGTCCAATAGAGACTCCTTTTGGGGGTAGGAGAGGCTTTTTTGCTTTAATATCCTCCCCTGAAGAGTAACTCTGGTCTTCACTATTTCCATAGTAACTTTCTATGGATGGGTTCTTTCTCATTTGCCTGCTCATTTAAAAAAATATTTATAACAATTTATTATTGTAATCATCTCTAGTCTTAGGGTAAGGAGGATAGTGCCTCTAGCCTCAGGTCCTCCATAAGTTCTCCCCTCTGGCCTGGGACAAAAATGAAGAACTCCACCCTACTGTGAGTGCCCACAGTCAATGGTATCTCTGTGTCACTGCTTCTGCATTCACTGGGACTGCATAGGCAGTCCTCATTGTCTTCAAGCTGTGTATTCCTGTTACTTGGTCTAACACACAAAAGCTCCTATCACCATGGAATCCTTCTGGGTCCTTTTGCCTCTCCCACACTCTCTATTTTTTGTGTATTAAGGGATAGAAGAGTGGGTTGAGCAGAGGAAGGGTGTGGAAGGGTGTGGAACGCTTACCTGTTTTGGAAAAGGCTGCCTCCTCTTGCAGCCCAAGTAAGCAATTTCTCTGTAACCCCCAAACCCAACTCAATTTGAGGACTAAGAAACTAGGGGCTCTGTTTTCTCCTCTAAAGGTCCATATCATCCATTTGTTATTTATCACATACTAACTGGTATTACTAGTTATCTATTCATGTGCATGTTCCTTATATCCCAACTAATTAAATGGGAAAAAATTTCTCTGATTTTTAAACTCATTTGTTATACGATGTACTAATTAACATACCTGTCAGCTCCCCAGTTCCTTCTCAGAATTTTCTTTCCCTTAGGATAAATAAAGAGTCTTGGGGAAAAGCACCTGAGGAGGATGGGGGTGTGTGTGTGTATGTGTGTGTGTATGTACACATGTGATGCTATTATTCCTAGTCAGATGTTATCCCCCCTATAGTCTAAACCCACAGAAACCCCAGGAAAGAGAAAACTTTCTGAAAATCTGTAATCCAAGCTACTCTGAACCTTTTTTTCACACTGATAGATCCAAATATATCTATTTTGCTAGTTCCTGTGGACTGTCTTGAGACCTGTCCACATTGCCTTTTTAAATACTTATAATGCCTGCACCATATTGAACATTCTGAGCTAGTAAGCCTGGATTCCATGCCGTTTTTTCCTTGGACATCTCAGGCTGGCAACCTGATTATTTTTCATATTTTACAGAAATATTCATTATCAGAGAATATGTTTCTTCTGACTTTTCCAGTCTTATTCCCTTCTCTAAAGATTTTTCCTTGTACATCAGAAAAAGTTAATTTTTATGTGACTTCATCTTTTGGGGGGCTTTATAATCAAGGGGATCTTTGCCTCATGAAAGTCATTAAGTAAATTAATAAGAAATGTAAGAGTTGGGCTCCCGTTAGATGTTGTTTATGCTTATTTTTAACATCAGCTTATTTATATAAGTATTATCTACTCAGATGTGCCCAAAGGGGGTTCTTTCTAGGAAGGGGAGTTTAGAAGGGAGGGAGAGAGGATTGGCACTTACTGGTACAAAATTGGAGCTATTTGTAAGGAATATTCAGCAGAGAAAGTATCACAAGTCACTAAAAGGGACTGCTGCCTCACCATAATGACCCCAGGAAGTATTATAGATGAGATCACAAGTGCACTGGGAAGACAAACATTATTGAAAAGTGATAAACAGCTATTATAAAATGAAACTGGTGGGGGTAATGTTGTATAATGCTTGGAAAAAAAGTACATAAGATATAGGGAGGACAAGCTTCTAGTTTGGATTATAGGACCAAAGAATTAGCTCAGGAGGGAACTTTAGAGACTGTGTAGCTTTTAAATCATAGAGGTAGAGAGCTAATAGGGACCTTTAAAACTATGTAGTCCAAACTTTTCATTTTACAGATGAGGAGACTAAGATCTGGAGAGTAAAGTGATGTGTCCAAGGTCACTTAATATGTGGAAAGTTGTATCAGCAAGCACCCTAGCATACCTAGGGCGGCTACTAGCACAGGTTCTTAGATCTGCTTTTCTAAAGGAAAGCAACTCAAAATGGGTTAACAATCGTACTTTAATTGATCAAATCTCATTTACCTAGTTCAGGGGGAAAAGTCGGCACCCTGAACTTCAGAGAATACAAACAGAAGTTACAAACAAACAGAAAAACAGATCAGCAGACGGCTTCCAGCATCTGACTGTTACATCAGTTACCTATTCTGTTACCAGAGAGGGAAGCACCAACACCTGGGCTCAACGGCTGCCCAGAGTCTCATCTGGCCAAATCACACAACTCTTCTCAAAGTGAGCCCCAAACCAAAACCTCACATCAGGGTGTATATATATAGCCTTCTCCTGGCTTGGAGAATGTCACAGCCCTCTAGACCCACTGCCCAATCACAAAGCTACAAGGCACGGGCATTCCTGGAAGACAAGCCTGGCGCCACAGGCTCCACGTGACC
>CM053581.1:505220663-505244790 GCA_028627135.1 Pseudochirops cupreus
CGAGGGTCACATAGCTAGTAAATATCTGAGGCTGGATTTGAACTTAGGTCTTCCTGACTACAGGCCAGGCACTCTATCCACTGTGTAACCTGGCCCGCTCTCTAAACTACTTAGCCATAATATTTTCATTTGCTTAAAGTTTAATTTATTTTTAATCTGAATTCTCACCCGTGGCCTCTTTGCTATGTGTAAAAAAGTCAGTTTTGCCAGAAATGTAACTTTGACCATCACTGACTTCCTCCAGCTTCTTTGCTTTCTACAGAGCTACTGATGGTAACAAATGGTTTTTAATGAAAACTGCATATACACATTCACAATTAGCACAACTTGTTTGTATAGGAACAGGAATTAAACATCAGATAAGTAACTTCTTGCCCAGGATATATCCTTCTTCAGTCTATTATGAATGAATTCATCTGAGGAGGAGCATTTTGAGAGGGCTTTAATTGCCCCAATGATGTGTGACAGTAGCAATGGAGGATAGTTTTGGAGAAGATATTTCAAGAAGAAAAATAAAATACTATTAAGTGAAAAAAAAGAATATGTTTCAAGAAGGTTGTCGGCCTTTTTGTGAGTCCTTGCTGAGCTGCCTAAGAGGAAGAGGGAAATCTGCCAAGGAAAATGAGGCTAGGGGAAACAGCACAAGTAGAAAAATGAGGGTCTTGTTAGTACCATGGTACTTTCATCAAAACAAATGCATTTAATGAGCAGCTAGAGTGCTCAATTAGTATAGTGGCAGATCTTATTTTTCAGGAGAAAATTTTTGCACTCAGATTTTTAATTAGCTACAGTGCTCTGTTCCATTCCCTGAAAGCCTGATAAAAGGAGGAAAATAATTGAACAACATTGTTAAAAAAAAAAAGACACATCATTTGAAGGGGAGGTGAGGATCCATTAAATAAGCCACTCCAACCCCTTCCTGAGATCTGTGAAAACAAAGTATTAGAGAACTAAAAGGGAAATAGTGCTCTTTTGTAAACACTCAGGTTCAAATCAGATGGTCCCAGAATTCACCTGATATTATGTTGTTATTATTTTCTCCCTGAAAAAAAAATCCAAATGATTGGAGGATTAACATAGTGCCTTACATACTGGTTTTCTTATCTTAAGTAAAAAACATTTGAAATATTAACAAAAACAGAGGACCAGGTTTAATAGGTTTTTGTAAGCATCAATTGAAAGAAGTAAGTCACTACAGAAAGGTGGTGATGGCCTGAATGGAAGGAGCAAAGCAAACTCAGGGCTGACAGCCAACTGTTCAACTGAGAGGAATACAGCAGGTTTTATTAGACCATAGGATCATCTAGGTTTCCCTGGCTCTTTATTATTTCCTTCTATCAATGAAGAATCAGATTCCATTGTCCCACAAAGCCTAATTCCCCTAACGTCTGCCATCACCGATTCATTAACTAACAGCTGGCTTCACACCCAAACATTTTATCAATAAAATCTGGTTAGTTATCAAAAACAAGAGCCCTTTATTTCCATTTATTGGCACAAAACTTAGACTCTATGCATTCAGTAGGGGGCCTTCTTTGTCAAAAATTAAGGAAGTCATTTTTCAGGATGTGACTGAGCGAATCTGTAAAGGTAAAAAAGGAATTTTAAATGGCTTCATTACTAAATTGTATCTTGTAAATTTTCCTTCTTAAAAAAAAAGTAGGGGTGGCTAGTAGTAGTAGCCAAACAATTGCCCCTCTTTACTGTTTCAGAAAGTTTCCTCTTTAAGACTATATACCAATGAAATCATATGTCTTCTTTTTGTTTGTTTGTTTCTTAAAGGGTATGCACTGGTTCTTTTGGGAATATCTAAAAGCAAGAGTTCTTAACCTGGGGCCCGCAGATCCACTACGGGCTCCATGCATAGATTTCATGAGGTTCATGAACTTAGATGGCAAAATTCTAACTTTGTTTTGATATAATTGATTACATGACACAAAAACAGTTTAACAACACCTGTATGGAGGAAAATGAGTTTACTATCACTGTACTCCTTCAAATGGAGACTGAATGACCACTTTGGATGGTGTGATAAGACACATTCATAATTTGGAAATGTGGCAAATGAGTTCTGAGATCCTTTCCAACTATATGAATTTATGATTGTTATTTCCTAATATTTTATATAATTATAGCCATTTAGATGAGAAGCATAATGATGTCATACAGATAGAGAGCTAGTCTCAGAAGTCAGGAAGAGGGATGTCAAGTCCCAGCACTTTGCCAAACTGGATATGTGATCCTAGATGAAGTACTTAACTGTGCAATGATCCTGGAAACTCTCTAAGAGTTGAAGAGTTGGTGCTGATGGAAACTAACAAATTATTTTCTCACTGGAAGTTCTCAATATTAATAAAATCACAGGTCTGAATGATAACAGCAACAAAAAGTTATGGGAATATGTCAAAGTCTATGATTTTTATTGGGAAGTTCTAATATGGAAATTCCATCCAGAAATTTTGACAACTACCACTACATATGACTTAGTGGATACTGATAAGGAAGTACTTAAGGCATTCAGTGGCTTGTCCAAGGTCAAATAACTAGAAATAGAGGCAGAAATAGAAGCCAGGACTTCCTTACTCCAGTCTCAATATTCTATCCACTGTGCCATGCTACCTTGTGAGGATTAGAAAGACGTGCAGATTGCAAACTGTTATACTGAGGCACAAAGAAGTGTTTGAGGCCCGGGAATTAGTTGGGTCACGTGGAGGTCAGAGCATATTGCACTGCCCCCGGCCAGGGGATACTGCACTGCTCAAGACTCTCTTGTGTGGGGTTACTTGATATTCCTGATTGGCGTCTCCACACCCTGGGGCCTTCATACCCTTGTAATTGTACTCCCCCTCTCACAATTCTGTTCAGCTGGGCTCTGTCTCATGTGGTAGGTGGATGGGGTATATATAAGATCTGAGCCTTGGCAGTATCTTTGAAGCCTGCCTTAAGATCTGGTTGTAAGGCTTCTCCATAGAGAGACCTTAATAAACCATTTCTGTTTGGATCTCAGAGCCCTGACTCTTCTGTTCTAAAGGTACGCTAGCGTCAATTAAGTAGGGTAGTAACCAGTTGCCCCTGCAGGTAAGTTAGGGTACTTTGAAAGAGAAACCTGACACTACCTTATGTTTGTAATTGAGTAATTAAAAAAATTAGTGGATGAAAATTCTGTTTTCTAAAGAATAAAGAATTTGAAAACAGTCCAAAAATGCTTTTTTTTGCTCTAATAACAAAGGGCCTCATAAGATAGATGTGAAGATTCTGTAAATGTCCTGCTTTGATGCATCCTCACTGTATTAAAGTGACTTGCTTCTAGAGTCAGAAGGACTTCCTTCCTTCCTTCCTTCTTCCTCACTCTCTTATATTTTAGGGACTATATCCCAAAGCTTTCTTCTCCCATTTTGTTTTTCATCTTGATAAGAAATAAAGGGAGAGGAATAAAAACTGTTTTAAAATGGAAAACACACTGTCATTGAAAATGCTTCTGTTATATAGACAAATAATGTTATGAATACCTAGAAATCTTTCTTATAGCTGGTTCATAGTCAACTGTATCTCCTACCATGTTTTCTATAAAGGGGCAGCATGACATAATGGATACAAAGCCAACCTCAGAGCCAGGAATATCTGGGTTCACACCTTGCCTCTGACACATATTTGGTGTGTGACCCTGACTAATCACGTAACCTTTCAATAATCTTGACGAATGGTGTCACAAGGGCCACTCAGTTGTACATAAGGCTTCCTGGGGGATGCATATTGACTTAGTCACATTAATTATTATCTATGTTTCATTGCTTTATTATTTATTTTGTTAAACATTTTTTAATCACATTTTAACTTGGCTCAGGCTGCTCTTTAGAGTGCTATCAGCTACATGTAGTCTGTATGTATTTAACATCTCAGCTCTAGATAACTCTTTAAGACTCTATGTTGTAGGGAAGGTTTCAATCTGCACAAGTAAAGGGAGTTTCCTCACATGGAAGTTCCCTGTATTTATGAAATCGTAGGTACAATCTTTACTCCCATTTGGTCCACCATGTCCTACAGTCCATTGTATTTTAATATGTCAAACTACTCATTTTTATTGCTGCCTCCACTAACACAAGAAGTAGAGAGAATTCTGCTTGGATTGACAACTTATAGTCAACAACTACCTGTCAAATATTGCTGTTCTGTGGGGAAAGAGCTTGTTTACTTAAGCAAATTCACTGTGGTGTGAGAAGTTGCTTATGTTTCCAAAAATCTTTACTGACATCAGTGAGTTTTTGACAAATAATCTTGCCAAGCAGGATTTTGCCAAAATAAGTTCTTTACCTTTTTGCCTCCTTCTTGAGATTTAAGCTAGCCGACAGGGATTCTGTCATATCTTTCTCCTCTAAAACTCTCAGTGTCACCTGTCTATCTTCTACTTCCTGTCAGTCTCTGAGAATGAGATGGACTTCCTTTTGTCCCTTTGTCTGTCTCCTGAAAGCCATCTCCTCCCATCTCTTATATTTTCTTGCCTCATTAGCTTCCATTTCTTATATATCTACAGTCCTTCCTCAATGGTTCTTTTTGCTTTAGTTGACAAACATTCCTAGGGCTCCCCATTTAAAAAATCAAATGCAACAATACATCTTTCCCTAGACCAAATTCTTTCCTCAACGTATCTGTCTGTATCTCCCTGTTTGTCTGTCTCCTCTGTCTCCTTTCCCTTCTCTCTGTCTCTTTCTTCTTTCTCTCTGTTTTTGTCTTTCTTCTCTCTATCTCTATCCCTGTCTCTTCTCTGTCTCACTGTCTCCCTTGATCTCTTCCTTTCTCTTCTGTTCTCTTGTTCTCTTTTCTTCTCTTCCTTTCCCCGTCCCCGTCCCCTTCTCCTTCCCCATCCCCTCCCCCATTCCCTTCACCATCCTCTTCTCCATCCCCTTCCCCTTCCCCTTCCCTTCTCTCTCTCTCACACTTTCTCTGTGTCTCTCTTTCATTGTCCCTCTCTGTGTCTCTGTCTCTTTGTCTGTCTATCTCTGTCTCTCTCCCTCTCTTCCCTCCCTCAATTTCTGTCAGATTTCTTTAGAATAAGAAATCTATGCTCACTGTGTTTACCTCATCACCATCAATTTAATTTTCAGCACCTTGAAGTCTATATCCACAGCGCTATATATATTTTTTTCGTGGTAACTGGTAACCTCCATAGCTAAGCTCAATGTTCCTTTTTTTTCTGTTCTCTTCAATCTTTAATCTGATGAAGTTTTTGACATCTTCCTGCCCTTTGAAGGAAGATGTCCTCGTAGGTCATCTTTAGTCTTTTATTCTCACTCTACTCTCTCCCTGCATGATCTCATCAACTCTCCTGACTTTAACTCTCACCATTGTGTAAAACACTCCCAAATATATAGCAGGATCCTATTTGTTTTTTCCTAACATGCCTCTTCTACATTTCTAGCTACATGTTCAATATATCCATTTAGATGAGGGGTTCTTACTTTGGGTCTTGGAACTTTGTAAACATATTTTGTTAATTATTTCAATCTAATTTATTTTCTTTTTATTACTAAGAATTTTATTTTATACATTTAAAAAGCACTGTTTTTAGAAGGAATCCAGACTTTTGTCAGGCTGTCAAAGGGTTCCATGAACAAAACAAGATTAAGATTTCCTGACCCAGATAAATATATAAGATACATACATACATACATACACATATGTATACACACACACACACACACACACACACAAATGTATGTATGTATGTATATGCTGATATATAAGAATAAATATGTCCCATATGAAATCCTCATTGTCTCTCTCCTCAAAAACCATCTTTTTACTCGCTAATTTCTTTGTTTCCATTATTAGCCTCACCATCAGCCCCGTTACAGATAACCTTGGAGTTATCTTTGACTCTTCCTCTTTCCTTCCTGCCCAAAATCAATAATTTACCAAGTCTTGTTGATTCTCATACTAATCGCTATCTAGCACTTTCAGATTTTATACATAGTTTATAAATACTATCTCATTTTAGCCTCAAAACAAACCTGTGAGGGAGCTGCTGTTATTATTCCAATTTTCCAAGTGAGGAAACTGGTGAGAAGAGGTTATGCTGACAGTCATTAGAAAATTTTCCTGAGGGGGAAGCCAAGATGGTGGAGTTAAAGGAGGGACTTGCCTGAGCTCTCCTCCAAAACTCTCCAAATGCTTATTAAAAAGAACTCTAAACAAATTCTAGGGCAGCAGAACCCATAAAAAGGCAGAGTGACAAAAATTTCCAGTGTAAGACAACTTAGAGGGTGGGCATTGCACTAGACCGAGAGAAGAGTGCAGTCCAGTGCAGGCTGTACCAGCTCTGACCCACCGCAGCTAGCCAGGAGCTGGCCTCCAGGCCACTGAATTGCTGGCAACAGTGGGGACTTCCGGACCTGTCTGCCCACAAACAAGAGGGACAACTTCCAAGGTCTGCAGGAAGGCTCTGTCATGCCAGCTTGGGGGGGGGGCGTTAGTAGGGGTGGAGCGCACTCCAGCACAGGACCCCCCAGCACAGCACAGCCTCAGCAGGCCAGTAGCTGACCTTAGGAGTGAGTGAAGCAGCTGCTGCAGAGGCTGCTTCTGGAGCTCGCAGCCCACAGATGGTAAGAAGATCGAACAACTGGTCAGAAGGAGATTGTAGGGGTCTCTTTGCTAGCAGGAGGCAAGACTCTGTTGCTTTGCCTACACTTGCATCTGAGTCCCAGTCCTAGGTGGCAGTCCCAGAGTGAGGAGGAGCACTAGCATAGCAAAGCTTGTGGCAACAGTGGAGGAGGGAACATGCTCACAGTTAGAGGGCAGGAAAGAGTGCTTGTGGTCACTGACAGAGCAGAACGCAGCCCAGGAGAGGAGAAAACACCTCTCCTTAGATCATACCACCTTGGAAGAACAGAAAACTTACAAGTCCCTGTGATGAGGTACAGGCTCCAGGAACCTCCTAGAATCTTCCCATGTAGAGTATTTGCATGAGGCCATAAGCATTTCACTGAGGCTCAGCCCAAACCTTTGTTATTAGCTGGGCCCTACATTATCCAGCTAGCCCCCACCCTTGATCCTCCCAAAATATCTATAAGCGAAATCTGTTACACCCTTGAACTGGCCTAGCCCACCATTGTCTGTCTCCAGGTAGCCTCCAGAAACTTCCCACCCTTAATGACTCATTTACTAGAATCTGACCTCATTGACTCCTCCTGAAAACCCTCCCCAAACTCATTACTGGAGTCTGATCCCATCTGACTCCTCCTGAAGACCCTTCCCAAACTCCTTTAGACTACCCCTAGATTCCTACGTCAATTTTTCTATATATCAGACCCCAGTTTGCTTCCACGAAAAAGGAAAGGCAGGAGAATGACCTAGCACAAACTTACTCTGTGTCAGTTGATTCTGGCCTGCTTGCCCAATGTGAGTGTCACAGATGCTGAGGCTCCTTAAGAGTCTACCCAATATGGCAAACTTTTAATAAACTTTGCTTTTCTTTGGCTGAGTTAAGAGAAGTCAAATTCATTCGACAGGACCCAGCGTGTTGGTATTTTTGGGTCTCAAGCACCCCTAGCCCTATACCTCATCATTTAATGGTGACCCTCAACACCTAGAAGTATCTCTGGAAATAGCTGCACTGTCCCAAAACTTGGGACAAACCTTCTCCTCAGCTGAAAATGATACCTGCCTGAAATTTCAATTCAATCCAAGCTCATAATTTTTTCTTAGTACCTTCTACGTGAAGGGCACTTTACTAGTCACTGAGACAACAGAAAAAAAAAACCCAAAATGTCTATCCTCCTGAGGGGTAATAGCCAGCATACAGGTATTATAAATACAAAATATACAGAAGAAAAATACGAAGTAATTTGTTTTCATGATAGGAAGGGAAGAGCACTAATAGTTCTAGGGGCTGGGAGGGGCACCAGAAAAGACCTTGTGCTACAGTTGGCATTTAGTTTGGAAGAGAATTTATAATCCTCCACACATCTCCCAAAGCCATGGTAAGTACTTCTTTGCACTTACCATACTTTGCTTGACTTCATGGATATTTGTATATGTGATTTTTCAGTCCCTCTCTCCATTAGGTTGGAAGTTCCTTCAGGAGACTATGCATAAGTACCTTACACATAAGTTTCCTAATAAATACTTGTTGATGTTTTTTTCTTGAATTCCTTCCTTTTCTCCTCACTCCCTTCTTTTTTTCCCCATTCACTCTCTTTATTCTTCTCTTCTTAAGGGCCTTGAGTTCTCTAAGTCTGTAGCTTCACTGGAAAATAAAGTGGAGAATTGAGAAAGTATCCAATCAGAGTAGTCTACATTAATAACCCACCGAGGCCAGCTCTGGGCAAAAGTGAAATATGACATTTTTCTTCAGTGACTCTCCATGTGTCCCTTCAGAGTCTTATCTCCAGGCACACAGGCACCACTGCTTTCCCTGGGCAATGCTCTGTGATCTAGTCCTACCCTGTCTTTACCAAGTATAATCAGTCATTGTGTCCTCCTCCTGTGTACCTCTCCTCCAACCTTTTCCAGAAACAGGCTTGCCACTGAAAGTGAAATCATATATGCTGATATGTCAGTGTTTTATTTGTATTAGACATGTCTTTTTTTAAACAAGGATTTGAGTTTTCTGGAAGCAGCACATTTTGATGCAAAGTAGATACTCTATTTAGCAATTTCAGAGAGCTGTGGTAGCCTAACGTGAACTATTGGGGATTGAGGTAGGATTCAGATAGGCCTTTAAATCCCACATTAAAAAGGAGCTTCTTTTTTCCTCTATAAATATACTCTTCATCTTTTTTTCTTTTTTTTGCATTTTGGAGGGCAGGGCAATTGGGGTTAAGTGACTTTCCCAAGGTCACATGGCTAGTAAGCATTAAGGTCAAATTTGAACTCAGGTCCTCCTGACACCAGGGCCAGTGCTCTACTCACTGTGCCACCTAGCTTCGTGTATACTCTTCCTCTTATACCTAATTTTGTCTGAAGGAGAAATACAGCTACAAACTTACTTCTCCCTTCATTTTAATTTTCAAAAATTTTCTTCCATGAATTACTCAGTTACCATAATTATAGGAGGACAAACTGTTAGGATATATCCACACATCTTTTCACAGAGCAGACGTCGAGATTGGAGAGGGAAGTTGGCCAAGCTCTCAAAGCAGGCCAAGTGGAAGTCTTTGTGTGGGTTTATCCAAAGGCAGCATCGTGTGGGAGGAAAGATCACAGAAGGATAGCAACAGAGATGTAAAAAAGAGCATCTATAAAAGATTGTAAAAATACGTAGATGAAACAAAATGGTGACACGAAGCGGGAGGTTTTATCACTGTTCATTTGAATATATACTTAAAAAAAACAAGCTATAAAAAAGCAAACTATACAGAGAAAGCTCTTGAATTCATAAGTAATTTTTTTGTATTCTTTGCATATCAGATGTTTTCATTTGTTGATGATTGATAAGTTCATATTCATAATAAATGGCTGTTGCTTTTAAAAATTTTGTGTTTGTAAAGAAAGCTCACAAGGCTTGGGCACAGATGATCTAAGCCAAGACAGAGGAACCTGCTGCCCCAAGGCCACATGTGTCTCTCTCTAGGTCCTCAAGTGTGGCCGTTTGACTGAAAGAAAACTTCATAGAACAAATCCCTTTAATAAAAGGAGTTTGTTTTGTAAAACTTGGACTCAGTCAAAAGGCTACACCCAAGGATCAAGAAGGCCACATGTGACCAGTTCCCCACCCCAATCTAAGCTCAAGACTCAATTCTGTTGCTTACTGTATGGGCTGGTACAAGCAAGTTAATATCTGAGTATCAGTTTGTTCCTCTGTAAAATGGAGATAATAGCGGTTGTACTAATTTTAGCCTTGCAGGGTTGGTTTTTGCAAGGATAAAATGTGATAATGCTTGTAAAGTGCTTTAAAATGAAGCCTATTAATCACATCCAAAATGTGGCTATTTAATACTAAATATTTACTTTCATTTGAAGCAAAACATTTCAATTAATATTTCAATTTGAAAACATTTCCTGCTAAAGGCAGTTGAGACTTGAATGTAAAGGGCTTGCTTTAGATTAATAAAGATTTGAAAGATTCTCCTTTTACAAATGCAAGTCAAAATGCCATGGTCATGATATACTTTGAGCCTTTGCAAGTTTGACCTTTTGGCTACTGATATTGAACTTTCAAGTTTTTGGATTAACCCAAGTAAACAGATTTTCTTTGAAGTGATCAGAAGCCCAAACCCCAGTGCGCTTAAGTTCTTGGCTATGGATATAGATGACCTTGTAGCAAACTTAGACTGAATTCTCACGTGTAATACTCTTGAAGGTAAAGGGGTTATTACACATCTCTTTACTTTGAAAAAGGTAAATCACCAAGGTGATTTATTAAAGGAAATAACACAATGTATAATTATAACTGAATGAAATCATAATTTTCACAATTACTGTGTGAAGTTTAATATGCCAGATGACCTAGTCCACAAGAGCAGAGGCGAAATTATCTCCCTTCTAAGGAAGTAGGTAATCTCTCCCCTTGCCTCTATCTGAAACATTTTTATAATATTTCTCCCTCAGCACCTCTAAGATCTAGGGATTTCTCATTGCTTTCTTATTCCTCCTCTAGCAAACAATGAAGCACAGAACAAGAACTATTCCCTCTCTTTAGATTTCTGGCCATTTCATAACCAGCAGAAACACAAGAGGTTAGGGATTTTTTAAAGCAATTACTTCTTGAGCAAACAATCAAATGGAACAAAACAGTAATTTTCCCTATCTTCAAACTAAAAACATCCTTGGATTTTAAATGTTAGTGCTTTTATGTGTCTAATCTTTGAAAAAGATATTTTTTAAAACTATTTTTATTTTCAGCTCCAAATTCTGTCTTTCTTTCAAACCCTCTGTCTTCTATTGAGATAGCAAGAAATACAATTATACATATTAAGTCATGCAAATCATATGAAATAGAAATCTTCCAAACCAGTTTCATGCTTAATTATTTTATTCAAAAAATAGTGTAAAATAGGTTTTCTTGTTTCCAAGATGCTCTGCTATCTTTTTTGCATATCTATCTGTCTACTCTTACTCTGTAACTTTTTCTGACTACTTAACTTCTTTCTGCCCTCTAATATACTCTGTCTTTTACTATACTTTTATCTTTAAGAGATCAACTTGAACTGTCAAAATTATAGGAACGATGCAGCAAGGGAGACAATGGATAGAGCCCTGGACTTGAAGTCAAGAAAATCCAAGTTCAAATTCTGCCTCAGACACCATATAGCAATGTCATCTCGGACAAGTCTCTTAACCTCCTCTGTGTTTCAGTTTCCTCATTTATAAAATGGGGACAATAATAATACCTGTCTCACAGGGTTGTCGTTAGGATCAGATGAGTTACATGTAAAGTACTTTGTAAACCTTAAAAAAAGCAACAACAGCAACAACCAAAAAAGAAATTTGGGGTTTTCTTAGCAAAGATGCTGGAGTGATTTGTCATTTCCTTCTCTGGCTCATTTTACAGATAAGGAAACTTAGACAAATGGGGTGACTTAGGCAAATAAGTGACTTGGCCAAGGTCAATATAGCTACAAAGTACCTGAGGCCATATTTGAACTCAGGTCTTTTTGATTCCAGGTGTGGTACTCTATCAGCTACCTAGCTGCCCATATAAATGCTGATTATTAATAATAATATTGTTATAACTTCTAAGTTATCTTTATTGTTATAACTTCTACTATGTAGGTAACAGGGCATAGAGGATAGAGAGCTGGCTGCAAAGCTGGAAAGACCTTGGTTCAAATCTTGTCTCGGAAACTTACCAGCCGGTTTTTTGTTTGTTTGTTTTGTTTTGTTTTTGCTTTTTGGAGGGGGAAGGCAGGACAATTGGGGTTAAGTGACTTGCCCAAGGTCACATGATTGCTAAGTGTCTGAGGCCACATTTGAACTCAGGTCCTCCTGACTCCAGGGCCAGTGATCTATTCACTGTGCCATCTAGCTGCCTCCTTACTACCTGTCTGTGTGCTACTTTCTCTCTGTGCTTCAGTTTCCTCATCTGTAAAAAGGGGTTAATGAAACTCCTACCTTATCAGGTTGTTCTGAGGCACAGATGAGCTAACATATATGAAGAGTTTTGTAAATCTTTAAGAGCTATCTAAATGCTAACCCTTACTACAGTTAGAATTATAACAATTATTATTATTTCTCTAACCTTGATCTTTAATGATATAATTCCAAGCATTTATGTAGTGTGACATAGTGGATAGAAAACTGATTTCAGAACCAGGAAGACCTAGGTTCTAGTTCCGCCTCTTTATGTTATATGACCTTGGGCAAGCAATTAGTATTTCAGTGTTTTGGATGAATCTCTAAGACTTTAAGTTGAAGGGATGGTTCTGACTAGCAAAGGAATTTTTTCATCTGGGATTTCTGTACATCAATGAAATCACAGGCCCTATGTCTATCCCTATCTCTACCTACATGTGTTCATTCTGTCATTTAAATATTCTATGGTTGTCTCAAGTGAGAATGTCACAAATTATTCTCAGCTCTTCCCATCAAGATATCCATCACAGAACCCAGTAGTACTTCGTAAGCACTTAATAAATACCTGTTGGTTAAATGAATGAATTTTCTATTCTGGAATGCTGTCTGCATGTCAGCAAGGTTGATTATCTTGTGAAAAAAAACAACAAAACATCCCTTCATTTTTTAAAAGTAAAGCCTCTAACAGCCTGCACTCTGAGCATTAAAGCTATTAAATGGAATGTTTCCTCTCCCACACTCCCCAGCATAGGTGTGCCACATTAGCTTATAAACACTCTGAGCTGGGGGAGGGATTTGAGGAGGGGAGAGCAGAGAAATTCTATTACAACCTTGCTGACCATAAGTAATTCTCATCGACATTAATGGTAATTGCACACATGTATCAAGGAGAATAATAATAATTCTTTGTCCTCACAGTGCATTTCATCCACGGATATAAAAATGGTTTACAAAGTATCGCTACCACTATTTTACAGAACATGCTGTTATTATAGATGAGCAGGTAAGACTATTTCTGCTGCTTTGAAAACTATGATGTAAAATGCAGAAAAACTGATGACTGCATTATAAAGAGAATGGATTATGCCAAGAATCCTAATAACTATAGAGATTGTCTATAAAATACTTTGAATTCTGTCAAAGTCATGTGTGTTACAAATATATTTTGTATTTTATTGCTAAATTTCACTTCCTGGAAAGGAATTAATAGGGGTTATAATATGCACTGTGACTGTCAGAAAAGATAAGACTTATAGAAAAAAAGTAGATGTGAGAAAGCCACTTTGAGCAGTGAGTGGTCTTGGCAAGCAGAAAAAGATTCATTTATTTATTTTTGTTTAAAACACAAACATCAGCAAACAGTGAGATGAATCGGGACAGCATGAATGTTTTAATGGCCAGACCTCTACATTTATGTATTTTTTTTTCTCCAATAGTAATCTATATCCTAAGCATAGGATCAGAGAAATTATATGGTTGAAATATTTCAGGATTGGAGAATAATATAGCAGGCATGGAATAAATGCAATATATGAAAGTCCATAGCTATTAATAATAATATTATTCTTATAGGTGGTAATCATAGTAGCAGTGAGTGAGTTGACTCTGGAGTCCTGGTGGTGAAGAGAATCTTTTGTAGCCAGGAAGAGGATGCAAAGCTTGGTGAAAATGCATGAGGCCAAATGATTCAAATGTCTGTGGTCTAAGTCATGTGAAATATATGGAGAGAGAAGTTAGGCTAAGGATGTAGTTGTCATACTGGTAGATGGTTAAGAATGGGCATTGATTTCAGAGATTGGTCAGTGCCTATAGCAAAGGCAAAAAAAAAATTATATAGAATGTAAATAAATATCAAAGCATTTAATAAAATGAGGAATCCTGAGGCTAAAAGGGCTGACTTGTATTTAACATGAATGGCAATGTCACTCCAGCTAAATATATAGCAAGAACTGTTAACCACTGAAGCAAATAAAAAGTACTATTAAGATGAGCCCCTGTTGCCAAGGCCATCACAAACTGGTTGGGAAAACAAGATGTTAATTTCTTGTTGTGGTTGAAAATCAACTAGCCAAATCATTAGGAGATAAATTTTCATTTACTGTGCTACCATAGGTAGCAATAAATTGCAAGATGAATGATGGGGAAGCATCATAATGTCCCCAAAGTTGGCAGAAGGGTATGGCTTGAGGCTCATGTGTGCAGATATATGGGCTAAAGGATATGAAAGAATGAGAGAAAAGACTAAAATTAGGAATCACGGGGCAAACAGAGCTGGTAGATCTTTAATATGGTAGATATTGCAGTTACCAGCTAAATATTTAACCTCTTTACTTCTCTATGTCAAGCATTGTGCTAGGTACTACGGGCAACACAAAGCAGTGCAAAAACAAGCCTACAGCAAACAAATGAACAGAACTGAGGAGAAAGCATCTTGAGGGAGTATGCAAGCAGAGAGAAAAGTCTTCAGTCATTCATTGTGCTTACTTGGAATTTCTGGGTGGGGGGGTTCAACTAGTGAATTGGGGAATAGTCCCACTCTCCTAATCACCCTAATCTGTTCTTCTGTCTGCTTTTGTTCTATGGTTATGCTTTATGGTCTCTCTCTCTCCTCTCTCTCTCTCTTTCTCTCCCTTCTCCTATCCCCCTACCTTGATCCCTCATCCACCTCCCCCTGTCCCTCATCAAAAGTCTGTTTTGTTTCTGACCATTGTCTCCTTTAGTCCACTCTCCTTTTCTCATTCCCCCATCCCTTTTATCTCTTTCCTCTCCCATTTCCCTATAGGATAGAGTCATTGTTTTTCCTTCCTTCTTGAAGAGGACTATGACATCAGGGAGGTGATGCCATGACATACAAGTGAATTGGATTTAAGTGAGGGAGGGCTGGGCAAAGTCACCAGCCTCACTTTTTAGAATTAGAATTAGATTTGTGTTTAGAAATCTATCTGACCCCACAAAGTCTCCAGCCTGAAGGAGAAAATGAGGCTAGTGACTTTTAGGGTAAATAGATTTCTGTACACTACTGAGTGTGTACATACATTCTTCCCTCTTTGAGCCAATTCTCATTGAGAATAAGGTTCAAGTATTGCTGAGTCACCCTTCTTTCCCCACTTTACTATAAAAGCTCTTTCTTGACTGCCCCTTTTTTGTGAGAAAAAAAATGTTCCCAATCTGCCTCTCCCTTCCCCCTTTTCCTAGTGCATACTTCTTTCTCACAACTTCATTTTTTGGGGGAATATCATTCCAGTGTAATCAACTCACACCAAAGACCTCTGTCTATGGAGACTCCTTCTAACAGCCCTCAAAATGGTAACATTCTTGGGATGTACGTGTATCATCTTCCCATGTAGAAATGCAAACAGTTTAACTTTGAGTCCCTGATGATTACCATTTGGTGTTTATCTTTTTATGCTTCTCTTGAGTCTTCTGTTTAAACATCTAATTTTCTATTCAGCTCGATCTTTTCACCAGGAACTTGAAAGTTCTTGAAAAGTTGTCTATTTCATTAGATATCCATTATTTCCCCTGAAGACTTATACTTAGTTTTACTGGGCAGGTGATTCTCGGTTGTAATCCTACCTCCTTTGCTCTCTGGGCTATCATATTCCAAGTCCTCCAATCCTTTAATGTGGAAACTGCTAAATCTTGTGTTCTCCTGATTGTGGCTCCACGTTAGCTGAATTATTTCATTCTAGCTGTTTGCAGTATTTTCTCCTGGACTCAGGAGCTTTGGAATTTGACTATATTCTGGGAGTTTTCATTTTGGAATATCTTCCAGGAGGTGGGAGGTATATTTTTTCAGCTTCTATTTTATCCTCTGTTTTTTTAGGATGTTAGGGTTGTTTTCCTTGATAATTTCTTGAAGGATGATGTCAAGGCTCTTTTTTTGATCATGGCTTTCAGGTAGTTCAATTATTCTTAAAACGTCTCTTCTCTAGATCAGTTGTTTTTCCAATGTGATGTTTCACATTTTCTTTTTTTTCTTAATTTTTACTTTGTTTTTATTGTTTGTTGATGTCTTATAGAGTTATTAGCTTCCATTTGACCAATTCTTATTTTTAAGGAATTCTGTTTTTCAGTGAGCATTTTTGTACATTTGATCAAACTTGCTTTTAAGGAGGTCTTTTCTTCAGTGAATTTTTGTGTCTCTTGGCTGTTAGGACAATTCTGGTTTTTAAGGTGTTATTTTCTCCCGTTCTTTTTTCTGTGCCTCTTTTATAAAGGTGTCACTTGTCTTTTCATAATTCCCTTGCATTTCTCTCATTTATTTTCCCAGTTTTCCCCCTACCATTCATTTCTATTCTGTGAATTCCTGTTTGACTTGTGTCCAATTAGCATTTTTTTTTAGGTTTTTCTTGTAGTTGTTTCCATGTTGTTATCTTGCATTTGTCTTGGTTTTCTCTGCCAATATAGTAGCTTTTCAAGGTTATTTTTTTCCCCTCACTCTTTCAACCTATTTCTTGACTTTGAACTTTATGTTTTAATTCAGCTCTGTTCATCTGTGTGTGGGGAAGCTCTGTCTCAGACTTTAGGCTTTTTTGTACTGCTGGTTTCAGAGCTAGTTCTGAGGGTCTGCAAGTTTTGGTGTTTCCAAGGTGGTGTGATCAGTGTTCTGATCTGCCCTCTGGTCTTACCCAAGAAAGACCCTTCCTTCCCTGCAGTCACATGTACTAGGACTCCTCTTGGCCCTGGGACTGAGACCAAGCTCCCTGCTCTCGGGCATCCACAAGTACTAGTGTTCCTCTTTGCTTTGGAAATACTACCAGAGCCCCCATTTTTTAGACCAACCACAAGTGCTCCTCTCCATTCTGGAACTATCTCTAAAAACAGTGTATTGGTAATAGAGTTGCTGATTGATGCAAACAGTACCTAGTGCTAGCAGAGGTCCCTTGTAATCTCTTTCTGACCATTTGTCCAACTCCCTTACTATCTCAGGACCAAGAGCTTCTAGAGTTGCTGCTTCTGTCACCACTGGCCAGCATGCTATCTGAAGTGACTTTCACCCTGGTGTCACAGACCTCTCCTGTTAATCTTCTAGGTTTTTGTAGGCTAGGAAAAAAATACATACATACATACATACATACATACATATATATATATATATATATATATCTATATCTATATCTATCTATCTATCTATCTATCTATCTATCTCTATATATATATATATATATATATATATATATATTGGTTTTTGAAGGGGGAAGACAGGACAATTGGGGTTAAGTGAGCTGCCCAAGGTCACATGACTAGTAAGTGTTAAGTGTCTGAGGCCAGATTTAAACTCAGGTCCTCCTGACTCCACAGCCAGTGCACCACCTAGCCACCCCTAGGAAAAAAAAAATAAGTTGACCTTTCACTACTCCAAAACTTGATTTGAGGTGTTTATTTTAAAGTTGTTTGGACTGGATTGTTGAGAGAGTTCAGCTGGATTGCTGCCTTTAATCTGCTATTTTGGCTCTTCCTCTTTATTAAAATGTTCAATAACTTTCTCTTCACTGACTTCTTCCTTATTGCCTACAGATCTGTCCAGAGGTTCTCCATCCCTTATAAACAAATCAAAACAAAACAAAAAAATCCATACTGCCTCAGTGTTGTCATTCTTTCAAGTTAAATTACACCTGATCTTTCCTCCCTTTAACTTCCAAATTCTTAGAAAAAGCTATCTACATTCATTATGCACAGAGGAGTAGCACAGTGGATAGAATGCCAACCTGGAGTCAGAAAGAATCATCTTCCTGAGTTCAAATCTGGCCTCCTAAATCTCTTTTCTTTCTTGAGCTACATTCCTATATCATAAAAATTAACTGACTGCTCATCATCTCAACCTCATTCTTACATCAAATACATGTCTAAAATGAAGCCTATTATCTAGCTCCCTCTCATCCCCCTGCCCTCACAATTACTTTTGGTAACTTACCTTTCTTTTGACACCAGTACTATTCTTCTAGTCACTCAGATTCACAATCTCAGTCATCCTTGTCTTTCAACTTTTTCTCACACCCTTTATCCAGTCACTTGATCATGCTGTCCATTGTACCTCTATATCAACTCTCATATCTGTCCCCTTCTATTTGCATGACTATCACCCTTGTCCAGACCCTCATCTTGCCTGGACTATTGCATTAGGATCTTAACTGGTCTCATTGCCTTTATGTCCTCCCCTTTCTAATCTATCTTCCACAGAGGTGGCAAAGTGATAATCCCCAAATGAAGTTTGAGTATACCATTCTCCTGCTCAAGAAGCTTCTGTGGCTCCTTATTGGTAAAATGAAATGCAAGTGACTCCTTCCTGCATAAAATTTCTGCAAAATCCAGTTATGACCAATATTTACAGAATTATATTATATCCTTCCCTTCTGTGACCTCTAGATGACAAGCTAGACCATTTTGTTGATCATTACACCTTCGACCTCTGTGTCTTTGCAGGGGCCATCTGCTATGCTTATGGAAATTCTGTCCCTCTTCATACCTACCTATTCCTTCAAAGGACAATCAGATGCTACTTCCAATTGGAGGGCTTTGCTAATCTCAGTTTTGAGAATCACCCCCACCAATGACATTGCTTCACATTTATTGTATATATATTTTATCTACATTTATATATGTTCATATTGTCCCCCGCTCCTCTGCAGTAACGTAAAAGCTTCTTGAGGAGAATGACTTTCTTTTTTATTTTGGGTCTTTGTGTTAAAAGTGACTAGAACAAATAAGGGAATATATATTAGGTACTAAATAAATGCTTGTTTAATTGAAATGAGTACAAAAGATGATGAAGAAAAAAAAATATAGTACTTAATGACTGATTAGCTCTCTATGTGTTGAGGAAGAGGGAAAAGAGTAAAGAAGAAGTCAAAATTTTGAGCTTGGGTATCAAATATCAAACGTCTTGGGAGGGGGAACACTTTTTTTGTTTTGTTTTGTTTTGTTTTTAAGGGAGGCAAGATTGAACCTCTGATTTATCCACTTGAGGAATTTCTGTTGAGTAAATTTCCTCCAGTTATGTAGATTGGTGATACCTCTGCAACTTACAGTACTTGAGAAAATTGACTAGGAGACCAAGAAATCACAGGGTCACACAGCTGGCATGTTCCAGATATGGAACTAAAACCTAGGTCTTCCTTCTCCAAGGCCAACTCTATATCTATTATGTCTCTATGATTTGGCTTATATCCCATTTATATTTGTAATTAATAAACAGATTTCCTAGCTGGAAAAACATACACATAATGTATTTGAGGTGAGGGCTTGTTTTCTTTAAAGTGTTATTACCTGAGGCAATCTTTCTGTGGTCCAAGTTCAGTATTGGCTATGTTTATGGCCTCTAGCCTGAATCTATAACCATTCAGACCCCAATAACCCTCCCTTCCACATGGAATCATATGGGAAAACAAAATATCTACATTAGATTTTGGTTTGATTTTTCTGCTTCCACTAGTTAATACCACATTTTGTGATTCTTACAGCAACCCATCTATTCCTATATTTTGTTTGATTTTAAGACAGATGTTTTTAGTCAGATTTTTAAAAAATGAGACAAATTCAATGTAATATATTTATGATGAAAGTAATCCTGGCCAATTTGCACTTCCTTGTTTCCCAGCATAACTGAAGTGGGTGACTTTAGTAAGCATTTCCAGGAAACTAGCTGATAAGTGAAAAGGTGACCTTGGTTTTTAAAATTCAGAGGTTTTTAATTCAGATTGATGTCAGGCAGCATCTACTTCTTTCTTCCTCCTTTGGGTTGAGGTTTATATTGAAGGAAAGCTTAGCCTTGTACCGTCTTGGAAATCATGTTGGGAATATGCTGAGTTGTTCGTGTCAGGAAATTGTACTTTTCTTTAATTATATACACATCTCCCTTAGCTTTAGGTGAGACTGGGGAAACTATATCCCACTTGTTTAAGAGTTGTCAGGGTTATTATTGCTTTACTCTTTGTTTAAGCTACCTATTGTGGGGTTTTTGGCAACTGTCATTCAGAATAAAGTAAGAAGTAAGCAGCCTAGGAGTTAGTGTAAGACTAGCTCCACCTTTTTGTGAATTTTTCAATAAGATCCTTTTTCATTTGAACTTTGGGTATTTAGTTTGTCTTTCTCCTGTTATGGACTCCAAATTCCCCAAGAGTTCAAGAAATCATAGATTCATAGATTTTGGAGTTTGAAGGACTTAAGAAATGACTTGGTGTAAGGAACAGCTGGGTCATGCAATTAATAGAACTTGGAGTCAGAAGGACTTGAGTTCAAATGTGACCTAGATACTTACTAGCTGTGTGACCCTGGGCAACTCACAACCCAAGTGGCCTCTGATAAATAAATAAAAATAACCTGGTCCATTCCTTCTACATACATATATGTGTGTGTATGTATGTGTGTATGTATACAATTTTTTTATATATATTAGGCAAATGAGTCACAATATGGAAAGTGAGTTACCTGTAGCCGTACAGCAAATTCAGTGAATCATGGGGCCTAGACTACAGTATTTATTCAAAGTCTTCACAACAATTTATATAATCCCTTGTCATGAGCAAAAGTAGAATTCATGGATAGAACTAATGCTTCTTAGAGCTGACTGCTTTACAACCAATGAATGAGGGAGACATGTGGGATTTGGTTCTTAGCAGTGAGCAAGAATTGGAAAAGGGTTTAATTTTGGTGGCCCCCTACAGAGTACAGATCATAACATAATTAAATTCCACACTCAGGTGGGAAAGGGAAAACTACAGAAATGTTTCATGCAGCAGTTCAATTTTAGGGGGAAAATGACAAAATTCTAACAGTATAGTTATATAGTCATTAACTGGGAGGGTGCACTTTTTGTCATAAAATCCATGACCAAGGTAGAAATAATATAAGAGGCATAGGGATTGATTGCAGAATGGCAGAATAAAAGGTTGGATATGGAATGAAACTATCATTAAAGCAGATTGGGAAATGCTTTCTTCAAATATATATAAAAAAAAATGGATAAAAAGATTTAAAGGCAACATCTAGTTTTGAGTTGATCATTGGCTAAAGTGTACCTATTTTGGTGAATGCCTTAATGGATATGTTATCTTCTTAATATATGTTACTCACTCCAGCAGTGCAGTTAGAACCCATCCCAGACCCACTCATCCTGTGTGACCCATCTTCATTCTCTTTGTAAATTCTCCACAATTTTATTCCCAGTATTTTGGAAAGTTTTCTCTCTATCTCTTAACTATGTATGGACACAAAGCTGCTTATCTCTAATCTTTCACACTTACTACAAGAATATTGTTTTCTGGTCACACATTCCTCTAATATCCTTCACACTGTTCCTCCTGTCATTAAAATACTTGATTAAGTGATTATAGGACAGGTAGGTGGTATAGTGAGAGAATTCTGGGGCTGGAGGCAGAAGAGGTGAGTTCACATCTGACCTCTGACGTTTTCTACCTATGTGGCTCTGGGTAATCCACCTAATCCTGTTTCCCTCAGTTTTCTCATCTGTAAAATGAGCTGTAGAGGGAAATCACAGACCACCCCAGTATCTTTGCTACCAAAAAAAAAAATAATAACTCAAACATTGATGACAAAGAGCCATGACTGAAAATATAACTGAGTAACTAAAACAATAAACTATGATAAATAATATTTCTAAAGTAATTTGAAAAGCTCAATTAATTTTAATTTTAAAGAGTGGTTTTATATTAGATTAGAGACCGTCTCACTTTTGGATTTCGGATGCCAGTGTCTGATAGATTTTATTGTTCTTGTTTAATCATTTCAATGGTGTCTGACTCTTTGTGACCCAATTTGAGATTTTCTTGGAAAAGATACTGGAGTGATTTGCCATTTTCTTCTCCAGCTCATTTTACAGATGAGAAAACTGAGGCACATAGGATTAAGTGACTTGTCAATGGTCACACAGCTAGTAAAGTGTCTAAAGTCAGATTTGAACTCAGTAAGTCTTCCTGACTTCAGGCCCAGCACTCTATACACTGCCCCAGTAGCTACCTAGCTCCCGATACACAGTACCTATTTAATAAATGCTTATTAATTGACTGTTTTTGCTTAAAATTTAAATCCTGATCAATTGATCATGGCAAACATTAAATGTCTCCCACCCCCAAAAAGTTAAATGTTCTTTAACAAATGTTTGTTAATTGCTTGCTTACTAAAGCACTTTAGGAAAGGGTTGCCATTAGGAAATTTGGGGATGGGGACCGAATATGAACTTATACAAGGAAAAGAGTAAGGGTCTAGAAAGAATCTTCTAGTGATGCCTGTGTTCAGGCAGAGTGGATTCCAAGGACTACAGATTCACTGATTACAAGATATGTTTTCATACTCCATCACTGCAACTAAGGATCTTCAGACAATCCAACCCCCAGCTCATCCTGTAAAGAGTCAGAATTAATTGTGTACATTTCTGAAAACTACAACAAGTTTAACATCAATGAGCAACTAAATTGAACTACCAGTATTTATCTCTACTTTCCAAGTGTTATCTTCCATGGACTGACACCACTGCTAAAAAGTAGTCAGAATAAACATAGTAACATGTTTTGAACATTCCTGAAATGAGACTATTGCATATCCTGAAATTACAGTCTAAAACCAATGAAACAAATGGAAATGGCCTTTGTGTTAATTTATTTTTTCCTCTAAAAGCCAATTAAAAGAGCTAAAAATTTCCTCTTCTTAGAGAAAAATGTTTATCTTTCAGCTATTTGGGTTCTATTAAATGAAATGTTTGATATGGAACCTGCATCCATCTCTCTGCACAGCTATCCAGTAAAGTGGGTCGCCTGTGGATTAGCATCCACAGTTACAAGGACAATGCTTTTGTTCCATTGTGCTTTATATAGGGTTTTAGTCATGCTTTTTAATGCATTTTCTTCACTCTTGATGAATCTGGGGAGAAATGAGTTCCCATCTTTATTTTTAATATATTTAGAATAATTGTATTAGGTGATTGCTATCCTCTAATGCTGTATAGATTGTGGAAAATTATTAAGACAATGAATTGCATTTATACATTACTTATCCATCATCCATATTCTAGACATCTTGCAGAAAAGAAAATGTGAGATCATCCATCAAAATCAATAAAAAACTTATGAAATTATACAAAAGGTGTCACTTTCCCTTGCCATAGTCCTTAAAAAGCAATTTCACAAATACATTAATTTTCTGGTGATCTTGAATGAGGTTCTTGTTGCTCACTCATTGCAGAGAGTTTCAGGACAACATTCTTGCCTTGTGTAATTGGCACTATACCTTGTGGTTGGGGTCACCTCTTACTTAGTTCTTGATACTCTAGTACACTTCTTCCAAAAGTTATCAGACTTTGGCCAGCAGAATCATGCTGACCAAACTCATACCAGATTGATTGATTTATAAATCTTAACATCAGTGAATGAAAGCATATCAGTTTTCAGACATATGGAAAGCAATGGGCAGAGTAGGTTGATAATGTCTTTGGGAGTCAGGGATACCTGTGTTCAATTCATGACCCTGGACAAATTGCTTAACCTGTCAGTGCTCCAGGCAGCTCTGTGAAGATAAGTTGTAGATTAGGTACCCATCTTTAAAGGTAAAGGGAGATCCATATGCCATGAAATAAATTACAGGTCCATTGAGAGAGACAGAAACAGAGACAGAGAGAGATAGTAGGCAGGAGAGGGAAAGAAACAGAGAGAAGGAATCTGAAGGCACCCTTTCCCTAACCTAAAAGGATCCTCACACAGACCAAATAAGAAATAGATAAAACCTGCTAAACCTAACTTGGGTATGTCTAACAGGACAGCTAGAGGGTTATATGTATAAGAAATCAAAACTCCTAGCATAAAATTAAGGACAAGGTAGGATATTTGTTTCAAAAAACATTTTTCCCTCAAGTTATGCTGGAAGCTGTATAAGCACCTTCTATTATTGATACAGGAAGGATCACAAACATGACCATTTTAACTAACCTAAACTTCCAGTTCAGCTAAGCAGCCAATCGACTCAATCAAATCACTAGTTTGACTTGTCCACATGTAAATTGATCATGTGTTTGACTAAATAAAAAGGTTGTCTTGTGATTGTATAGCTATAGCAACCAGTAACTCTTATAGGATGTAGTAGACACTTAATAATTGCTGAATTGGAT
>CM053581.1:505253652-505275975 GCA_028627135.1 Pseudochirops cupreus
ACTTGTGAAGGTCTGGAACAAATGGGATGCTGCAATGAATGGTGCTTTAGCAAAGAAGAAATTAAGCACCCGTATTTTTTTTAACAGTTTTCAATGTATTTATTTTTAGTTATTAACATTCCCTTCCATGAGTTTTAAATTTTCTCCTCTTCCTTCCCCTCTTGCTCCCCAAGATAGCATGCAGTTTGATATGGGTTCTACACATACATTCCTGTTAAACACATTTTCATATTAGTCATGTGGCATAGAAGAGTTATAATGAATGGGAGAAACTATGAGAAAAAAGAAAAAAATAAAGCAAAAAAGAAAATAGTCTGCTTTGATCTGCATTCCAACTCCATAGTTCTTTCTCTGGATGTGGATGGAATTTCCCATCATGAGCCCTTTGGAATTGTTCTAGTCCTTGCATTGCTGAGAGGTCAATCAAAGTCAGTCTTCACACAGTGTGGCTGTTTCTGTGAACAATGTTTTCCTGGTTCTGCTCAATTCACTCAGCATCAGTTCATATAAGTTTTTCTAGGTTTTTCTGAAATTTGCCTGTTCATTATTCCTTATAGTACAGTAGTATTCCATTGCATTTATACCACAACTTGTTCAGCCATTCCCCAGTTGATGGGCATACCCTTGATTTCCAGTTCTTTGCCACCCCCAAAAGAACTGCTATAAATATTTTTGTACATGTGGGTGCTTTCCCCATTCTTATGATCTCTTTGGGATACAGTCCTAGAAGTGATATTGCTGGGTCAAAGGGTATGTACAGTTTTATAGCCTTTTGGGCATAGTTCCAAATTGCTCTCAAAAATGATTGAATCAGCTCACAGTTGCCCCAACAATGAATTAATATTCCAACTTTCCCACATCCTCTCCAACATTCATCATTTTCCTGTTTTGTCATGTTAGTCAATCTGATAGTTGTGATGTGGTACCTCAGAGCTGTTTTGATTTGCATCTCAATAATCAACAGGGATTTAAATCATGTTTTTCATATGAATAGTTAGCTTTAATTTTTTTCTCTGAAAACTGCCTGTTCATATCCTTTGACCATTTATCAACTGGAGAATGACTTATATTCCTATAAATTTTACTCATTCTCTGCATATTTTAGAATTGAGGCCTTTATCAGAGACACTAATTGGAAAAATTCTTTCCAAGTTTTCTGCTTCTCTTCTACTCTTGGTTGCATTGGCATTGTTTGCGCAAAAACTTTTAAATTTAATATAATCAAAATTATCCACTTCACATTTCATAATGTTTTCTATCTCTCGTTTTGTCATAAATTCTTCCATTCTCCATTATAACTTCCTTATTAACTATTCCTTACTCCCCTAATTTGTTTATAGTATTAGTCTTTATACCTAAATCATATACCCATTTGTACTTTATTTTGGTATACAATGTCAGATCTTGGTCTATGCCCAGTTTCTGCCACACTATTTTCCAGTTTTCCCAGCAGTTTTTGTCAAATAGTGAGTTCTTATCTCAGAAGCTGAGGTCTCTGGGTTTATCAAACAATGTATTGCTATAATCATTGACTACTGTGTCTTATGTACCTAACCTATTCCACTGATCCACCACTCTTATTTCTCAGCTAGTACCGAGCAGTTTTGATGATTGCTACTTTATAATACAATTTAAGATCTGGCTGGTATGGCTAGGCTGCCTTCTCTAGCATTTCTTATCATGAAATCCCTTGATATTCTAGACTTTTTGTTCTTCCAGATGAATTTTGAAATTATTTTTTCTAGTTCTATAAAATATGTTTTTGGTAGTTTGATTGACATGGTGTTAAATAAGTAAATTAATTTAGGTAAAATCATCATTTTTATTATATTAGCTCAGCCTACCCATGGGCAACTGATGTTTTTTCCAATTATTTATATCTGACTTTATTTGTGTGAAAAGTGTTTTTGTAATTGTGTTCATATAGTTCCTGGGTTTGTTTTGGCAGGTAGACTCCCAAATATTTTGTAATGTCTACAGTAACTTTAAATGGATTTTCTCTTTCTATCTCTTGCTGTTCATCTTCATTAGTAATATATAGAAATGTCGATGATTTATGTGAGTTTATTTTATATCCTACAACTTTCCTAAAGTTGTTTATTATTTCAAGCAGTTTTTTACTTTATTCTCTAGGATTCTCTAAGTATATGATCATATATTCTGTAAAGAATTTTCTTTTTTGTAAATTTGTAAATAATTCTTTTTTGCCTATTCTAATTCCTTCAATTTCTTTCTCTTCTCTTATTGCTGAAACTAACAATTCTAGTACCATATTGGATAACAGTGGTGAAAATGGACATCTTTATTTCACCCCCAATCTTATTGAAAATGCAACTAGCTTATCCCCATTATGTATAATCAATCCTTGATAAAGGTTTTAGGTAGAAGCACTAGTATTTCTAAGTAGGGACAGCTAGGTGTTGGGGTAGATAGAGTGCCAGGCTTGGAGTTAGTAAGACTCATCTTCCTGAGTTCAAATCTGGCTTCAGATACTTACTAGCTGTGTGACCCTAGGCAAGTCACTTAACCCTGTTTGTCTCAATTTCCTCATCTGTAAAATGAGCTGGAGAAGGAAATTGCAAACCACTCCAATATTTCTGCCAAAACAAACAAATAAACAAAATTAAAAAACCCAAATGGGGTCACAAAGAGTTAGATATAACTGAAATAATTGATTGAACACAAAAAACCTTTTCCAAGTAGGAGGATGTCCAACAAGACAATGTTAATAGAGATATAAGATGATAAGATTTAGAGCTGTAAGGTTTCTTAGAAATAATCTCACCCAATGCTCTCATTTTACAGATGAGAAAACAGAGACCTAGAGCAGGCAAATAATTTCCTCCAGACCACACAGAAAGTAAAAGACAGTGTTATATCCCAAAGTCAGTGTTTTTGTTTTTTATTTTGATTTTTCACTGCACCATCTTGACTCCCTTATGTTACTAATCACTTAAAATTTTGGCTTCTTGAAATAAGAGAAGTTGGGTTCTTTGTCATCAAAGTCATGGGCATAGATTCAAGGAGAGAAATCTTCAGTATGTGCCTTACCTCTCATGGATCAGGCACAAACAACCATTTCATGGTCTGTATACATTGCACAATTATACAATATAGACTTGACAAAACCATTTTAAGGCTCTTCTTGGGCTGGCTCTGTGATCTTCCCCTCATATCTTTAAAGGATTCATGGGTACTTTAGCCATGATCTGATGCTAGTCAGCACCCTCCATTTTGGTAAGAAGTTCTAATATTTTTGAGCTCCTCACCTAGAATGGGCTATTCCAATAGTAATAACGTTATTGCAACAGATAAGCTTGACATTAGATGGCTTTTAGCCTCTTTTTTTAAAACAAATTCATAGATCTTAAAGCAGAATCATCTATCACTCATGTATAATTGAGACATTGCCAAAAAAAAAAAAAAACCTTTCTTTCTCGGTGTATTAGATACAGTGTCAAAAAATCAAACAGTTCTTATTTATATATTTAGAAGTCTTTCAAGGTATCACAAAATACTGTTATATCAATTTGCTTCCTTAGAATTGAAAAATAAGGACTCAGGTATGTAAAGATTTTGAGTGTTTCTATCATAAGGATTTTATGAAGATGGGGGGAAAGGTCTTGTTTCAGAAGCTATGAAACATATACTTATAAAAGTACTCTAATTATGAAATCTGATATATCTTTTTCCACATTTTCATACCAAATGACTTCATTTGATTTCATATTCCTTTTTTTCTTCAGTTTCTTATGAAAGTACTATAAAAAACATTTATTACTGTCCAATAAATCAATACTGAATAATAATAGGTTTGTGTCCAGTCTCCTCCATCTATGCCTTGTTTCAGTATCATTAGTATCTCTTTGTTAGACAAGCCACTATTATCTTTACTTTCTGAATCTATTATATTTGTCTTTTACATAGCTATAATCTTCATAGTGGTTGAAGGGCTTTATTACTTTTAAAATAAGTCCATGAATTTGAAAGATAAGCTTTAGTAAATTTTAGCCCATTAATTTAGCTTTTGCAGATCTATAGACTAAAAGACTGCTTTTTTTTTAATGTAAGCAATTCTCTTTAATAGGTGATGATCACTCTTTTTCCCCCCAATACCTTTATCCTGGGAATTAACCAAAAATGGAATTCATAGATCTAAGGAGAGGTTTTTTTAATTTTGCTTATTATCATGTCTCTATTCATTGTTCTCATCAGCTCAGTGATAGAACCTAACATGTATTACAAAGGAGTAAGAATCATATTGCAATCATTTTAGAGATCAGTGTGCATATTGTTGCTTCTCAATTAGTTTAGAACCTGTAAAAGTGACAAGAAAAAGTCAAATTGTTATCAATAGGAAATGTAGTATAGTAGAAAGATTGTTATATTTAGATTTAGGAGACCTGGATTTAAATTCTGACTTTTTCCCCTATTACTGTAGGCAAAACACTTAGCCTCAGTTATAGAATTGGCATAATGATACTTGGGTTGCTCAAGTCATACGGTTATTATACGGAATGTGCTTTATGAACTTTAGAAAGCTGCACAAATAAAGGTGCTATAAAATGAATGTGCAGGGGAAGACAGTGTGTTTTAGTAGATAATGTGCTTGGGAGTTAGGAAAATTTGGATTTCAGGCCCCCTTCTGAAACATACTACCTGTGTGACCCTGGGCAAGCCACAAACTCTCAGTGTAGCAGACAACTGCCTCTCATTTTTCATCTCTGCTTCCTGGTTTTCCCGGTTTCCTTAACATCCCAGCTAAAATACATCTAAATTCCCAACACTCCTTAAATCTAATACCTTTCCTCTATTGTCTCCAATTTCTCCTGTACGTAGCTTCTTTGTATGTAATTTTTTGTATGTTGTCTCCCCCATTAGACTCCTTAAGAGCAGGGACTATTTCTTTGTTTTACTTTCTTTTTATCCACAGCTCTTAACACAGTGCCTAGCACATAGTAGGTACTTAATACTTATTGACTTTGTTCTAGTGACATTGGCCTCTTTCCCTTTTCTTGCTCGGGATATTCCCTTTCCCCTGAGTGTGTTCACCGGCTGAACACTCTCATGCTTGCAGCTTTCTCCCTCCTCAACTCTGGCTCCTAGCCTTCCTGGCTTCCATAAAGTCTCAGCTGCAGTCTCACCTTTTGTTAAAAACCTTTCTCGATCCACTTTAATTCTTAAGCTTTCCATCTGTTGAACATCTCTAATTTGTCACACGGAAACACACACACACACACACACACACTCAAAAGTTTTATATAGAGTTGTTTGAATTTTGTCTCTTTTACAGTTGTTTGTCCTTTGGTTTCAAAGAGAACCAAAAGACATCACAGGGTGATGTATTGATTTGTGTGTGAATTGGATTCAAGTGAGGCAGAGTTGCACAAAGTTGTCAGCCTTATTCTCTCCTCCAGAGTCATTGAAGTCCAATGGCAAGAAAAGAGTCAAGGATGACTGTTAATTGCCTGGAATGTAGTGAATGACCTTGGCATCTTCAATGACTGACCAAGCTCTAAGCATGCCACAATGCCTGCTTCAGCCACCTTCATGACTGTTGGAGCACATTGTTCTCATCTACCCAATCCTACAGGGAAAGTCTTCACATTCTCCGGGTAGATATCTCCCTAACTTCACTGATGGGTTTGAGACCTGTAGGTTATGCTCAACCTGGTTTAGTTCACTGTCAAGACAGTTTACCAGGGTGTGACCTCTGCACATGCTACAGCTTCTTGGAACCACAGGTGAGATCAAACTTTTTGAGAGCTAGTACTGGGTTTGTCTTTCTTTGTGTCCCTAGCACTTAGCACAGTTTCTGGGACATGGTGGGAACTTAATATATGTTTGTTCACTGACTCCCTAATTACTACAAACTAAAGTGGGTTCATCAGAAATGAGTCATGTCAGACCAAAATCATTTTTTAATTAGATTTCTAGACTAGTAGAATGGAGCTCCATCGGCCCAGTGTGTTTCAGTAAGGTGACAAGGCATGTTTATCATAGTGAAGAAAAGACTTAGGGGATGTTATAGAATTCTTTAAGTAGAATGGATTGACACATGGAAAAAATTGATTTCTTTTGTTTGTATCAAAGGGCAGAATGACATGGAAAGCACAGAAATTTTGGCTTGATGGATAACAAAGCTAACAAAAAAAACCTTTCAAAACAATGAGACTTGTCCTGAATGAATTCAAGCTCCTGTGTATATTTTAGGATATTTTCTCCACATTATATACACACATATGTACACAGATATATATACACATATGCACATACATACATGTCTTTCCCACATGGACTGCTTGGGACAGTAGAAATTTAGACCTAGGAAGGTATCATCAGATCATCTTTGAAATCCATTTCATCTATCTGATTCTTTCATTCAATGAAACTTTGAAGTCACATATCCATAAATGTTCTTATTGCCAGCAGTGTAAATACTGAAAAGGAATTTGTTTTGGGGGAAAAGATGGAAGCAAAACCTCTTTGTTTCTGAATAGAGAGGCTTCATCTCAAGTTTTCTGATCTTCTGGATTCTTCTGGCCATACAGGTCTCCTCACATCCATTAGAGATTGTGTGAATGTAATCAGAGAAGAAACTGCCTTGGGTCTGGTAGCTCTATTTCTCCTGATTAATAGCATACGTTTTGCTGACTTCTGAATCCTTGCTTCTAGATACTCTGGTAGACCTATGGTAGTCTCATTCATCCTGTTTTAGCTAATGTTTCTAGAACTCATTATCTTGCTTTCTTCACCTATAGTACCTAGCAAATCCCTTTTCCTTAAGCAAACTTCTGGTCTTGTACAAATCTAACCATCCATATCATGTTGACAGCTAAATTATAGCGTGACAGATGAAAAGCTGGCTAAATCACTTCTTCCATTTTCATTAATCCTCTTTTAAAGTCAAAGTTCACTTCTGGTACATCAGCATCTCACAAAATCTGACCATCATCTTTCCTTTCTTTTAATGTTTACTCTTGGTAATCTCCATCTATCTTTAGTCATATGTATGTCCCAGAAAGTTTTTTATGTGTCTCCCACCCTGTTTCCTTGTTAGAAGGCATCATGATCAGAAATTTGATATAATAAAGTAGCACTGCACATCGGTTGCATCCAAAGGAAATGGATTCCACAAAATGGTAAGAATTATAAAAGGAAATAATTTAAATGAATACTCAGATTAATTCAACATATTACCTCAATGCCCCTAGGTGTACAATCCTGCAGAAAAATGTGATGCTGTTAGTCTCTTTTATGACAAGTTATTAAATGAAGGTGAAACAGTATTGCATATCTATGTGAACACCTTGTAGATAGTGCAGATTTGAATTAACTTTACTTTTAGTCACTATTACTTTGAGAATTCAGAAACCTAGATAAATTTGAGCTTCAATATACATTTTAGGATATTTTCTCCAGATATGTAACATTGTCCCACATGGAACACTTACTGGCTCCAAAGGAAAAAAAATGTGTTTACATGAAAAGGCCAAGATGTCAAAAGGAAAACATGTCAAAGAACTCATGAAAGGATAACTGCATTCAAATTGAATAATTCTTTTCTGGTTGTAACTCTACAATGCAGATTGCTCAGTGTTTATTTTTTCACAGTAATCAGTCTTCAAAAAATGGAAGGATAGCTCACGTAGCCTGTTCAGGGGGACAGAGGAACTGTTGTTGTTGGCAGAGGCAGTATTACTTCAGGTCTTTGGGCAACACATAACATCATTTTATGGTAATTTGGCCATCTTACTTTGTAAAACTTATATTGAGCATAAACAGAAAGACTTCCATGAAAATAATTGCTATTTATGTGCTGATATCTGTTCCAGAGAAATAAAAGGGTGGTGGTAGAGAGGAATGTTCTGTGAAGAACTTGAAAAAAATCTTAAAGTGCATGATGGCCAGAGAAAAATATAACTCTGCTGCTTTGGAAAACAAAAACAAAATAACTGGTTTCTAACATGGACATGATTTCAGAATTAATTTTCTTAGTGCTACCAAATTATTGACTGTTTAACACAAAGATTAAAGCAAATTCCAAGTGAGAAGAAAAGTTGATGAGAAGACATTGCATGTAATTACATCTTGGAGAGATGAAACAGATGAACCTGAACCCAGAATTGAACTGGAGGGGATCAACCACAATCCCATTTAGAAAACTGCATAAAGTTTTAGATGACTACTTGTGACTGAAAACAGCCCATCTTCTTAACACTGCAACATAGTTTCAGATCATGAAGTATCACAATCTCTGAACAATCTAAACTGCAAGTGATCCAGAGGGTGTTGGAAAAACACAAGGTAAGTGTAGCAGGTGGCAGCATACTTTCACATGCATGAAAAGTGGTGTAAAAGACATCATGAGAACATGTACAAATAGAAAGAGATATGGTGAGAGTGAGGCAGGCAAGATGCATAGCCAGGGTGTTGCACTGATACGCACAAAATATTAGAAGAACCAAAAGACTTTTAAATCACTGAGTAGAGAGTCTCTATGTAGAATTTACAGAATAAAATAGAGAAGAATCATGAAGTATGTCAAGGCATGAATGGGATGCTCGCTGAATTAGTATTCTCTCTGATGAGAACATAGTAATAAATTGTTTTAAGACAATAGCTCTCTTACTCAATTGTTTTTCTTTCAGAAAATATCCCTTTTTATGCTACACGAGAACTTTCATCTGCTACCAAAATAATATTCTTAGAAGAGAGGTTTTCTTATGTTACTCCCCACTTCAAAAGCTCTAGCAGCTTCCTCTTACCTTTCAAATAAAATATTAATTCCTTTGTTTGGCATTTAAAACACATTACAATCTGGTCTTGGTCTTCCTTTTAAGGTTTATTAGATATCCTCCCTTCTACACAGTATATTGTCCAGGCAGATTGGCCTCATTGATATGCCCCACATAGTATTTTTCATCTCCCATATCCACACCTTCGTACAGGCTATTCTCAGGTGCTTGCAGTGCTTACTCCTTACTCCTGCCCCCTGTGAATCTTTTCCTTCATAAGATCAGAGAGCTAGAAGGATCACAAAGTCCATCTAGGCCAAAACCATAGCTTTATAGATGAGAAACTGAATCCACAAGAGATTGAATGACTTGCCCAAAATCACAAAAGGTACTATACAGAAGAATTGACATTTGAACCCTCTAGCTCCAGGAGTCAGTGCCCTGCTTCCTCCTTTTCTCTTTCTCTCCTTCTTCTCTAGGAAAATAGGTAGAGATAGCCTCTTTCCATATAGAAATACACTTATGTATGTATATGTGTGTGTGTATGTATGCATGCATGCATGCATGTATGTGTATATATAAAGACCTTTGTATATATGTTCTATAGCATGTTTTATATGTATATGTTATGTGTATTCAGTAATATGACATTCTTCCCATGTTGATAGAGCAGATTTTTGTACTGTAAATCATTGGCCGAACTCTGAGGTTCTGATGAGTCATCAGTAAGAAAAGTTGAATAAAAGCCAGAGGCAAAGCTGCATTTCTATAAGTTACAAGATCACAAGATCATAGATTTTCAGATCAAAGGGACCTTGGAGACCTTCTAAGCCAACCCTCTGTTGAGGCCCAGAAAGGTGATAGACATTTTTCAAGGGCTCACATGGAGAATGTGACAGAGCCAAGTTTTTAAATGAGAGCTCTGAACTCCTTCTAATGAATGACTGAGTGGTTGCAACAGTGGAGTGGATAGAGTTCTGAGTAAGGAAGATACAGATCCAGATTTTGCCTCTGACTTACTAGCTGTGTGGCCTTGGGTAAAATGTTTAACTCCTTTGAATCCTGGTTTTCTTTTATATAAAATGACATATTTGGTCTCAATGGCCTCCCTTCTCTTTCTCCATCTGTTTTACTTTCTTTATAGGGAACCTCCATTTGGGATGGTTTCATATCTTCCATTATTTACTCTCATTCCACCCTGTAACCTACCATCTCCAATGTGGCAGAAGTAAATGTTTGCTGCTAACAGTTGGACAGGGTAGTAGGAAATGCCAACCTACACCTTTGTGTTACCAGTGCTGTAACCTACAAGAAAAGAACAGAGAATAAAGATGGATCCTTTAACTTCTGCCTGGGTCTCTTCTTTGTTCATCACTGCTTCATCCTACCCAATGGCCTTCTCTGCCCCAGACCCGCTGCAGTCTTTTTTTGGTCTCATTCTTAGGGAGATCATTATATCTCCTTCCCTCCATCTGCCCCCACCTCCACCCTTCTGTTCTGCCTGCTAGAGCAAAGAGCCTTTCCATATACCTCATCCAACACCAGGCTTCTTCTTCCCATATCCTTCTTCTAGTACTATCAGATGTCCTGTCCTCTGCCTCTGTGCTTCATGATCCTTCTGTGTCTCCGTTTCTAGTCCAGGATTCCTTCTGCCATTCCCCACAGCCTTTGCACGGAGGGCATGCTCAGAAGGAGCTTTGAGGTTTCTGTGGGGCCAAAGGAACCAGGACAATACCTGCCAACTGGTTTGACTTTCATTTTGATCCATTAACCAAAGGATAGCTCTGCTGCCCTCTAAGACTACCAGGAAAGCAAGCCCCAAAGAACCATGTATATAGCAAGGAGCACGAAGTGGACCTCTTTGGACAAATGCCATGCATGCTGCACTATGGGACTTCAACAAATAGAATGCAATTTATCCTTGAGTGGCAAGCAATATTCTGTGGATCCTTCCCTGCCCAGGACAAGAGTTTGCTGGTCTCATCCCCATCACCAGTACTGTAGGTGACACATTTGCCATTTCTCATCGGAACTGGACTATGGCATCTTTCTCCTAGTCTATGTCCCATCTGATAGGAAAGCATGTTTAAACTTTTTGATTGCAAAATATAATTTTTGTTTTTAATTTTAATTTTTTTGCTGCTGAGGTCAGTTCTGAAAAAGGTAAGCTTTGTGCTCCTTGCTTTTTTGATGAAAATCCCCGTATAGACTTCAAGATACAGTATATCCACCTGTGAGAGTAGAGGCCTACAGCTCAACCTTGATGGCAGACATTGTTCCATCTCAAAATAACTGTTTCTTCTGCTTGACTGATGGCTGCAGAAGAGTAGCTATGCAAACATTTGAGGTGATAAAGCAGCAAAATTGAAATTGGAAGTTTACTTCACTCCACATTCTGGACTGACTCCCAGGTCAACAAAATCCGTGTCTGCATTAGATAAAATGGTCTAAAGATAGCTGGGAAGGAAAGTTTACTTAGCAGTCATATAACATGTCTGCAATTCAGTCCCACCTTCATGAACTTTGCCAGGGCATGTTCTGATCTGTTATTCTGGTTAGCAAATATCAAAGACTGTCCCCTTAGTAGACCAGCTATTCTTGTATATTAAAGAACAACCAGAGTGAAGAGGAAGATGACCAATTATATTAAAATTATATAGTTCTAGCAGAATGAAAGTGATTTCATTCCACATGGGCCTTTCTGTGAACATCATTGAACATCTTTTTAAAAAAATCAAATTCTTTGCTGTATTCCTTTGAAAGGTCTCTTGGTGCTGTAGGTCTTAAGTAGGACCAATTTTTTCTCCATGGACTACATTAAACCCTTCCTGAGGGAAGATCTCTGCCAGCCTTATAAGCATGTGGGTGGGCTCTTGACTAATCTTCTCATTTGAATATATTTACTGCTGAGGAGTCTATAATATCTCATTTCCATATTCTTTTTCTACATGTCATTTCCCTGCTCCCATGTCTGTATGGAAATCCATGGTTCTGTTTTTAAAATATGAATGCAGTTTCCCCTTCCTCTTTAGTTTATGTCATTAAACAATATCCTCATTGTTACTATAATTTCACCTAAGGGTTCCAAGTTTTATGCTCCTGTTAAAAAAGAATTAGTTAGAACCACTTTATTTCTAGATATACAGAGGGGGACAGATTGTTAGGGTGAAGTAGCCAGATCTCTGAAAATTTCTGATTACCTAATTGGGGGGTGGGGCAGATAGAGGAATCTAGAGAGCCCTGAAAAGGAGCAAGTCAAGTGCCCTCAGTATCAAAGGTTAGCCACAGATAACTTGTAAGCAAAAGGCATTTGAGCTAAGATGATACTGTCCTTGAAAATTGTTGGTATACGTACTATGAAATTGAGTGGGATTTTAAGTTTAGAAATCTATAGCTATTTAATGTGGACCAGTACCGTGTAGTGAATCTGAATTGTTTACACAGACATTTTCCTTCCTCTGTCCTTCTTCCCACAACAACCCTAACCCCACCCAACCTCCCAAAAAGAGAAAAAATAAATCCTATAAACTCTTTGCATGTAGGCCTACTTCTCTTTTGAAAACCACCATGCTGCTAAAACCCACAGAGTTGGTTTGGAGTTTGCAATTTTTAAATATCTAGCCTTTTAAATAACTTTTTTGTTTCTTATTTTCCATTTGATCATCTGTGCACATCTTTATTTTAAAATCAAAACAAACTATATTTGCGACACATCAGGATAATCTCTTATTATTGTTGAATTGAGGTGTCTCTGTCCTCTAAATAGCTAGACCATTTGAACAATTTGCTCACCTGGCTGGAGAAATATATATATATATTTTTATCCTTGGGAGTATTGCCACAGTGTTACCTTTACTTTTTCTGTTTTGAAGATTAAACGTTAATGAAATGCTGTTTAGAAGCAATAGTGTGATGTATCCCAGAGACTACTGGGGGGCTTCGGTGATGACTACAAGGTTAAAGAGAGTGACTTTTTGATATTTCCAAGCCTCTCCTGTGTCAGTCCTTATACTACTCTGTCTTTGCCCTTTGATGTGCACAGAAGTCGTTCTGTGTAACAGGTCGTCAGAGAAGTCTTAAGATTCAAAGATGAGAATGGTTTAAATTTTAAAATGGCCTCTGTATTATACTATGAACGCTTTAAAAATATGAAAGGCAAGTGGAAGAGTGATTGTAATTACTTTGTAACCTACTTGTTCCATTCACTTTGTTTTTTATTTTTTTTAATTTTAGACTCAAATATCAGAACTCAAGTATGCAATAGAGGAAATAGAAAGAAACATGTCATAAACAAACACAAAGTAAGAAATGGGGGTAAGCATGTCATGTACACAGCAGGATATGAGAGGAGTCAAAATATGTAGTGATAAATTTTCATTTCAAGAAAGCCCGTATGATAAATACCACACATTGTGTTGTGAGCTGTCCATCTTTGCTTTCTTCTAAGTTTTCTTTTGTTCTCTATGGTGCACTTTTTACTTTATTTTCCCCCTCTCCCCCGTCCCCCTCCTCCAGAAGGTCAATTAAATGTGGATGTGTGTGTGTATATGGATAGTTAGATAGATAGATAGATATAGATAGATAGATACACACACACAAATATATACAGACACACATATACATGCACACATACATACATACATACATATATACGTGTACACATACATAACGTATATACATGCATAGACATATATTTTTCCCTAATAAATTATATTCCTGATCTTCGTTTTTATGTTTGTGCGTATCTCTTATTTCCTATCCCTTCTGGCTCCTCTACTTTACTTCTACCACTACCTTGCCCTCCTATTATTTAGTCTACCCCCCTCTCCAAAGATCCCTCATTTATCCTCACATTCCCATAAATCTAAACGCCTTTCTATATCCCCTTTTAACCTATTTCCTCACTCTTCTCTCTAAAGATCCCTCCCTTTATCCTTTCCCCTCATCCTGTCCCCTTACTATTTTATTTCTTCTGAATTTGGAAGACTTTTATACTCTTCTAGTCACACACACACACACACACACACACACAAACATATATATTGTTCTCTCTTAAACCCATTTCTGATGAAAGTAGGTTGCTAGATCTACCAGCCCTCCTCAGCCTTCTAATTGCTCTTGTCAATTTCTCCCATTGCACCTCATTTGTATTAAAAAAAAAAACTAATCTATTTAGCTATTTCTAAATAGTTTTACTTTTTGAAGTGAAATCATAATGAGGTCTACCCCAATTTTTCTTACAAACTGCCCAATTACTAATGGCAATCTTATATGTGCTTTACATTTTACTTATATAAAAGGCAAAAAAGTGTGTATGCAATCCTTTGTAATCAGTCTTTGGTATAGACCTTATGTTTCTCTTGGCTCTTGTGTGTCAAATCTTCTATTAAGTTCATTTTGTTTTGTTTTGTTTTGTTAAACAAAGGCCTGAAAGTCTGACAGTTGATCAACTGTCCATTTTTTTTTTCCATTCAGGATTATACTTAACTTTTCTGGGTATGATATTTTCCTCCAGAACCCTAGTTCTTTTGCTTTTCGATACAGAGTGTCCCAAGACATGCAGTTTTTTAGTGTCACAGCTGCTGGGGCTTGTGTGATTCTAGTTGTAGCACCATCATATTTATTTATTTTTTTCTTGTTGCTCTCAATGTTTTATCCTTGAGCTGGGATTTCAGAATTTGGCTATAATATTCCTATAAGTCTTCCTTATAGGATCTCTTTCAAGTTTTAATTGCTACATTTTTTTTCCAATTTCTACTTTCCCCTGTTGTTTTAATGCTTCAGGACAATTTTCTTTCATGATTTCTCATATTATCGTATCAAGATTATTTTTTTGATCATCGCTTTCCAGTAGTCTTATTATTCTTACAGTTTCTCTTCTTGATCTGTTCTCCAGATCAGTTGTTTTTTTCTTATAAGATGTTTCACATTCTTTTCTATTCTTCCGTTCTTTGTATTTTGTTTTATTATTTCTTGATATCTTAGAACTTCACTAGCTTCCCCTTGCCTAATTCTAATTTTTAAGATGTCATTTTCTTCCTTAAAGTTCTAGATCTCCTTTTGTGATTGGTTGACTTTATTTTCATAATTGTCTTGGTTTTTTTTCTTGGATTTTTTTTAAAAGTTTTTCCTCAATCTCTCAAACCTGATTTTAAAAATCTTTTTAAAGTTCTTCTATAAATTCTTTTTTGGCAAGTAATCATTTGATGTTACTCTTTTGGGGAAGAACGGGCTTTCTTTTCTTCAATTTCCTCTTCTGCAGATGAACCTTGGTCTCTTCTATTCCCATAACTGTCTATGGTTGGAGTTTTTCTCCTTTGCCTATGCATCTTATTTTTTTATTGGTAGTAATAGCTTAATTTTTGTAATCACCTCTAGTACTAGGGCATGGGGGATGGTGCCTCTGGCCCCAGATTTTCAGTTCTCCCCTCTAACCTAGAACTGAAGCAAGACTTCCAGCCTCCTGTAATGCCCACTGCCAGGGGTGTCCTGCCCCACTGCTTCTGTACTTACTGGGCATGTTCTGGGTCTAGTGTTCCTCGTCAGCAGAGTTTCCCTCAATCTTCCCCAATTCAGATACCCAATTCCCCTCACTATCCAGGGGGTAAAAGTTCCTGCATCCAGGGCCAAGGCAGCCTCCCAACCCAGCAAACCCCAGGGCTTGCCTCGTGTTGTAAGAGAGGTTTGCCATTTAAGCTGACCCTAGCTTGAAGGTGTTTGCTCTTCACAGGGACCAAACATCCTCCTGAGATTTGTATTCAGATCTTCTTGGGTTGTCTTAGGAGACCCCTGTTGTGCCCCTATTTTTATTTATTTTTACCCACTTTGTTTGCTCTGATGTGGCATTTTATCTCTTTTGTGGGGGGAAATCTTGAGAGCTTGGAATTTTCTGACCTGCTCTGCCATCTTTCCAGAATCTTCTTGATCTATTCACTTCATAATTCTCACATGTTACTTTGTTCAGCGTAGGATTCATATATAGCTATGCTTCATGTTGTACCTACTCTATTAACAGATCAGGCAAGATTTGTAAATCAAACAACAATGCATTTTACCAGGAAAGGGTAATAAGGTAATTTTAAGAAAAAATTAAGAAACAGAATGATTCAAGTCCTGCCTCTTATATAAAATCTTCCATAAACTTAATTTCTTCTGAGGGAGAGATTAGGGTCTCTACTCTAATCAATCCCTGAACAAACTGATATCCTGAAGTAAGGGAAGGTTTGGGTTCCAATATTGGAAGACTTCTCCTGCCTGATCCTTTGAAGTCCTGTCTCTTGCTGTCTGATTATTGACTTTTCTTGGCTTTTCTCCCAGAGCTTCTTAATATGATAGAGCAGTTCCTTTTTTTCACAGCAACTGTCTTTTTTCCCAACTCTTATCAAGGCTTAGAAGCTAACCTATCTGCCGCCACTGCTGCTATATTCCAGGTCCCAAGCTACCATTTGCTGAAGCTCTCCTGTACTACCTCCACTTCAGGAAAGTTTCATCATTCTTATGGGAAGAGATCCTCTAGGCCAACATGCTTTGCCAGTCAGTAAAAACTGACTTTGTCCAAAGCCTCATAGCTGTGTCTTGCTAATATGAAAAGGGACTACGTAGGCAGGTCTTAAGACTCGCAAACTTGCTTTTCTCCATGAAAGGTCCTCAGCACTCATTTCCAGCTGAATTTCTCCTACTAAATTCCATTCATCTTATCCCCAACTCAGGGTGCACACAGTATTCCTCTCACATGGTCTGTATCTCCTGCTGAGTCTTTTTTAATCTAACCACCAAAAAGTCCTTTCTAATGACTCTAAATGGTTCTAAAACACCAAAAGTCCTTTCCATTTACCTGTTCAAACCCTACAGTCCACCATGAAAATTGCCTTGAAGTTCTGATAAGCCATGAGGAGTCCGAAGAAACACTCAGAAGAGAGGTAAAAAACAGCAACCTTCACTGGTAGTTATAACAAAGTCCATGTCCCTTTTACAATTAGTATGCAAGCATAAAGTGATATATCATATACAGTTACAATCATTTTCATCTTAGGTCACTGATTTTTTTTTGTTTGCTTGTTTCAAAAACGAGGATTAGTATGGCACTCCAAGAGAAAAGGTACCACCAATCATCATTTCTCATCCTACAGTGACTTGTCTACTTTGACTGAATTATTTTATACTTTTTGTTGGCTTTTTAACGGTTTTCAAACACTAGTCCTTTTGCTTCATGCAAACTTATCTGCTTTTCTAAGCATCTTATGCCTTTTGATCTACTTTGCCTTTAGTGTCTGCTCTTGGGTACCCCCCACCCCTGCCAAATTTGGCTTTCAAGCCTCTTCTCCCACTCTTTGCTTACATGATTTGCCTTCTTGGCAAACTTGAATTACTATTTAAGTATCAAAACAGTCTTAGCTGTGTTATTCAAAATACTGCTTTGAGTGTATTTACTAATGTTGAAAAGAATAAAAGCAGACCTTTCACAGAATTGACACTTAAGCATGGACCAGGAGTAACATGCACCTTAACTAAAAATATAACTATGTAAGATTTTAGTTTGTATAGTTAAGTTACAGGGGCAAGGATTTGTACTATAATACCTCTGAAACTTTAAAAGTATTTTCGTGAACTACAAAAAAAACAAAACATGGTTATTTATTTCCAAAAGGGTATCACAATACACAGGTATTGAAATGAATGTAAAACAGAATAAATGCATGTGACTAATACTGAGTCTTCTGTGTTCTATAGTTATGCACCTGGATATACCGGTCTTGGAAGTAATTTATAACTGAGTTTCACAAATGACCAGATAGAAAAGGGAACATTTTTGTATAATTGTCTGATACTCAAAAACAAACTAAATGGGGAGGGCAGTGGAGTTCTTCTTCTTCATCACCTAAATGTAAAAGGAAGTTCATCTCTCTTCCCACAAAAGCAGATAACATGATTGTTAAACACCTTGACAAAAGAAAAGGCATTATCTTAGGCTATATATAGGAAATATTTTCAGGACAAAACCAAATAAGAATATTACCATAGTTTTGTGATATTATCAGTAAGAATGAAACTTTTTTTCCTTGTTAACAGCATTACAGCGAAGAAGCACAATCTTGTAGTGCTGAGTTTTATACTCATTATATATCAAAAATGCAACCTCATATTTGAAAGTGATCTTCAAAGAAACAAAAAGTTGTGTGTGTGTGGGTGCACTTGTAAACATTTGATGGGTTTTCCTTCTTGAATCCCATTATTAACTTTCAAATTATAGCTACTATTCAAGTTTCTCCTATTTAGATTAAGTAAAAGTCAATTTATATATTTTCCCCTCTATCTCCAAAACTGTAGTGTTTTATCCAAACACAGATGATTTGTAGACTGGGAGTATTTCTACATGTACTACAGAGTCACAGTATGAAAAGGACTGGAAAGTCTTCTCAACGGAGAAGGGAGAATAATCTCCTGTCCCAATTCTGCTGCTACATAGAAAGACACTAAGGGAAGAATCACCCAAGCACTGATTAAGATGCAGTATGGAGGGCAGCTAGGTGGCGCAGTAAATAGAGCACTGGCCCTGGAGTCAGGAGGACCTGAGTTTAGCCATGTGACCCTGGACAAGTCACTTAACTCCAACTGCCCTACCTTACCCCCTCCAAAAAGCAAAAAAAAAAATGTAGTGTAGCTTCCTTATTCTGTAGAAGTTAATGCAATTAGTCACATCATTTACCAATACATTATTCCATGTTAAGTTATTACAAGTACTCTGATAAACTCACTTCAGGTATAGTATACATATATGTGTTGTGAGTATGGGTGTATGTAATAGATAAACTATGTAAGCTAAGTCTCTTAGTTGTGTAATATTAGATATGTAACTAAGATGAAAATAGGGTTTTGCTCCAGGTTGGTGTATGCCTGTCTATCTGTCCATCTATCTCTCTGTCTGTCTGTCTATCTATCTATCTATCTATCTATCTATCTATCTGTCTGTCTGTCTATCTATCTATCTATCTTCTAACCAATCTATCTATAGATAGACCGATAAACATTCACATACATATGCAAATATCTAGACTCTGGACAGTTGCTCACCCTTGGGCAAAACTCAGTCCTCATTCTAGTTATATATCTGTCTAACAATACACAGCTAAAAGGTACTGCTTCTATATCTTAGCTGTGTAACATATATATTTACAGACACATAAATGTATGTATATATATATATGTGTATGCGTGTGCATATATTTGTATGTGTGCTATTACAGTTATGCAATGTTAGATATATAACAAGGATGAGGGATTAGGATGAGGTTTTGCTCCAGGGCAAGCAGTTCCCCAAGGACTAAACATTTGCCACAAGATAGGATGTTTTATGAGCCAATAGCAGGGGTAGGGGGAAAGACCTGGTGGTGGCAAAGATTTTCATTTTGGGAAAAGGATGGGAAAAGGAGTAGGAAAGAACAAGAATTAGGTGCTTACTTTATGTCAAGCACTGTGCTAAGTGATTTACAGATAAAACAGCAATATAGCTGTAAAGCCAAGCACAAGCAGCTTTCCAGAAGAATGCTACTGTGAACAGCTTTTCAAAGTTCTGTTTACATAGTATAGCGAACACTCTATTTATTAAATAACAAATCCGAGCAAAACATTCATGGAAAATCAAGGTACAGCATTCACAATTTTACAACTTATCACCGAAAATCAAAATACAGCATTCACAACTTATCACTAAAATGGCCACATATTTTTCACCACAGTGGTCACATAGTTTTGAACAAAGTACAATCATTTAGTCAATCAATCACTTAGTAACTCAATCATTCAATCAACTCAACTATTTATTCATCCTTAAGGAGGCTTGCCTCCTTAAGGGTCACAAAATACAAAAGTCAAAGTTCTCCACTCATGGGGCACACTAAGTTACAATATCAGTCACTACTCAGCACTGTCTTAAGGGATAGTGTAAAATACACAGGCCATCCATCCCTCAGTCACAAATAAGTTATGGTTTCAAGGTCATAAGTAAGTTACAACTTTAATTGGTCACTACTCAGTATCCACGGAGAGATCTCTTCATCTTGACCTGAGGTAGGCTCTCAGATTCCCTGGATCCCCTTCTATGGTCCCAGCTCCTATCTGGATTCACCAAACTGTCACCTGGGTTAAAAGGCAGACAGCTTCCAGCTCCTTGTCCAGCTTTCCATTCAGTCCCTGTTCCACAATGAAGCATCCAGTCTACTTCAAGTCTCTCACTGTCTCTGTTCCTGGGAAGACAAGGCTTAACAAAGCCACAAACAGACAAAATACCTACACCACAGTCATGCACTCAGCAGATCCTCAGCAGCTTTTCAGCAGCTCCAGCTGACCCTTGCTGGTTCCCAGAATCAAAATCACTTCATCCAGGTTTTCAAAATAAAATCATTTTCTCCAGCCTGGGCCTCTCTTCCTCAGCCTCCAGAAACTGGCTCCAAGAAGATCTGAAATTCCAGCTAGGGCTTCTCCTTATATACCTATTAGCTCCTCCCTGTGCTGCCCCTTCCTGTTACATCAATACCTTCCTGTTACATCAGCAACAGGGATTCATACCTTTTGTTTCTTAATAGAGGACTGATCTGATTAATTTCAAATGAGGTGCTAAGTACCTGTTAGCTTTGCCAATGCAAAGGGATCAAATTATATTACTATTACAACAGCTTACTTATTTCTCAGGGTTACTTGAGCAGGGAAGACATGGCTAGACCTCTGGCTCTCCAGAAAACTGATGATCTCACCTATTAATTCTTCCTCCCACTTCCTTATAGCATACTACCTATGGAGATGGACAAGCCAAGGAAAGAGGGTAGGGAGGCTTTGGAAAAGGTCTCCTCATCAGTGATTGGCTTATTAAGAGGGAAGACATTTTAGCAGTAGGGGTGCTGAGGGATAAAGAAGAATAGTATTGTTTTAGTTGAAGGGTCATTTGTATTTCCTGAAAAATTTTACCTACCCCTACTTTTCTAATCCTGGGAGGACAGAATCATAGGCACCTGTTGGAACAACATTTCCCTTTTGAGGGGTGTATGGAGTGGAATGGAGATAGCCAAGATTGAGGTGGACGGATGTTTCAGCAGGTTCCTCACAGTGGGGTCTGTCACTACAAAGGGTCAGAGAAAGTAAGGACTCTTTAAGTAGGCAAGGAGAGCCATGCCTTCCTGGGAAATTATCTACTTCTTTTATCCCTAAGTATTTTCATTTCCTAGAAGCATTGCCTTCCAAATCTGTTTAAACTTTCCCAAAGATGCATATACTGCAGGTCCTTTCACCATGCTTAACTGAATATCCTGAGTCATGAAACCTGGAACTGCTGTTCTGGAAGGGCTAGTGTCCAAGTGGATGTCACTGAGATAGGGCAGATTTCAGGAACCTGGCAGAAAGAATGAAGAAAACTTGTAAAATCTTTTTGGAGAGCAATTGAGTATTACGCAGTAAAACAAACAAACAAACAAAAAAAAAAAACCTTTAAACCAACTATACTGGTATTGAGAGTGTACCAGAAAGAATTATTAAATGATTTTCATAATCACATATATATATATATATATATACACATACACACACACGTACATATATGCACACATATGTATATGTGTATATAGAATACATGTGTGCATATAATATATTTTGTGTGTATGCATATATGTGCATACACATGTGTGTGAATATATGTATATGTGTATATTCATAGAGAAAAATATGCATATATACATATATGTATGTATATATATATAAATGTCTGGGGAAATAGTGAAATTACACAAGACAAAAATAGCAGAAATAGAATACAATAAACACTAGGCTAAGTGCAACTTCAAATAAAAGCGAGTGACAAAAGAATCCTGATGAGGAAGTTGAGGGAATGTTGTGATACTTCGAATTGAAATGAAATAATTTTAATGGAAATATTTATTTAGGTGGGTTATTTGTGTTGATGCTTAGTGTTGTTTATAATAATTTTAAAAATATATTCATTTGGCTCTATTTTACCTCAGCTTCCATTATAGTGAGAAGGGAGCAATCTTTCCTCTATGACATTGACCAATTCACTTGCCTTCTCTGCAGCCTCAGTTTCTTCATCTGTAAAATTAAGAGAGGAAAATCATCCATTTCCTGTATAATATTCTGAGGCGTTTGGGAGTTCGCAGAGAAAACTTTGGTCTGTAGAAATTCTTGACTATAGAATTTTGTTAAGAATGAGTTTAGAAAGGAAGCTACCATACATAGGCCAAATTTTTCTGGGATGTTTGTAGACAGAGCTTCCATAGGACCAACCTTACACTAAATTTTAGTCTCTGTCTTCCCATACTGGGCTGCTTCTGTCCTCCCCTTTTCACAGAAGAGAGTACTTTTCATGGTCTAAGCTGTACTTGTCCTGGTTGTAGAGATACTTGGCTATGGCCCTGATTTACAGCAATTCACTTGACCATTTCTTCATCTGCAAAATGAAAGATTTGGTTTAGAGGTTCTCTAAGATGTTATCTGAAGAAGGAAATGGCAAATCCAGTATCTTTGCTAAGAAAACTCCAAATGGAGTCATGAGCAGTTGAACATGACTGAAATAACTCAACAT
>CM053581.1:505276475-505291522 GCA_028627135.1 Pseudochirops cupreus
GGGAGAAAATATGTAACTCAAAATCTTGTGGAAATGAATGATGCAAACTATAATAAAATTTAAAAAAACAGAAAAAGAAAATGTCAGAGTGTCCCCACTCCACTGTGGCTGCAAGCTCTGGTGAGCTAGTGCTCCTTCTAGTTCTGGGAATGTTACCCAGGACTGTAACATGGATCTGATATGGACAAAGAAACAGTGTCCTGCCCCTAGTACTAGTAAAGAGATCCCCTTTAATCTCCTTCCAATAAGCTGTCTGACCCTCTTACCATCTGTGGGCTGAGAGCTCCAGAAGGAACTGCTGCTGCTGCAAATTCAGTGACTCCCAAGGTCTGCTCTTATGTTGCTGGGTTATGCTAGTGTGGCCTGTGCTAGACTGTGCTCCATTCTCACCCTGGTGTGACAGACCTTTCCTGCCTACTTTCTATGTTGTTTTTAACCAGAAAGTTGTTTTACTCTGTCCTTTTGTGGGTTCTGCCCTCCCACAAATTGTTTTATGACATTATTTAATGGTGTTTTCAAGGGATGGGGAACAAATCAGGTTAGTCCCGCCCTGCCTTTTCTTTGCCATATGGCTCCATTCCTCTTTGTTTTTCAAATAAAGCACTGAGTATAATATCCCTGTACCTCCGCACTGACTATTCCCTCATTCCTGGAATGCATTCTTTTCTCTTATCTGTCTGTCTCGCTCTTTCTGCCCCTCTCTCTGTCTCCTCTCCCTCAAGAATTAGAGTCTAAATGGCATCTTCTACATAATCCTGTGATGAGCCTTCCAAATACTAGCATTCTCCCTCTGAACCTACTTTGCATTTAACTATCTTATACTTATTTGCATTTATTCTCTTCATATTTATTTTGCATATATTTATATATACTCTTATTGTCTCCCTTGACAGATTATGAGGTGTTTAAGAATAAGGATTGTTTCACTCTCTGTATGAGTATTCTTAGTATCTAACACAGTTCATAGAAAATGTCAGGGTCTTAATAAATGGTTATTATTTGACTGACAAATTATCTGGTTCTCCTTGATCCCAATCTCCAAGATTTATTTTGTGATACTCTAAGGTTTTGTCAACTGTCTCAGTGAGAAGGAGCTTGAGGATAATGCAAAATTGTGAAAGAAATTTCAAAACATATTTTTAATTTCAAAATAGTGCATCATACAATATAATACATTTAGGTATGATTGTAGAAGTAGTTTTTTTCATGGAATATGTGAACTGCAGGGTACTGCAATTTGAGAAACTAAGAATTATGATTAATTACTTACATTCTACCCACCAAAGAATGTACTATAACATGATTACTTAAAATTATGTTAAAATGTGTTGTTAATGGGTATAATAAATACTAGGGAGGCAAAAAAAAATACTGCCTTGGTTTTAAATCATGAATCACTTGCACTTTTGTGTAAGAAATCATTTCAGAAGATGAAAACTAAATTTCTGATGAGAATTCCTCAAAAAACAATTATTGCATCCTACATAAAAGGTAAGTTAGACAAGAAATCTTTGGAGATCTTTCATCCTAGACTTTCAGCATTGTGCCAAGTCACAAGAAACATCTCAAATAATTCAAACCTGGATTTTAATTATCCAGGGGTTGGATTGAATATGGGGGCAGGAGATTCATGAACTATGCTTCAACAAGTGTTAATAAAATTTTTAAAACCAACTCTCAAAAAGAAAAACTCTGGAAAATTAACTATATATAACTATATAAAATGATGACTATAATTTATATCATGCTTTAAGGTTTACCAGATCTATATACAATTATCTCATTAGGTGCTCACAATATTCTTGTGAAGTGGCTTCTTTACCATCCACTATTCCCATGTTACATTTGAGGAAAGAGAGGCTCAACGAGGTCCACTTGCTTAGGATAATACAGTAAGTGATTGTATGAGACAAGATTTGAACCCAGGCCTTCCTGACTCTAAGTCTGGCACATGATGCTCTGGTGCCTCTTTTCCAAACATCTTTATAGGTCTTCTCACAGATTTTCTCTTTTTTGTTGTTTTATCTTGTTCTTTAATAAATATAATCTGGTAACCAAGGAAAACTACATTTTTTTCCTGCTTCTCATTTTGAAACATTTAGACAGAGTTACAGTGTCTCATAAAAGGTCAAAGTAGATCTAGTTCACCTTATCTGACAGATAAGAAAACTGAGGCGAAGAGCAGTAAAGCAACTTTCTCACTCTTATACAGGGAATTAGTCACAGAGCCAAGTTTAGAATTTCAGGTTTCTGACTCTAGCTTAATGCCATTTCTAGCATAACACAGTACATTATAACTGTTACAAATCTCATTGTTTACAAGTATGAAGGAAGAAAAGTGGGCAGAAGAATATACTGCCAAAGAAAACCTATTTCACTGTCCAAAACAGAATTTAATTGCATATTAAGGAAGTTACAATTTTGAGCCCCCATTCATTCTGAAATGGAGTACCCTTGGAACTGACATTCAAGGAGTTAATAGAGCCAGCAAATTGTGGTGTCAACAAACAGAACAAATGATATTGGCAGGCACTTGGAATAAATAGCATCTATAGACCTGTCAAGACTCTCTGTTGAATAATGTGGTTCATTCATTTTGTGGGTTTTTTTTTTCCAATTCAATTGTAAACAGTTTTATTCCTCACTAAGAAAAAAAGTTGAAAATACCTTTTTTGATGATGTAGTTTTAAACAAGAAGACTCAATTAAATTGTAACAATTGAAATTGTTAAAGAATTTTTCAGTACTATTTTTAGGACATTGATAATACCTCAAAAATAAGGCCCTAACTGGGGGAGGGAGGGCAGAAATGGAATAGTATTTCCCAAGTAAATGCCAAATTACAAGAAAAACAAATAGGGATACATGTATGTGTGTGTGGAAGGAAGGAAACAAATGTATCTCTCTATATCTCTCTATCTATCTATCTATCTATCTATCTATCTATCTATCAAAAGTGTCCCAAATGTCTTAGTGAAGTTTTAAGCATGCATATACACAATTATATAAAATATATACATGCACACATACATATATAAAATATAATAAGTATATGTATATACACACATAATGCAAATATATGCCTATATAATATACATAAACATATATGCATATACATATATGAAGGAGATGAGGGTTATAAGAGGAAATGAAGTATGAAGTACTTGCTACAGGATTGGCTTTAGGGTCAGAAAGACCTTGCCTCCGACACAAACTATCCGTGTTCATGGGCAAATCTTTAAATATTTTAGTACTCCAATCAATTCTCTAAGATTATAATTTACAAATACTTGCCGATCTGTGCCATGAAGAGACTTTTTACTTTAGGATTTCTCTATACTGAAGAAAGAATATAAAATTTTAAAATAAAATGTTTTAACCTAAAATATTTATTTGTATGCTGTGTGTGTGTGTGTGTGTGTGTGTGTGTGTGTGTGTGAGTATAGACATATAAACACTCTAATCACAGAAAGGGAAGAAGAATTAAGAAGCATCTTGATGAAGATGAAAGGGAAAAATGTAAAAGCTGGCTTAATAGCTTAATATTAAAAAAAACCTAAGATCATGACAATTTGTTTCCATAACTTACTGGTAAATTAGAGGAAGAAGAAATGGAAGCAGTGTTAGATTTTATATTCTTGGGTACAAAGATGCCTTCAGATGGCAACTGCAGCCACAAAATTAAAAGACGCTTACTTCTTGGAAGGAAAGCTATGGCAAATCTGGACAGAATATCAAAAGGCAGAGACATTGCTTTGCTGACAAAGGGTGATATAGTCAAAGCTATGGTTTTTCCAGTAGTAATTTATGGCTGCATGAGTTGGAATATAAAAAAATCTGAGCACTGCAAAATCTATGCTTTTTCTTTCTTTTTTGTAAAATTTAATAGTATTTTCCCCCAGTTACATGTCCAGAAAATTTTTAGCATTCATTTTTACAAGATTCCATTTACAAGATTCATTTTTACAAGTTCCAAATTTTTCTCCCTGAACTCTCCTCTTTCTAAAGTGGTAGACAGTTTGATATAGTTTATACATGTGCTATCATGTAAAGGTATTCCCATATTAATAATAGTGAAAGAAGAAACAGATCAACAACAACATGAAAATGGATAAAGTAAGTGAAAAAATATGCTTTGGATTGTATTCAGAGTCCATCAGGTCTTTTTTTTCTGGATATGGATAGTATTTTCCTTTGTGACTCCTTTGTATGTGTCTTGGATCCTTGTGTTGCTGAGAAGAGCCAAGTCATTCATAGTTGATCATCACATAATGTTGCTGATACTGTGTACAATGTTTTTCCGGCTCTGCTCATTTCACTTTGCATCAGTTTGTACAAGTCTTTCCAGGTTTTTCTGAAATGTGCCTATTCATCATTTCTTATTACAAAATATAATTCAATTATATTTATATACAACATCTTGTTCAGTCATTCCTCAATTTATGGGCATCCTCTCAGTTTCCAATGTCTTGCTGCTATGAAAAGGGCTGCTATAAATATTTTTGCACATGTAGGCCCTTTTCCATTTTTTATCTCTTCAGGATACAGACTGGGTAGTGGCATTGCTGGATCAAAAAGTGCACACAATTTGGTTTCCCTTTGGGTGTAGTTTCAAATTACTCTGCACAATGGTTCAATCATTTCACAGCTCCATGAACAGAGCATCAGTGTCCTGATTTTCCCACTCTCTCTCCAACATTTATCATTTTCCTTTTTTGTCATATTAGACAATCTGATATGTTGTTATACTTGATTAGCTCTTGTGCTTTCTTTTACATCTGGCCAATTATACTCTTTAAGGAGCAGTTTTCTGTAGTGGATTTTTGTATTTCCTTTTCCAATTTGCCATTTCTACTTTTTAAGCCATTTTCAAAGCTGTTAACTCTGTTTTTCATAATTCTTTTGCATAACTTTCATTTCTTTTCTCCATTTTTCTTCTACCTCTCATATGATTTTTAATCTCCTTTTTGAGCTCCTCTATGAATTATTTCTAGGATTAAAATCACTTCCTTTTTTTAGGGGGGGGGGGATTTTACCCATAGGTGTTGTGACATTATTGTCCTCCTCAGAGTTTGTCTTGATATTCCCTGTCATCATAATAACTTTCTATGGTCAGATTCTTTGTTGTTGTTGTTGTTACACTCAAGTACAGGTAGGTCTGGCCACTGGAGGGTACCTGTTTTCCCTGGGCTGTGCTTAAACACATAGAAGTCTGGCCATTGGAAGGTGCCTGTTTGGAGTTTGCCAGTTTCTCCTGGTTTTTCTAAGCCACACCAGGAGTTCTGGTATTGGTGTTTGTCTGTTCTACCGCACCTCAGAATCTCCCATTGGTTTTCTGAGGTGGAGTTTGCTGCTGGCTTGTTGGGATGCTTTGTGTCCTGAAATGTGCTCCTGTTTTACTCAAATGAGATGGAGCTTTAGGTCTCTGAGGCTAAAAGAACTGGTCCACCCTATCTTTCCACTAGCTCCATTATTCTAGGATTTGTTCTGGGGCACTATTTTATGGTTGTTTGGAGTTGAATATGGGAGAGCTACAGCAATTTACTGCTTATTCTGCCATCTTGGCTCTCTGAAGTCAGAATCAAAATCAAGGCTTTTGAATTGTGGTGCTGGAGAAGACTTTGGAGAGTCCCTTGGACAGCAAGGAGATATATCAGTCAATACTTAAAAGAAATTAATTTAGACTAATAATTGGAAGGAGAAACAGTAAAGCTGAAGCTTAAATATTTTGACCACACAGTAAGAATTCAGGACTCATTAGAAAAGACCCTGATGTTGGGAAAGATTGAAGGTAACAGGACAAGGGAACAGCAGGAGATTTAAAAAATGGATAGTGTCATGGAAACAGTGAACACGAACTTGGAGAGACTTAAGGAGAGAGTAGAGAATAGAAGGGCATGCTGTGCTGTGGTCCATCATGCCATGAGGAGTCAGACACAACCAAACAAAATAAAAATCACAAAATATAAACATCTATTTATGGTGCTGATTTACAGAACCAGAGAGTATAGACAAAGGTGAAATATTCCAAAGTACATATTTAACTATAAATAGCATTATAAAGAAGTTAATAGTTTCCAGGAAAATTTTCATTCTTCTTCATCAGAGTATATGTTTAAGTGCTGAGAATTCTCAAATCTAGAGCTTTTAGAAGAAAAAGAAAAGAACCTTGTATAAAAAATGGGTCTTTTTTTACCTGGCCAGTAAAGAAACAGTATCAGAAAGGTTAAGTATTTGGTCAAGGTCATAACTATTTTTGTGGGAAGTCTGGGATTAGAACACATGTTTTCTAAATTCCAATTTGCCATTTCATTAAATGTCCTAATATATTCTGTCATACTATAGAGTTTGAGTATTGTTGATGTATCTTTGTAAATTCCCATAGAAACTAATTAAGTATAAGTTGTTACTTTGTTATGCTCCACCACTAGCCAGTACCTCGTACACACAAACATTAAGACACATACTCAAAAATTGTAAGTCTTTAGCATGTCAGAGTACTGACTGATGTGGCCTTTGCTACAAATAGAACTTATTTACTAAAAACATAATAAATAATGAAAAACTGATAACCAAAATATCCCCCTGAACTTTTAGAATGGAAATGAAAATTTTTTTTCCACTAGATGGAAGCTGAAAAAAATAGCTAATATTTTAAAACAGAACCAAAAAGCCCTAAATGGGCAAAAACTGCAAAAACTATGAAACAAAGAACTGTTAAGAATTGGAATGGAGTAGATTGGCTTAGAAAAATGAGATGTTCAAGATAGTTATAGAGGACCTTGCTACCATCAACCATAGTAATTTCATTCTTAAGTGTACCAGGTAAAAATGAATATAGATTTTGCAGGAGAACAGTAGAAAATGTAACATATTCCTACAGGTTGGAAAAATTTGGTACCTACCAAATATCTGAAACCATGATTAAGCAGTCAGAATTATATACTAAACTCTCATTCTTCATAAGCTAACAGATGAAAAATAATGCAAACATAGCTGTCAAATCCATCCTAACAATTCAATGAAATAAAATTAACTGAAAACAGAGTATCATCACATAATCACAAATGCTATTTATACTAACTCATGTAATTTAAGAATGATTCTTTAACAGACGTTATAATGCCAAAACCCTCAAAATTATATGGAAAGAAAATTTTCTAAAATATAGACACCTAGCAGAAGAATCAAAGTCATGTGGGCAAAAGAAGAAACACTTTTTCCTATCATTACCCCTACCATCAAGTCACTTACTAGAAATGTCCCAAATTTTTCTGTACAAATGTCCCTTTTCTCTGTGGAAAAAAAAAAAACAAGAGAAGATGAATCTGTATTCCAAGTTTTTCATTAAATTATGAACATCTATCATTTTGTGTTGCTATACAATAGTTGACAGAACAATAACAGGAAAGAATAGCTGGATAGCAGCTGGCCCCAGGACTGTTTATATCTGAGCTCCACTGAAGATTGAATATGAGAAAAACAAAATAACAAATAAGTATTTATCATGTTACGGAAAAAGCTCTGGATTGGGAGTATGGAGACCTCTGTTCAAATCCTGAAGTCATTCTCTATTTGACTATGAACAACTTAGTCAATTCTCTGCATCCTAATTTTCTCAGTACAATGAGTTTGAGAGACTAAATCATTTTAATAGTCCCTTCCAGCTACACCTTATGGATTAATTATTGTTCCAATGTCACAAGAATTGCATTGCCAAAAAAATGTTGTTACCAAATGTAGAAATAGTGTACAAGGCTGCTGAGAAACCTGTACTTTTTGGCCATAATTATTCAAGAAGGATTTGCCATTAATCATGTTTTAAAATATATTCAAAAGAAACAGGTTAAATAGTTGCTCTGGGCAGCCACTAGTTCTTAGTCAAAAACAAAATAGGCAGAAAAAGATTTTTCTCTTCATGTATATTTATTGAGAGTTATAGTAGATGATTCCTATGAACTCTTCCAGTTTTTCAATCCATGTTTCTTACCTTCTAAGTTGAGCTCCCATTCTGAGATGAGAATTCTCCAGGTACTTCTAAAAATCAAGTTATGAAGCAGAAGAGAAACATGATGGGGTCTTGAGGAACTCTCTTCTGCCTTCTATCTCATACTAAATTGTCTCTTCTAGGGAAAGGGGTATAGAAATCTGTGACCAGCAGAGAGGATTATGGGAAGATGGCAGAGTAGGTCAGAAAATTCCAAGCTCTCAAAACTTTCCCCCACTAAAGAGATAAAATAGTACCTTAGGGTCAACAAAGTGTGACTAAAAATAAATAATCAGAGCCTAACAGGGGTCTTCCTGGGACAATTTGAGAAGATCAGAAGAAAAATCCCAGGATGAGGTTTGGTCACTGAGAACAGTAAACACTTCCAGGCTACGGTCCATTTTAATAACAGGCAGCACGTTCCAGGGTTAGTTGGTTTGAGAAGCTGCTTTGGCCCCAGTTACAGGAACTTTTACCCCAGAAATAGTGAGAGGAAAGAGAATCTCTGCTGACTGGAATGCCAGACCCAGTTGTGCTGTAAAGAGCCACAGGAGGAAGAAGGAACCAGCATATGCCTGGTAAGTGCAAAAGCAGTGGGGGAGAAAGCCCCTACCTAGAGAAACTTAAAGGAAGTTGAAGGTTTGGCTGTGGTTACAGGCTAGAGGAAAGAACTGCACCATCCCCCATACCCTAGGGCCACAGGTGAGTACAAAAATTAAGCTATTACCACAAAAAAATGTACAGGCAAAGGAGAAAATATTCAACCGTAGAAAGCTATTATGAGAACAGAGAAGACCAGGTGTCATCTTCAGAGGAGGATATTAAAGTAAAGAAACCCCCAAAGAATAACGTCAAATGTTCACCTGCCCAAAAAGAATTCACAGAAGTCCTTTAAAAAGACTTTAAAAATCAAATGACAGAGATGGAGGAAAAACTAAAATACTAATAATAATCCAAGAAAAACAAGAAGATTATGAAGGTCAACCAATTAGAAAAGGAGATCCAGAATCTTAAGGAAGAAAATGACACCTCGAAAATTTGAATTGGACAAGGTGAAGTCAGCAAAATTATAAAAGACCAAGAAATAATTAAAATATAAACAATGAAAAATAGAAGTGAAAGTAAAACATTTTATTAGAAAAACAACAGATTTGGTGAATAGATCAAGAAGAGAAAGCATAAAAATAACAGGAGTAAATGAAAGTTATGATAAAAAAAGAATCTTGATACAACAATATAGGAAATAATTAAAGAAAATTGTCTTGAAGCATTAGAACAGTGGTTCTCAATCTTCCTAATACTTCCTTTAATACTTATATGTGGGCATATCTGCATGTGGGCAGGCCCATCTGGAGACCAAGACAGGAGCAGTGTCTCGGTTCCTAAGACCATCAGAAGAATGTGTTTTCTGATGGTCTTAGGCGACCCCTGTGACCCCTGTGAAGGGGTCATTCAACCACCAAAGGAGTTGTGACCCACAGGTTGAGAACTGCTGCATTAGAACAAGAGGGGAACAATTGATAAATGGTCAAAGGATATGAACAGGCAATTTTCAGAGGAAGAAATTAAGGATATCTATACGTATATGAAAAAATGCTCTAAATCACTATTAATCAGAGAAATGCAAATCAAAATAACTCTGAGGTACTATATTTCACTGGTCAGATTGGCTAAGATGACAAAACAGAAAAATGATAAATGCTGGAGAGGATGTAAAAAAATTGGAACACTTATGCATTGTTGGTAGAGTTGTGAACGGATCCAACCATTCCAGAGAGCAATTTGGAACTATGCCCAAAGAGCTATAAAAACATGCATACCTTTTGACCCAGCAATATCACTTCTCGGACTGTATCCCAAAGAGATCATACAAGAGGGAGAAGGACCCATGTGTACAAAAATATTGATAGCAGCTCATTTTGTGGTGGCAAAGAATTGGAAATCAAGGTGATACCTATCAATTGGAGAATGACTAAACAAGTTGTGGTATATGAATGTAATGAAATACTATTGTGCTATAAGAAATGAGGAGCAGACAGACTTCATAATAACATGGAGAGATTTATATAAACTGATGCTGAGTGAGGAGAGCAGAATGAGGAAAACTTTGTACTCAATTACATACACATCGTACCTATGACAACTAACATTGATAGACTGGGCTCATTTCAGCAACTCAAGGTTATAAGACAACTTCAAAGGACTCGTGAGTTGCTGCTAAAGGTCTTTGAGCAGAAGATGGGCATGACCAAATTGATAAGAAAGAATGCAGTCCATTAGCATCATGAAAGACATATTGGAAAGGGGAGAGAAAGCAGTCAGGAAAACTTGTTAGGAGCTGCTGTACAGGTAGTTGGTCATAAAGACATGTACTAGGGTTATAGTAGTAGAAATGGAGGGGTGGAGAAGGCAATGAGAGATATTTTATAAAAACAGAATTGATAAGCATTGATAACTTGGTGGTAATGGAGAGGAAGGAGACAAAGAGAGTACCAAAATTTCATATAAGAGAAACAGTGAAATGGTGGTTACATATGTAATAGCAATCAGTTTAGCAGATACTTAGCACTTAGTACCTTGGGGCTAAGTGGAAGGTGCAAACCCTGTCCCACTGTTGAGAAGGCATGAACTCCCATGTTGATGTAGAAGAAGGCGATTGGCTGAGATAGGAGGATAAGCAAGAATTCCAAAGACAGAGAGAATTGGAACGCTACTCCTGGTGAAGGAAGAATTGTGGAGACTGAAGCCGGCTGAGAGGGAGAGAGAGAGAGAGAGAGAGAGTTTCTCTCCCAGCATCTGGAAGCTAAGAACTGAGAACTGAGATGGAGTTTTCCTGAGACCAGAATCTGGTGAAAGTTGCCTGGAAGGCTGAGAGGGCTTGCCTGGAAGGTTGGGAGGGCTTTGCCTGGAAGGCTGAGAGGGCTTGCCTGGAAGGCTGATATTCCTTCTGGGTCCTAGGGCCAGCTGAAGTGCTGGAGGACTGAAGGAGCATGACCAGGATAAGACTTTATTTGTTTGTGGCCTGGCTGATTCTTGAGTTCCAGGCAAGAGAAATGGTGAAGAGTTTGAGATGTGCTGGACCTTGTGAACTGCAGTGTGTGCCAGGGACTGCCCTGAGGACTGGACAAAGACCTGGGAGCTATCTACCTCTGAGGATTGGACAAGGACCTTGGAGCTGTCTGCTTCTGAATCCGGGTGACTGTTTGGTGGATTCAGGAGGGAGCTGGGACCATGCAAGGGGATCCAAGGAATCAGAGAGACTACCCTGAGTCAAGATGAAGTGACGGCCTCCCCTTGGATGAAAATGAGGTTTTCTGGACACCGAGGGGTAGAGGGTGTGTGTGGTTTTCTAATGACTGTATTTGTGATTAATGATATTTAGTAATTGTGAATCTAGATCAGTGACTGAGTAAGTTAATGTTTGCCCCGTGAGTGGAAGTTTGATTATTCTATTGTTTCTTGTTCTAAATATTGTGGCCACTGTAGTGAAAACTGTGTGGCCATTTTCTGTGATAAGATACAATGTTGTAAATATTATATTGTGATATATTGTGAATGTTTGCCTTGATTTGTGATGGAATAAACAAAGTGTTCACTATATTGTGTAATCTGAACTCTAAAAGCTGTTTACAGCAGCATTCTTTTGGGAATCTGCTGGTACATGGCATTACAACATAGACAGACATGGTAAAGTTAGGTGGAAGAATAGGTTTAGAGGGAAAGATGTGTTTGGAACATGCAAGCATTGTAAGATAGTAGCATATGCCTAGCAGATCACTAGAAAGACACATCCTAGAGTTCAGAAGGGAGGTCTAGACAAGAGATGTAGGAGTGGAATAGAGGTATCAATTAAAGCCATGAAAGCAAAATCATCAGAAAAGAGCATATAGAGGAAGAAGAGAAAAGGAAGAAGTATAGGACCTTGAGGAACTTGGGGAAATGGCAAAGAAACAATGAAAGAACCTCTACAGTAATAGGAAGAAAACCAGAACAATATTATCCCTAACACTTACAGAAGGGTAGAAATAAGAGGTGCTTAACCAACTATGCCAAATGTTACAGAGAAGATAAGGAGAATAGAAATGATAGGATTGAAAGAAGATCTCATATATGAAGAGTAGGAGTTCACTGATAATGCTTAAGAAGTACTCATTAGGTTAAGGGAGAGGGTAGATATCATATGCATAGGGAATACCAGGCATATTTCATATTTCAATTACATTAAAGTCAGATTTAAATTACATTAAATAAACTGTGAAGTTGCTATGATATCTAACATATAGGTGCAGATGCCAAAGAGAAAAACTCAGTTGGAGTTTTCTTGGTGGAAATGATCACATGATTTTCTATTTCCTTCTCCAGTTCATTTTAATGATGAGAAACTGAGATAAACAGGGTTAAGTGACTTACCCAGGGTCACACAGCTAATAAGTACTTGAGATCAGATTTAAACTCAGGAAGATGAGTTCCATCCTGGCACTCCATCCACTGTGCCAACTAGATGATCACCTATATGATCACCTTGTCTATACAAGGGGCCAAGATTTTCACTGGGCAGCATAATTATTAGAGTACAGCTGTCAAGAATGTATCTTCAAAAGACTTCACAGGGACCAGGGCTCAAGGCCACTGCCTTATTTACTTTGTCTTAGATTCCATATTTTTAGGATAGGGGGGTAAATGGTATATGGGGCAGTGGGAAGTTTACTAAATGCATTCCCTTGTGGCAAGAGGAAAATTATCTCATGTTTATTTTTGTTTTAGAACGAAAGAATTCTTACCCCAATTAATAGAAATTGTGGAAATGAACTTAATTAACAGGTCTCCAGGTTATACAAGCTGGGGCTGTCATTTAAAGCAGGTTGCCACATTTTTAGTCATTTTTTGACAAGATAAATTTGGAGTAAAATAAATTAAATAGATGTCAGGTTTGAGGCAAAAGCAATTACAATTACTCCATAATCATCTCCCTTCCTTGTTGCCTGGAAGGATGTAGGAGCTTGGCATCTGTAATTCACTTATTAGTTCCTTTTATCAGTTAAACAAAACCATTGGACTTAAGATAATACATTAGAGAGAATCCATCTCTGCCTTTTCTGAAAAGAAATTGACCTAATTTAGTATCCTTCAGGATGACAAAACTGACCCAAAACACATATCTCCTACTTGAATTATTTAGATTCCTCTAGTCTCCTGTCTTATCAATGTAGGTATTTCTACATCATTGTAAATTACAATCTTCCAGGGGCGGAGCTAAGATGGCGGAAAGTAAGCAGTAACTTCTCAAGGCTCCCCAAGAATTTCATCCTAAAAAGCTAAAAAGTAAATTTGAGCAGATTTAAGAGTGACAGAATCCATTGGGAGATGGAGAGTGACAGATTCCCAGCCCAGAAAAGTGCCTACTCAGGTTGGGGCAGGGAGAATGCGGAGCACACAGGAGTGGCACCAGCACAGATGCTAGAGCAGAGAGCGGCACACTGGGAAGCCCCACCCAGCAGACTCACCCAGCTGGAGGCTTCTGCAGCTGTCTCCCTGAGGGGCAGAGGACGAACAGAACTGGGTAGGAGGGAACGGGGTCTTATAGCAGGGTCAGCAGTTTTTCCTGGGGCTAGCAAACCACAGCCTGGATTTTTGAAGCTACACACTCAGACTTTCAAAAGTTGGGATGGAGGAATGAAATCTAGGGGCTCTCATGATCCTCCCTGACACAAAAAAAAAAAAAATCAAGAGATAAAAGCACCACCTAGAGTACTTGCATGAGTGTAAACAGCCCCAGGCTTGAAAATCACTGAGGAAGGGGGAAGGGAGATTGTCCAGAGCCAAAGCCCTCCTGGGTGGAGCCAGCAAGCTCTAACAACAAAAGCCCAGGTACGCTTTAGAACCACCTGGCCAATCAGCAAGCTACAGCCCTGCCCTTCTACTACAGTAAGCCTGCCTGAGAAGCAGCCCAGAGAACTGAGAAACTCAGTACTCCTGCACCCCAGAAGCAGATATCCTCTCTAAAAATACAGGATATAGGCAATCACAACGGGGAAGAAGGAAACTGCAAAGGCTACAACCATCAAATCATTCTATAGTGAGCAAGAACCACCAAACTCAGAAGGCAAGACAGACTCTACACACACACTGGAGACCACAGAAGGAAATGTGAACTGGTCTCCAGCCCAGAAATTGTTCTTGGAGAATTTCTTGGAGAATCTCAAGAGGGATTTTAAAAATGAAATTAGAGAGGTAGAAGATAAATTTAAATCTACAGTGACCAAGTTGGAAAAAATTTTCATAGAACAAAACAAAGCTTTAAAAATAAAATTGGAGAACTAGGACAAGAGGTCCAAAATCTAACCAGAGAAAATACCTCCATAAAAAAGGAGCACCAAAAACTAATTGAGGAAAATAATTCACTAAAAATTAGAATCAGTCAAATTGAAGCCAAGGACTCTATGATGCAACAAGAGTCAGTTAAACAGAACACAAAGATTGAAAAATTAGAAGAAAGTGCAAAATATCTCACTGGAAAAACAATTGACCTGGAAAATAGATCCAGGAGAGATAATCTAAGAATTATCAGTGTACCAGAAAGCCATGATGAAAAAAGCAACCTGGAGAGCATCCTTCAATAGACTGTCAAGGAAAACTGTCATGAGGTCTTAGAATAAGAAGAGGAAATAGTTATTGAAAGAATTCACCAATCTCCTCCTGAAAGAGACCCCAAATTGAAAACTCCAAGAAATATAGTAGCCAAATTCCAGAGTTACAAGGTCAAAGAGAAAATATTGAATGCAACCAAGAGGAAACAATCCAAATATCTTGGAAATACAGTCAGGATTACACAGGATTTAGCAGCGGCTGCATTAAAAGATCGGAGGGATTGGACTGCCATATTTCGTATAGCAAAAGAACTAGGACTGCAACCAAGGATCAACTACCCGGCAAGACTGAGCATATTCTTTCAGGCAAGGAGATGATCATTTAATGAAATAAAGGACTTCCAGACTTTCCTTATGAAAAAGCCAGAACTCCATGGAAAATTCAATCTCCACTTACAAGACCCAAAAAAGACA
>CM053581.1:505292022-505307301 GCA_028627135.1 Pseudochirops cupreus
TTCTCTTATTTGGTTTTCAAAATCTTTCTTAAGCTGCTTTGTGGCTTGTAACCAGTCTTCGTTTTTCTTGGAAGCTTTTGGTGAGGGTGTTCTGACTATGTTATCTTCCTCCTGTTCCATGCTTTGATCCTTTTTGTCCCCAAAAAAGGAATCTAAAGTTGCATTGCTGGCTTTGCTTTTCTTTCTTTGTCTACTCATGTTGCCAGTCAATTACTTGACATTTAGGTTCAGTAGTACTTTGCTTTCAGAGGGGAAAGCTCTGTCCCAAATCACTGGGGTTTTCGCAGCTGCTGGAGTTTTTAGGAGGCCACCATTTCTGCAAGCCCTCACTAGTTTTGACTCACTGAAAACACACCTCAGGACCACCACCCAAGACCACAATCCCATCCAGGCAGCTCAAAGCAAGAGCACTTTGCCTCTGAATGATTGCTTGCCCCCCCTGTAATCTGCAGGCTGGGAGCTTCTGAAGCAGCCATGTGGAGGCAGCTGCAGGGCCGCTGCTTCAGCCACTCCTAGGTCTCGGGCAGTTGGCTGGACCCTCTCTCTTGAATTAATCTGAGTTCTACTGACCTTTCACTTAGTACTTGTTTCTTATGGGTTTGTAATTCTGGAAAATGCCACAGCTTCTGGTGATTCACGCTCCAGCTGTAGCTTGTTCTGGCAGCCCTAGGGCTCCAGCTGTGGGTTCATGCAGTGCTGGTCTGGGATCCCAGCATGCTGCGATGAAGCCTTTCCAATGTGCCTGCCAGGCTGCCTTCAGCCAGAGCTTTGATACTCTGTCATTTTGTGAGTTCTGGAGCTTTCAGATTTGTTTAGAGTCATATTTTATAGGTATTTGAGGTGGTTAAGGGGAGAGCTGCAGAGTTTTGCTGCTTCTATGCTGCCATCTTGACTCTGGCCCCATGGTATTTGAATTTTTTAGAAGTATTTTTCCCCCTTGCTCAGAAATTAGAAAAGAGAAAGATAAAAATGAAGAAAAAACTCAACTGGCAAATTCTCACTCCATTCAGCTGGAGATTTTTTTTATTGGTTTATTTGTTTTTGTTTTTGATAAGCCACAGGATATCCCTACCCCAAACAAAACAAAATGAAAAAAAAGCACGGCCTTGCATTGATATCATCATGTACTACAAACTTGGTCATAGAAACGTACCTATTTCTGTTAAACAGAGGAAACTACCACATATTAGAACTGGAATTAATCTAACCCTTTTGTTTTTCAAATGAGGAATTGTAGGCCTAGAAGGATCACACAATATTTTGCTTTGTTTTTTCTTTTTGGAGGGCAATTGGGGTTAAGTGAATTGCCCAAGGTCACACAACTAGTAAGTGTTAAGTGTCTGAGGCTGGATTTGAACTCAAATCCTCCTGACCCCAAGGCGGGTGCTCTATTCACTGTGCCATCTGGCTACCCCCACACCATATCTTAATGGCAGAACTACACTATGAGATATAGAAGGCCTGGTAGAGAAGCATTATAACTTGACAGTCATATCTCCTCTACAAGGAAACTCTTTAACTTTTCTGCCTTTGTGTCCCTATAGTCTAAAACAGTGCCTTACCCATACTAGGCTCTTAAATGCTTCATGTTTGCAAGCATTAGGCATAAGGCCTAATATATTCTATTAAATTTTCCTATTTCATTCTCCAAATAAGCTTAACAAAAGTTCTTGATTTTGCAGGTATATGTATCTAGAGTTAGGATTTCATTTATGCAGGGAATGTCCCTCCATTGATACAGATTGGCAAGGTGGGATCATAGATCCAGAGCTAAAAGGTGTCCTAATTGTCAACTAGATCCTGCTGGTACTGCTCTCGTTCATGAGGCTCAGTTCTGTGGTGAACTTTCTCCAGATTATAAGTTTATTCCAATCTACCACCAACCAATGAAAAAGACACAAATAACATAATTTTCATGCAAGAAATGCCCACTGGCTCCACTGATTCAGTCACTCCTTCCCCTCCCCACCTTCCCCAAGGCCTGTCCCTGGTTTGCTGGGGCTTAGTCTCCAAGATGGCATGGCCTATTCTGGATTATGCTCTACTCTCACTCTGGTATGATAGACCTTTCCTTCTGACCTTCTAAGTTGTCTTGGGCTGAAAAATTGTTTCACTATTTCTTTTTGTGGGTTCTGCCACTCTAGAATTTTCTCTGAACCATTATTGAAAGGGGTTTGGAGGACAGCTAAGATGAGTTCTTGCCTGTTCTCCACCACCTTGGCTCTGTGCCCTGCCCTGAAAAGGCTTTTCAGCTTTTTACTAGAGTAGAAGAATCTAGGCCTGTCTGTAGCTACTTTCTTCCTCCTAAATTGAAGGCAGCTGCTGCCTTCAATGTTAGCAGCTTCCAGAAAGGAATCATTTTTTATTATAAAATTGGTTCAAAGACTAAGGGATCTCTGAAGCCCCTTCTAGCTTAGAAACTGTAAGTATGATTCAAAATTTAAAGCTGGAAACAACTAGTGATATGCAACAAGAAGATATGTCTCTAAGAGGAAATGGGCTTGGGATATACCTGAAAATTCATGCTGTTGTCTCACAGTGGCTTTTTCTGAGGTTTCCTACATTCCCACAGTGGGACTGACCTCTCTTTTCCCTAAGTTCTGAACATTCCATAATCCCTCATTTATTTCTCAAGTTCTGTTTAGCTCCATTATGGTATCCCTTCCAAGTCTCCCTTATTAGATTGAGTTTTGAGCCTGTGATTTTTTTTTCCTTCATCCTTCAAAACTTTGTATGAATCATTCTCTGTATTCTTCATATTTGTAATTTAATGCCACAATGGTTTACTATTGCACAAGAGATTAACAATTCCTGAATAGTTGGACATAATTGCAATTAAGTGTGCAAAGTATATGAGTCCAGATTTGAACTCAGTTCCTCCTGACTCCAGGGTGGGTGCTCTCTTCACTGTGCCACCCAGCTGCCTGGACCTTGGCATAATTTCCCTAGCTTTCAAGGATCTCTACATAATCTGACATTAACCTACCTTTTAAAATTTATGTCCTTTTATTTCGCTCTGGGAATATATCTCTCCAATCCCATTGATCTCCCAAGAACAATATCAACATTCCTGTCTCTGTACTTCCATATGTCATTCTTTCTTACCTGAAATGTCTGACATTTGTCCTATCCATATTTCTCCAAATAATTCAAATGTTGTCTGAACCATGATTCCTTTCTCTTACCCCACTAGTCCATAGTAATTGTTCCCTCCTGTTGAACTTTACCATACAATTCTTATGGATTACCTTGTCTGTTCTTCTTGTTATTTATTTGTTTTTCCAGTCATGTGACCCCATTTCGGGTTTTCTTGTCAAAGATACTGGTGTGATTTCCCATTTCCTTCTCCAGAGTATTTTACAGATGAGGAAATAAAGGCAAGTGAAGATAAATGATTTGCTCACAGTCATATAGCTAGTGTCTGAGGCCAGATTTAAAGTCAGGAAGATAGTCTTCTTGACTCCAGGCCTGATGCTTTACCCACTGCTCAACCTTGCTACTCATAGAGTATTTAGCATACCAATATGAAAATAAAGCAGGTAGATGGCACAGGGGAAAGAGTGCTTGGCCTGGGTTCAAATCTGGACTCAAGTACATTCTTGGCAATCCAATTAACCCTCATTGCCTACATTTTTTTCATCTAAAAAATGAGCTAGAGAAAGAAATGGCAAAGCAGTCTAGTATGTTTGCCAGAAAAACCAAAACAAACTCCAAATGGGATCACAAATAATCAGAAAAACCGACTACACAACAAGAACAAAAGAGATAATCAGTAAATATTTGTGAATGAATAAACAAATCAATTATTGAGGGATAAAGAATTAGGTTAAAGTTGTATGGGAAAGAAGTAGATTTCTAGTATCTACTTGCTCCTTCCAGTCTTATTTTTCACTTAAACTTGACCCACTGCCTCCCTAGTGAGTGAATTCCACTTGAATTCCAGACAGAGAGATTTGTAGTTCATGTAAAAATCGGTAGAAGGAGGTCCTTGTGGTTCTAATGGAGCAGAGAATTGACATGATGGAAGTGGTATCTAAGAAAGGTTAATTTGTGTTAGAACTGATAGAACAAACCAGACAATCTTTCCCTCTACGCTGCAATCACCAACCATCACAACTTCAGGAATCCTGCATCCTAAGAAATGGTATATCCCTGCAGGTTCTTATGTTCTCATATTTAGAGGGCAACTTAAGAGCATGACAGATGACAGACTTCAAACACCAGCAGCAATACTTATGTTGTTATGTTGTGTATTCCATTTCATCTACTGTATGATATGTCCTGACATGTTTCTATCTTATTTTCTTGTTCCTCTGAAAGCATGTGGTGTCAGAGGAAATATCAGAGATTATTTTAGTTTTGTTTTGGTGAAAAGGAGGCTGGTGGTAATCTTTGTGAAACAATTTTAATAGGAGATTGAAATATAGTGCCAAATGGCAGGGGAATAAGAAGGGTGTGATTAGTCAGGAAATGGAAATAATGGATGTAAACTTAAAAATCATACAACAATAGAAGAAAAATAAGCAGGTAGATGGGATGGCAGGATTAACTGGTGTATTTTTTCCAAAAAAAGGGAGATGGATAGTAATAGAGAATGTGCCTAAAATTTCATTTGTATGGAGAATCCTCAGATGAGGAAAATTCCCATATATTTCATTAATTTGTGTGCATGGATTTGTTGTTAAACAAATGAGTGAACAAAACAGCAGCAACAACATTTAAAAGCTTGCTTGTTCCCCTTTAATATTTTCATCAAGAAGAGCCTTGATATATAGTTCATTCTTGTAAATATTTTACTGTGATGAGAGAGACATATGGGTCAGTAGATATCCTTGTCCTATTGCTTACTAATGCTCTTTGTGATTTTTTTCCCTCCAGTATCTGTGAAAATCAATTCCTTGATGCTTTTAAAATTATGTTGCCTTTAGCATACTTTTTCTTTTGAGTTTGTTTCTGATTCAACTACTCCTAATCGGATTTTCTTATATGTTACTTCTATTTTCCTATATATCACGTGAGAGACTAAGATGCTGTAGTCAAAATTTGATGTGCTTATATATATTTATTAATAGAAATTCTAGTAGATCAGTTCCACTTTTCATATATTTGTTTTATTGTTGTACCTTTGACATGTAGCTCTCAATACTACTTTGATGCTGATAATAATGAAGAAATCTAATTTTTTGTATGGAATTTTTAATGGAATTCTTTGGAATTTTTTTTTGGGGGGAGAGGGAGGGTCCTTTCAGGAGATCATTGGATTCTTTTTATTTTCATTTTGCCATCGGGCTCTGGGGATTTTAATTTATCATTTATTGAAATAAAGTATCCAGGCTTTTTAATAATGGTTTTCAGGGAATCCAATAATTCTTGCTCATATCAGGTATATGTATATTTATGTATATATATATGTGTATATATATATATGTATATATATATATGGATATATGTGTGTGTATGTATATATATATATTTAATATATATATATATATATTTTAAAAATAATTTTATTTGTTCTAATATTGCTTTCTTATGGGGTCATTGATTCTTGTAGTCATTTTAGTTTTCAGGGAACGTATTTATTGGGTGTATTTTACTGCTTCCTCCTCTAAGTTTTTGTTGTGGTAATGATTTGATAGTTTTCAGTCCTTTCTGACTCTTTATTACTGCATTTGGGATTTCCTTGGCAGAGATACTGGGGTGGTTTGCCATTTAATTCTCCAGTTCATTTTACAGATGAGGAAACTGAGGCAAAGAGGGTTAAGTGGCTTGCCAAGGGTTGCACAGCTAGTAAGTATCTGTGGCCAGCTTTGAAGTTAGGTCTTCCTGACTGCAGTCTCAGCACTTTATCTGCTGTGCCACCTAACTGCCCACCTCTAAGCTATTTCTTATTTTAGTTATTCTTCAAGAGTTTTTATTTCATTTTAAAATCTTTTGTGTCATTTCTTAAAGTCTTTACAGATTCTTTTTGGAAAATCTATATTTTCCTCAACTCTCTAATTCAACATGTTATAGAGTTGGATATGTAATAATTTTTGGTACTATTAGATGTTTTCTTCAAATTCCATACCTCTATATATTTAATTCTTGAATTCAGGTCTTTGGCCAGGACAGTCTTGTCTCCTACTATGCTTCTGAGAGGGGTGGTAAGCCCTGCTTGGTTTTGTCCCTGGATTTTGCACTGACCTCTACCTCAGTTATGGTAATGGGAATTTGAAGATCTTCCTTAACCCTTAATAGGTTGAATGTAATCACATGGAGCCTGTGGTAGGAGGAGCTTGATGAATGGGTAGAACAGAGTTGAGAGGAAACTGGGAGTCAGAGCAGTTAGAAAGGAGGGAGGAAAGGATATAGCCAAGGAGACAGTACAGTGTTACTCCCTGTGGTGATAAGGCATATTAACTTCTTTGTTGCTATGATGAATTTGGCTTTCTGGAGTTGGGATTCGGCTTTCTGGTGTCTGAATAAATGTTTTCCTTCTGTCTTCCATATAGAGAGTCTGTTATATTTTGCAATTCAGTGCTATGCTGGCATTTTCATAGTCAACATTGGAGCTGTGAATATGATGTTAGCACTACACCTTCCTGGCTTTAGGTTCTCCTAGGTCTTTCAGGTTCATAGTGCTGTATCTTCATGGCACTCTCTAATATCCCAGGGCAGAGTATTGGGGACCTCAAGAGTGCCTGGCCTGGCTTGTAGGATCACTCTTTTAGGTACACAGTTTGCACAAGGTTTCCAAGGTTCTAATCCTGGGGCTTTCTGTCTACTTTGGGGCATTTGCAGAGGAGCCCTCTATTCTTGCTACCTTGGGATACAAAACCTTTGATGTTTCATGCACCTATTCTCTGGGCGTGCTGACAGTCAGTTTGCTGGAAGGGCACCCTGTGCTATTGCCCATTGACTTCTGTCTTTTTAAAAATTAGTTCTTTGATGACAGAATTCACTTTCTATGGTTTCTTATTGCCTGTATTGATAATTATTTGACCCAGTAAAACTTAAGACTTGAAGCAGCTGTGTTCAAGAAAGAACATCCATACTGGCAAATGTTCTCTGAAATTATTTTTCCTAAGTGCAGATGTAATTATGACATTGTCTATTTCTGCATAAACTCCAGTGTCTCCTTCTTGCCTTTAAGATGAAATATAGTCTCCACTGTCTTTTAAAGCTCTTCACAACATTAGCCCAACTTATCTTTTGAGACTCATTGGACATTAATTACCACTTCCTACTCCCCTCCTCCCAGCAACCATTGACAACTGGATTTCTCTCTGTTTCTCTCACACAGAACTCTGTTCCATTTCCCTGGCCTTGCACTGGCTATTCCTCAGGCATGGAATGTATTGTGTCCTTGCTTGTGGCTCATAGAATCCCTCTCTTCCTTCAAGATGCAGTTGATGAACCACTTCTTGTTCTACATGAAATCTTCCCTAATTTCCCCATTCTTTGTAGCTAGAACTCTCCTCTCCTAACTACCTAACATTTCTTTATAATTATTATATATTTGCTTATATTTATTATATACTTGCTTATATATATTTATCTACCCCATTATAATGTAATGTTCTCAGAGATTAAGAATTATTTCAGTTTTTGTCTATCTTTTTTACCTTATATCTAGCACACTGTCTATCACATAGTAGAAACTTAATAGGGGTTTAGTGATTTATTGTATTTGGGAATAGCAAATAGGCTAGTTAAATTTGAATTCGGAGTGCATGGGGGTAGTGATGGGGATAGAGAATGGCAAATTGAACTATTTAAATGCCAAACCGGAGAGTTTCTATTTTATCCTAGAGGTAGTAGGGAATTGTGGAAGTTTCTTAAACAGAGAAATTACATAGACCCACACTTAAAATATAAATTTACGGGTGTATAAAAAGGAGAGGCTGAAAGAAAAGATAAGGTTAGTAAGCATTTTCACTAGCTGAAAGGAAGTGAGGGCCTGAATTATAGTAAACACATTGGAATAGAGAAAAGGAAATAGATGAGAGATGTGGAGAGAGAATCAATATGACTTGTCAACTGATTTGATATAGAAGCAAGGGAAATCCAGGAAATCTGGTGTCAGAATATCTGTTACATGATTAATCTAGATGATTGAGAAAATGGTGATGCTCTTGAAAGCAATATGGGAAATTAAGAAGAGATAGATTTCAGAGGAAAGATAAATGGGTTCCATCATGGATGTGTTAAGTTTGATATGTGTCTGGTATAGCCACATTAGGAAATCTGACAAGCAGCTGGTGGTGCAGGACTTTAGACTGGGAGAGAAATGAGTTATATAGAGAGACTTGGGAATAATCTAAATTTAATTGGATTTGTGGAATTCATGATATACCCAAAGATAGAATGTAGAAAAGGAAGAAAAGAGAACCTGGGACAGAAAACTTCTAATATTTTTGCTTAAAGAAACATGAAGAAAGAAAAAGATTAAGGCTAGAAATCACATTGAGAATTTTACATAAGGGAGGTGAGAAAAATCAATGATGATTATTGTATATTTAATTTTAATCTTGTAGAAAGCAATATTGTTGCAACATTTCCAATTGTTTCTAAACATTGGTCTTTAAAAACACACCAAGGTGGGAAAAATCAGTAGGATCTGCCTTAATTTGCATTTCACTACCATAAAGTGAAATACTAGCACCAATTTAGTACACTAATTTGATACTTTATCAGTATCTTAAATTTGGTCTATGCATTTTTAGACCCTTAATTATTTTTAAAGGTCAAAAATAGGAGATGAGGAAATATATAAATTGATTGTTGAAATTGATCTCCAGGTGTGATTGTGATCTGGAAAACTTTACATCCCAAAGGCAGAACATTTCTACTTTGAAAATTCCCGATACTTTTCATGTATTTACTTCCCGTGACACTTGACATACTTCCACAAAGTAATTTGGAAAATACTTCTTGGTAAGGAAAAGGCACATAAATGCTTATAAAATTAAAATAGCAGCATTTAGAGTAAAAGTCCTTTTATAAACCATTTTGTTTTGATGAGGTTTATGCTACATAACTTGGGTATCACATTAAAGAGGCTCCATATGGTATCAATAAATATATCTTCAGTGGGTTTCATGTATCCCCTAAAACTTATATTAAAAAGTCAATGATCCCCAATTAAATTAATTTTCTTCCTCTCTTCAGCAAATTTTTTTTCAACTCCAATCAAATACCCAAAGATAATGTTGAACATTCATTCATCACATAGCTGATTAAGGGCACCTTCAAGATATGAATCAAGAGAAAAGGTGAAATACTTTTTTTACTAGGCTAAAAAATATCTGGGAGCTATACTAAGAGTAATATTTGGTATCAAAGCAATATTTATTCCCTCTGTACTAGTGAATATATAAAAGGTATAACATGCCTTCAGCATTTTTTTTCCCTTTCTGGTCATAAACTATGTATATGTTTCTGGAATGGTTATAAGGGTAGGAGTAATTTGCTGTATTCTTCTACATTGGCCTACAGTGACCCTGAGCATATGACATCTAAAGCATCTGTCTTGCCTGGGGTTTTGGCTGCCAATTTTGTCTTTGTTTAATCTCTGAATCAGTATGTCTCCTTAGATGAATGTCCCTGAGCTTGGAGGTTACCTTGTACTCAGTTGTCCTGGGTCTCATCAGATCAAAACTGAATGGCAGCAGGGGATAAGTTCCTGACTTCTACTTTGACACTTTTAGCGAAAGTCCCCAATGAGAAAATTGACAAAAAATCTGTTTAGTTTATTATTATTATTTCAAATTTATTACTTATTTTTAGCTTTAAAAATTTTTTTTGAATTGTTGAGTTTTGAATTTTCTCTCTCCTGCAGTCCCTCCCCCACCCATTAATAAGGCAGATAATATTATATCAATTATACATATGAATTAATACAAACATATTTCTATATTAGCCATGTTGAAAAAAAAAAGTAAGAGAAAGTAAAAATTGTATTTCAATTTGCACATGAGTTTTCTCTCTAGAGGTGAATAGAAGTTTTCATCACAAGTCCCGTTGGAATCATCTTGTATCATTTTATTGATCAGAGTAGCCAAGTCTTTCAAAGTTGATCACTGCTACAATATTTCTATTACAGTGAATAATGACCCCCGGTTCTGCTGATGTTACCTTTTATCATTTCATATAGTTCTTCCTAAGTTTTTCTTGTCATTTCTTATAGCACAACAATATTCCATTATCAATCATCATATGCATTACTGTTTTCAGTCATTCCCCAATTCATGGGCATCTCCCTTCAATTATTTGCCATCACAAAAAAGAGCATATAGATATAGATATAAATAGGTATCTATATCTCTATATAAATATCTCTCTCTCTCTCTCGAGATATCTAGATGTTCTATATCCCTGTATATGTAGATATAGATATATCTATGTATATCTATAGATATAGATATAGATACAGATATAGATAGAGGGAGAGAAATTTGTTCCAAGAAGTCCTTTTTCTTTGATCTCTTTGGAATATAGACCTAGCAGTAATATGGCTAAGTCAAAAGGTATTCCCCTTTGGGGCATTCCAAATTGTTTTCCAGAATGGTTGGATCAGTTCACAAATTCACCAACAATACACGAGTGTCCTTGCTTTTCCAGATTCTCTCCAGCATCTGTCATTTTCCTTTTCTGTCATGTTACCCAATCTGGTAAGTGTGAGATGGTACCACAGAGTTGTTTTAATTTGCATTTCCCTGATCAGTAGTTATTTTCATATGCATATAGATAGTTTTGATTTCTTCTTCTGAAAAATACCTGTTCATATCTTTTGACCATTTACCAGTTTGGGAATAGCTCTTATTTTTATAAATCTGACTCAGTTCCTTATATATTTGAGAAAATACCTTCATCAGAGAAACATTTTGTAAAAATCATTTCCCATTTTATATGAGGGAGGTGAGAAAAATCAATGATGATTATTTCATAATTTTCTTTCTAATTTTCTCTACCTTTGTTCCATTTGCGCAATTTTTAAAAAAATTTCATATAATCAAATTTTAAAAAGCTAAAAATAAATAATTGGATTTTGATTTGGACTTCCTGTGATCATCTTTGTCCCTCGTTTGCTCATAAATTCTTCTCTTATTTATATATTTCACAGGTACATTTTTTCATAATCCCCCACCCTTAACATCTAAATTATTTACTCGTTTTGACCTTCTCTTCGCATATTGTGCGATCTTGGTTTATGCCTCATTTCTGTCATACTTCTCTCTAGTTACCCCCCAACAATTTTTGTCAAAAAGTGATTTCTTCCCTCCTGCTCTCAAGAGTGGATATATGGGTATATAAAACAGTAGATTACTTGGGTCATATACTCTTCTATATTGTGGACCTAATATAGTTTACTTATCTAGCTCTCCATTTCTTAGCCAGTACCAGATTATTTTAATGATTATTCTTTATTAATACAGTTTGAAATTTGATAACACTAGACAACCTTTCTTTCATTTTTGTTTTCCATTGATTCTCTTGATATTCTTGAACTTTTGTTTTTCTAGATGAATTTTATTACTCTTTTTTTTCCTAACTCTATAAAATAATTATTTGGTAATTTGATGCAGCACTGATTAAGTTAATTAATTTAGGGAGAATTGACATTTTGATTATATTGGTTTGGCCTAGCCATGAACAACTAATATTTTCCCAGATGATTAGATCTGCTTTTATTTGTGTAAAATGTGTTTTGTAATTGTGTTCAGATTGTGTTCCTTGGTTTGTCTTGGAAAGTAGACTCCCAAATATTTTATATTGTCTATAGTTATTTTAAATGGGATTTCTTTTTCTATCTGTTCCTACTGGGTTTTGTTGTGATATAAAGAAATGCTAAGGATTTATATAGGTTTATTTTATATTTTGTATCTTTGCTAACATTGTCAGTTTTTTCAACTAGTTTTTTTAGTTGATTCTCTAGGATTCTCCGTTTATACCATCATATTGTCTGCAAAGACTTATGGTTTTCTTTGCTCTTATGACTTCAAATCTTTTTCTTGATTTGTTGCTTTACATAGCTTTTTTTTTAGTACAATACCGAATAACAGTGGTGATAATGGACATCCTTGCTTCACCTCTGATCTTATTGGTAAGTCTTCGTTTTTATCCCCTTTTAAGATAATGCTTGCTCTTAGTTTTAAATAGATTCTACTTATTGTTTTATGAAAGATTATATTCATTCCTATGCTTTGTAGTGCATTTAATAGGAGTAGGTGTTGAACTTTTTCTAATGCTTTTTCTATTGAGATAATATGATTTTTGTAGTTTTTGTTATTGATATGATCAGTGGTGTTTTCCTAAAATGGATAACTTTCTTAACATTGAATCAGCCTTGCATTCCTGGTATAAACTCCACCTGGTCATAGGGTAAAATCTTTGTGATATATTGCTGTAACACCCTTGCTAGTATTTTATTTACATATTTTGTGACAAAATTCATTAAAGAAATTCATGTGTAGTTTTCTTTCTCTGTTTTTACTTTCTCTGGTTTAGATATCAAAGACATTTTTGTGTCTCAGAAGGTATTTAATAGTACTTCTCTTTACTTTTTTTAAAAATAGTTTATATAATATTACAATTAATTGTCCTTTAATTTTTGGTAGAATTCTCTTGTAAAGATATCTGATCTTCAAGATTTTTCCCTAAGATATGGTAAGATAAAGTATTTCTAAGATTAAGTATTATGTTTCCTCATCTGTTAATCTGGGTAATTTATGTTTTTGTATATATTTAGCCATTTCACTTAGATTGTCACTTTTATTGGTCAAAACTTGGGTAAAGGAACTCCTAATAATTGCTTTTATTTGATCTTCATTGATGGTACATTCTCTCTCTGTCTCTCTCTCTCACACACACACACACACACACACACACACACACACACACACACACACAGCTTTTAATGGTCATTTGTTTTCCTTTCTTTTTTTTTTTAAATCAAATTAACCAATAGCTTATCTATTTTTTTTTGTTTTATCTTTCATGAAATCATCTCCTAAATTTTTTTATTAGTTCAATTTTTTAAACATTCAATTTTTTTTGTTGTTTTCAGGATTCCTGTTTTGGTGTTAAATTGAGAATTTTAAATATGCTCTTTAAAGATTTTTTTAATTGCATGTTCCATTCATTAATCTACTCTTTCTTTCTTCTATTGGTACATACATTTAGAAATACAAATTTTCTCCCAAATATACTGACTGTGTTACACAGATTTTGATATGTTCTCATTGTTGTCATCTCTTAAACAAAATTTTAGATTGTTGTGCACAGCAAAACTTAAGAGAGGATTCAAAATATATAGCGGTAAATTTCCAGTTCAAGAAAGCTTATGTAATAAATACTCCATGTTGTATTATGTTGAGAGCTGTCCATCCTTTCTTTGCATCCTCGTAAGTTTTCTTTTGTTCTGTGCCGTATTCTTTTTACTTTGTTTTTGTCCTTCTTCCTCCCCACCTCCCTAGAAGGCTAGAATTAAGTCTGGATATATTTATATGTATAGATATATGTATGCACATACACTTATACATATATACACATACATACATAAAGATATACTTTCTCTTACAAATTCTATTCCTGATCTTTATTTTATGTTTGTGGGTTTCTTTTGTTTCATATCTGTCCTAACTCCTCTACTTCTACCTGATACCTTGCCCTCCTATTACTTAACCTACTGCACCTGTAAGGATCCCTCCTTTATGTTCCCATTCCCATAAATCTAAACACCATTCTATTCCTCTCTCTTTGACCTATTGCCTCACCTGACCTCTATAGATCCCCCCCCCTTATTCTCTCCCCCCTCCCCCCACCATTCACTTAATGTTTTATTTCTTTTTTTTTCTTTCTGGAGGGGAGAAGGTAGGGCAATTGGGGTCAAGTGACCTGCCCAAGGTCCCATGGGTAGTTTTGTGTTAAGTGTCTGAGGTTGAATTTGAACTCAGGTCCTCCTGACTCCAGGGCCTGTGCTCTATACACTGCGCCACCTAGCCACCCCTAGCAGTTTCTTTTTGAATTTAGAAGACTTTTATATTCTTCTAGATATATATGTATTATTCCCTCTTGAACCTATTCCCAATGAAAGTAGGTTTCCAGAACTACCAACCCCCTTCCCCAACTAATTTCTTTGTGTCTGTTCTTCCTCTCTCACCTAATTTGCATAAGATAATTAATCATTTTAGCTGTTCCTAAATAGTTTTGCTTTTTAAAGTCATTTTCTACTCAGTTTTACCCCAAACTTTCTTATGAACTACCTAATTACCAATAGCAATCTTAGACACACATTTTGCATACATAAAAGGTATGTTCTTATTAAGTCTCTTGTAATTAGTCTTTGGTATCTACCTCTTGGCTCTTGTATGTCAGATCTATAAAGTTCAGGTTTGTTTGTTTATTTTTTTAAACAAAGTCCTCAAAGTCTGACAATTCATTATATGCCCATTGTTGTTTTTTTTTTTAAATTCAGGATTATTCTTAGCTTTGCTGGGTATGATATTTTTAGCCAGAACCCCAGTTCTTTTGCTCTTTGATATATGGTATTCCAATTCCTGCAGACTTTTGACGTTGTCACTGGTAGGTTTCTGCAATTCCAATTGTGACACTGCCATATTTAAATTGTTTTGGTGTTGTTACTGTTATCTTTGCTACCATTTGCAATATTTTATTCTTGAGCTGGGGGGTTTTGGATTTGACTATAATATTCCTGAGCATTTTCCTCATAGGATCTTTTTTAGGGGATGATCAGTGAAATTTTTTTTCTCTATTTCTACTTTCCCTTCTTGTTCTAATACTTCAGGACAAATTTCTTTAATTATTTCTTGTATTATTGTTTCAAGATCTTTTTTTTTTAATTGTAGTCATTAGGTAGTTCATCTATCCTTATGCTTTCTCTTGATCTGTTCTCCAGATCAGTTGTTTTTCTTATGAGATATTTCACATTTTCTTCTATGACTTTTCATTTTGTATATTTATTAATTTGTTTGTTTACTTTTAGTTTACAAGATTCAGTTCCACATTCCCTTGAGTTTCAAATTTTCTCCCCCTTCCTCTTCTCCTCATTCCCCCCACCATGGCAGCATGCAGTCAAGTATAGGATCTGCAAATACTTTCACATTAGACATTAGTCAGGTTGTGAAGAAGGAACGTAATTGATGGGTGTATCAGCAAGCACCCTAGCATACCTAGGGCGGCTGCTAGCACAGGTTCTTAGATCTGCTTTTCTAAAGGAAAGCAACTCAAAATGGGTTAACAATCTTACTTTAATCAAACATATCATTTACCTAG
>CM053581.1:505307801-505368820 GCA_028627135.1 Pseudochirops cupreus
TATGCATATGTCTATGTAGGAGGGTATATATGCATATGAATACATATGTGAGTATATGTATATATGTGTACATAGAGGGCACAGGATCAATTGTATAGGATGGGATAATATTTTAAAAGGTGAAATTTAGAGGTGGGAGAGGAATAGTATGAGAAGAGACAGGCAGAGACAGAACGGGGTTAATTCTCTCATATAGAAGAGGCAAGGGATAACTGTTACAATGGAGGGGAAGAACAGGAAGGCAAAAGGGAATGGGTCAACCTTACTCTCATTGAAGTTGGCTTAGGGAAGGCATGACATACACTCTAAATTAGATATCTTGGCCTGCAGGAGAGTAGGAGGGAAGGGGATGAAAGAGAGGAGAATGGAGGGGAGGGCAGGTTGGGGGGGAGGGTTGTTAAAAGCACACACTTTTGTAAAGAGACAGGGACAAAGTAGAGAATGAAACAAGTGGAGGGTGGAATAGGAAGGAGGGAAACATACAGGTACTGGGGTAGGGAGATCAATCATGCCCCACCGGAAAGTCAGAGAGGTGATGGGGGAAGATATAGGAGAGAGCTGATTGGGGGAGGGGATATACAGTGGGATTGCTGTTTTGAGGGGGTGGGTAGGGGAAAGACAGGGAGAAAATCTGTAAATCAAAATCTCATGGAAATGAATGATGTAAACTAAAAATAAACAAAAGTTTAAAAAAAATTCAAATACCCCTGAACACAAAGTTTGTTAAACAGACAAATTTAGGCATTCCAGGCAGCTTGTATGGGTACCTTCATGATTTATGTGGTCTTGGGTCAATGATATTCATCTATCACTTCAATGAATGCTTCTTTCACTGAGCTTTGATCAAGTCAATGGTATCCCTTTCCACTCTCTGAACATCTGCTGTCTACCTATTCTTTTTCTTTTTTCTTTTACTTCTTTCTGCCCATTTGTGTCAATAGAAGACAGGCTTCCTACATAAAACTGGAAAATAACTGCTGGCAAAAAAAAATTATAAAAGTGAACAATATTAAAATCATGGAACAAATATGAAGGCAAGGAAATTTTCATGAATGTAATTTTAAGTTTTACTATTTTCTATGTAACAGATTAGTGCTTAATTTATCTCTTACTTTAAGAATGTGCATAGTTTCCATAAACTCAAGGAAAAAAAAATCAGGAAGAATAAAAGTTACCAAATCATTACTTCTTGCATGTGCTGGTCACCTATTGTAACAATGATTTGGGGGGAAATCAGTAACTCATCTTAAGTACAGAAGGCAATAAAACTTCTTGTTTCTCGACCTACTGTGTCGAGATTAACCTATGATAAATAAAATGGTTTGCAGATATTAGCTTCAAAGGAATAACAAATTTCACAAGAAGGTTTCAGAATCCTCAGTTCTATAGACCACGTTGATTTTTTTCTGGGGAACTTGTTTGTAAAATGATTTTACCTTTACTGTCCAATCTGGTACCTCTAAAAATAAATAGCTCTGGCTAGATCCACTCGAATAAACAAGAACCCTACTTTAGATTTAATTTGAACTTCCTTTTTGAAGAAATACATAATTTTTATTCCTTCTTCATATGAGTTTATAGCTTGTTACTTCTAAAGCTTTATATATTTTAATTTAAAACCTCCAACGAAATAAAAGACTGTTTAGAGACTTTATTTTGGTTTCAGAATCAATCATCTATTTTTTTTCATTTTTTTTCTGAATATAACTCTTCAACCATGACAGCTAGAGATATTCATAATTATGCAGGTTATCAGCAGAATAGAGATGGATAGATTTTAGGATTAAGGGTGCCCCTCAGAAATGCTAGCCTTTGTGATCAGATAAATCCTCAGAATCTCTTCTATACTACCTATAAAAAAGGTATTTCTGTAAGCTAGAAGGTGAGAAGGGGGGAAAAATACAACTCAAATTCCCAATATTATACATGTTACTCGCAAGGATTTAGCAGTGCTTACTTCATAGCAAGAATAACTATTGGGAAATTACTGAACAAAAATTATCTTTTTAGCTACCCTGTCAGCAGCTAAGGTGAAAAGAAACTCTTGGTATTTTGGTTCTCTGATATAGCCCATGTAAGGGCATCCTAAGCCAATTCCTACTCTCATTCCCACTAATACTTTGGGTCCTTGGAGACTGGTTACATAACCCCCTAATGTTTCTAGTGGTAAAACTGAGGGGTTAGGGGGTAATTTTAAATGCATATGACTCAAGTCCCTCTGGTGTGATTTACCCCAAGATGATGATGATGATGATGATGATGATGATGATGATGATGATGATAACAATAGCTAACATGCCCCTCTATGTGCCAGCCACTGTCTTAACCCTTTTTAAATATTTTCGCATTTGATCTCACAACTCTATGAGTTAGTGTGTAGGTAGGTAGGTAGACAGATAGATAGATAGATAGATAGTTAATATCTCTGTTTTACAATTGAGGAAATTGAGGCAAGCAGCAATTAAGTGACTTCTCTAAGATCATACAGCCAGGGTAGGAAGATGTATTTGTACTCAGGTCTTGCTGCCTGATTATCACAAAAATAATTTAGTCAACAGTCCTTTGCTAGTTCTTTTCAAGCAGGTATTTACTAAAGGGATATATTAAGAACACTTGGTTCAAAACATCTCCTCAAAAGTCTATGCTTATTCATAAGTTCCTAGAGGGTCTAGTGAAAAATAAGCTTAAATGTAGAGAATACATTCAGAAAAAAATGCTAACTCAGTTCCTGGTTGCTAGAAGTCCTATCCTCCTGCTCGTGGTGTGCTCAAGAAGTTCCCCTTAGGCATGATGGGCTTTTTGCTGGGCTTCCTGTAGAGCCATAAATTCAGTCTAACTTTTGCTCCATATGATGCAGAAATCACAACTAACCAATTCAAGGATGACAATAATTTAGGACACTGACATGAATATGCAAAGTCCAATATCCTTTGGACCCTTTGAAAATGGAAACTTCTCTTCCATTCAAAGAAGAGTTGGAAGAAGACCTAGCCACGGCTGATTGCTACATTTTTCTCAGTGCTATTTGTTAAGAAAAAGAGTGGACATAGGAGAGACCAAATTGGGGGAGGGGTTATACAGTGGGATGGCTGTTTTGAGGTGTTGGGTAGGGGAAAGATGGAGAGAAAATTTGTAACTCAAAATCTTGTGGAAATGAATGATGTAAACAAGAAAATAAATAAATAATTTATTTTTAAAAAGAAGAAAAAGAGTGGGAAGTTACAGTTCTTCTGTAAAAAAAAAAAAATCACCTACCCAGAAAAATTGAGTATAATGTTCCAAGGGAAAATATGGTCATTCATATGGAGATCCATCTTGCCCTACCAGAAAGTCAGAGGGGCGAGGGGGAGGACATAGGAGAGAGCAGACTGGGGAAGGTGTTATACAGTGGGATGGCTGTCTTGAGGTGTTGGGTAGGAGAAAGATGGGGAGAAAATTTGTAACTCAAAATCTCGTTGAAATGAATGATGTAAACAAGAAAATAAATAAATTTATTTATTTTAAAAAATAAATGAATTTTATGCTTAAAAAATTATTGTTTTTATACATGAGTAGAATGAAATACATTATTAATGAAGAATTCAGCAGGAGAAATGATATAAAAGATGCTATCAGAGAAACAAATGACCAGAAAACAAAAAGAGTGTGTTTGACTTGTCTAGTGCCAAGTAACTTAGAGAAATTTTGTCGAATAGGTCCCCTATGGAACACGAGCAGGAGAATATGGATAAGTATCACATCACATGAAAAGGGATTATTGAGTTATAATCTGTGTCTTAGATTGAGTATTGTAAGAATAAGATCACAGATCCAAAGTGTAGGCATAGTATTCACGAGCAACTCCTTGGCATTTCCACTTCACCTGTACTTGAATCAGGGGCTTAGTCACCTCACCAGTTTGATGTGGATAAAATAGTTTTTGAACCCTAAAGCACTATATGATTATCAATTATCACATTACAAGCCAGACTTTGAAAGAGATGAGGAAACAACCTAAGCAATTTGCCTCTCCTTTCCAAATAACCTGTCTATTCCAGATGGCTAGACAGCTCAGCTAGATAGACTAGTTTCCCAGCCACCTGAAGAAAGTTAGCAAACAGGTTATGTTTCCATCTTAGGAAAAAAAATCAGTCAACTAACATTTGTTCTACACTAGACCAAATAATTTTTGATGCCTTTCCCCAAAGCAATGAATTAACTATCTTTTCCCCCATTCCCCCAAGATGAATGGAAAACGAACTGAAACAAAACTTCTTTTAAACCTGTGATCAAGTTTGTGTGAATATGATCAAGTCACTTCACCAATTCATAAATGGGAAGTAATTTATTGAACACTTTACTATCTGTCAGAAATGGATTCATCCTCACAATTTATTTTATTTGGTGTCCTTCTATCTCCAGTGCCTAAGTACAGTACCTGGCATGAGGTAGGTACTTAATATATTCATTGATTGAGTTGTTCATTTTCTATAGTTCCAAGAATAGAAAGCATGTCAAAATCTTCAAACTTCTCTAGTAGTCATGAAATAATAGCTGGCTGGGTTGTTCAGTGACAAAATCAAATATTCTGCAATCATAGAATAACATTAACATGTTTAAGGAAATAAATAGCTATGGAGAATATAGCATAACTATAACAGAAATGAACAATCCAGAGTGCTGATTGGCTAAGCTAGCCCACTCCAGTCTGTTGGGACTTGTAGTGTTTTCTACAAGTACTCCATTGCATTCATAAAGTCCAATTTATTTTTGCCTACAAATTTTTTTTTCCAAATTTTGGTCATTTTAAACATAAGCTCATCCTTGGTTTCCAATAAATCAAGAAGCATTTACAGTTAGGTCGCAATTACTGGGAATAATGAATCCCCTGAAGTGACCACATGCATTTAAATTTGCATTATTCAAAGTTCAAATTAGGTAAAATATGCTCATTGTATCTAGCTGAATATCCAGTGAGAATTCAAAATATGGGACCACTTCAGGGAATTCATTATTCTCACTGTTCAGGATTTAGATAAAGTAAGCACCTACTATGTGCCAAAAACTGTGCTCTGTTGGCACTACTCCAATTGTGTATTACTTTCTCCATTTATGTCTTGTGTATTTATCATTGTTACTTCTCCCTCTCAGAGGACTCAACCTTGACATACTTCAACATCGTGCAAATTTCCTGTATCCCATTGCTATATTTATATATTGGTTTAGAGTATTTTTTTTAATTCTGTCTGTTCATGCCAGCAGTTCTGTGTGTTTTCATAAGGCCAGAGGATAGGAACATAATAAATGCAGTTCTCATAATATAGTCTTTTAGCAAAGTACTGAAAATAATTAACTGTTCAAAAATGATTTTTTGATGATGATGATTTTGAAATCATTTTGAGGATTCATTAACTTGAAAAAGTAGGTTCATTATTTTTTCAAAGAATGGTAGTATTGGGGAACCAAATATTCATATGACTATGTTCTTGTTCTTTTCTGCAAATAGAAATTGATAGTACATTTTGTTGCTTTTTTTCATCTCATTATCTATTCTGATACCAATTTCAAACATTTTAAAAGTTTTTTTTAAACTTTATTAACCGTGCTTTGTGAAAAAGGACTCAAAGAATCCTACCTTTTTTCCTTTTCATTGAGACAACTAAGCTGTTAAATTTTAATTACATTTTCTCAGTATAAACTTTATGAATCTCACACCTCTGGATTTTAATACACCTTGCTAGCACATACAGTACATTGCCTCAGCTGAAAAAAAAACCACATAATAAGCATGTGCTTTCCTAGGGCATCCAGTTACTTTCTACTTTGCTGAATTCCATTTGAAAGTTTATGGTAATAAGAATTCTTACTGCCCCTTAATATTTCAATTCTTCACTTTCCATAGGTAAGTGGCACCTCAGAACTGACTTTGCTTCTACTTTCTCCTCCAGTTTAAAGATTTTAAAACAATGAGAACTCTTACTGCAATGCATATTATGGCACCGTTGTTATTGTTCAGTCATTTTTAATTGAGTCTGACTCTTTGTGACCCTATTTGGGGTTTTCTTGGCAAAGATACTGGAGTGACTTGCCATTTCCTTCTCCAGCTCATTATACAGATGAGGGAAATGAGGCAAACAGGGTTATGTGACTTATCCAGGGTTATACAACTAGGAAGTGTCTGAGGCCAGATTTGAACTCACTACTTTAATGTCAATAAAACTCAATTGTGTGTAGTATTCAAGTAGAATGAAAGAAGGCTTATTCTATAAATGTTTGTAATATTCATGTGAAATAATAGGAAGCTTATTCTATAGTAAACTATAAACTATTCTACACACACACACACACACACACACACACACACACACACACACACATACAAAACCCTATAAACTATTGACATTCAGGTAGCTCTACAGGAAACTGGGGAATAGGGTTGCTTAGTATCATTTTTAGCCACGCTGATGAAAACAAATTGTGAAAACAGGCAGGCATTGCAGATAAGGTCCTGTAACTGAATCAACCTGCAAGAACTGATTAAGTATCTCCTAAATACTATTCAATGTAGATACAAAAACAGTATGTCTTTAAGAAGCTTACATTCGATCAAGGACAACAACATAAACACATGAGTAAATATGTTCCATTACCCATCTCAATGCCTTTCCAAAGGCTGTGCCCCATATCTAAAATTAACTCCCTACTCATTTCCACATCTTGGAACCCCTGGTTTCCTTCTAGAGTTAGCCTTTTCTGGCTCCTCAAAGTCACTAGAACCCTTCCTCCCAAAACTACCTTCTAGTCATTTTCTGTTTATCATATATACTAATAAATGTATGTGTTTCTATCCCCCAAAAAATGGAAGCTCCCTGAAGACAGCGATAGGTTTACTTTTGTCTTTGTCTCGCTAGTGAATGGCATAATGCCTGGTACCAAAAAAAAAAAAAGGGTACTTTATAAACGCTTATTGGTTGATAATAAAGAAACCATGTTACATATATGCATGTTGTTTTATACATGTGTATATATACGTATATAACACGCACATATATGTATATATACATATGTGTGTATATACATACATACACTTAAGTTGTTGTTTTCAGTCATTTTAATTGTGTATAATTCTTTGTGACCCCATTTGGGTTTTCTTGGCAATGATGCTCAAATAATTTACCATTTCCTTCTCTAGCACATTTCACTAATAAGGAAGCTAAAGAAAACCAGCTTAAGTGATTTCCCTCAGGTCACACAGCTAGTAGGAGTCTGATTCTAGATTTGAATTCAGGGCTTCCTGACTCTACACATATATAGATAATGAAGGGATGGTAGTTACTGGGGAGATCAGGACAGCTTCAGTGTAAGAGGTGACAGGAGCTGAGTTTGGGCAGATGATAATGAATTGCATTTCAAACAGAGGGGATAACCTGTAAAAAGGTCTAATCATTGGGGAAGGGATAAAGGATATAAGCCATTTTCCTCAAGTGTATGAAGAGAAGTAATGAGTAATAAGCAGAAAGGTTGGATTGAAAAGTTAGCCCACACTCTGGAAATGATGGGTACCAACTCAGCAAATTCCTAAATAGGTTAGCTTTCCCTTCTGTGTGTACACACACACACACACACACACACACACACACACACACACACACATTTCATTCACATAGTTTTTTCTAGGATTATTTTGTCATTTAAAATAATCTTAATAAAAATAGACTGAGGTCTTAATGGTATTCCATTGTTTTTCCTTGGTTTCTTTCATTTACCAATTGCCCATAGAAACAATAAGAAAGCATAAAAGTCTGATTTATGAGGTTATATACTATTGGCCATTTTGTTGTTAATGATGTGTATTGGTAATGGAATTTGGAGATGCCCCTGTATTGGCTTGGTTTTGGAGTTGAGTGTTAAAACCCAGAGCTTGTGAATCCCACTTGTGGGATGGACTTGTTGACATGAAGAGAGAGGGCTGAACTGGAAGGAGCCATGAACTGGGAGAGAGGCCCAAGCCTAGAGAAGCCAGAAGGACTTTGGGAGAGCAGTATCCAGTATTGTGGAGCCTGAGTTGCTGAGAAAAAGACTGCTAAGAGCCCATCGTGGCTGTGATGCTGGTATTTTGTCTGTCTGTTTTGATGTTGTTTTGCCAGATTCACCTGATGGTGGAGGACAGTGCTGCTGGTGTAGAGGTCCCAGAACCTGGCTGTTGGTTCAGAAGCCCTGAAGGAGGATTTTCTTGTGGTACCTGCACAGAAATCCTGGAAGAGGGCCTTGCTGATGTTTTCAGGGGTTCAGGGACTGTTCTACAGGCAGAGAGTGACTTGATGAGGACACTGGTTATGGCTTTGTTGAGCCTTGTCTCCCCAGGAACTGAGATTGCTGAGGGCTTGCCTTGAGTAAAGATGAAAGAAGGACTTTTCCTTGGGTATTCAGTGCTGAGCTAAACCTTGTAACTTAAGGGTGAATGGCCTTTTGTGCTCTCCTGCCCCTTTTGAGATTCACAAGTGGGAAGCTTTTGAGTTTTCTTTGTCCTCTGTGATTGATCAAATGAATGTACTTTGTTTATGGTTGGAGACTAATCTCCATTTGAGAAGAGACTTTTGACTGACTAAATCAATGTACTGTCTAGGGGTGGAGTAGTACCTGGATTGAATTGAGAACTTACTTGCTAAAGGAACAAGTTATACTGTATTTTGACTTTCTCTGTTCTGTGAATGTTTGCTGAATAAATGGGGTTTACTATGCTGGTAATGCGAACCTTGGAAGTTGCCTTTGCTTGGCATTACATGAGGAAATATCTCTTTCTGAGTCACATCATCAAATTAGAAGTAGAAACATGCACAGAAAATGAAAAACTTGGATTTTTAAGGATTTCTTATTCTTTGACATTGGGAATCTAAGAAAAGAAAGATATAACCTTCCATGGCACTAAACTGAGTAATAGTATTTTGCTACTTGGTTACTTATTTGTTGAGGAATGTTTTTGGCTGCCTATTATAGTCATGTTTTGCAATATGATTTAGCTGATAATTAATGATAATTTAGCATACTGATATGTGATTTTATCTAGCAGGATAAATGACTATAATTCCTTATATATTTAGCATTCAAAGTCAGATCTTCTATGTTTCAGCAGTGTTTTTTCTACTAAGCTGTGATTTCAAGCATGGAACTCTAAGAGGTGTCTTCCAGTCTAAACTTTCATTTTACAAATGAAAAGTTTTCTGCCCAAGGTCCTGGAGCTAGTAAGGAGAGGCCAGTGACTCCTTATGATGTCTAGAAATAAATATAATATTTTTTCTTTGGCTGTGAAAGACCTTCACAACCCGACCCCTTGCCACCTTTTCAATCTTATGCTTAACCTCCTGCCAGTGGTATGTGCCTCTTTATACAACATTCTATCTCCTGACTCCATGACTTTTTGTTCAAAGTCCCCCCATATCTAGAGTGCTCTCCCTCTTCTCCTTTGCCTCCTAACTCTTGTTAAGTTTGAATTCCAAACTCCTCTTCTGCAAGAGAAAGAAGAGGAAAAATTAAGTCATTTGCCCAAAGTCACACAAATTAGTAGAAGCATTAGGACCAAAATACAGGTCATTTGACTCCTTAACTGGTGAACTTTCCATTACATCACATTGTTTCCCTGTGTACTTTAATAATTCCCTTAAAAATAATCTTTGTGTTTGTTTAAATTATTAAATAGTAATAATAGAAATAATAACACATTTATATAGCACTTTAAGACTCATAAACTGTTAAATAAATAGTATTTCATGCTATCCTCACAACTCAGCCTTTAACTATTTAAAGAATCATTGAACCTCAGTTTTCTCATTTGTAAAATAGGAGACTTGAATTGATTATCTTGGAGGTTCCTTCCAGCTGTAATAGTCTATGAATCTCTGAATTTCAGGAATTAAGGTCTTCACTATGGGTCTGGCCCAAATGATCTAGTACCAAACACCAAATTATGGAATACGAAATTTATTTTAGACTAGGATATTTTCTCTAAGGTACCTTATTGTTCTTCGGCATCTAACTATGCAGATTTTAGACCCCAACATATGGCCAATTTTTGTAAAGGTATAATATGCCACTGAGAAAAAAAGCTATATTCCTTTCTATTCCTATTCAATTCTCTCCACATATCTATCTCATCTAGCTTACCTAAGATTCTATTCGTCTCCCTGACTTCTTATTTATTTTTTGGTTAGTTTTATCTAGTTCTGAGAGGAAAAGATCGAAGTTTCCTATTATAACAGTTTTCATCCATAATTCATTTATCTTTTCCTTTAAAAATTTGAATGCTCTCATGTGTGATACATATCAGTTTAATACTGATATTACTTCATTATTTGTGGTACATTTTATCATAATGTAGTTTCCTCATTTACTTCTTTGAACTAAATTTATTTTAGCTTTAACTTTTCTAAGATCATGATTGCTATCCTTGCTATTTTTTGCATCACCAGAAGCATAATAAATTATATTCCAGCCTTTTTATTTTTTTTACTCAGTGCGTATCTCTCATTTTAAAATACATTTCTTCTAAACAGCACATTGTTGGATTCTGCTTTGCCTTTGTTTTTTGTCTTTAATTTATTCTGCTATCGGTTTCCATTTTATGGGTTAGTTCATCCTGTTCACATTCAGAGTTATAATAATTAATTATGCGTTTCCCTCCATCATATTTTCCTCACTGTTTATTCTTTTTTCCCTCTCCTTTTACCCTATTCCTCCTTTAACATCTAATTTACTTCTAACCACTGCTTCCCTAATCCACGCCCCTTTTAAGAATTCTACCCTTATTCTGTTCCCTTACCCTCCTATTTATCGTGATCTGTAATACCTTCTAGGAATCCCTCCCTTATTCTATCCCCTCATCATCCTATTTCTTTGTAAGTTAAAAAGACTTGTATACCCTTCTAGATTTATGTTTTCCCTACTTAACCCAGTTCTGATGAAAATAAGGTTCTAGCACTACCAGCTCTCCACCACCTCCTGCCCTCCACTATAACAATTCTTTCATTCACATCTCATTTGTATGAGATAATTGCTTGATTTTACCCCTCAATTTCTTTTTTTAGGATCATTCCATCATACTTGAGGAGGTTAACCATAAAATGTTAAGGTATAGACCCCAAAATACCAACACGCCAGTTCCTGCTGAACGAATTCAACTCAAATCTTCTCTCGGTCAAAGAAAAGTAAAGTTTATTAAAAGTGTGCCATATTGGGTAGACTCTTAAGGATCCTTGGTGTCTGTGATGCTTGCATTGGGCAAGCAGGCCAGAATCATCTGACACAGAGTAAGTCTGTGCTAGGTCATTCTATGGGGCTCTCACATGGAGGCAAGATGAGGTCTTATATACAGAAAAGTTGTGGGAGGAAGCCAGGGGAGGAGTTTGACGAGGGTCTTCAGGAGGAGTCAGATGAGGTCAGACTCCAGTAATGAGTTTGGGGAGGGTCTTCAGGAGGAGTTAATGAGGTCAGGTAACAGTTGATTTGGGTATAGATATTTTGATAGGCTCAAGGGTGGGAAGTATGGACAATGGAGGGCCAAGCTAGTAACAAAGGTTTGGGCAGAGCCCCAATGAAAGGTTTATGGCCTCATGCAAATGTTTCATCAAGTAGGAAGATTCAATCAGAGTTTAAGAGGGTTCCCAGAGCCTGTACCTCAAAGATTTAAAGGGAGCTCAAGGGGGTTCCCAGAGTCTGCACCTCATCAATACTGAACTCAACCCCAAGCTTTCTATCTGTGTATGCTCTTTCAAACTACCCAAGCAATGAAAATAATCTTGGAAGTTACAGATAACATTTTCCCATATAATAAGAAACAGTTTGACCTCATTAAATTCCTTATAATTGGTCTTTAATGTTTACCTTTTATGTTTTACCTCATTCTTGTAGGTAAAATTTTCTGTTAAGTTCTGGTATTTTTGTCAAAAAATACCTGAAAGTCTTTTAATTCATTGTTTTTCTTTTTTCCATTCAGGATTACATTAAGCTTTGCTGGGTAAGTCATTCCTGGTTGCAAATCCATATTTTTTGCTCTTGGGTATACAATATTTAAGCCCTTTAGTGTCAATGCAGAAGTTGCTACATCTTGTATTATCCTGCCTGTAGCTCCACTGTATTTAAATTGTTTTTTTTTCCTAGTTGTTAATAGGATTTCCTCCTTGACCTGGGAGCTTTGAAACTTGACTATAATGCTCTTGTGAGTTTTCATCTTGGAATATCTTTCAGGCAGTGATTGGTGGATATTTTTTTTCTATTTCTATTTTATCCCATCATTTCACTTAATCACTTCTTGAAGTAGCATGTCTAGACTTTTTTTTTAGCTTAACTTTTTGGGCGTTCAAGAATTTTTATATTGTCTCTCCTCAATCTGTTCACCAAATCAGTTGTTTTTCTAATGAGATGTTTCACATTTTCTTCTATTTTTTTCCATTTTTTTCATTATTTCTTGGTGTTTTATGAAGGCATTAGCTTTCCCTTATCCAATTCTAATTTTTAAGGAGATATTTTTTTCCATAAGTTTTTGTATTTCTTTTTCCAATTGGTTGACTTTCTTTTACTAATTCTTGATTTTCTTGGACTGCTCTTTTTTCATAATTTTTCTTCAACCTCTCTTATTTCATTTTTAAAATCTGTTTTAAGCTCTTCAAAGAACTCTCTTTGTGCCTGTGACTACTTGGCATTTTTCTTTGAAACAGAAGTGGCTATTTTCTAACTTTAATCTCTTCTTCTGAGTATGAACTCAGATCTTCTCCGTCCCCATAGTAACTATCTTTTGTTGGGTTCTTCTTTTGATTGCTTACTTTTTGTTTAAGTAGCTTATTTCTTGGCTATTAACTTTGTATTACAGTTGGGCTCTAGTCTATAGGTATGAGGGATAATGTCTCAAGCTTTAGGTTTTTCATAGTGTTATTTTCTGAGCTCTGTCTGGAGGGCTGTCTAATTGCCCCCCCCCCCCTTATTCTGCCATCTTCCCAGAATCCTCCACTGTATCCTATTACTCTAAGTGAACAGGAATTCTTAATATCTTGTATTAGGGACCCCTTTGGCAGTCTGTTGAAGCATTAGATAGACACTTTTGCTGAATGTTTCTAAGTGCATAAAATAAATTACATAGAATTAAAAAGGAAAGCAATTACTTCAATTATAAATATTTGCATGCTGTATAAATGATAAAAATATTATATATGCATATATTATGCAATTATAATATATTGTCATTGCTCTTCATTTGTTTCAATTGCATCTTGACTCTTAGTGACCCTACATGGGGTTTTCTTGGCAAAGATACTGGAGTGGTTGGCTATTTCTTTCTCCAGTTTATTTTACAGATGTGGGAACTGAGGTAAATAGGGTTAAATGACTTGCCAGGGTCATACTGCTAATAAGCATCTGAAGCCAGATTTGAACTAATTAAGATGAGTCTTCCTGACTTCAGGCCCACCTCCCAATCCACTGTGCCATCTAGCTTCCCTAACGAATATATATTATATATGTATAATATGACATTATATAAATTCAAAGACTCTAGATTAAAAATTTTGCTCTAAGCTCATACCTAGAAGGCAATGGTCTCCACACCAATCCAAGAAGGATCCATAGCTCAGTTTGAATCACATATTAAGCCCTCCTGACCTTCAACATTTTTAAGGCAAATGGAAATAACACAATTTAAAATTATAAGGATGTCTGCCTTGGAGTGGGAGAAAGAGGAGCACTAAAAGGCAACATCCAGACATAAGGGGTAATACATGCAGAAGGATCCTTAGTTAAATTTGGCTTTTTGTGTAGGCCCATAAACCTATCACCAAACACTACACCACTTCTTTCCTGTTGACTGCCCGAGTTATATTCAAGGACCAACACTTGTGCATCTTTCAAGCAATCAGAATAATATCATTTCAGATCTCAAGGAAATTTAAAGAACACCTTGTCCAGCCTTCTCATTTAACAGAGCTCAAGGGAGGGTGAATAACTTGACTAAACTCACATAACTAGTGCTGGGACTAGAATCTGGGGCTGACATGTAGGCTAGTCCTCTCCATGACCACCACTAGTCTCAGTTACTACACAGTAGCAGCAATAAGGGACTAAAATGATGTCTCTTCAATCCATCTTTAAAGGAATAAGGTGCACTTTATCCCAATATATTTTCTTGAGAAATAACCCTTATCTGAAAATGATTGAATTTTCGTGATCAGTTTTTCCTTCTACAGGAAATGGGCATCAAGAAGCTACAATTATTATCAGAACCTAGGATTATTACTCCAATTTGCTTTACCTTAGAGAGGGCTCTGGACTTTGTTGTGCATTCCTGAAATCAGCAACTTCATGCTAACCAACTCCCACCTTCCATCCTAGGCTTAGTTGGTGCCATATGTACTTTTCTGTCCTCCTTCAACATCTTGCTTCACTGAATTATAGGCTTTCCTGTTTCAGTCTCTCAAGAACACAGGTGTTTTCCAGCTAACTTAATGACAGCTGGGCTGTCACTAATGGTTAAAATTCCTGACAGGTGTAAAGGTGTGGAACTTTGGGGCAGCTGGGAACTTTTGAATCTCCTCCTAGTATCCATATCAAAGAAGTCCCTCTTAAAAGGAAGCTGTCAGTAACATATGTGAGCAGAATGTGACCAGGCAGTGGGTTAGACTAGAAACCTTCTTAAGTTTGTTTTGGGGGGGATTTTTGAGGGGGGGGAGGGTTCTCTTCAGGTTCTGTGATCTGACTTTGGAATGTTTATAGACAGAGGTGACATGCTTATGATCTCTTTTATCTTAGGAGTAAAAAAAGAACAGTGGATAATAAATTGAACTAGAAGTCAGGATATCTGAATTTGAGTTTCAGCTTTGTTACTATTTGTAAAATCCTAATCAAAATACTTTATTACCTTGGGTTCCATTTCCTTATTTGTAAAATGAGTGTATTGGACTCAATCTCTAACTGACCATCTCTAACTGTCCACAAAAAGGAAACTGGATATAGTTTTCTAGCCTTGGGTCTTGAAGGGAGTTTAAACTGTCATATCAGTCAAAATTTTTCATTTTGCAGATGAGCAAACAGAGGCCCAGAAAAGCTGAGTTAACAAACATCACACAGTTATTTATAGATAGAGCTACTATAACCCTGATCTTTTGAATCCCCAGTCTAGTACTACCAGAGTATACCAAATGCTACATTGAAAACTGGTATTATTGGTGTTAGTTTGCCTCTTGAAGTACTTCCTCTTCTTATTTATTTTCACTGTCTTATCAATTGTATGTGTTCCTTAAGGGTTTTCACGCCGCATCTATAAACACGAAAACACGAAACTTTTCTATTTGAAGGGTATTGTAAAGTTTGCCTATATGAGTAAACTGGGAAAGAATTCAAGTGAAATTAACCACAATTAATTTCTAATGAACAATCCAAAGTTTGCACATTTAGGTTACATTACTGGAAATATTTCTATAAATTAAAGTGTAATTGATGAACACATGCAGTGTTTATTGTATTTTTGCCCTGGTGAACCACACATTTAGCAAGTGTTAGAGATTAAAGAATTCAGGCATATTAAGAATTATATGTTAATGGTTTGCTGCTTATCAGCTCTCATAATGAAGTGCTAGAGCTCTAACTATAAATAGCGATTTTTCACAGAAATGTAAAAGTCATAAATATTATCTCTAAGTTAAAATATTTCTTTTTAAGATTTATGTCCTGGGAGCAGCAAAACTTTTAAGCACGCATCTATACATGCTTACATATATTTATATATCCTACTGTTAAAAAAAAAAGAATTCAAAATGACCTTGAATGTTTGAAGATCCAAATGACTACCTTTATATTGTGCTTCTTCTCTTGCTATCATAGAATACTAGAGATTTCAGTCTTTCCAAGAGCTCCATATGTGCAGCAGTGTAGAACACACTAGGTATATTTATTCCAATAAAAAAAAAACCTGCATGGTATGTTGACCCCTCTAGAGCCAGCAAAATATATAAAAAAAAAAAGTCTCCTTGTGGAAACAAAGGGAGAAAGAGCTTTTCTCTGCAGCCCTTGAAACATCAATCTCTTAAATTAGGCCTGGCTTAATTCTGAGCAGAGGGAAAAAAAAGTTCTATTTGCTGGAGCCTATTCAGATTCAAGATGAGAAGGAAAAAGACCTGATCCCAAGGAACATGATTATGGCCCCCAGAGTGAATCAGACAACTGCTTCTTCTGCCAACCAGAGAGCTCAGTAGGTACAAAATTCTAAAAGGATGAAGACCAAGGCTTCTCATAGCTCACTCTTTTTTCCCCCACAGGAGAGTGCCATGTTTCGTATCTAGGAGTTTAAAGGCAAAATGCCCCGTGAAAGTGCCATAATTATGATTTAAATACTCAAATGGATATAAGATCTCATTTTGGAGGGAGTTCCTTCTAATGATATAGATCACAAACCATCCATACCTGCCTATTCTATGCAACTTTTATCCATTTCCTCCAATAAGTTTGCCTCAGGGGGCTGGCTAAACATACTGGAAGCTCTTCTCCTATTTTCCTAGTATTATTAAAGGAGCAGAAGAACACTCTCCATCCTCTTGTCATGCCTTGTCCTTACTAAGTGACCAGTCCATCATTTTTCCTTAAAAAATTTCCTTGGAGATATTTTTTACTCCTATTGTTATTAAAAGTTTCTGATTGGGTATGTGTTTCAGCTTCATCATATTCATCATCAGCCTTCCCATTGCCCACTGTGTGGTATTAATATCTAATTCTTTGAAGACTCCCTATCTCATTGCAATATGACAGAATTTAGTACTAAAAAGATTTATTTCGAAAGACAAAGTTTTAGTTCATTAAAGGAGCTGTGCAATTTCCAAAGGCCTACTCTTCTCCCATTCAACTCCAAGGCAAACTGTATCTGTCTGTACTGTGTGAAGGAGAAGGAGAGAAAGTCACACAGAGAGAACGTGTGTATGAGAGAGGGAAAGAGAAACAGAGAAACAGAGATAGACAGACAATTAATGCAAGGAAGAACTGATAGAAAGGTAGTGTAGCCAGAACATAGGGTCTTTGGAGGAAGGGAAGGGAAGGGAAGTATAAAATGGCTGGAGAAGTAGAAAGGAGTTCGATAATGAGGAGATTTAAATGTCAAATGGAGGAGTTTACTAAACTAGATTCTTGACATAACAGAGGTCCAAAGAAATTCATTAAGCAGGGTGTGTGTGTCATGCCAGACTTATTGACTACTCTTTAGAAAAATCATCTTGGTAGCTGAGTGAAAGATGGAGAGTAGTAAAGATTTGAGGCAAAGTTACCAGTTAGAATGTATTAGAGTAGACCAGAATAGTAAAGGCATAGACTTGGGTTATGGCAATTTAAGGGGAGAGAAAGAAACATATATGAGAGATATTATGGAAGTAGAAATATGATTTGGCAGCAGAATGGATATTGTGTAATAACTGAGAGTGGGGAGTTGAGGAAGTCCCCAAAGCTGCAGGCTTGAATGACTGGGAGGAGGCTGGTACCCTCAACAGCAATAAAAAAAAGTGAGAAAAAGGGAGAATTAAAAGATAATGAGTTCTGTTTTAGACATATTTGGTTTGCATTGCCTCTGAGATATGCATTTAAAGATGTCTGTCTCAAAGAAATCATAGCTATAAACTCAGGAGAGAGACTAGATCTAGATATATAGACCTAGGACTTATATCTACATAGATACTAATTGAATCCAAAAGAACTGCTGAGATCACCAATATTGATATAGTATCAAATGAAAAGAAAAGAAGGTCTGAGACAGAACTTTGGGGGATGCCCATGGTTAGTTGGCATGGTATAAAAAAGAAGCAACAAAAGAGACTCAGAAGTGGTCAGAAAGGGAAGCGGAGAACCAGAAGAGAGCCAAAAGAGACTCAGAAGTGGTCAGAAAGGGAAGCGGAGAACCAGAAGAGAGCCATGTCATGAAAATCCAGAGTCCAGAGTATCTACAAGCAGAAGGTGAATAGTAATGTCACATGCCACAGGGAAGTAAAAGAGAATTAAGACTAAGAAACACTCATCAAAATTGCCAAATAAGAGATCACTGGTAACTTTGGAGAGGATCATTTTAGTTGAATCAAGTCAAAAATCAGACGATATAGATGAGAGTTGGACAGAGAGAAAGTGGAAGCAGAGGCTTTCTCAAGTAGTCTAGCAATGGAAAAGTGAAGAAATATAAGACAATAATTAGTTGAGATAATTGAATCAAGTGGAAGTTCTTGTTTTGTTTTGTTTTCTAAGACTGGGAGACATGGGCATGGTTTAGGCAGCAGGGAAGAAGCTAGCAGATATGGAGAGTTAAAAGATAAGGGAGAGAGGCTAATTTGTGAGGAAAGTTGGGAGGGGATGTGATTAAAGGTGTAGGTTATCTTGGCAAGGAGAAAGGTTAACCCCTCATAAGAGAATGGAATGAAAGAGGATATAATTGAGGAAAATGTTAGAGTGAAAAGATGTGAAGAAGAAGGGACAAGGGGAGCTCTCAGTGAATGGTTTTGATTTGTTTGAAGTAGGAGGTGAGGTTGAGAGAGAGAGAACTACTATTGGGGATTTAAAGAATCTTGAGAACTAATGGAGGTTTGGAATAGCTGCTATGGAAAAGCAGGATGGAGAATTAACTGCGTTGTAATCAAATGTTTAACTTGACTGCAGTGAGGACCCAGTTAAAAGGGGATGATATTATTTTTTTAATGCGCTCATTCAGCAGTTTCATTACTCCCTTTAGCTCTATTCAACAGTATATAATGAAAGACAGAGGGTGGAAGTAAACCGGAGTTGGGCCTTGGCCAAGTAGGGTAAGGGAAAATATGGTGAAGGATGTTGTTGTGGTTGTTGCTCATCCTGAGTTTTAGAAGAGGAATTGCACAAAGTCATCAATTTCATTCTCTTTTCCAGAGTGAATGAAGTCCAGTGGCAAGGCAAAAGTCAGTACGGCTGGCTGTCTGGCCAAACTCTAAGCGCTCCACAGTGCCTACTTTAGCTGCCTTTGTAGCCATTGGAACAAACTGTTCAGATACACACATTCTACCTAGAGAAATCTTCACCTTCCTGTAGCAGATATTCTCCTAACTTATTGACGGATTTCAGGCCTGCCAGTTACCCTCAACCTGGATTAGCTGTTTAGCTACAATCCAGTAAAAAAAAAAAAAAGGTGAAGGTTGGCAGAGAGTTGATTGATTCACAAACGGGACAAGATAGGGGAAAAAGGAGATACTAATTAGTGTCATGGTAATGACTTGAAAAAGAACTTAGCGTTAAGAGAACTGAGGAAAATAAAGCATGAAGATAAAGAAAATTGATAGAGCTAACAAGATGCAGGGAGAGAGAAAAATATTAAAATAACGTAAATAAACTTTTTTGGATAATGACAATATCATGGGTGTGACCACCTCTGAGTGAAGGTGAGATGCAGGGAAAGAGTAAATCATGGGTATTAAGCAGACTAAGGGCAGCTAAGTGGCACAGTAAATGGAATGCCAGTCCTGGAGTCAGGAAGACCTGAATTCTAATCCAGCTGTGTGAGCCTGGGCAAGACACTTAATCTTGTTTGCCTCAGTTTCCTCATCTGTGAAATGAGCTAGAGAAGGAAATGGCACACCACTACAGTACTGTTGCCAAGAAAACTCCAAATGGGGTCATTAGGAGCCAGGCATGACTGAGAAAAACAATTGAACAGCAACAATTGACTAAATTAAGGAAATGGACCGAGGGATTTGAGTGAGTATCAATGTGTATATCAAATTTCCCTAGTATGCAGCCAAGAGATGGGAAGGAGAGAACGACTATGAACCAAACGCTGACCACATTGAAGAAGAAAGGAAAATGACCTGGGGGTCTCTAATAACCAGATTCTGAACTGAATGATAAATCTGGATAGCATGAACCTCAAAGGGAGAAAGGTTACTTGGTGGAGGCCTGCTGTCAAGGGTGCCCTGTATTTATGTAGAGTTGATATTCCTGGAAGCTGTGTTATTCATTTTTCTCATGACTTCTTTACCAAAAAAGTTTCTTTTGGCCTCCCAAAAGAGCATCCAAAGAGCCTCTTAGGAAAGAACTGCCTTCCAAGGCATTTATAACTTCAGAAGTAAATATATGCATCCTATGTAAATATGTACACAAACACAATTGTGTACAGTATACAGATGCAGAGATATAGATCATATAATTATAGGTGTTTGCCAACAAGTTTCTGTCCTCCCTTTGGGGCTTGCAGCAAGTATTTGTAACTGTTTTAAGGGGATACTCTTTTCATGATATCTCACTTAATTCTTTTTTCCTAGTTAAACTTTTCTCCCTGAAGAAAGCAGTGGAAAGGATGAGAAAGGTTAATTTAGATCTCTTATTCCAGTGAATATTTTAGGCCAGTGAAGAGATTGAGGATTTAATAGCTGAGAGAAAAATCACTTTCTCTAATGGCTCCTTCACGAGGAATGGGAATTTAACACAATTCTTTTTCCCAATGTCGGATTGGGTAGGGATGCAATTATGGGAGAGGTCTGGGTATAGACTGAATATTTCATTAGATAAGGAAGGAAGATGGTCTAGAGCGGTGGTTCTCAACCTTCCTAATGCTGTGACCCTTTAATACAGTTCTTCATGTTGTGGTGATCCCCAACCATAAAATTATTTTCGTTGCTACTTCATAACTGTAATTTTGCTACTATTATGAATTGTAATGTAAATATCTGATATGCAGCATGTATTTTCATTGTTACAAATTGAACATAACCCACAGGTTGAGAACCACTGGTATAGAGGAAGACTTGGTCAATTCAGTTATGGGAAGGGGAAGGGAATCTCTAGTAAGAATGACATCCACAAAGCAGCAACTAACAAATAATTCAGGATGCCTCCCAAAGGATCCCTAAGTTTATGAGGAAAAGCCACTGTGGAGGAACAAGACTGGAAAGAAGTAAAGAGTAATGATTCTTGTCCCAGGGTGTTGCCTTCAGAGAAGAGAACACTCACCCTTGGGTGATGGCATCAAAAAGACCACACAGGGTAGCATGCTGAGGGAACTTCCTCATAGGAGATGTCCTAGATACTTTCTGTCACACCATCACCAACTCCACACCCCAAATTCCAAGGCATTCACTGGCCTCCTGTTGCACATGGTCTTCTACTAAATTCTCTATCTGACTTTTGAATTTTCAGACTGAAGATTCTAGAATTCTCAGAGAATAGGAAAATCCTTAATTATCTATACTAGAGTTCTCCAAAATGTGTCTTCTGCATACCTTTCCAAGATAATTTAAAATAACTCCTATTCACACATTCCCTGTTACAGGCAAACTAGGGTATTTTCCCTGACTTGTGACATTCCATCTCCCATATCTATACTTTTGTCAATGGGCCTCTGTGTCTTGAATGCAGTCCTTCCTTCTATTTCCACTTGTTTCCTTCAAGGTTCACTTTACATGCCACTCCCCAATTGTTAATCCCTACCACCCCCACCCCCAATCTGGGCAAGCCTCAACTTCTCAGTGTTCTAGACAATTTTCTGACCATATGTGTTGCAGAGAAGTTTCCTCGTTTGTATGTTTTCTATAACCATGAAAACTACAGGTTCTATCTGTGTTCTGTATACTTCATTTTTATATATCCATGTACATGTTGTATTCCCTTCACTAGGGTCTAATCTTCAGAGTCAATACTGTTTTGTTGTTGCTGTTTCGTCTTGTATCCCCAGTGACTAGCACAATGCCATAAGATAGCAGGCACTCAATAAACATTCGTTGACTTGAACTGAAGAAAGAGAATGTGGATGAGGAACCAAATGGATACGGGCCACTAGTAAGCAATATTCTGATCTCTATGGTTTGACAAACGTAAGGTACAGAAGGACCATTCCTTCCCTTTTTCCTGAACACATGGTCCAGATAAAGTATATATACAGTCACATATTTTCTTAAGGTTGAATTCCCTCTTCCCTTTGATTCTAACATATGCTGTGTCTGCTATAATGATACTAAATTACACACACACACACACACACACACACACACACACACACACACACACTGATTAATTATTTCTCTGCCTAGGTTTTCTTGCTTTTCTCTTCATATATCCTAATTAAATCAATAAGCATTTATTAAGCACCTACTAGGCATAAAGAATGTAGCGAGGATAAGATCAGGTTCCTACTATTCTTCACAGATTTTTCAATCTTTGAAATTTCTTTAGTATTAGGAAGGGAAAATGTAAGACGTTTGATGGGATCCAGGAAGAGGAAGGTCCAGAGAGTTCACTAGGACCTACATATTTATAAGACTGGAGAAAACGGAAATGAGTAATATCATGTGCTGAATGCAAATCCAACAGGGTTGCTGTTCTAAAAAAAAAATAGCTATGCTACTTTATAATGATGAAATGTTGAATGAATATGAATGGATATTATACATACATAATGTGGATAGTATACATGCGCTTTTTATAGTTATAGATCATAAAACAGTAGCGGTTATTTCTTTCAGGCTTTTTCAGTGGAAAAGCAAAAGCCAGGGAAAAAGAGAACAAGAAACAATAAATGGATTTCTGCTTACATGCTAATATGTCTCTAAGATTAACACAATGCACAGTCTAGCTTGCAAATGTGAATAAATCTGGTTTGAACTGCTTAAGAATAACATTGCATTCTGCTTCAAAATATTTTAAAATGTATATACTGAAAAAAGGATATGGTCTCTTTAAGAGCAAGCTCTGGGGTTGATGACAAAGCTATAAAACTACGGGGAATTTGTTCTGGTTAGTAAAAAAATAAATTGTGTGTTAGCTTGGGATTATCTGATGAGAGAGGAACTAGAGAGTGAGTTTGTAGGGCTGGCTACCAAGGAATTTACTGGACAGAAAAGGAACATCATGGTTTGAGGAGCTTCTCGGTTTGGGGGGAGATTTTTTTGTTTGTTTGCTTGATGTTTTTCTTTCTGATTAAGTTTTTCCGTAGACCAGTAAATTGGATTGTGATTCTTTTGTTGTTGTTGATTCGCTTTTCCTATAACAGGAAATTGACTGTTGTAATAAAGAGATCACACTAAGGTGAATGCTAACCCTAAAAAAAAGCTGCTTAATGTCTTTTCATTGATAAATTATAAGGAAGTTGTTAAAGTCTTCCCTAGATGGGCAAAGTAAATGGAAGCTATGTGCAAGGGTTTAGATGCCAAAATTCCCTAAAACCCAATGTCTTATAATATCTTACTGATCATTTATGTGAATGATAAAATTTTCTTTGAAAGATGGAATTTTCTTTTTTGTATATTTTACGTCACTAAATTTAGCCCCATGTCCCTCTCTTTCCCTATCACAGAGTCATCACATATGAGGAATAATACAGGGTATCCCAAAAGTCTTAGAGTAGTTTTAAGCCAGTAAAGCGTAAAGTTTTTAGCTTTTAAAGTAATAGTTTTTAAGTTACTTCAGCATAAAGCTGTATAAATCTTTTAAGATGTCCTGCATTTTTACAGACAAGAAAGAAAAAATATAAAAGAAGGCAAGTAAAAAAATGAGTAAATTGATTAGTACATCAAAAACAGTCTGAAAATATGTACAATGTACACATCTGTGGAATCCTCACCTCTCCAAAGGGTGAAGTCAGGGTTTCATCGTACCATGCTTGCTTCTTTAAAATTTTCAACATTCACTTTTCAATGTTTTGGAATTGTTTTGCTTACACTGAGGCAGTCAGACTAACTGCATTTTTTTTTCTTTTTGTCTTCAGCACGACTTAAACTATACTAAGACTTTTTTTTTGCATCCCTTGTACAGAAAGTTATGGGATTTATCTAGCAATCCAAACAATTTTGCTCCACCGAACTATATTATTATCCATCTCAAATGGATAACTTCCCTCTAATTCCATCAATTTTGATAGGAAAACTTCATTCTTTTTAAAAAGACTACTCTATTTAATACAGTGATATCTTGTTAGCTCTGTAATCTATCCCTTATCTTTTGTGATTTTATTAAGAGGTTAGGGATTCATTGAGCAGGGGGAAATCAATTGAGTGAGATTTTGTCCTAATTCCTTCAACTAAACTAGTGAGATGAAACATAAAAGAAATAAATATAATGTCCTGCATTTGAGTTTGAAAAATCAACTTTACAAGTACAAAATATGTTGTGGAGGTAATTGACTAGACAAATATTTGACTGGGAAAAGATTTGAATATTTTAATGTATTATAAGCTCAACATTAAATAACACTGTATGACAGGACATCAAAAAAAAATGCCAATCTTATATTAGACTTAATTAAAGAGGAAAAGAAGTGATTATACCCCTTGGGTCCTCTGCCTTATTCAGGTCACATATCACATAATATAGTCAGTTTAGGGTGCCATGTTTTAGGAAAAAGATAGTGACAATTGTAATGGTTATGGGATTTGAAGATCTTCCATGCCCCTTGAACTTGCTGATGTAGCAGGAAGGGGTGGGGCAGGAGGAAGCGGGAGCCAGCATGGTGACTGGAAGCAGCAGCAGAGGTGAAAACTCCTTTTTTTTTTTTGAGCCAGCCAGAATTTCTGCTAAGGACTCCTGCTGAGGACTGCCTGGGACAGGAACTGCAGGGGGTCACAGCCACTGGGAGCGAGCTGTGTGGACATAGAGCACTTGCTGTGAGTGAGGAGAGAAGGATCTTTGCCTGAGGTAGCCTGTTCTGTTTTGAAGGCTTCAGAATGTGGGTATTTACTGCATTAACTATGTGTGCCAACTCCATAGCTACTATGATGGCTTTGACTTTCTGGTTTGCGGACTCGGTTTTCTAGTATTTGAATAAATGTTCTAGCTTTGTCCCCCATGTAGAGAGCCTGTTACATTTTATGATTAATAACCATATCATCATATTTATAGTTACTGTAGGCATTGTGAATACTGCATTGTTGATACATCAATACAGAAAATATTCTGAAAAGGGTGATAAAATTGTAACTGTTTGAGATGCAAATTGAAGGAATTAGGGATACTTAGCTTGGAAAACAGAAGTCCTTTGGGGACAAAATAGCTATCTCCAAATATTTGAAGCTTTGCTTGGGGTATCTAAGAGGAACTAAATTTGTGTGTCTTGTCCCTGTAAGAAATAATTAGTAGTAGTTTTTGGAGATTGCAGAGAGGAAAGGTTGTAATCCCAGGCCTTTACATTCCCAACAAACTTAAATTCTGTGATTCCATGAAGTGGCTTTTCCAAGGTCCCAAAAGTGTAATGTCAGAACTAGGACCTACATTGTAGTTCCCAGTGCTCCAATGGGAAAACTATATACCATTCTACTTTCTATTCTAGTGGTTCTTATGCTCTGATAGACATTATTTGCTTACTATTTTTCCCCTTTGTGTAACTTTTAAGATAAAATTCCCTGTGGGAAAATGTTGAAAGATATTAATAACCACTTATTAATGACTTAAATTGATGCTATCCCAAAAGGGCAACCCTCTCAGAAACTTGTCTGTTGAAAATGATTGATGTCTCACCGTCAGGGTAATATTGAAAGTAGGTTTTCTCACCCTTCCCCTTACCATTCAGCAAAAGTTTGTACCAGAGCTCCAAGTATAGAGACTGAAAGGCAATCTCAACATTATACAGTCATAGATCATTAGAGCAAAGGGACATTGGCTATATCACTTAGTCTAACCTAATTTCAGAGATGAGAAAATTAAGGTATAGAGAGATGAGTTTCTCAATCTCTCATGGCTAATCCCCCCTGCTCCTGATGCTCCTGATACAGAAGTTCACTATCACAGGATTTTCCCAACTAAATACAATCTCTAAATCACAAGGCTCTCATACCTACACACAAAAACAGAGTAGATCAAAGTTAACAAATCAAATTTCTTCCATGATGTATTAATCACTTGGAATCACTTTCATATATTGGAATGTCATTTCTGAATAGTTTTTTTGAGAAACCATTCCCAGATTTTCTAATTGTATTTCAATTATTCAGAGGAAGGTTGAGGGAGTAACAACATCTACTACATGTAATTCCAGTAGCGTATAGTGAGACAAGTAGTAGCCCCTGAGTCATAGCCCTGGTTGTATTAAAACCTTAAGAAGTTGTATTAAAAACAAACAAAACACAAGTTGTATAACCTTGGGCAAACTCTTAACTTTTGTGGGTCCCAGTTTAATCAACAATAAAATAAGAAGGGTAGACTGGATAAGTCCTAAACTACTTTAAACATATGACTTCAAAATACTAATTTAATGAATGAAAAGTATCTCTCAGAAAATTATAGTAAGAAACAGATGGAAGGTTGGATTTCAAAGAGTAGTTTAGGACTTGATTTTAAAAAAGAATATAAAATAGTAATAACACGTTACATTTCTAGTATGCTTTATGGTTAGGAAACATTTTGCACACACAATTATTTTGATTATAACTAAGCTTCTATGATGAAGGTATTACAAGTGTTATCATAACAGTTCAGGAAATTATGGCTTTGATCTAGTAAATGATTTGTCCAAAGGTTATAGTTTCAGTCTATTTTTTTTAAGGTGTTATTTTCTTCATTCAGGCTGTTGACTCACTTTTCATCATTTTCTTGCATCATTCTCATTTCTCTTCCCAATTTTTCGTCCACTTCTCTTACTTGATTTTCAAAATCCTTGTTGAGCTCCTCCATGGCCTATAACCAGTTTATATTTTTCTTTGAGGCTTTTGATGCAGGAGTTTTGACATTTTTTTTCTTCTTCTGGTTCCACGTTTTGATCCTTTTTGTCACCCAAAAAAGCATTCTATAGTCTGACTGCGCTTCCTCTGTTTGTTCATCTTGCTAGCCAATTACTTCAATTTTAAGCTCTTTGCCATGGCAGAACCCTGCTTCCAGAGTGGAGAGAGCTGTGCAGAGCTATTGTCAGAGCTATGAGGAGAGAGCCCTCTCTATAGCCACAACAAGCTCTGGCACACTAGCATTCCTTACCCCAGGACCACCACCCAAGGCTGTGATCCAAGCAGATTAAAGCAGGAGCAATTACCTTCTGAAGGGTTGCATGGTCCCCCTACCATCTGTAGGCTAGGAGTTCTGGAGGCAGCCACGAGGCGTCAGCTGCAGCTGCCTAGCCTCTACCACCTCTCACTCTGGGGCAGGGGTCAGACCATGCTCTTCCATCACCTGGTTCCAAAAGAATTTCCCACCGACCTTTTAGTTTCTTTTAGTGTTTATGGATTTAGAAGTCTGGAAACTGCCACAGTTGGAGGTGATTCACTCTTCTGAAGTCTGCTTCTGCCAGTCTCGGCCAATGGCCAGAGCTACCCCAGTTCTGGGCCCATACAGCTCACATAGGACTCTGCTCAACTCCCAGCCCAATGAGATAGACTCTTCCTGTTGGCCTGCCAGGCTGCCTTCAGTGGAGGTTTGTTTGTCTCTGTCATTTTGTGGGTTCTGTACCTCCAAAATTTGTTTAGAATCATTTTTTTTACAGGTATTGAAGGTGGTTGGAGCAGGGCTCAAGCAAGTTCCTGCTTTTACTCTGCCATCTTGGCTCCACCTCTCAAGGTTATACTGTCAAGGCTGGAAATGAATACAGATCTTTGGATTTCAACTACAACTGTCTTCTGCAGATTTTAGTTCAAAGAAATTTCTTTCCATAAATATTAACTATTTATAGGCATCCATAATTAATTCCAGAATTTGGGATGGAGGTAAATAAAGTGTGTAAGCATTGGGAAAGGGAGGAGTTATAATTTGGGGGACTTTCTTCATCTACTCAGGAGGAAAAATAACAGAGAGAGGTTTGCTTGGTTTTTTTTTTCTTTTGATATTAAAGCAAAATAAATGGAGAAGAACAACTGTGTCTCAGAGCTAGAGAGGTAAACCACTAGGAAGGATTTTATTTGTTTATTTTAAATGCAGAGTTTTATCAATGTTAAAAGTTCTCTTCTTTTCTCTAAGCAGAGTCCAGTTTTCTGAATCCAAAGAAATTGAGATGAATTTGCAAATTAGTGATGTTCTGAGAAAACAAGAATTAAGTTAAAATAAAATACTAAGACCAAAACAGGTCCATAGGAATAGTATCATATAAACCTCTCACTTTAGGAAGAAAAACAAGTTACAAAATGATAAATGATTATCCATAACAACATAACTAGTTATTGGCAGAACTTGAATAACAACCTGAATCTGCTGAAACCTGACCTTGTTCTTTTGAGAAGCACTACACTTCCTCTGTTAAGCAGATATTAAAACAGTTTAAATTCAGTGAGAATTAGAGAAAACATACCTAGTTAGTGTCTATTTCTAAGGTTTTCCTCATATTATATATGTGCTTGAATTTGTCAGGTAAATGGAAAGAGCAAATCGTATGTTTCATTATCTTCATAAAGTTATACAGTTGTAATTAGGTTACATTTAATAATGTTTCTTCAGGAAGAGACAGATATACTGAAAATTGAGAACAACATAAAAATGAAACTGAATATTTTAGCAAATATCTAACAAATAACTGATTATTGACATGTGAATCATTTGAAAATCAGTTTATTATGTATATTCAAATCACTGACTGATTAGCACAAAGATCAAAAGAAAAACCAATTTACAGGAAAGAGTAAAGATAAGAAGTCACTGTGTTTAATTATGACAGCCTAAACCCAACCTCTTTACAAATAACCTGTTAAGAAAAAAAAAGGATAAAAGTAAAGACATTAACTCTAGTCACCCAAATTTGTAAGAGATGTTTACCTGCTATGAAATAATCACAGCAAACAAATCAAAAGTTCTCAGACCTTTTGCTGTCAACAAACACTTGCTAAATTTAAAAAAAAAAAAAGATGATAGCCAAGGATAACACTTTCCATCTACCTCCTTTCTTGATCTGAACTCTATATAACAAGATGACTCTCCCACAACAAGCTGATCACCAGAAATTTCATCTTCCTCCTCACCTCAACTTAGAATACTCAATATCTTCCCAGCTTCCTAAACCTCCTCTTCTCTCTGACTGAAGGACTGAAGGGTACATGACTAAATTCCACTGTATCTCACACCACTTTTCATCAGTACCTTTGCTTGGTTCGAACTCCATAGAACAAGATGTGCCTATGCCAATTATCCCCTGGTGTCCTCCTCAGCCCTTTCAGCTTCCTTTTATGTGTTGTCTTCCTCCATTAGACTGTAAATTCCTTAAGGGAAGTGACTGTCTTTATTTTTCTTAATTGTATCCCCAGTATTTAGCACAGTGCCTGACTCATGGGAGGCACTTAATAAATGTTTATTCAATTAAAATGAATTAAATTTACAACATAAATTCATTTGTAAGTGTTAGAAGAGAATAATGATAGATTATTAGATCACTTCACAAATAAGATTGAAATGCTAGATAAACAAGACTGTAAAAAGCTTGACCCAACTAAGTCATATCGTACTCAAAGTATTTATAAATATCATTGAAGAGAACAGACTGATATGAAATGGAACAGATGTGTGAATGTTTCCTTGGCAATCTATTATCATCAGTGATGAAACTGTCACTTCAGTACTCAACGAGTTTTAGCAAAACTAAAATAAAACAAACAGAAAGAAATTAAAAACAAAAACCACAATATTTGAAAAAGCAGCAAGACCTAACTAAGCACAGGTATGGGAAATTATGCTGAAGCTGACACATTTCCAAAGGCATTCAGGGATCAATTTTCAAGATACTTCAAAGGAAAGCTCCAAAAGAATTAATTACAAAAAAGAAAAATGGTATCAGTATGGCATATGACTGCTTTTTATGTAATCTATAAAGCCTTGATGACAATGGTCTATGTACATATGGAACCTATTGAAAGCGTCCTTGATGAAAATATGGACAAGGAGCAGGCAGACTTTGGGGAACAGATATCAAACAGAAAGATATATTTTTTTTTTTGAGGGGGTAAGGCAAGGCAATTGGGATTAAGTGACTTGCCCAAGGCCACATAGCTAATAAGTGTGTCAGTTGTCTGAAACCAGATTTGAACTCAAGTACTGCCCCCTCCAGGGCCGGTGCTCTATTCACTGCACCACCTAGTTACCCCTGCAAGATATATCCTTGCTAAAGATATCTACTACTGTCATGGAGAACGTATCACATAGAGCCAAATGAAAGGTGGATTTCTTATAGACAATGAACTTCTCCATATGCTCCCTTTTGTAGGGGACATATTGATTAAAATAAGAGCTAGAACACTATACAGAATCTCAGGAAGATACACCACCAGATGACATAACTGACAATGTTTAAAAGAAAGGTTAAAAGGGGGAAGGAGGAGGAAGTAAATGAGAATTCACGTTCCCAGATTATGACATGTAGCATGATGGTTAGCTAAATGCTTTATTAGTATATATCTATTTTACAGGCCACCTAATTGGACAATAAATTGGGCAAAGAAATCAGTGGAAGGCAGGGAGAAGGACAGATTTTTTTTTTTGAGAAATGTTACACTGCACTAAAGTTACTCCCTGACACTGAAGCCCTTCTTTTTATTACCAAGAGTCTCATGGTGATGCTTTATGACACTCATAGAACTTAATGATTACAGAAAAATAATGATTTGGGGTTGGTCTAAAGATAAGTGCAAAAATCCTTGGTGTATTTAAGAAGACATATTTCTGATGATAACTTAAGCACAAGAAATAGTATTAAAGACATCTTCAATGATACATGAAAAAAATAAAGGTGGTCCTATCATATAGTAAGCATTATACTCTTTTATGCAAAATATTAATAGATTCAGAGGAAATAATATGGCATGTAGGGTAGTTCCTCTATGTAACATTTCAGAAAAACAGAGACAAATTATATAGAATAAAAAGTTGGTCCTTTTTCATTCTAATTAGAGAATTCTGATAACATTATGAATCATTAGAAGTATACATATATACATATATACATATAAACTATGTTGACTAGATTATGTTCTATCTGTATCCTTTATTCTACCTGGGAATTATTGCTGTTTGTTGCAGGTATGAGCCAATATCCAAGATACCAACTACTGGCCGCTACTAGAAGTTCAGATTTAATGCACAAAAGGAAAGAAGGTTCTTTAAGGTTTACTTCAAAACTTCAACTTCCTTTAGGGATGGAAAATATTCAGTCTTGACAAAAATGGAGCCATCACCTCTGGATAGTAATATTTCTATACCAATGTAGTATAGAGGAAACAGAAACAGCACTCAAGAAAATAAATGTGAAAATAGTAGCAGGACCCAGCTAAATAAATACATATGAGGGAAAGATATGCTAAAGGTAGCATAATATTCAATGATACTCAAAGATCAGTTTTTAAGAATCTGTTGATAAAAGGATCACAAAGAAAATGAGTTGCCTGTAAAATGTAAATGCAGTATTTGTGTAAGTTTTAATAGCAAAATCTTTATATAATGAAATATATGTGTATTTTTAAGTTTTCATCAGAAAAACATGTCAGAACAACCATACCCTAGCTATTTTCAAATCCTTCCATTTTATGGGCATACATATGAATGCAAACCACAAACCACTGTGTCTGGTCTTAACATTGTAAATCATTCCTCATACTAGACATGAGAACTTATACTTTCCATACTTCCTGCAGTTTATCAAGAGGTTTTTGTCAAAATTAATAATCTGTGTCACTTGATGGACAACTACACAGAAGTCAGTGGTTCCTTGATTTATAATTGGAACAAAATTCAAAATGCACTTTTGGATTTATTAGTATTCCCTATGCAATTACAACAAATCAGTGAATGGTAAAGATTATTTATTAGAAAGCAAACAGTTTCTGTGGTAGGATTTTAAAGCACAAAATAGTCTTGATTGTTTATGCAAATGAAAGGGAGAAATTGTAAGAATACTTCAACAAAAAAGTCAAAATGGCATTTTGTAGGGAAAGAATGAAATCAGGGAGTTATAAAACCTAAATTCTATTCTTAGATCTCTTTTTGACCAATTGTCTCACAACAAGCAAGTCACCTAGCATCCTAGGATATTTATAACTAGAAGAGATCCTAGGGATCAACTATCCCTGCCTAGTATGTCATAATTCTGTAAAGATGGGGATTAGCTTTGTATTCAGATATCCAACTGCTATCCCAGTGCCTTGAACAAAATAGGTGCTCAATAAAATTTTGTTGAATTGAACTGCAGCACAATATTCTTATTTTGCAAATGAAAAATAAATGAAGTGTAAAGTAATTATCACTAGGTCGTACAGCTTGTTGGTAGCAGAGTGCTAAGTATACAGAATAAAAATGGCAAGATGATATAGGTTTTAATCTCCCCTTTCCACTAAATACCTGTATGACTTTGTCCAAGTCACTTCAATTTTGTGGGCTTTCACTTCCTCATCTTCAAAATTCACTATTTGCTTCCTATTTTAAAATAAATAGGATAAAAATGTGTGATTGTACAAATGTAAAATTCCATATAAAGAGAAGATATAATCTATGTCTGGTAAACTCAACACAATGTAGTGCATGGAATGCTAAACTTGAAATCAGGGAAATAGGTTCACCTCTGATCCTTACCAATTGCATAACCCTAGGCAAGTTATTGTAGCAGCAAGCACCCTGGCATACCCAGGATGGCTGTTAGCACAGGTTCTTTGCTCTGCATTTTTTTAAAGGAAAGCAACTCTAAAAGGGGTTAGCAATCTGATTTTAATCAAACATACATCATTTACCTAGTTCAGGGGGGAAAGTCAGCACCCTGAACTTCAGAGGATACAAACAGAAGTTATAAGCAGACAAAAATAGAGACAGAAAATAACACAATTAAGCAGACAGGGCTTCCAACTGTCTGACCATTACATCCATACCTAGTTACTCACTAGAGAGAGAAGCACCAACATCTGAGGTTTCAAAGCCAGGGGTTCAATGGCTGCCCAGAGTCTCATCTGGCCAAATCACACAACTCTTCCCATGAGTGAGCCCCAAAGCAAAACCTCATCTCAGGGTATATATAACCTTCTCCAGGGTCAGAGAACATCACAACTCTCATGACTCACTGTCCAATCACAAAGTAACAAGATGTAGGTGTTCCTAAAAAACAAGCCTTCCACCACAGGCTCCATGTGACCACATTCAGCCTATTAGGGGGCAGTGTATATTTTCAAATCAGGGAAGGTTCTCAAATTCACCTAAGCCTGTCAAGGGACCAAGGGGCAGAGAAGATCTTCAAATTGCCATGATCATTACATTTATTTCACCTTTATATGCCTCAGACAATTCTCTAGATATTAAGCCCTAAAAGTCATAGATAGTTTGTGATCTGCCAAAATGGAAGGAGCTTCTCATATTACCTTTTTCACAGATTCTTCCAATATTCATAACTCTTCTTAGGCAGATAGGTCCACCACTGGGCTTAGCTCTACAAACTAAATGACATCTAGTGTCATCAATTGTAAGAAGTGAACTTCAACGTGTACAAGGGGGTTAGAATGAGAAAGGGGTAGGGAAGTGTTTAAGATATGAACCCAGAAAACACCTTCTTACAGAGTGATGATTCTCAATTTAGAAAAAACTATTGTTAGTATGAAATTATACCTTTGGTATATTTCACCCTAGTCCCTTATCTTGCATCATTGCATTTATTCATTAACAAATAATCTCCTAGCTTTAGATGAAATGAAATTCTAGACAATTACAGAATCAGAATGTTGACTGCAGATTGTTCAACTCAGAGACATTTAATTTCCATCTCAGTTGTCTCTGGAGTTTCAAGAACTGCTTTTGAAATCTGAATAGCATCAGCTTTTCTTCCTTGATGCTGAAGTGGCAAAATAGATAGCAATGGGCAGTGAATAAAAATAGCATGTACCCAACTTCTCAAAAGGGAAAGATTTAATTACACCTGTGATGCTTATTGGCACATCAAGGAAAGTCATCTCTTTAAAAGCTGACCCTAATTATAGAAGGCTTTAGGAGATGTCTTTTGTACTGCAATGCCAGGTGTCATATACATCTTTCTTTTTGACCTCATTCTGGCAAATTATATTGGAGAGAGGAATAAATAATGCCCCTGTACATTGATTTATGGGAACTCGGGAGAAATAGTTCTATCAACAAATTCCAGGAAACCTCCAGGCCCCAGTCACAAGATCAAAGGTGGCTGTATCTTATTATTCGTCACCAAGCCGAACTGGAGACTGATTACAGCAGGGCTCACTTCCTTAACGTCATCACTTTAGTGGAGTTCAATGTTCTTTCATCCCTATGGATCTGTATTCAAACATCATACACAATTGTCTGCCAAAAGTCAGCCAACTGCTCGTTTCAGAAGCCTGGACCTAGAAAGCAGAGCAAAACATGTAAGGATGAGCAGCTACAAAAACAAGGCCTGCACAGCTCTAGGCAAAAAAACCCTGAAGCTAACTCCAGGCTTTATTTGGAACAGGTGCAACTCTTCCACAGAACATACTGGCCTTGCTCTTTTTCTTCTTTGGTAATGGTTTCAACAACTGCTTCTTCAGCTATAATTTTGGTTTCTCCAAGATGACAAGACTATGATCTTACTTCTGCCTTCTTGCCCTCACTGCCTTCATCTGTTAGGACAATATAGAAGAAAAAATCCTGCTTACTTCTATGTTGAACCTTAATCCACATCTACACAAAATACTAAATACATTCTCTCAGCTGAAGAAATCAAGGAAATTTAAGATAGAGAGCAACAAAATCTGAAATCCAATACAATTAGTACTTATTCAGAGACTATTATGCGTGCAGAATTACCCATGCTCCATAGAAGATATCACAACAATACTTTACATATTCCCTTCTATCAATCTAAAATCTTTCTGGGCAACACTTACACCAATGAAACTTTCAATGGCAATGCAAGGCAGTAAGTGATGAAGAAAGAACATACTAGGGACAATGTACACAAAGGTACTAGACAGATCCAGGAAGAGAAAGGTCAGTCCAGGATAGGATTCTGGGAAAGTGTGCTAGTAGAATAGGTAAGTAGAGAAGAGAGGGCAGGAATTATGGGTAAAGAGAACAGCATGCTAGTAGACACATAAATTGGAAATAAGGATGGTAGTAAGAGCACAGTGAGAAAATTAGTTGGACTAGAACTATAATAAACTATTTGCAGTTCACTTGAGACAGATTAGGGAAATAAAATTAAAGAATTAGGTAACTATTCCAAAACTGATGGCATTTCCTACTTTTCAACCAGCACAAATTACTATTCATCCTACCTGGTCTCTCTGTCTTTAGTAATTTGTCAAGAAACCATTGTTCACATTCTGTTCTGTTTTAATATACTTCAAATATTCAGCAGAAAAGAGTCGTGGTCTTTTAAGATGAAAATCTGTAGCAGAGGCAAGACCATGCAAAATGAAAACAAATCTGCTAGGACAGTAAATATATGGATAGTCTTTGGTAACTTAAGGCAAACTTACTGTCTTTAAAGAGCAAGTACTTAGAACAGAAAATTCAAGATAACTACATAGTTTTCTCTTGTCTGGAAAAGGTTTATTACTGATTTATCACTAACTAGAGACAGGAAGTTCCCTGCCTATGTGTAGCAGAAGAATTGATTGTCTGAATGCAGACTGAAGCCTGGTTGAAGGTGATAGGTTAAAAGGGTCTTCAGAACAACTCCATACCTGTACTAGATTAATCTGAGTGAGCAGGGCAAGCTCAGGAGTGAGCCAGAAATATCAACTTAATGGGAAAAAGCAGAAATAAAAACCTAAGTTGATTGGAGGAGATACTTTAAGATGCAGACTTAAGGAACTAAGATAGAGAAACAAGAACCATCAGAATGGTGCAGACAAGGATCAAAACTAGAGAGAAACTGTAAGACAGTATGGAAAGTTAGATTATTGTGGAAACATGCTGAAAATGAGTACCATTATTTATTTATTTTTGGAGAAGTAATGCAAAACTAATCTTATTTCCTTTCTTGAAAGGATAATTAGAATACACACAGAGTAAATCTAGAATCCAGCAAAGCATTTGTCAAAGTTTGTCCTCCTTTCCTTGTGGACGAGATCGAAAAACATGGAGTAAGCAATAGTCAAGTTAGATGGATTCAGGACTGATTGAATGACAGAAAGCAATAAGTAATCAATAACAGGTCAGCTTGGATGGATGTCTCCAATGGAGTTCTCCAGAAATCTGTCTTTAGCCATAAGTACAATATTTTTTTAACATAGTCAACATTTTTATCAGAATGAGGACATGTTCATCAACTTGGCAGGTAGCATAGAGTTAGTAGAGAAACTAACATGTTGGAAGAAGGAGTCAGGATCCAAAAAGATTTTGACAGATTATGAAAATGGACTAAGTTATATGAGATGAAATGTATCAATGATCAATTTAAAGTTTTACACTTGGACAGAAAAAAACAGTATAGGATGAGAGATATTTTACTAGCTAACATTTTCTGCAAAAAAAATAATAATAATAATGCATGGAAGCTTCAAGTGAGTCAACAGTTTGATACAGCTGCCAAAAAAAGTCAATGCTGTTATTAAGAGAGTAAAAATGTCCATAATGAGGGATGTAATTGCTCCTTTTTCAGATCATATCTTGAATATATAACTGAGTTCTCAGTGACACATTTTAGGGGGGGAAATATCAACAACGTGGAGGGTATTCAGTATATGATGATGGTGAAGGAACTGGAGATGTTCAGCCTATAGGAAAGGGAAAAAAAAAGACTGTGGATATGATACCTCTGTTTAGTTACTTGAAAAGTTTATAGATAGGAGAACAATAAGACTAGCTTTGCTTGACCTCTTACAACAGCATTATAAATATGGAGGGTTGTAAAGTTACAGAGAAGCAAATTTTAACTTGACATGGGGTGGGAGTGGAGGTAACTTTCTAAATGTTAGAGTTGTCCAAAAGCAGAATGGGATTCCTTTGGAAACAATGAACTATGTCTATCTGGAAATTTTCGAGTAGTGGATAACTGACTACCTGTCAGTGATGTCATAGAAAGGATTTTTCTCTGGAATCTGATGTCCCATTCAGTGCTGGGGTTTGGTTATTTTCTCGGGACTAGAAATAAAATAGAGCTGAATTAAATAGCAAATAACAAGAGTTGAAATAAAGATATTCCACTATACTTACATTTCTTTCTAAATTGTTATCCTTCCTAAAATGTGCATGTGAAAATGTTAGTAATTGTTAATAATTTATTATTTTAACCAATTTCTTATTTATAAAATGGTATACTTGACTATGGTGAACACTAATCCATGCTTTCATTTAACTTCAATGCAGGGAAACTCTATCTGATTCAGAATACAACCATATGTAATCATCACTGTGTATGTGTGTGTATGTGTATACACACATATACATACATATCTCTTAATGCATATAAATATTTATAAAAATATATACATATATGAATATATGCATGCCTATGTACATATACATATATCCATATGCATATATACATACATACATACCTACACACATATACACACACCCACTTCTTTGTTCAACACCTTTGGTCAGGCTATTTATCTCCTGGAATTCCTTTGATTCCTTCATTCTCAAAAAAAAACAGTCTCAGCACTCCCCTTTTTTGACAAGACCCTTCTTACTAACCACAATCTATCATGATCACTTCCTAAGTACATTAGTCCTTAGTATTCATGTATATAGTTTCTATTCAGGCTATCTGGTAGAAGTCTTAAAAAAAAAAAAAACAGGACAATGAGGAAGCTGTCTAAGAATCCCTACATTTAAGGGACTGATTTCTGAAACATAATTTAGTGAGGGAGCTAGTCAGTTCATGTCTTTGACTATCCAAGCCTAAGGGAAATGAAATTGATTTCTTTTTTTTAAGAATTATTCATTGTTGACTGCTGGATGAATGAGTGAATCACAATTCCAAGGGAGAAAAAGTAAAGGAGATGAGCCACAACCAGTTCAATGAACTCCTAAAGAATCTGGGAAAGGCAAAGTTGTTGCAGAGGAGACATGAAATGAATACTAGTCAAAAATCAAAGAAACTTCATTGTAGTTTTCATCAAGGCTTACTCTATTCTCCTCTTTAGTACTTTCCTCTAAATATAACACAGAGAGAATAAAACTTGTAGGAAACACATTTATAAGCCAAAGAGTAGTAACTAAAATATAATAGGACTTTAATAAATGTTCAATGAATTGATAGATGGTATAGGAAACTGGAGGCAATAGGATGGGGGCTACCTTTAGGGGACACACCATTCATTTATTACAACTGTTCTGTACCATTTAGTGCTAGAGACTAACAAATTCAGAGATTTATGTTTCTGTCCCTCAGGGTAGTTCTAGGATAATTCAAAGACTATCATGGAAGAGAATGAATATGGAAATAATTATAATGCAAAATGATAGGGGGTGTTTTCTTCTTAAGTTTTCATATCACCAGGGCCTACAACATATAAAAACACTTAATAAAAATTTATTGATTCCTTGATTGAATAAGATGCTTTGAGAAAGTACTATGGGGAGAAATCACTTTCTTCTGGGGGATCAAGACCAACTTCGTGGAGAGGGTGACATATAAGCTGTACCTTGAAGCATAGGCAGAATTTAATAGAAAGATGTTGGATAAAAGAATTCTGGACACAGGGAAGGTTGTAACCCAAGACATAGAGGTAGGGAAGTGAGAAATTCTTGCCTGGAGTTTAGAGCTTATTAAGTGAGATGACACTAAACATTCAGGTTGCAGGTTGGTCACAGATAGTGGAGGTCTGGAATGTTAACCTAATTTCATAGTGTTTAGAGAATCAAACTCACATCTTCTAGTATGATGAAACAGTACTCTTTCCCCAACTGTTTATGCAACACCAACACTTGCACTATAAGGACCTAATTTAGGCAGAATGTCTGGAGCACCAGCTAGGAGCTAGAGTACGTACAAATTTAGATATTCTTAGTTGCTGGGGAAGAGTTCTCAAAACCAAGGACAACGTATCTGAGTACTTGCTTCTGAGCTAGTTCACACGAGAGCACTCAGAGAAAGAAAAGATGTATCTTTTGGTGATCAAGAATGAACTGTTAGAGCTGATTAATTCAGTTGCACAGATAGATGGTCTAGACAAATGAGGCAATTAGGTAGTAGCAATAAGACATTTGATTATCAGACGCATAGCTGAGTTTGTGAAAATGATGAAAACTACATCATGACATGTATCCATTGAAAAGGTGGTGGTCAGGAGGTTTGTAAAGCCATGAATGAGCATATATGTACATATACATATATATGTAATATACATATACAAATATATACACACATATATGTGAACATATGTATACATACTTACTAAAGACAGAGAGTAGTATAAAAGGAGTTCATATTTAGATTGTGATACCAAAAACAAACATAAGGCCTCCAGATTGACATACTCAAAGATACTGCAAAAGGAGTATAGAAAAAAAGTGCTCTAAAATTTCATGTGGATGTGCCATTCACAATGGCACAAACATCTCTGATGTTGGGTAATTGACCTGGTCCAAAATGGAACCTGTAGAGGAAGAAATATAATTAAATTTCTGAGAAAGGGAGAGGTATAATACACTAAATTTAGAATAGGATAAATTATCTCACATAAAAGAGACAAGAAAGAGTGTTTACAATGGAGGAGAAGATAGAGGAGGCAATGTATTATACCTTTCTCTTTCACTTTCTCCCAGTGCACATTCCTCTTTCTCACCTCTAAATTTTATTTTTTAAGATATCATCCCATCATATTCAACTCACAGCTGTGCCATTTCTAACTGTCCTAATAATGAGTCTTCTGTAGACTCTGGCACTGCAGATTTTGTTTTAGAACATTATTTAAAGGTCTTTGGAGGGATTTGGGGGACAGCTCAGGAGTATCCTGCCTTTTCTCCACCATCTTGGCTCTGTCCTCCATTGTCTAATTTTAGAAAAGGAGTGATGATAATGTGTCTGTTAAAGAGAGAAAATATGAAATGACATTTAAGTAAATTTTTTTTGGAAATCTGGGAACTAGCAATAAAGTAATAATTAGGAATCCTTGAATTCATAATAAATGAGAATTTCAGATTCTTTAAAGTTTTTGAGTCCCCTTTCAAAGTGGTTCATCAGACCAGGCCTTATCAGTGGAACTACTAAAGAGGAACTGAAAGAGGACTTGAGTGGAAGATCATATTAACACATTTTTATTAAATAAAAATTTGTGCATAGAAATGTATAGAATTTTCCTAATCAAATAAAATTTTATGTGTTTTTTACTTGGGTGTTCCTTCACAGATACTGCCACATTTTCTTCTATATATCTGTCCTACCATCTTCCAGATGTTCTAGCCTCTTATATTGTGTTAGTTGTTTTCATCTCTCTTAAAATATAGGATCCCTGCTTTTTAAGCCCTGAAAACAATTCAGCGGTCATAACTGTGAAAAAAATTGAAGCAAGTTTCTTTGATAAAGTCTTCATCTCTCAAATATGTAGAGAAATGAGTCAAATTTATAAAAACAAGAGCCATTCCCTGATTGATCTATGATCCAAAAATATGAAGTCAGTTTTCAGATGAAGTAATCAAAGCTATCTATAGCCATAAGAAAAGGTGTTCTAAATCACTAATTGGAGAAATGCAAATTAAAACAATATTGAATTACTACTTCACACCTATTAGATTGACTAATAGGACAGAAAAGGAAGGTGACAAATGTTGGAGGGGATGTGGGAAATTTGAGACACTAATGCACTGTGCAGTTGTGAACTGATTCAACCATTATTTAGAGTAATTTGGAACTATGCTCAAATATATATATAGTAGCTCTTTTCTGGTGGAAAGGAATTGGAAATTGAGGAGATGCCCATCAATTGGAGAATGAACAAACAATTTGTGTTGTATGATTGTAATGGAATGCTACTGTGCTATAAGATGAGCTAGAAGCTCTCAGAAAAACCTGGAAAGGCTTATATGAACTGATGTGAAATGAGTAAAACCAGAAGAATGCTGTACACAGTAACAATATTGTGAGATGATAGACCATGAACAACTGAGATACTCTCAGCAATACAATGATAGAAGACAACTCTGAAAGACTTCACAATAAAAAAATGCTATCCATCCCCTGAGGAAGAACTGATAGAATTGAAATACAGATTGAAGCATACTTTTTTTAAAATTTATTTTTCTTGAGTTTTTATTTTGGTCTATGTTTTCTCTTACAACATTACTAATATGGAAACATTTTTGCATGATTACACGTGTATAACCTATATCAAATTGCTTGCCTTCTCAATGAGGGGGGGGAGGTGGAAAGGGAGTGAGAGAATTTGAAACTCAATTTTAAAAACGAATGTTAAAAATCTTTCTTCTTCACATGTGATTGGGGGAAAATAAAATGTTATATTAAATTAAAATAAAATTAGGCAACTGTAGTTACATATGTATGTATGTATATATGCATGTATGTATGTATGTATTTCTCTCCCCCTCTTGTGAGTGTGTTAAATTCAATCAGGTTAAGATCATTAGTACAATGTGGTTCATGAAAGGATATTTTAAATTTAGCTCTTTTCTATTACATAGAACACTGTGATGTTTTTATTTTCCCTATGAGTTCTATTTTTTCTTGTTCTAGTTATCAGTTATTCGTCCCTCTCAAAAACCTTGTCTCTTCATCCTATCTTAATATATTCTGCAAAAGTAAAGGTTACAATTTAGAAATTTAAAAATTAAAGCTAAAATCATACTGGCCTGGATTAATTCTGTACGTTCCCCAAATCACTTTCAGTTTCATCATCATAGTGAAGTAATCTCCGGTATTATCATATTGCCATACTTCAATATTTCAAGGATGATTTTCTTGTAGTGGGTATTCACTCCACCAAAACTGGTTACATCTCTTCATGTACTATCATGTACTATCATGTACTTCATGTACTTCATGTACTATCTTCAGGAATTACTGGTGACCAAAATTCACCATCTTATGGTCAACCTTCTAGCATCTCTAAAATTAACTCCTTTCAACCACTTCTGTATTAATATTTGGGGACTTACCAGCTTGGTAGGAACTGCAAGTATTTGACTCAGCTGAAAAAATCTTGGGAACTTGTGGTTTCCTTTATGCCATGAGGAGGTATGATAGTCATTTTGGTAAGTTCTGGGCTATCTGCCTTGAAGGAAGTCCCACTTCACTAAAGACCCTTCAAATTCTATTTCTTCCCATGAAATCCTAGGTCAAATTTATTTAGAGGGGAGTGATTCTTAGAGAATATGACACCTGGACTTGTTCAGTCACATGGAAATGTCGGACTGGAGAGAAATCATATCCCTACCCCTCAGATATTAGTACTGGGACAAGGCCTTGGTCACTACAATCTAGTGACAACTCTGACTATAGAATAACACCTAGCTCATTAAGAACAGGAAATGAAATAAAAACTGCATAGCTATCTTAAAAAAAAAATACCATTGGGAACTTCAAGAGCAGAAGATACCTCTACCAAGAACCCAGGTGAGGAGAAGAGTCCTCAAAGTATGATGGGTAGAAGAAAATGAGTAAGGCAAAAAGAATCTGAGAGTAATCCTGCTACAGAAACATCCAATATAGTTTCTTTTTAGAAATTATTATGGTACTTTGAACAGGAGAGGGACAGAAGTGTCACGTAAAAAATACTATAATATCCCCAAGAACTCTAAATAACTTTTAAATAGATATTGTAATGTGGTTAAATCCTGGTCATACCAAGAGGTAAACAACTCCTCTACCCCTCCTCAAAAAAAAAATGTTTCTACTTTTTGATCTGGCCACATCATGTCCATAGTTATTTTTTTGTTTTGTTTTTAATAAAGTTTCCTTTATGAACAGAGTAATAAAGTTTAGTAAAGTTATACTTTTTTGATGGAAGTGATAAAGGAAATACAAAGCTAATAATAAAAAGTGCCTTTCAAGGGCTCTTTCTGTAGAAGTTGTCAAATACTAACTCTTTACTCTGAAACTAAAATGTCCTTCTCTGTCCATCTCTTACTTATTCGAGGAACTTCCTTGGGAAGCCTTTAAAAAGAGGTCTCAACTTTTAAGATATTCTCTGAGCATGTGTTAGATTATATAATTTTAATAATAGAAGGTAGTTTGGATTACTCCTGCGGCTCCATTTTTCAAAGAAGGAAACTTGAGTCCAAGAAAAGTGAAGTGAATTACCCAAGGGCATACAGCAACTTGGAATTGGAGCTGGGCCTTGGTCTCAGTAAGCCCATTAAATCTTTCTACTCATTCAATCTATTTCACATGAAATTCTCCCTCCTAAAAACTCTTGTTGTCTAAGTTTGCCTGTATGTTACTTCCTCTTTGATAAGATTTAGACCCTTGAGGGCAGAAATATGTCTTATACTTCTTTTGTATTCATCATTGCAACTGTAAGAGTGCTAAGCATGTAAAAGATGCTCAATCAATATTTGTTGAATTTAATTGAAATTGACAAGCAGTAGAATATTGTGATTAAAAACAGAGAGTATAAATGGAAGAACTAAATATCATTACTCTTCAAAGTCTCAATTTAAAATGTGGCTGTTGGATTTAGCAACATTTAGTCATATTATTTTCATATGCTTCCTATGGGATTAAAGAACTTTAAGTGTCATGAAGAAAAATGCCCCATCTAATAATAAAGAACTATGGAATATAGTTCACTTGACTGATTGTCCCTTATGGCTTGTATACCAAGGCAGCTTGAAAAAAAAAATAGAATGATTGCCAGATCTGACTTTCAAATCAAGGACACTTTCATTTTGAGCTCAATCAATTATTTCAAATTCCCCTCAAGTTTATTCTGATGAAGAAAGGAAACATTGAGGCACAGAGAATAACTTTTAGATGTAAGGGAATTTAGTTACAAGCTAGCTCTTTCATTATATGGATAAGGGGACTAGTGACCCAACACATTAAATGAGAAGCTGTGTGGCATAGGAGAAAAAGTAATGGATTTAGAAACAAAAGATTGATGTTTGATTGAGGAGTTTAGTACTTATTAGCTGTGTGACCCTGAGGAAGTCATTTAATGTCTCTGTTTCAGAGTTATATCTAAGGGTATAAAATGAGAACAATTAAACTTCCACAAAACCTACTATAATGCCTCACCATGGCATTGAAATGACCCTGATTTCTTACAGGTTACACCAGCAGAGCAGAGGCTTTGAAATGATTGACTATATTGTAAAGGGTTTAGGGTATTATGCAAGCAACCTGTGTCTACTTTCTGGAAGTTAGGGTGGATAAATAGAGATAGGATCATCACCAGTAGACTAGCCACATGGTGATGAACTCCTTGTATGTGTTCCAGGGGTGGGGAACGTATGGCTTTGAGGCCACACATGGCTCTCTAGGTCTTCAAGTGCAACCCTTTGAATCCAAACTTCACAAAACAAATCTCCATAATAAAATGATTTGTTCTGTAAAACTTGGACTCTATCTAAAGGTTGTACCCAAGGGCCTAGAAGGCCACATGTGGCCTCGAGGTCACAGGTTCACCACCCCTGTTTTAAGCCATGAAACAAAGAGAAATACAAAATTGTTTCCAGTTCTCTGGATCCCTCTTCTGCAGTTATACTGGGAGGATGGAAAGTAGAGAAAAGGGAGAAGGAGGTGTTAAGACTCACAGTTTTCAGATCGTCTATAAATATTAATTTAACTACTGGTACTCTAAATGTGCGATCCTTGTCCAATGATCAATGAGTAGGACACATGATAAGAGAAACAAATTATAACCATCTAGACATTTCTCACCATAAAGAAAATCAGAAGCCCAAAATGCAGTTGCAACTAAATGGAAAGATGGCTCTTAGGTTCTCTGAGGAAAGGCAAATACAGATACAGAACTAGTGATGTTGATTTGATTTTGCTTTCAGAGGCTAAAAGAACTAGATTTCTTGGAATATTTGGTAATGTTATTTCCTAGTACTCATAATGAACATTTATAAAAACAATTATGAATGGGATTATAACTTATAGGCACATAGCTATTGGAAAAGCAGAGAAATTAAGCCATGAATTTGACAAGATCCTTCAAATTAAATTCACAAATACTTTAATATTGAATAACTTCAGTGTAAAAGTGAGCATAAATAAGGTAGAATGGTAAAAAAGTCTTTTCAAAATTGCTCAGAATTTAAAAAAAAACAAAAGCTGGAGTTCTGTAGTCTACATAGTAAACTCAAATTTACTTATCATGAATAGTTTCTTTAATAAGAGCTCCAGAAAGGACTGGACATGGAAGGTACTGAATAGCAATGAGCACAAATATAAGCTGATTATACCTTAATCAAGAAGAAAGGCTGGTTTTAGTTGTGGGCATCACTTCTGAATCAGATGTCTATACATACTCAGACTATCAACTTGTTAGAACAAAGATTAAAATCAATACCAAATAGGAGAATAAAAACAAGAATAAAAAACAGCACGGAATAACTTCAGTGCCTAGGGATATTTAATTGATGTAAGTCAGGCACCACAGTTAAGAGAACAAAAGAACCTAGATGTCCTCAGAAACAAAGATTTGATATCCTTGACAGGCTGAGTTAAAGGCAACTCAGGGATACACTTATTTAGAATATACACATTTTGAAAATCTTACGGAGGAGGAGGATTGAAAATAATGAGCATAATCTTTTATGCTTCTGATTCTCATACAAATGTGAGATGCAATAGAATGAAAAAAGTTACTGAAAGTTTACTGGGACAATCAATTAAATCAGATCATACCACCACCATTTAAGAATTAGTCCAAAGCTAGTACATGAACAGAGGAAAAATGGAAAAACTCTATAAATACTTCTATAGCAAACTTTTTCTTCATCAATGACAACAGAGTTATTACTACATTTGGTTTCTAAAATCACAGTTGTTGATGTGCTAAATAAGGAAGTAGAAATGGCTTTTAAGCAAACTGAGGAAGAGCAGGTGTAGTGATCCAAGTATATGCAGAGGAAGTCTGTGATAAAAGATGCAAACTTTTGAGAGCATTGATTCCAAAGACATCTTAAAGAGGGGAGGTTAGTAAATGCTTCAAACGGCTCTCTCTGTTTTTATCAAAACAAGATAATGGAGAAATTATCAATGTCTACTGGACCATATGACTATTTTCTCATTTTGACAAAATTTTAATGAGAATAATCTACATACACATCAAGGAGTTCTTGATAAAGCCATAAGAAGAAAAACAGAGGGTTTTTTTGGGTTTTGTTGTTGTTGTTTTTTTTTAACAATTGCTACTTTGCAGCAACAAATACTTATGGTCACACAATTGGTTGAAAGCAACAAAGAATAACAAACCACATTATGGTTATTTGTTGATTTTGAAAAAGGAAAACATCTGATATGGTTGGGGTAAAACACTGCCATTCCCAAACAAGATTCTTCATACGTATACTAAATTTTAAAAATCAACAAGTAATTTTAAAGAACCTACTATGTGCGTTGCACTGTTCTAGTAGCTAGGGGAAAACACAAATTTGAGATAGACCCTTCCCTTGAAGGATTTATGCTCTACTACAAATAAGAGAGAAAGCCCAATTAATGCAAATAATGAGTTCTGTGACCTATTCCAATGTCCCCGCAATGTAATGCCATAAATAATGCATTACAGAAGAATCCAATGTCCAATGACATTTTAATGCCTGTGCTAGCAGTGACTGAGTGTGAAATACATACCACTTATCTCTTGGTTTGATTTACCCTCCCAACTTTCTCCATCATTAGAAATCCTAAGTTCCCAGAGACAGAACACCACCACATGGTTATTACATTCAAACTATTTTAGGGACCTCACAGTAGCCCTGTTGAGGTGAATACACTTTCTTTATTCTCCCTTCTAGCTCCTGAGTTCCCACTCAATATGTTTTCTATTTCTGCAATGAACTACTCACAATAATTATATATTTATATTTTTAACATGACCATTAAATAATAAGATAAAAGAAGAATAATACAATAAGAACTAATATATTAAAACTAAAATATAAATAATAAGAGATATCACAATACACATACAAATCTAGCTCACACTCTTCCACTAATGTACTTTATAGCTATGGTAAAGAGTGACACTCATTTTTTTCCAAACCTCTAGACTTCAGGCTTCCGTGTTCTTGATCTATTCGGTACCATCTACATCACACAAAACTTCTGTTTACGCCAGACTGTTGATTATCAACACACTTTGGGAAAATCCTCTACTGGAACAGTCTTTAAAGCCCTTTCAATCAGAAATAGCAATAATAATTGTAAGGATAACTACCATTTATGTAGTATTTACTATGAACCAGATACTGTGCTAAGCATTTCATCTCATTTATTCCTCACAATAAGTCTGGGAGGTAAGCATTATTGTCCCCATTTTAGACATGAGGAAACTACGGCAAAAAAGATTTAATTGACTAGCCCAAGGTCATACAGGTAACCTGAGGTCCTATTTGAATTCAGGTCTTACTATTTCCAAGTCTGGGGCTAAATCATTGCATCACCCCCGCCTAAAAAAAAAAAACAACTTTTGTTTTTCCTTCTCCTGATGTTGCTACAATGACTCTTACCGGCCTCCCACCAGCCTCTGTTCAATGGCTCAATTGAGAAACTCCTGACTGTCATATGCGTTTGACTTGAGAACTCATAACTCCCCCAAATCATCTCATGAAATCGGCAGTACAATCTGTCTCCATTCTCCAGGCATTTTCACTAGTTATCTGCCATGTCTGGAAAGCTCTACTTTCTCTAACTCCTGGCTTCCTTGGGTTCCTACAAGTCCCATCTAAAATCCCTTAGAAATCCTAGAAACTCTTTCCCAGTCCTTTTCAATTCTAGCGCCTTCCCTCTATTGATTATTCCAAATTTATCCCATATATAGCTTGTTTATACATGGTTATTTGCCAGTCGTCTCTCATCAGACTGGGAGCTCTTTGGCAGCAGGGACTGCCCTTTATAGTGCTTGGTGCTTAGTAGATATTTAATAGATGTTAACTGACTATGATGGAAATTAACAATCCCATTCTTTGAGAAAAAGAAGAGACAGAGAACCAATAGACTTTATCATCTACTAAGAAGGCCCTTGGTGGTACAGAGGATTGAGAACTGGGGTCCGTATCTAGAAAGCTTTATCTTTGTGAATTCAAATCTGACCTTGGACACTTACTAACTATGTGACTCCAAGGAAGTAACTTACCCCTGTTTACTGTAGTTCCTCATCTGCAGAAATGAGCTGAAGGAAGTGGAAGACCACTCCAGTATCCTTGCCAAGAAAACCCCAAATGGGTCATGAAGAGTTGAACTGCACTAAACAACAACAACCTGAGATACTCTTATCTAAACTAACCTCATGACCTCCAGGCCTTGCCTTTTGCTCCACTGCTGCAGCGATGGTACTTTCCAACTTTTTATCTGCCAGGCAGTTCAATTTTCTTTTATGTGTTAATTCTCTCAATTAGCGTGTGTGCACTACTTGAGAGCAGGGATTGTCTATTTTTTTTTCCCTTTTCCCATTCATTGGCACATTGGTAGTGTCTAATTTATTTATCTATCAATCTATCTATGTGTCTGTCTGTCTGTCTGTCTGTTTGTTTGTTCAGACGTCCATTTGTCCATCCATTCTTCCTTGGAAACCAGTCAGGCTCATCCATATGTGCACAATGGTTTGATTAAATTGATACTGACCATCACAATTGCCTTTACAAGTTCTACAGTATTCAGGATAGTATAACTCTCTGATTATCTAGGTTGTCTTAGATGGATACCTTCATGTCTGCTAGTGGGACTGCTTCATAACTTGAAATGGCATAACTCACGGAGGAAATTTCCTCAGGATATGGAAAACTTTTGTCTGATAATGGACTAATTTTTTCTGCCAATGATGATAGATTATTGAACCTACCATAATGTCATTATGACAAAACAAGCAAGGATTTCCACTCTGTTAATGTGCATGGTGCCTCTCATACATGGCATGTGGGCCATGAGCCAATTAAGACTTTTCCATTTTCTAAGGTGACTTGCTCACCCCAATCTGTTCTCACATTGGCAGGCCAAGTCACCCAAAGAAGAAAATTCACTGTGTGGTAACATTTTCAAACTCTTGGGGATCTAGAAGTAACATTACTATGGATAATACACTTACTACTTTAGTTCTTAAGCTTCCACCAGTGTGCTTCCATTTATAAAACCAGCTTCTCACTGTGATGATGCTATTAGATCTTAAAAATAACCATTTATTTAACTATAAAGAAGAAACATTAATAATTAATATACCTCAGATACACAATGTAAGGCAAATACAGGAATAACAAGTACATCAAAATCCACGTATAAACCTGAGTTATACTCTCCAACCAATAAACTAATTATCTACAGGGAATGGGCACATACAGAAGTTCAACAGAAAAATACATAAATTAGGATAACTCATGTTATAGGAAGAATTCACAACTTTGGAATTTATTGGCTGTGATGTCATTGATTCTTTCAGAAACATTTGCTCCACATAAAGCTACTTCTCTAATAAATGTCTCCATTCTGATCCTCAGATAGGCACTGTCCAGCTGGACAAATACTCTACCTTTAGGTGAAAAGAGTGACAAGTTCTTTTAACCTACACTCATCATTAAAAGGATGCTAAGAAAACATTAAACTCTCTATTTACCTAGCTTTGAGCTGGAGAAACTATAAAGCTCATCAGAGTATCTCTCACTTGAACTACAAATAAGCTCAGCCAACTTACTAGGCACTCACTAAGATGCAACAATCAATCAGCTTTTTTGGGGGGGGAAAGAAATAAAATTCTCAAAACTGCTATAAAGACTGTCTTTTCATTTTCTGCTTTTTCCTCTCAAATTGGAGAGAGCAACAGAGTAATAGGCAATTCCAAAAGACTTCATCTTACTCATGTAAATGCCATGTACTCACATTCAATGGCACCTTACTCACTGTAAATGGTACGCAAGAACAATGACTGACAATTTGATTCTCCTCCAATGGTCTCCAGTGTCTCTTCGGCCAAATAGGAATTTCATAGGTAAAGCTTTCCGTTGACTGACTGCCTGACATTTCTTCACAAAGGAGCTTGAGTTTTGGCTCCTGCCGCTACTTCTCACTCCTGGTGCACTCTATACAAGTCACTTCAACTCTTCTTTGACCTTCACACTCAAAGCTTTAATCAAAACTTCCTGATCGTCAGAGACTGACTTTTCATTTACAAGGTAAAAACTCACCAAATCTCACCAATGAAGTTAAAGCCTTCTTTAATAAACCCATCATCTCCAAATAGTTTTTTATTTCTCACTGCATGTGATTTATCCTCTTATGTCTTAAAATAGTTGCATGCAAATGAGCTGAAGGACCGTAATATCCTAAATCTTCAACCATTATATGCTTTTCAAAGAAGCCCTCTCTAAGTCTATGTTTTTGACATGTTTCTTTATACTTGAATTTCATCACTTTTCAATAAGAAAAAATTAGTTCTTTTCAGTTCCTTTAAACCATCAAACTGTTGGCAAACAAAATTGGCATCACCCTATGTCTTTTACAAAGTGATTTAAATCCTTATATTTAAGACACTGTTCATTTCCTGTCTCTTGTTAAATCATCTTAATGACAACTTATCAGAAAATGGCATTTCCTTATAAAGAGATTTTAGTAGTTTTTATTAAATCACAGTTATTTTTCTATTTCTTTCAGACACCAAACTGTTCATCTATGAAAGAAGAAATCTTTTACTAGTTCATTTAATTATTTTCTTTATATTAAAGCACTTTTTCTTCCCCTTTCAAGACCAAACTGTGAAAGGTAATATCCTAAAGAAGCAATACTTTATATCATAAATTATACAAAATTATAAAGATTCCACTAACATATGGTAAGAAATTTGTTGGTCACCTATTAACTGGACATAAAGTTCATGAGTTAAAAAAGAGGATTTTTTTTTTTTACCATGTTGCTATGGTTTAATTTAATTTTTAAAAAAATGAAACATGAAATCCAAATCCCTGGGAGCTCTTGAAATCATCTATCCTAAACTGTTTATTACACAGATGAGGAAACTAGGCTCCAATAAATGGAACGAGTTGCCCAACATCATATAAACAATAAAGAGTTTGGCTAGAATTTGAACTCATTGGGTCATCTGACGCCAAGTCCATTGCTGTTTTCACAACAATACTTAGGCTTTGCATGTGTGTACTGCTTAAAAACCCACAAGGAGAGTGTGCCTAAGAGAATACAGAACTTCCTAATAATAGTTTACAATAGTCACCCCATTTGTGAGTCAGCAGTTGTAGAAAACAAAGGAAGTTCTAATGTGAGTAATGCAACAGAGGTCAATAAATACTTTAATATTATTGTATCACATATGAATTTCAAGAATAGGCCTTGGAGGCCATTCCCCTTCCAGTCTCACCCTTTTACCTGGCTCCTAACCTTGTTGAAGGATATTTATTTGATTTCTCTGTGACTCAGTTTCCTCATCTGAAAAAAAGGGAGAATGGAATGAGACAGCCTATGAGGGCCCTTGTAGCTCTAAATCCAAGATCCTCAGAAGAAGATTAAATTTGAATTTTGTATTGATGTGTGAATTTTGGTAGTTATTACTGAAATCAGGTCCCTGAAATACAGTCACTAGTGACATACTACCACTTAATGATATTAAAATTAAAAGCATCCTTGTGAATAATCGAGAGTAAAATATTCCCATTGTGCACAGGAGCCAAAGAAAGGCCAGTAAATTAGGGAGAATTTTTAAAATTGAAAGATAATTATTTCTTTACCATGTAGCTACAAAGCCAACATTGACAGGTTGTATTAACTGACAAAGGCTCTGAACCATCTGGAATGAAATCTGTCCCAGCTGATGACAGCACAGTATCTTTAGGAATGAGTCACAGATATTCTTCACAGATAATTGCTCAGTGGCACTGAACTTCAAGAGATCAAATAAAAACCTGAAGATAAACTCAGTGGTAGGTATTTGAGTAATGAAGCAACATAGACAACAAACTACAAAAGGGTCTGTATAAAGTAAAAGTCATATGGAGATCCTACTGACAAAAGCTGCCTACCGAGAAAGCTCATGAAAGATATAGCACTAAGCAGTAAATGCAAAAACTGATTATAATTATCTCAGGTTTACTTAGCCTAAAGTATATCAGCATGGTAAGCTGGCAGCGGGCTTCAGTTATTCACAAAAGACATCATTAAAAGCTGTCAATTTAATGGTAAATATCTAATGTTAAATGAGTTTCCAAAAAATTATTTATCCTAATGATTTCTAATATATTTGGTGTGTATGCCTAATAATGGGGCATGAAAATCCCGTAATAAAGTAGGAAATCCATTCAGAGGCCAATGAACAAGAAATGCTCATGATTTGTCTGATAATTTTAGAAGCCATATAAGGAAACGTGATCTGGGGATTCCCTGGTTTATATTTTATTGGAATGAACTGTAGTGAGAAGTACACAAAGATGTATTCACTTCAAAACTGGATTAGTCTGAGGGTTTCAGAAATGGGTTTTCTTGTGTCAATCTTCCCCTCTCTGAATCCATCCTGCACCTTGTACCAATTCAATTTAGCAAATGTTTATTGAGCAACCACTATATACAAGAATTTACTAGACTAATTCTTGCTCCTCCTCGCTTCACTTTTAATGACCTCTGCTCACTGATTTTTCCTACTCAAGTCCTACCCATTCATTAAGACCTAGTTCTAGCCCTCATCTTTCATTGAAGTGTTCTTCGGCTATCTCTAACGTTGTTTATATTACCTTTCTTTAAAATAGTGCAGCATTGTTCATAAACATAATGAAGCATTATGTTTATGAACATAATAATAAGTAATGCAGCATTGTTTGTAAACATAATTTAGCATTTGATTGCATATTTTCTTTTTCCACTTTTTTTTAATGTACTTTTAGTTTTTCTCTTTGACTACCTTACAAACTTCTACTTTGGAGTGATGTGAACATCTTTCATACCAGTGTAATACAAAGAGCAATGACCATGGAGTCACAAGAGTGGAATTTCTGGCCTGCTTCTTGAGAAAGACATTCCATTTCTCTGGGAATTAGTTTTCTTATATGTAAAATAAAGGTGTTGAACTAGAAAGTTCTAAGGCCCTTTCCAGCTCTAAAATTGAGATGCTATGATATTATATTCCTCCACAACACCTAACATAATGCCAAGGACACAGAAGTTGAACAACAAATGGTTCTTTAGTGACGGATTAATTTATTGGAATCCTTCTTTCTACTTATTTACTACTTCCTCCAACTTCCTCTTGAGATTAAAAGGAAGTCTGAATCAGAAATTGTCCAAGGGCAGTAGAGGGCAGTGGAAAACAATTATGACATGGAATGGCAGATATGGAAGCAAGGAGAATGAATTTGTATGCAAATAAATTTGTTTGCAAAGTACTTTTATATGTGCATTAATAAAAAGCCCCAAATCTCCTGGTAAGGAGGTTGAACATGAACCAAGGTTATTACAGAGAAAACTGCATTTAGAAGAAAGGAATAAAGACAGTTTTCCATTCCCTATTCCCTACTATGACTTCCTAAAACAGATAAAATATATATAATTGTTGAATATGATGTTATAATGAAGTTGTAAAGGGTATTTTGTTTGATTGACTAGGAAAAAAAAATTAAGCATGGTGAACAAGACAACACAGCACTATGTTTTTCCCATCATTTGGAAAAGCTCTACAGCCAGACATCTTGGCTAAAGGAAGAAGCTGACTCACAAGAAATCATAAATCTCTTAGTGATTACTTTCGAGATAATCACTTCTAAAAACCTAGGGAGAAAAAAGCAAGAAGTACACGAGATTGGAATGTCATATAAAGCCAGCATGCAGAAATATTTCAAATGTATGAACACTAATGGAAGATTTTAGGTTTGAACAAATCAGAAAGGCCTAAGTCCCATCATTCCAGACTGAGAAGATGGTATTTATGTTACCAAATTATATGATCCCCTGACAAACAATTCTTTTCTTACTAAAGGAGGAATTGTTTGTTATTATTAACATATACTTAAAGTGATTATAATATCATTATAGTATTATCACTTAGTTAATAGAGGTTCAATCTTAGAATCAAGAAGATCTGGGTTTAAATCCTAGTTCAGTGATCCAGGCTCTGTAAATTAGGGAAAGTTGCCAATCTGTATCACTGTGTGCATGTACGTCTATATGTGCTCTGTGTGTGTGTGTGTGTGTGTGTGTGTGTGTGTGCTGTAGGTATGTGTGTGTATTTGTGTACATCTGCATGTGTGTGTGGCAGGCACTTCCTGGAACTTATAAAATCACTGGCCTTGCTCCATCACCCACCCACCCACCCACCCCACAAACTGTAAAAGCAAAATAACAGTTAATTGTCATTACAATATTGTTGTTACTGTGTACAATGTTTGCCTAGTTCTGCTCACTTGTAAAGATAATCAACTGTGAAAGACTTAGCTATTCTGATCAATATGATGGTCTATGACAATTCTAAAGGATTCATGATGAAAAATGTTATTCATCCCCAGAGAGAGAACTGAAGTCTGAGTGCAGATGGAAGTCTATTCTCTTTCACTTCCTTTTTTTTTTCTTTTTCTTGCTCTCCCTTGCCCCAACATGGTGTTGTTGAGTGGTTTCAGTTATAACTCCATTCACGATTTTCTTGGCAAATTACTTGAATGACTTGTCATTGCCTTCTCCAGCTCATTTTATAGATGAGGAACTCAGGCAAACAATAGCTAGCATTTACATGTCACTTTAAGGTTTGCAAAAGGCTCTGCAAATGTTAATTAATTTTATCCTCACTAGGATGATGGAAAGTAAGTGCTATTATTATCCCCATTTCACAAATTGGGAAGCTGAGGGAGACAGAGGTTCAGTGATTTGCCCAGGGTAACACAGCCTGTAAGTGTTGGAAGTGAGATTTGAACTCAAGTCTTTCTGATTCTATTTCCAGTTCTCAATTCACAATGCCATTCTGCTGCTCTTACACAGCATTAAGATGGCCTCCAGAGAAAAGTGGATTTTTCCATTCCCTATTCAAAGGATTCTTCATACTGAAAAGAACCAACTTTACTCTGTAATCATCTCTCTGCTGTTATACCCATCTATTCACCACATACACTTGTCAGAGGACTTAAGAATTCAATGGCCTTGAGATTAGAGCAGCTTGACATTTTTATTTTGCAGTATTCAAACAGACAGCTCATAATATCTTTAAGTGGTTCACTGAGGCAGCAGTGCACTATTACAGGGATGGATTGCTCATTCTTTTGATAGATTGCTGGAGAAGGAAAAGAAATCTGTAGAAGATTTTTCAAAGGTTGCTATTTTTTCTGTGAAATCTGCTGTTGAAGAATTGCTGTTACTCTGTTGCTCAAGCGACTTAGAAATGGAAGCTGGCATCCTATTTCTGCCTGGGTTATGCCTGAGACTGAATAATCCTGCTATGCTTTTTGACTTTCCATCTTGCCTTTGTGACAGATGTTTTTCTAAAGATCATCTTTTATAAGTATATCTTCTGGTCTAGCACCTGGAAGCAGTGACCCCTTCAACAAATGATTATATCAGTGCTCTGAGAATAATAATACACTGTTAGGGCTAATCAACTTCTTTACCTTCCCATCACTCAGGTCAGGCTCAATTCTTGGAATCAGACTACCACCAACTTCATATATTTCATTAATAATTGATGGTTCTATTTTTTTTCTCATTTCTCTTTTAAGGTTGTTTTAATTTTCAACAAGCTTGGTAAGTGGTAGAGCCTGACTCATGGGTGTTATCTTCGGGTGGACTAAGGGTGAAAGCACAACAGTCTTTTCTAATGGCCTGTGAATATTTCATCTGGCATCAAATCCATTCTCAGTTTAATGATTCACAGCAAAATGTCAAAATTTACGCCTTTGGAGTGACATCTTTGAAGCAGTCACTCCATCACTGTCGGTAAAAATGCCCATTTATTTTCCCAGTTCCTAGAATGGAGATACTTCAGATGGACAGACTTACAGACTATTTTTAATAACATCAAACCTTTTTAATTTTTCCTCATTCAACAGATTCCAATGGTTCCCTATTACCTCCAGGATAAAATATAAAATCCTCTGTTTGGCTTTTAAAGCCCTTCATAACCTGATGTCTTCTTGTACTGACCTCCTTACTGTTCCTAAAACAAGACACTCCATCTTGAGTCCATAAATTTTCATTGGGTGTTTCCCTATCCTGGAATGCTACCCTCCTCATCTTAACCTCCTGGCTTCCCTGACTTCCTTCAACTATCAGCTAAAATCTTACTTAATGCAAAAAGCCTTTCTTGACCCCCTCTTAAAAATAGTGCTTTCCATCTGATATTAACTCCAACTTATCCTATATGTATTTTACTTGTGTAACAATGTTTATTATCCAGGACCATCTCCAGTTGTCCTCATCTATAATTTGACACTGGACCCAGGTGGCTCTGGAGGAGAAAGTAAGGGTGGTGACTTTACACAGCCTTCCCTCACCTAAAGCCAAATCACCGGCATGTCATGGCAACAACCTCCCTGTGATCATGGTCATCTTTGAGAACAAAAGACAAACAACAACATTGTTTATATGATGATTTCCCCATTAGATTACAAACTTCTTGAAAGCACACGCTTTTTTTTGCCTTTTTTTGGTAACACCAGTGCTCAGCACTGTGTCTGGCACTTAATAAGTGTGTTTGCTGACTTGACTTTACTGTAAATTAAGCATGATCAAGAAAATAGAAACTGGTGGAGATGTGAGACATGGTATCTGTTTCTATTTAGTTTCTACTAATCACAAACTATACTAAAATGCGGTAATCACGGACACACACACACACAATTGCAACCAATTAAAGATGCAAAGATTGACCAATGGAAAAGATTAAGTTCACAACATTCAGAACCAAATGGACCTAGTAGGCTAAGGTTCGATAAATGCAAAGGCAGCAATGATAGGGTAAGACCTCGTTATTTGATAAAAATTATTGGGAAAGCTGGACAACGGTATGGCAAAACTTAAATTTAGACTAAGACAAGATTTAGACTAATGTTAGATTTAGGCAACTAGCACTTATATCAGGAGAAGATCCAAATGGATATGTGATGTGTATACAAAAGGCCATATCATAAACAAATTAGAGAAACAAGAAAGAAATTATCCTTCAGATTTATGGATAGGCAAAGAGTTTGTGACCAAACAAGAAATAGAGAGGACTACAGAAGATAAAATAAACAAAATTGATTAAATAAAATTGAAAAGTTTTGTACAAATCCAGTATGGCTAAGATTCAAATGGAAAGTTAAGTGGTCAAAATGCTTTGGTGTGCATTTTTGGACCATTTTTTGCCTCTTTATGTATCTCTACAACTTAGGACAGTATCTGACATATATTGGGTGCCTGATATGTATTGATTGATTAATAAGGAACTCTTAGGCAAGATATATACAGAATATAAATTTAAATTTATAAGAATAAAGCCATGCCCTGTTTGATCAATAGTCAAAGGATATGAAAAGGTAGTTTCCAGAGGAAGAAGCTCCAGGTACCTATAGCCACATTAAAAAAAAAAAAAGATAATTCTCAAAGGAAGTACTCAAAAGTATCAACAACCCACACGAAAAAAAAATAAATTCCAAATCCCTAACAATTAACATAACTGTAGACAATATAAAATATTTGGGACTCTACTCACCACAACAAAACCAGGAACTACATGAACACAATCACAAAATACTTTTCACACAAATAAAGTCAGATCTAAATCATTGGGAAAATATTGCTTGCTCATGGGTAGGCTGAGCTAATACAATAAAAACAACACTTCTCCTAAATTAATTTACTTACTCAGTGGCATACCAATTAAACTACCAAAAAGATTATTTTATAGAACTAGAAAATAATATTTTTAAAAATTCATTTGGAAGAACAAAAGGTCCAGAATATCAGGGAAATTAATTAATAATTAAATAAACAAAGGAAGATTGCCTAGTTGTACCAGATCTAAAACTGTATTATAAAGCAGTAATCATCAAAACTATTTGGTACTGGCTAAAAAACAGAGTGGTGGATCAATGGAATAGGATAGGTGCACAAGACATAGTAGTCAATGACTTTAATAATCTACTATTTGATAAACACAATGACTTGGGTTTCTGGGATAAGAACTCACTACTTGACAAAAACTTCTGTGAAAACTGAAAAAATGGTGTGGCAGAAATACAGCATCAACCAACATTTTACACCATGTACCAAGATAAAGTCAAAATGGGTACATGATTTAGACATAAAAGGTGATACCTTAAGCAAATTAGGAAAGCAAGGAATAGTTTACCTGTTAAACTTATGGAGAAGGGAAGAATTTCTAAGCAAAAAAGAGATAGAGAACATTATGGAATGCAAAATGGATCATTTTCATTATATTAAATTAAAAAGTTCTTGCTAAAACAAAACTAATGCAATCAAGATGAGAAGGAAATAAGAAAGCTGGGGAACAATTTTTACAGCCAGTGTCTCTGGTAAAGGCTTCATTTCTAAATATATAGAGAACTGAGTCAAATTTATAAGAATACATGTTATTACTCAATTGATAAATGGTCAAAGGATTTGCACGGACAGTTTTCAGATGAGGAAATTAAAGATGTCTATAGTCATATGAAAATTATCTAAGTCACTATTGATTAAAGAAATGCAAATTAAAAAAACTCTAAGGTACTACTTCACACATCTCATATTGGCTAATATGACAAAAAAAAAAAGGAAATGATAAATGTTGGAGAAAATGTGGGAAAATTGGAACACTACAGCCTTGTTGGTGGAGTTGTCAACTGATCCAACCATGCTGGAGAGCAATTTGGAACAATGTCAAAAGGGCTATAAAGCTATAGCCTTTAATCCAACAATGTAACTACTAAGTCTGTATCCCAAAGAGATCATTGAAAAAGGGGAAAGGGCTCATACACACAAAATATTTATAACAGCTCTTTTTGTGGTTGCAAAGCATTGGAAATTGAAGGGATGTCCATCAGTCAGGGAATGGCTGAACAAGTTGTGGTATATGAATGTAATAATGTTGTGTAATAAGAAATGATGCATAAGCAGATTTCAGAAAAACTAGGGAAACAGGTTTTATATGAACTGTTGCTGAATGAAGGGAGCAGAACCAGGAGAACATTGTATACAATTACAACAACGTTGTGTGATAACCAACTTTGATAGACTTAGCTCTTCTCAGAAATATAATGATTTGAGACAATGCCAAAAGACTCATGATGGAAAATCACAACCAGAGAAAGAACTATGGAGTCTGAATGCAGATTGATGCATACTATTTTCTCTCTTTTTTTTTGCTGCTTTTTTTTTCTTTCTTGTGTTTTTTCCCCTTTAGTTCTGATTCTTCTTTCACAACATGAGTAGTGTAGTAATATGTCTAATATGATTGTACATGTATAGTCTATAACAGATTGCTTGCCATCTTGGGAAGGAGTAGGAGAGGGAGGTAGAGAAAGGATTAGATTTGTAAATCTCAACAGATTCCTCTTTGATATCAGAAATTTGCCTAAGGGATAAAGACACTGAATAACTAGCCCAGTTTAGAAACCAGCAACATGAATCATGTGAGCTATGATCATCACTGGGTTGAAAATCTCCAATTATACAACATCAGAGGCACTACTGACCCTGGAAAAATTTTGAAGTAGATGAAGTTGGTCTTTAGGTTCTCCAATCTTTTCCCTTTCCTTGTTTCTATAGCAGCCCTTTTCCTTCTTTCCTCTCTGTTTTCTCAAAACTACCCCCTCAGTCTCTCCAAAAATCTGATATTATAGTGATGAGGTACAGGCTCTGGGAATCCCCTTGAACTCTGATTGAATCTTCCCACATGAGGCTTTTGCCTGAGCCCATAAGCCTTTCATTATAACTCGGCCCAAATCTCTGTTACTAGCCTAGCCCATGGTCCAGCTAGCCCCCTTCCTTGATCCTCTCAAAATATCTATACAGCTTTAAACTAGCCTAGCCTTCCATTGCCTCATCTCCAGGTATCCTCCAACTACTTCCTACCATTAATCTCTCGTCACTGGTGTCTGATATCATTTGACTCCTCCTGAAGACCCTCCCCAAACTCCTCCTCTAGACTACCCCTAGATTTCTCCTACAACCTTTCTATATATAAGACCCCATCTTGCCTCCATGAAAAGAGAGAAGCCCAAGAATTATCTAGCACAGACTCATTCTGTGTCAGAGGATTCTGGCCTACTTGTCCAGTACAAGCATCACAGATACTGATGCTCCTGAAGAGTCTACCCATTATGGCAACCCTTTAATAAACTGTGCTTTTCTTTGGCTGAGAGAAGACCTGTCAAATTCATTTGGCAGGCTCCAGTGTATTAGTATTCTAAAGCCTGGAGCACCCCTAACCCTATATTTCAACATTTTATGGTTCCTTTATGGTTCCCTGATCTCTACCACAGGGTCCAAAACATGGCTCTAAGGGACCCTAGAGAGCATTTTAGTTGTTGGATATTAGATTTAGAGCTGGAATGGTCTTTAGAGTTTGTCCAGTCAAACTACTTTATTTAAAAGATAAGAGAATTATTGATAGAGAAGTAAAGGGACTTGCAACAGTCATTTGTGTTAAGGTTTAGGACTTAGGGGTGCTCAAGACCCCAAAATGTCAACACACCAGACCCTGCTGAATGAATTTGACTCAACTCTTCTCTCAGCCAAAGTAAAACAAAGTTTATTAAAGAGTCACCTTGGGGGGGCAGAGCCAAGGTGGTGGCGTAGGAGCAGCAACATATCGCAGCTCTCACATAGCCACCCCAAAATACCCATAAAACATGACTCTAAACTAATTCTAGAACTCCAAAATGCACACAAATATACTTTCCACTAAAGTCAGCTTGGCTATGAGGAACCATATCAGCACTGTGAACCGAAACCAGCCTGGCCTGAAGCCACCAGGGGCAATTGGACTAGAGGAGCCAAGCCCCGGATGGAGCTTCAGGTGAGCGGATTGGCAGCAGCTGTGGCAGTGTCCAGAATTAGGTCAGTGGGCTTGCAAGGTCATGAGAGAAAAGCGGTCCGTCCAAACTGCCTCTAGGGCTAGGAAGCGGAAAGCAGAGGC
>CM053581.1:505369320-505389223 GCA_028627135.1 Pseudochirops cupreus
CTCCCTCTCTCTCCTATGATCTTTCTTTTCCCCAAAGAAGGAATCAAAGGTTTGGGAGCTGTTCTTACTTTGCTTCTTATGCTTATTCTTACTCATGGTTCTTCAGACCGTGATTTTTTTTTAAATCTCTGTGGGGCTCTGCTTCCAGAAGGGAAAGCTCTGTCCCAAATCGCTGGGGTCCTCCCAGCTGCCGTAGCTCTCAGGAAGATGCTGGGGGTCTTCCTAAATACTTCCGGCAGACTGGATAATGAGGACTCCAAGACCGAGGCCCAACACCGTGATCCGGATCCAGGCCGCTCAACGTGAGAGCACTGGCCTGAAAACAATCACTAAGTCCCCCTGCTGTCTGCAGGCCGCGGGTGAGAAGCTACAAAGCAGAGGCAGGTGAAAAACCTTTGCCTTTCGCTTTTCTGCTCCGGAGGCCTTTTGCTAGACTGCTTATCTCCCCCTTTTGCAATTCCCACTTGCAGCTGCTGCTACTCCGCTCACCTGAGAGGCTCCTCCACTCCTCCCGTCCAGCCACCCTGGGGGCACAGCCGCGGCTTCAGGGCAGGCTGGTTTTGGTTCGCAGTGCTGATATGGTTCCTCCTAGCCGAGCTGACTTTAGTGGGAAGTATCTTTGTGTGTGTTTTGGAGTTCTAGGATTGGTTTAGAGTCCTGTTTTATGGGTATTTTGGGGTGGCTATGTGAGAGCTGCGATATGTTGCTGCTGCTACGCCGCCATCTTGGCTCCGCCCCCAGCATGATATATTCTGATGGAGATTCAGATATCGCTTATGGAATAAGGTAACCAAATTTTCACTGCCAGTGACAAGGTCCCAAACACTGTAGTTCTTCCATCAGGAAGTTCTTAGAGATGTCCATGGATGTTTTTGTTTCTCCAGGTTACTTTGTATAGCTCCTATGCCCATTCACAACTCATAGTAAGATGACAAGCAATGAGGATGTATAATTGAATATAGCTCGGCACTGTTTTTCTGAATGCTTCCAGCTGGGCTCACTCTTGTTTTCCCATATTGAAGAAAGGGTGTTCAGAGGAATCAAAAATATATAAAACAAGTGAAGTCTTAAACAGAAAGTTAGATTTTGCCAATGTTATTAGAGATATACTGGATGAGGTACAAACAAAAGAAGGATTTTTTTTAATTGATGGGAAGGTTCTCTATTTCACAAATGAAGCCATCTTAATTACATAGTTCCAGAATAATATAAAGTCTTCTCAGGAAAATATATGGGTCTGGTCCTTCTTTCTTTCCCTAATGTAAAAGTCTAATGTAAAGGCAGGTTTTTGAGAAATGCATATTTTCATTGCTTATGCTTTTATTTCATTGAATACAGAGTGCATTGTGTAGATGTCCTCTATATAGAACACAGAAATGAAAGTCCTTGATATTTCTCCGCTCCCCAAAGACCTCATTTCATTTGATGGGTATCTGCAATAATAGTCACTGACCCTTTTCTTCACCTGAGTTATATACATTTTTCATAGAAAAAATCAATTATATTGTCAATTTATATCATCTATTTCTTTCTTCATTGTACTTTTATTTTCCTCTTACTTTTATGGTTTGCTAACTTTAATTCAACCCTCCTTGATTTCAGCCAAATGAAAGTTTTAATAACCAACCTCCAAGAAAACAACAATTTGTTTCCCCCTCACACACACACAATGATGTTCAGCATAAGCATATGATTTGTGACAATTTGGCTGCTCCATAGAATGCTCAGGTGTTCAAGTGTTTATGATGTCCAGCTATTGTGAAACAACAAATTAAACCATCCCTTTACCAGGAATAAGTTGGCCTTTTCCTCAGAGCCAGCTTTAAATCTTGATAAGACTTCACACCTTCCTTCTCAGAGATACTTTAAAGCTCATGAATTAAAACTTGGAAAACTCTTTAAGTTTCTTATTTGAAAAAAGCATGTCAGAAATACTTAGGAAGAAAGATAATGCAACCTTTATTCACAGAGTTCTTGCCATGCCAGTAGTTAAGATGCTTTAATCATTTACTGTTTCACAATAATTCACATTTAGAGATCATTCGAGCATTAAAGTGTACTTTAAATATATCATCATCCTCCTCTATGCTTACTACCTGTTTCACCTCAGATAAGTCACTCTCCCCAAGAGTGAGTTTTTTTCATCTATATAAGGAGGGAGTTTGGCATAAATGATATATAAGGCCTTTTCCAATTCTTAATCTATAATCCTACATTCTCATTTGGTCCTCATAATAGCCCTTACCAGGCACCTACTGCAAGCATTATTATCTGCATTTCCCCTTAGAGGTTTTAGGATTTGTCCACAGCTTCATTGCTAATAAGCAGCTGGTACTCGGATGTAGGTCTTCTAGGTCCAAATCAGGTCCATTGGATGGCAGTGCCCTACTGTATTGCCATCATACAAAACAACGCAAAAGAAAATGAGGCTGTTCCTTTTGGTCCACATCTGCATTTTTCTATTTAAAATACTCTATTTGCAAATGAAGCAATTTATGGGGCCAACATCTCTATAGTACCTTTTTTGTTTGTTGGTTTTCAATCTACATATTATAAATTAAGTAACTTTGCTATACAGTTTCAAAAGTTTAAATGAAATAATATGAATGCTAATTGCTTTGAATTTCAACAAAAGATACATATGAATATGCTATTGCTCTTTAAGCTGATCTGAAGTAAAGCTTATAGGCATCTAGTTTATTGTTTTCAGTGGTCAATGCAAATAGACAGATCTTTCCCCCACTCTGGAACCTTATAATTCCATTCGACAAATACTGCTTGAGCACCTCCTCTGTAGAAGGCCTCATGCTAGACTTGGAAAGGGCCATCAACAATCATCATGGTAATAATAACTAAAATGAGTGCTTATTACATGCCAGGCACTGTGCTAAGCATTTTACATTTGTTACCTCATTTAATCCTCACAACCACCCTGGGAGACAGGTGCTATCATTATCTTCATTTTACAATGAAGAAACTGAGGCAGAGAAGTTAAGTAACTCGTCCAGGGTCACACAGCTAGTAAATGTCTGAGGCCAGATTTTAACTCAAGTTCTCCTGATTCCAGGCTGAAAGTTCTATTCATTATGCCATCTAGATGCCCCATCCTAGGAATGGGAAATGCCCATTAAGAAACTTATAATCTGATAAATGTCTGGACTCACCAGAAATTACAAAAGAAAAACCTTTCCTAGCTAAGGATCAGTGTTTTCAAACTCTATTCTGTGTGATGCTCAGGTTCTTTGTAGAGTTCCATTTTATAAATTATAAACCGAGGCCCATAGAGATGCAGTCACTTGTTCCCACTAAGTAGAATCATATTTTATCTATGTTGTGACATTAATGATTTTTCTATGCTTTAAATTTACAAGGATATTTTATTTCCAAATCTCTATTTCTAGCATGTGAACGTATCTGAAAAAATTTTAATCTCTCATTTTAAGATCATTTGTTCATACTCACCATGTTGCAATACATTTGCTCTTAAGTACAGTAGAAGACCACAGTGAAGAGTTATTAGTGCAATAACAGACCCTTACGTGTGAAAATGTTACTGCATTTCTTTGATCGTGACCCTTAGGATGAATAACATAAAATGAATAAGAGAAATTATACTGTTTCAAAAGGAAGTTTGAATTGGAAGTGAATTTAGAGCCATATCTAATGGAAGCCTGACATGTTATAGATAAGGAAATTAAGTGCCAGAGTAAGAAAGTGATACAAAGTCACACAGTATATGATAGAAACAAAATTAGAAGCCAGGTCTCAAAAAACTATGATTTTCCTAAAGCATAGGTCTGATTATATCAACTCCCCTGCTCAGGAAAGCTACAGTAGTTGACAATCGCCTCTTGGATAAAACATAAACTTTTCTGTTTGTCATTTGCAGCACTTTGAAACCTGCTTGCAGTCTATATTTATACTATTGATACATATAACTCCTTTTTTTTATCTTTTAAGCAAATTGAAGTACTTGCTGGTACATCTTCTGCCTACATACCTTTGCAGCAGCTGTCCCCATTGCCTTAATAAGGATGCAGAACTTGTGGCCTCAAGGCTACATGTCTCTCTCTAGGTCCCCAAGTGTGGCTCTTTGACTAAATTCAAACTTTCCAGAACAAATTCCTTTAATAAAATGATTTGTTTTGTAAAACTTGGACTCAGTCAAAAGGCTGCACCCAGGGATGTGTCCTCGAGGCCACAGCTTCCCCAGCCCCAAAACCTCCTCCCTTTCACTTCTTAGAATCCTTAGGTTCCTTCAAAGTGATGCTCAAAGGCCACCTCCTATGTAATGGCTCTACTGAACCCCCCAATTCCTAGTGCCCCCTCTCAAAATTACCTTGGATTTACTTTGTTTATGATTTCTATTTACTTATATGAGTACATGCCATTTCTATCAATATAATATAAGCCCTTTGAGGCTCTTTATAGCCACAAAACCTCAAAGAGTGTCTGGGATATAGCAAATGCTTAATAAATCTTTGTTGATGTTGATTAATGGACTGATGCCATTCTATTAAACTATGTTGCCTCTCAGTCTATGAACTTTGCCATTCAAATACTTGTTTATCATGATTACTTAATATGAACTTCCTCCCTCTGTCCTCTCCCCTGCACCTTCAACATAGATTATTGACTCTGAGTTAGTCAGTTGTGCTCAATCACTATTGTGCATTTGGCTACGATTCTGTATGTTCTAAAATGAGGTAACTGGATTAGTAACTGTTATTGTAGGCTGACGGAAACTATGAGGATAAATTAAAATTGATTTTCTGTTAATGAATCAGTCAAGAAATGGTAATAGCAAGTTATGTTTGATTTGTATCAATAGAATGATGGTATAATAGCATCTTAGTTGAGTTGGTATGAATGTTATGTTTAGGAGCAATTTATGGTTATCAGTCTTAGTGAACATTCTATGGACACTATCAGGTAAACAAAGGGCTGGTATATTGGTTCAAGAAAAATATAATCACCCAAAAGACTGCAGTGGTCAACCTTCAAGGACACTTTACTAAGGCCAAGTAGATTCTAATTGTTGGGGATTGATCCAATATGCTAAGAAGACAAATGGTGACAAACTGATGTCAGATATAGCACATTCAAGCTGATGGGAAATTCTTGGGTCAACAAAGTAAAACGTTCACCTGAAAAGTGAAAGTCACTTTTGAATCTATCTAGAGATTTGAGGAAATAAATCTTTCCAAAGAAACTCTATCATCTCAGTGTCTCTGGGCTGGTTTTTCATACATAGATTCATCAGCTAATGGAAAATATGGATTATAAAAGAACAAACTGGCATTCAAAGTCCTTTATAACCCAGGGCCATCATACCTTTTCAGTCATTTTATATTTTACTCATCTTCATGTACTCTGTGACCTAAAGACACTGGCCTTCATAAAAGGCATGCCTTGTCCTGAATCCTAGTAATTTTACTGTCTGTTCCCCAGGCCTGGAATTCTCTCCCTCCTTATATCTACCTCCTAACTTCTTTCAAGTCTGGTTAAAATCCTACCTTGTTAAAACACACAAACACACACATACACACACACACACACACACACACCACCCCTTTTTTTCTTGATCTCCTCCTTAATCTCTGTTGATTGTCTCCAATATATACTGTCTATATCTTGTTTGTATGCAATTATTTTCATCTTGTCTCTCGTGTTAGAATATGAGCACCTTGAGAACAGGAACTGTTTTTGCCTTTCTTTGGATCCCTAGTCCTTATAACAGTTCCTGACATATAGGAGGCATTTAATAAATGTTTACTGATTAAGTAACTTACATTATGTATCTGCATTTAAGACAGAGGAAACTCTGTGATTATCATATCCTTGAAGATTGGAGTTCTGTACGTTTTACCTGAGACTTTCTCTAATTTTTTATTAAAATGCCATGTTCTAGCCAGTGGACCTGGGGTGTCAGGAAGACCTGAGTTCAGATATGACCTCTGACACGATGTAGCCATGCACAAGTCTTCTTGAGCCTGTTTTGTCATTGGTAAAAAGAAGTTAATTGTACCTACTGCACCTTATTGATAGAATTATTGTGAGGTTCAAATGACATATTACATAAAACATTTTGCAAACTTCAGACCCTTATATTAATATCATAGGTTGTTATTTTTATTGGCTTCGTCACTTTCTTAGTAGCAATGGTAATTTGACCTTAATTGGCAGAAAATAATATTCAACTGTTAGAACAAAGACAGCCTTTTAAAGCACCGCTACTGGAAACATTATTACTTTTAAGAAATTAGGCTGAGCTGTTAAGAATCATACGTATTTGTGTGTTTGTGTGTGTGTGTCAGGGGGTGCATGTGTGTGTATATAGGTTGACAGAACAACTCAAGAGAAAGAAATGGAAAACAATGGAATATAATAATTGATTGAAATAAAAAATAAACAAAACCATCTTCTGGATTACAAGTTGCCCAGGATATAAACCAATCACCATGGAGCCTTTTAAAAGGAAAAGTGATAAACTCAGCTCCTGTAGCTAATGTTACCATGTTAATGATAGTGAATAAAGTTTTTATAGAAATTGGGGCAAGTCTCTACCAGTTCATGAACATAGCTTTCTCCTACATGTTAATGCAGTCACAGCGATCTAGGCTGTATAACACCTAACTTTACCACAGTGAAAGTCAGTGGTTTTGTCTTTGGGTTTTTTGGATTTTTTGGTAAAATTTTAAGCTTAAGTAAAAAATAAGAGAAACAAACTTAAATACTAAAACTAAAATAAGAAAAAATAAGAAAAGAAAAAAAGCATTATTGTGTGCACAGTAGAAAGGGAAAGAAGATTCTGCAATAAATTTCCATTTCAAGAAATTTTATATAATAAATACTATGCATTGTGAGATCTGTCCATCATTTCTATGCTTTCTTGTAAGTTTTCTTTTTTTTTGCTTTGCACTTTTTACTTTTTTTTTTTACCCCTTCTTCTCTTCCTCTGCAGAAGGCTACAATTAAGTGCAGATACAATAATGGTTATAGGATTTGAAGATCTTCCATGCCCCTCGAACTTGCTGATGTAGCAGGAAGGGGTGGGGCAAGAGGAAGCCAGAGCCAAGCTAGAGTCAGTGCAGTGACTGGAAGTGGTGGCTATGGCTCCAGCTTCTTTTTTGAACCAGCCAGAATTTCTGCTAAGGACTCCTGCTGAGGACTGCTGGGGATGGGAACTTCAGAGAGCCAGAGCTGCTGGGAGTGAGCTGTGTGGACACTGAGCAGTTGCCATGAGTGAGGAGAAGAGGATCTTTGCCTGAGGTAGCCTGTTCTGTTTTGAAGGCTTGAGAATGTGGGTGTTTACTGCATTAACTATGTGTACCAACTCCATAGCTACTGTGATGGCTTTGAGTTTCTGGTTTTGGGACTCAGTTTTCTGGTATGAACAAATGTTCTAGCTTTGTCCCCCATGTAGAGAGCCTGTTACATTTTGCAATCTATCAGTATATTTATAGTTACCATAGGCATTGTGAGTATTGCATTGTTGATATATATACACACACATGTGTATATATACATATACATACATACATATACATACATAGACGTATACACACAAAGATATATATATACATACATATACCCATACATACATATACTTATGCCTACATATGCTTATAGATATATAAATATATAGATAGATAGATAGATAGATAATCATAGTCATGTATCAACATATACAATCATATGGATCTATGTAAGACTTTACTATACTTATATGTCTTATTTTTCTCTGATAGTGAATAACATTTTCCTTCATAAATCCACATCTTTCCATATTTTTCCAAGTCCACCAACTCATCATTTCCCACACCACAGCAATATTCCAAACTTGTACTATCAAGTTGTTTTAAATAGTCCAAAACAACATTGCTAAATATGGCTGACACTTAGTGTAGTTTCCCTGTTTTTCTCTTTTGATTAAATCTATTTTAGCCTTAACTTTGTTCAAGATCATGATTACCACCCCACTCCTTTTTTTCCTAACAAATTCTAGTCTTGATATTTGTTTTATTTTTGTGTGTATCTCTTATGTACTATCGCTCCTGACTCCTCTACTTCCCTTCTACCTTGCCCTCCTATTACTTAACCTACCCCTCCTCCAAGGATCTCTCCCTTATCCTCCCATTCCCATTAATCTAGACACCCTTCTATACTCCCCCTTTAATCTATTCCCTCACCCTCTCCTTTAAAGATTCCTCCCTTATCACCCCCCCATCCCCTTACGTGTTTGATTTCTTTCTGAATTTAGAAGACTTTTATATTCTTCTAAATATAGATGTATTGTTCCCTCTTGAACCCATTCTGGATCCAAGTAGGTTTCCAGAACTACCAGCCCTTCTCTCCCATCTAATTCTTCTGTGTCTGTTCTTCCTCTCACACATCATTTGTATAAGTTAATTACTCTTTTTAGCTGTTCTTAAATGGTTTTACTGTTGAAAATCATATCATCCTCAGGTCTGCCCCAAGCTTTCTAACAGACTACCCAATTACCAATAACAGTCTTACACATATGTTAACATTTTACATACATAAAAGGTAAACCAGTCTATCTTTAATGAGTTTCTAGTAATTAGTCTTCCATACATCCCTTATATTTCTCTTGGCTTTTATATGTCAAATCTTCTATCAAGTTCAGGTTTTATTTTGTTTTTGTTTTTGTTTTTTTAACAAAATCCTGAAATTCTGAGAGTTCATTAAATGTACTGTTTTTTTTTTTAACTCAGTATTAGGCTAAACTTTGCTGGGTATGATATTTTCAACCAGAATCCCAGTTCTTTTGCTCTTTGATAAATAGTGTTCCAAGGTCACCACTGCTAGGTATTGTGTGATTCTAATTGTGGCACTGCCATATTTAATTTTTTTTCTTGTTGCTCTTAATATTTTGTCCGTGAGCTGGGGGTTTCAGAATGACTATAATATTCCTTGTAGGATCTCTTTCAGGTGGTGTCAATGGATTTTTTTCTATTTCTTCTTTCCCCTCTTATTCTAATGCTTCTGGAAAATTTTCTTTAATTAGCTCTTCTATTATTGTATCAAGATTCTTTTTTTTGATCATAGCTTTCAGGTAGCCCAGTTTTTCTTATGTATTCTTTTCTTAATTTTTTCCCTAGATTAGTTGTTTTTCTTATGAGATGTTTCACATTCTCTTCCATGTTTTCATTCTTTATATTTTGTCTTATTATTTTTTGAACTCTTATAACTACACTTGCTTCCTCTTGCCCAGTTCTGATTTTCAAGGAGTCATTTTCTTTCTTAAGTTTCTGGATCTCCTTTTCTAATTGGTTGACTTTTTCATAATCTTCTTGTTTTTCTTGGATTCTATTTATTTTATTTTATTTTATTAGTTTTTCCTGAATCTCTCTCATTTGATTTTTAAAATCTTTTAAAAATTCTTCTATGAATTCTTTTAGGGCAAGTGACCATCTGACATTACTCTTTGGGGTAGGAGAGGGTTTTCTTTACTTCAATATCCTCCTCTGAAGATGAACCCCAGTCTTCTCTATTCCCATACTAACTCTCCGTGGCTGGATTCTTTCTCCTTTGCTTGTTCATTTTTTTTTTTTGGTAGCAGCTTAGTTTTTGTAATCACCTCTAGTCCTAGAGGATGGGGAATGGTGCCTCTGGCCTCATATCCTCCTTGAGTGCCTCTCCCCACCTGGAACCAAAACCAAGACCTCTAGCCTTCTGTAAGTGCCCACAGCGAGTGGCATCACTGCTCCACTGCTTATGCACTCACTGGGCAAGAACTGGTTCCTTGGTTCCTTCTCCACCACCCATCCTTCCTCCCCTTCTCCACCACATCTCCAACAGGACAACTGGGTCTGGCCCTTCTTGTCAGCAAATGTTCCCTTGATCTTCCCCAACTCCCCTCACTGTCCTGGCGATAAAAGTTCCTGTTGCTGGGGCTGAGGCAGCCTCCCAACCCAACTAACTCCAGGGTTTTCTGCTTGTTCTTTAAGCAGTTCTAACCTGGAGTTATTTTCACAGGGACCAAACTTTGTCCTGTGATTTTCCTTACACTCTTCTCTAAATGTCCCAGGAAGACCACTGTTCTGCCCTTACTCTTATTTATTTTTAATGCTCTATATTCACCCTGAGGCACTATTTTATCATGTTTGTGTGGGAAATCTAGAGAGCTTGGATTTTCTGACCTACTCTGCCATCTTCCCAGAATCCTCCACCAGAAGTCAATTTTAAGGAGTCTAATAAAAAATTGTGTGAGCCAGGGACAGTAAACTTCTTACAACTGTGAACATTGATCCAAATGCATCAATGCACATGTGTACATTCAGACATGTCTTAATTAGGAAAAATGTAGCTTTGTCATGAACCTATCTTTGAAAATCAGAATTCCAAGTCTGTTAAGCAGTTTGTTCTAATCCCTCACCTCACTAATTTTACATAGTATACATTATTTGTCTGCCTTGATAATATACATATGTAACATTGTGGTAGAAAGAGTTTCCTCATTGAGTATTTCCTAAGACAATGAAACTATGAGACTAGATTCATAAAGTGAGTCAGTCAATAGACATTTATTAAGTATCTAGTACATGGCAGCCACTGTGCTAATTACTGAGGCTACAACAAGAGGCAAGAAGAGTCCCTGCTCTCAGGGATACAAACATGCATGCATGCATATGTGCATACACAGATACATATGTACATGCATATACAAATGCTTGAAGAGTGTGTAAATGTATGTATGTATGTATGTATACACACACACACACACACACACACACACACACACACACCCCAAACATATTATAAATATAGCTATGCAATGAATGGGTCTCTCCAAAAAATCCATATGTTTATATATCTATCTATCTCTCTACCTATAAATTAGGCTGCATGTTAAGGGAACATAAATATCCATAATTAAAAGCGGAGGAAGAGGAAGATAAATCCATGAAGAAGAGACTTGTTTAAATTTTTGAAGGATTTCACTGCAAGTATGATGTGATAGAAGCCAAAGCAGAGTTGGTGACAGAAGACATGGTTTTGAGTACTAATTCTTCTGCTTTTTAGGCATGTGACCTTAGGCAAATCATCAGTTTCCTCAACTAGAAAATGAGGGAGACATCTAAGTCCCTTCTAGCACTAACATTCTTTTGTTCTGACTTTTTATATGATCAAAGAGTTTTAAGAAATGCCTTTCATGTTATTTGGTGATTTTTTATTCTCTATACAATAGAGGCAGAGGGAGGGAGGCAGCAATAAAAGCTTTTAAATACACATAAAAATTTTTGAATGAATATCAACACTATTTGACATATACCTAGAAATTATACAAAAAATGAAAATGGGATAATCTTTAAAATGGGCGCATAGGCTGGAACATTACTTTAATTAAAATCATATCTCTTCTGAAAAGATAATTTTTCCCTCTACCCCACTCCTTTACAAACTTAGAAGGTTCTTGTGTGTGGAATGTTGAATATACTTTTCAATTTTTTTGATGTATTAATTAGTGTTGCTGATTATTTTTTTCTTCCTCATTTTCTTTTAAGTTATTATTTGTTATATGAGATAACTCTCTAAGATGCAGGAGAGAGAGAGATACAAGGGGAATTTGGGACAATGTCAAAACAAAAGTTGCCAACACAATGTATTTTTTAAAACATTGCAATAAAACAAAATATGGCTCTACCTATGTCACATAATGAATGTCATTTAAATATTATTACACTGACTATGGTCCACAATTCACAGAAACATTATTCGGTCTCAATTTGAAAGAGAGAGAGAGAGAGAGAGAGAGAGAGGGAGGGAGGGAGGGAGAAACTTAATTCACTAATACACTATCTCGAAGATAGTATATCACTTATCAATATACTAAATTCAGGAAATTCATTGTTAAGTACTGGATGCCAGATCATCCAGGACCACTATATATTTGTTATATATTTCTCTTTCAAATTCTATAGATAAGTATTTCTTCAAATGTCTATCTCTTATCACAATTATCATAGTCCCTGTCCCAAATTTGGAATGTTTCTCGGTGGTCTCTGAAGAAGCATAAGCAATGATTCCTCAGGGACATACAATAAAGTCTGAAAACAGCCTGTTGTGCATGGTAATATATAATTCTCCATATACAGAGGGGAATCACAATTATCTCCAAGTACAGTTTTACAGATTCAACAAAATAAGCATTTCAAAGTTTACAAAATATTTCTCCTTGCTTAGCCTTACAGGGCCTTTCTCAACCCACAAGCATAAGAAAGAGCAAAGACAACAAAATTGGCTTCCATCTGGAACAGAAACCCGGTCTACACTGAGTTTTCCAAACTACCTGGAGCTCTCCCCATAGGAATTTGGAGTTTGAGGCTGATTAAGCCTCATTCCTTTCTCAAATGAGAAAATATTTTGGGTGGAAACTCTTCCAGTGATTCCTTCAGTGTATAAAGCTAACCAAAAAAATGTTGGTCTCTTTTCAGGTAGAATTATCCATAATCTTGGTTATCTAAGCTAATTAGCTAGAAGAGGAACTACCCAGATAGTATTTAGGTATACAGTTACTACTAATAAAAAATTAGTAGCAACTACTAAGGAAATAGTAGTAACTCCTAATAGTTACTACTAATAATACTGCTTTTATTAGTTGCTAAAGGAATACAGACTTTTAGAGATTTATCTGAGGACACTGGATCTTATGTTATCCTAGTAGTACCTTGCAATTCTAATTTCCATAATTCTGTGATCTCAATGAGAAGAAATGCATAATGGTGGCAATTCTGCACTAGTAGAAAGATAAATGGCCCCAGAATTAGTACAAATTCTACAACTGACTTTCTTCCTTGGTATTCATTAATTTTTCTTACCTTAACTTTATCACGCGTATAATTTGAATAGTGTTTGTCCTCTTAAATGCCATAAATAAAAGTATCTTGAGATTATGACGAGAAAGGTGACAAAAATCTATGGTTCCCTTTGTATTAATTTTTTTTAAAAAAGAACCTTGGCAGCATACCAAGTGGATTGAGTTTCTCTAACTAAACTGGGTTGAGAATGGAATAGCTTATTTCAAGAGTCTCTATCCGTAGAAACATGAAAAGAAAGTAAAAGTAGAACCTTATGTCTTTGAATATTATGACCCACGTGGGCTGTGCAGAAGAACATTCTCACTGTTGGGGAGGCTGAGGCTTAGTGATTTCTTGATTTAGGGAGTTTGATATTAAAACTGATTAGGTATCTGCTCTAAGTCTGGTACCAATATAGTAAGCCCTGGGGGTAGGGGAGAGATGGAGGGGAAGTGGGGTTGAGAATTGTAGGGTTGACTAACGAGGGAAAACTAGCTCAAGTTCAAAAAATGGAGGTCAAAGATTTGCACTAATGTCCATTTCCAGCCTAGGTGAGATAGGATGATCCTGTTTTTAAACACACACACACACACACGTATGTGTACATATGCATATATATCTTAATGTTCTATACATTGAAATTAACTTATTTCTTAGTAAAAACATCCATAAGCTAATTTATTTCTTGGGTGAAATAATCAGAAAAACTAGACAAGGATCATTTGAAAAGTTTAATTAAAATAATTTCATTTTAACCTTATATTTCTTCATCTTGTTTCTAAAGACTCTCCCTGATTTTAAGTGATTCTTACCTATACCTTTTGGTGTTCTGTTAGACTCTGACATTAAATATCTCTACAATTTCTGTGTTTTTTAAAAAATAAATAAATTAATTTATTTTTAGTTTTCAACATTCACTTCCATAATTTTTAAATTTTCTCCACCTCCTTCCCTTGTCCCCTCCCCATATACATTCTTATTAAACATATTTCAAATTAGTCATATTGTACAGAAGAATTAGAAAAACTGAAGAAACCATGAGAAATTTAAAAAAAAAGAGAGAGAGCAAATAGTATGCTTTGATTTACATTCAGACCATTTTTTTTTCCTCTGGATGTGGATGGCATTTTCCTTCATAAATCTTTTGGGAGTTGTTTTAGTCCTTGCATAGCTGGGAAGAGCTAAGTCTATCAAAGTCAGTTATCGCACAATGTAGCAATTAAAATATCTTTATAAGTTTAAAGTGCTATGTGTTTTCAATTCCTTCCAACTATCATAACTTTGGCGTTGAATAACACCACAGTTGTTCCATCTTAGAAAATGCATAGCAGCCTTTATCTTCAGGTTCTGTCTATATCCTAGACCCAATTGAGAGAGAATTTGACAGACCAAACCAGGTCCTTTGGAAAGATTTCTTAATCATTAAATAGTTGTCTTTTGTTCTGCTTTGCTCATTAAATCTGACGGGACACACAACCCAGAGTGGTATGTCTGCCATTCACTTTGTCTTATGTGAATCAATTAGGTATCTGAAATAAGGTACACAAATATCCAGTTAGACATCCACGCAGGCAGATCTCTATCCTGTGATTTGAAGAGGTATAGGAAATATGTCCAAAAATATCAGTCTCAGCGACTGCTATTCCACCATGAAAACTTCATTATTTTCTTTCTTGAAAAGTGTGTAGGAGCCAGTTCAACTAACTCAGAAGAGCTGATTGTTAAATTTTTGTTGCAAAGATTTGCACCACAGAAATCAGCAAACAACTCAAAACTTGACTTGTTAATTTCTAGATTTAAGAAAATGATGGAGTAACGGATTCACTAATAATGATTAAACTTTAAATGTGTTCTAGGTACATTTTTTTTAGTTGTTATTAAACATTTAACAGCACATTTCTGGTTATAAAATTCAAGAATCCCTTATTAAAAACCAACTATGCCCAATAAGGGAAAAATAAGCACCTATACTGAGCTGGATTATTTACTAACTAGGTGATAGTATATCCTTGTGGAAATCATACACAGGGTAAGGGTAAAAGTAGGATTAAAATTAGATACAGAATATGAAATTTGGGGAAGATATTGCCATGACTAACAAATAAATGCTTCGAGTTGAGTTTAAAATGTTAATATACTTCTTAACTCAAATTGGATAACAGAATCAGTACTAAGTAACTGTGGCATCCAAAAAAAGTAGAGAAGGAGCCTCTTTCAATTGGGAAGGTAGGCAGAGTCACATGTAGAAATTATGGGCATGTTTATTCTAAAGAATAGAAAACTAACCCTGAAGAAAATTTTTTAAAGGGGGAAAGGGTCCATATATACATAAAATATTTACTGCCACTCTTTTTCTTGTATTTAAACTAGAAATTATGAGAGTGCTTCTCAATTGGATCATGGTCTGAAAAAAATATGTGAATGGAACGGAATACTCTTGTGTTATTAAGAGAGAGTTTCAGAGAAATCTGAGAAGACTTATATAAACTCATAAAGAATGAAGAGAACAGAAGCGGGAGAACAAGTAATCACAATAAAATTGTAAAGTAAAATAGTTTTGAAAGATTTAAGAACTCAGAAAAATTAATGATTGATGACAATTTCAGAATATGAAAATGAACTATGCTATTCGCCTCCTGCCAGAGAGGTGATGGAATCAAGATGCAGAATATTAGTTTTAGACATGGCCAATGTGGACTTTTGTTTTGCTTGACCGTGTATATTTGTTACAATGTTTTTCCTTTTTTGTTTGTTTTTATGGAGGGAGGGAATAAAAAAAATATATTTTTCTCAAAAACAAAACAAAATAATATACGTATAATCTACATAAAAGTGAGATAGGAGACTTGGAAACTAAGGTAGACATGGGAGCCGTCTTCAAATAACTGGAATATATGTCAAATGGAAAAATGATTTATTATCTTTTGTTTCAGATCATAGAAATTGAATGATGGTTAATCAGAATTCAGATTCTATTGTGTAAAAGAAAGAACCATGACTAACCTATGGTAGTGAGTCTTGAGAAAACTGAAAAATCAAAATCCCTGCAACTGAAAATTGTGCCTCATACTCTTCTCTCTACTAGAGACTATGAACCTTCCCCATAACACACGTGATTTGACTTATTAAAAACAAAGAGGTATACCTGGGAGAGCAGATTTTTTCTGACATTAAAATATGTATATAAATATCTATATATCTATATATCTATATCTATCTATATATATATATATAAAACAAAATCTTATAAAATCAAATTGCATTATAGTATATATTAATGTAATTGCGTGTAAATATATATGACTATATTATAAAATTCCCCTAACACATATGACTCGACTTATTAAAAAATAAACAGGTATATCTGGGAGAGCCAATTTTTCTGGTATTAAGATATGCATGCATATAAAGTAAGTTCTTATAAAATTAAATTGTATTATATTATATATTAATTTAATTACATGTAAATATATGTATATTATTTTATATATGATTATATTATTATATTCCCCTTTTTTTGCCCCTCTGCAACTGGTATTCTAAGTGGTTGCCCCTAGTTCCATCTCTAAGAACATTCTAGCAACTGGAAACACCCAAAGCTGATTCATTAATTCAGTTCAATTCAACAAATATCTATTTATTAAGTGCCCACTACATAAAAGGCACCAGAAACGGTATGATGTTAAAAAAAAAAATCTCTATCTTCAAGTAGCTTATATCCTATAGGCATGCTAAAAACATGTAGAAAGACAAGAATAATATTTGATAATTTTAGAACACATAGGAAGATAAAAGAGATCTTTGCCTAAGATGTAGCAGCTGCATCTTAAAGGAAATATTCTGATAGACAAGGGTAAAGGGACCATACATTACAGACATGGGATGCTGCTTGTGCAAATTCATAAAGGGCTAGCAGTCTAATTTGGCTGGAATATAGTCTTAAAATACTTTCTGGATCCAGACTGTACTCAGTTGAAAATTTTACATTTTATATTTTTGTGTGTTTGTTGTTGCTGGGAAAAGGTCCAAAAGATAGGGGAAAAGTAAAATTGAGAAAGAGAGAGAATTGAGAAAGTGAGAGAAGAAGGAAGGGGATAAAAATAAGACGACAAGTCTAAAATTTGCTCTTGAGAGGGAGTAAACACATCTCTTAGACTTAGAGGCTAAATCAAGGGAGGAGAGGACAGGTAAAACTATAAAGCAAAGTCTTTAGGTATAAATTAAGGTAGATCACAGGATCATAGAATTAGAACTAGAAGAGATCTTAGAAGTCATTTATTCCTTATTTTACAGTTGGAGAAACTAAGGCCTAGAGAAGTTAAAGTGAATTTTCCAAGATTACAAAAGTACTAAGTGGCAGATTCAGGATATGAAACTAGGTTTCTTGACTCCAAATGTAACATTCTTTCTAATGAACTACCAGTAAAGGCACTCAATGTGTCCTTAATGTCCTCAAAAAAGTAGGAAGTGAAGGCCATCTGCTATGAGAGAAGAGGGTTGATTTGGATACTTTAAGACATTACAACGAGGACAAAAAATAATATGAAATGCCCATATTAATGATATCAGAGATTCCTTTGAGTATTAACATAATGACGTAAGGAAAAATTTCCTAGCAACAAGAACAGTCTAAAAGTGGAATAGGTATCCACTTTGTGATTGGGATCTGTAAGTGGTACACCCCTCATCATTAAAGATCTTCAAGTGTAGATTTAAAGACCACATGTTGGTACATTACAAAAGAGATTGCTGGTCAATTATGGTTTAAACTAAAAAATTTCTGTAATCTCTTCAGATTGAGATTCTGTAGAATTCTATAGTATCCCTTTCCCCAGTTTCCACTCATATAAATCTGTTTATTACTAATTCCCATACTAGTCAACCAATCTAACCCCTTTCCTAACAGTAGAGAACAAAGCTCTCAGCCTAACATCCCACTTTAAACAATACACATAATTTATCAATGACTGCAGATGCATAATATACTTAAATGAGAGCTAGTTTAGGCTATATTATACAGGAGCAAAGTTACCTTTGCAATGACAGCCACTTTAACATAAAAACATCAAGCATCTCATTTTATATAAGAGGTGAATAGTGTAAAGAATTTTTAAAAAGTAGTTTGAAAGCACATAAGAGTTTAATGAGGAAGTTTTCCAGAAAGAAACCAAAAAAGTAGGGCATCAAAGCACAAGTCTCCAAAGAGGTACTCATATAGCTTTTCAACCATTACACAACTTCAGCAGGAACTAAATAGGCATTGTTGCTAGTGTTTTAGTTTCAAAAAGTTACATATCTTAAAGTATCTGAGCGTATTCATGAATCAGATTCTAAAACAAATAAAACCGACAGCAAATGCTGTTATCACTGAAAATTTATGTGCTCTGTCTAGGGAATAAACCACACTTGTTGAGGATCTAGGAAGTTTCATGATCCTACAAGGAATCAGACCAAAGCGAATCTTTTTTATGATCCTTTCATTTGACTTTCCCACCATTCCTCCCTTCAGAGCTGGGATTGACTTCAACTCTTCTGGGTTATAATTCTCCAGACCTTCCCATTAAGCATGCCTGTTAATGAAAAGTCAGTGACTATCCCCCAACTGGTCTGAGTCAGCTTAGTTCAGGCCCCTCTTTACAGATTTATACCTTCTTGCATGTAAACACCCATTGTCCCTATAGAATCTATGGAAACCAAACTGCCAGCATTTCTCACAATTTCCCCCATTTTCTCTTTAACAGAAATTTGGTTTCCACATCTTTTAAGCTACTCCTTCCTCAAACTGTTTCAACATCAGCTCTTCTCTCCATGCAACAGTTTGCTAGGTTCAGCTTGTCTATTACACCTTGTGAACCTGTTCACTATGTAAATGGGAGTCCTGAAACCCTGACTCCCACCTTTAGGTAAAATCAATACATTTACAAATTAAAGGAGGCACTCCCCTTTATGAATACAGATACATAGACCCAAAAGAAAATAATAACACTCAATAATCCCTTCAAGGTTCAGAAGCCTCTTCTCACACAACTGCCTGCAAGGGACACCATCTGATAGACGTTGCCACTTGAACGCCCCAAAGGGTGAGGTCCCCCCCCATTTGTAGTTTCTGGTAGCCCCAGCCAGGCATCCCACAAGACCCCCAGGGATGAAATCACTTCTGGGCCCTCTCCTTTCTGGGATATGTGATTTCCGGCAGCCCAAGCCGGGTGCCCCATGTGATCCTAGGGGTGAAATGACTCCCAGCACTATCCCCACACCAGGGTTCATGGTTTCCAGCAACCTGGGCTTAGGCCACCCTACAAGACCCTGTGAGGGATAGTGCTGGGAGTCATTATGCCTTCTTGAATGTAAACACCCACTGTTCCTAAAGAATCTGTGGAAACCAAATTGCCAGCATTTCTCACAATGCTACACCAGTTAAACTTCAGTCTTTTAAAAAGACTTTGACTGACCAATCAGCAAAACCTAACTGGTATATGGAACGAGTGAAAACTTCTCAAGCACTTTGAGATTGTCTTTCCCTTTTCCTCTTCCATTGCTGCTGTCAATCACTTTTATCTTCCTTTGGCTGCTTTCCTGTGCCTTGGTGGGACCCTCACCCTCTTTTCTTGCTGCCCCATTTGGGGAAGAATTTGGTGGTCTGCCTCTCAACCAACGAGAGAGGAGACAGTTGGAAAAGGGGCTTGACTACATTAGTGTATAAATTCTGGCACTGTCTTTTGTAACATGCCTCTTCTCCATGATGAGTCATGGGGAAGACTGCTCTCTGCTTCCCGGGGAAGAGAATAAACTCCTGTTCTTATCCTAAGAGATCTCTGTGTTTATTTTTTCACTAAATTAAGGATGAAGGGTATCCCACCCACTGGTGTTAACCTATTACCACAATGAAGAGAACAAACAAACCCAGAAACTTAGCCAGTCAACATATGAAGCTGAGAGACTGTATCGGCAAGCACCCTAGCATACCTAGGGCAGCTACTAGCACAGGTTCTTAGATCTGCTTTTCTAAAGGAAAGCAACTCAAAATGGGTTAACAATCTTACTTTAATCAATCAAATACCATTTACCTAGTTCCGGGG
>CM053581.1:505389723-505407949 GCA_028627135.1 Pseudochirops cupreus
GAAAACAAGCCTGGCGCCACAGGATCCACATGACCACATTCAGCCTATTAGGGAACAGAGTATACTTTCAAATATCCGAGGGTCCTCAGAGTCATGTAGCCACTTTAGCAAAGGGCCTAGGGGCAGGGAACATCTTCAGATTCCCATAACAGGTACTCAGAGGATGGTGTTGCCCTCCTGTTGTTTGTCCTTCATTCTAGAAGAAGACTGCGACATCAGGAAGGTGATGTCATGGCTTGCAAGTGAACTGGATTAAGTGACAAAGAACTGTGCAAAGTCACAGCCTCACTTTCTCCTTTGGAGCCATCTGGGTCCAGTGGCAAGATATAGATGAGGGCAAACAAAGATGACCCAGGATGCAGTGGGAGATGTTGGCCTTTTTAAGCTAAGGTCTTTCCTACATCTCTGTTTGATTAAGGCAACACCTATTCAATGATTCAGGCTAACTAAGAAATGAGACAAAGAATCAGTCTGGGAGAAGACCCTCAGGGTTTCCGACTAGAACAGAAACAATTGCTATTTACTTTCATTCTGAGCTATGAGGACCCAAAACATGATCACTAAAGTGGAGCTTGGGCTGGGATCTATTCTTGGTGAAGCAATGAGGGCCAAAGTTACTTGGATTTAAGGCTGGCAGTTTGTCCACTGGTCTTGAAGAGATCCATGAACAAGGAAGGTGATGCCATGACTTGCAAGTGAATTGGATTTAAGTGAGGGAGGGCTGTGCAAAGTTACCAGTCTCACTTTTACTTCTGGAGTCATCTGGGTCCAGTGGCTTAATAAGAAATGAAGCAAAGAATGGCCTCTTTAAAAAAAATAGGTCTGGGAGTCCACTTTAAGAACAAAGGACAAACAGCAACCGCAGTGAGTAGAAAAGGAGCTAGTCACTGGGGACCAAACTGGAAGCTTTCTCTCTCTCTCTCTCTCTCTCTCTCTCTCTCTCTCTCTCTTTCTCTCTCTCTCTCTCTCTCTCTCTCTCTCTCTCTCTCTCCTTTCTCTTTTCCTTTCTTTCTTTTCTCCTTTCTTCCTTTCTTTCCTTTCTTTCCTTTCTTTCTCTTCTTTCCTTCTGTCCACATAGGGTATCACAGCCTTACCTGGAGGTGCTCTACAATGTAAATTTTAATCTCAGAAACTTTTTTTTTTACTTTTCTCTTAAAGACTAGCCCATAATCCCAAATAACTCTGGCTATCATTGATTTGCCCATAATAGGTCCCTGACCAAGCCTTACTTTGTCAACTTTTGGGCCCTAATTGGTTCAGAATGAATGTAGATAGCAATTGTTTCTGTTTTTTGGCGAGAAACCCAGAGGGTTTAAGGAATGGTCTTTAAGAAATCTATCCTAGGGGCAGCTAGGTAGCACAGTGAATAGAGTACCAGCCCTGGAGTCAGGAGGACCTGAGTTCAAATCCAGCCTCAAACACTTAACACTTACTAGCCCCGTGACTTTGGGCAAATCACTTAACCCCAATTGCCCTGCCTTCCCCCCTCCAAAAAGCACACACACACACACACACACACACACACACACACACACACACACACAAAATCTAGCCTATAATTTCTAAAATATCTTGTGTGGTTTCAGTTATCAAAATTTATAATCCTTTGGGTGGAGCCCCAGCAGGTAAGGGTGTGATACGCTATGGGAGAAGAGAGGAGAGGAGAGGGGAGGGGAGGGGAAGATCAGGACTGGAGATGGCCCCCTGTGACGCTCTACAATTAAAGAGGTAGGTAAGAGGGTGGAGGGTGACTTTAGAGAGAAAGATAAATTCTGTTTTGAACATACTGAATTTAAGATCTCTCTTGGACATGAGATATGAGATGCCCGAGAAGCAGTTGGAGATTCATAGGAGACTGGAGATCAACAAACATTGGGGCAGCAAAGGTAGATCAAAATTGTAGTTACGCAAAAAGTGATAAAGAAGTATACAGTGGGTACAAGAAGGCTGCGACATATTTCCAATGATGATATGTGGCCCCATGAAGTGTTATAAGGCATATAACTGAACAAATGAATGACTAAAAAAGAAAAAACTTCATCAGTTATGTGGTAATAGTGTTGAATATAATTCAAATGCTCCAATTATGCCCAAGAACTATAGAAAGATCTACATGAATAAATGAATCAATCAGCCAGACGTTATTACACACCTAGCACCAGAGATACTGCTATACTCTGCTCTCAAGGAACTTACTATATAAGAATTGAGAAGAAAAAAAAGGAAGGTCTGGAATAGACACTATGGGGATACTCAGTTAGGGATGAGTTTTTTAGATAACATAAACTTGTGGTAGACTCAGTCAGCATCACTAGGTGAATTACTTTAGTACCATGATGAGGAGTGCATGAGGGGAATGCTGGTGGTGATCCCAGACTTGGATTTGGCAAGGCATGATCTTCAACAAAACAAGGGTGAAAGGAAGGATTTAAGTAGCAGGCAGAGTCAAACTGAATTGGTTAACTAGTGTCAAGATATGGAAGGAGAAAAAGTGAAGTTAGATGGGATGATGGCCCTGACGTTTAACAGGTTAGCCAGGCAGGAACCAGATGTCACATGGAAAAGGAAGAATAGATTGAGGAGAAATAAGGTCAAGGGAGAGATGAAATGATAGGAGGTTATTGTAGGATAAAGGAAACTCAGAATTCTGTTAATGTGCATGCATGTGGTAGCGGTTAGGTGGCACATCATATAGAACACTGGACCTCAAGTCAGAAGATTTAGACACTTACTAGGTCTTAGAGTGGGCAAGTCACTTAATCTCTACTCATCCATTTCAATTTAAATTGACCCATACACTTTTAAGTTTAATTTGCCTTATTAACATTTTTCCCCACTACTTCTTAAATCTAGATAATTTACAAAATAATAAATCAGGTCCTGAGTTGAAAGAATTACTCATTTCTGAGGTGTAAATGTTTGCATTGAAAAAATTTTAGCAACTATTTTTGGAATGCTAATAAAAACTGACTCTAGCTCATCCCTGGAAGAGACTGTAAGAGAAATACCAAGGAATGCAAAATTGGATGAATCTCATTCAACTCAAAGGAAAGTTTTCACTACTGGTCAACTCGTGCTTTTGACTGGTTACATTCTCTCTTATTTCTTGTTGAATATTGTCCCTTCAATTATTTCTTCCCTCTCTTTCATCTTCAACCTGTTCTCTACTGGATTCTTCTTATGGTATATGGGGTATCCAGGGAGAATTAGCACCTCTGCTATGAGAGTCTGGCAAGGTCTTTTCAAGGCTGCTCATCCACCTTTGACGTCCGCCTGTCACCCAGTTCTCACCTGTGCTCCAAGCTGCAGTATGTGTAGCAGCCACATTCCAGTAAACTGTCTTGGCAGATTGACAGATTGAGGGTAACTGACAGCTTCAAAGCCTCTGAAGACTTTCACTGGTAGAATGGGCAAATTAGAACGATTTGTTCCAATAGCAAGCAGGTGATGTAGAATGCTTGGGAGTTTGGTCAGACACTGAAGATGCCAAGGTCATCTGCTGTATCCCAACCAAGCCTTTGCTAGTTATTCTAACTTTTGTCTTGCTGTAGGACTTTGAGGACTCTGGAAGAGAGTGAGGCTGACGACTTCATGCAACTGCACCTCACTTAAATCCAATTCATGCATGAGTCAAGAGATCACCCCGTGTTTCTTCTCCACTGTCGGCAAAAATGTTCAGGTCTCAACTGTCTTTAAAATTCTTTCACTAGACCTTGTCAACCCCTCAAGCCATTATCCTATAATTTACATTCATTTCACTGCCAAGGTTAGAAAGATTAATTTCTACTTCCTCAACACCCACTCTCGTTGAACCTCTAACTTCTAGACCCAGTGTTCCTCTGAAATTGCTTTCTCAAAGATTACCAATCTCTTTCTGCTCTTTTTCTCTCCCCCTTTCATGGGCTTATTTTCTTCACACAAATGGCTTCCAAATCTATTTATGTAGTCAGCCCTGATTCCTTGAACTCTACAAAAAGTATTACCAGTTTACTCTCTGGGTATCTCAAACAATAGGATATCAGATTTAGATTTTGAGCAGGAAGGTGCCTTAGTTTGCACTACATTTTACAGATAAGAAAAATGAGGCTGAGGGAAGTGAACTGACTTGCTCAGATTAAATAAGGTGTTAAATGATAACGTTTGGATTTGAATTCATGTCCTTTTGTTCCCAATCCAGCATCTTTATGTCTCCTGTACAAAATTGAACTCTTTATATTCCCCCAAGCCCTTCTCTCCTCTAAACTTTCTGATTTGTGTTAATGGTACCAGCATCTTCAGTCATCCAGGTTTTTACACAGTCATTCTTATTGGTTGCACATTTAGCAAATTTCCTACCCTATTAACATATCTTAATCAAGTCCTTCTCTTCCTTTACATGGCCACTCCTTTGGTTCATGTCTTCATCACCTCTCACAAGACTAGACCATTATTACTGCCTAATTGGTCTTCCCCCCACTCCAATCTTTTCCCTCTGCAATTCCTGCTCCATATAGCTGCCAATCAATTTTCTTAAATCCTAGTTCTTCTCTTCTACTCAAAAATGTTCAGGGATGCCCTGACTTTTGAATAAAATAAATATTTCTAACTAATAAACCAACCTATTTCTTGCTCTCCATGCTTAGTCTTCCAACTCTCAACTCTTTACCTTCAAATAAGTGACATGGCCCTTACCCTGTGCCTGAAATGCTGTTCCTCCTTCACTTCTCCCACTTAAAAGTCTCAGTAAACTCCTTTATCACCTCCTTCTTCAAGATTTTATGGATACTCCCCCCCCCCCCGCCTTCTTTGCTACTACTTTATTTCTCAAATCAATTTATTTGTGATATACTTCATTCTTCTCATCCTTTACTCACAACCACTTAAACTCCTTGAAGGCAGGGAAAAGTTTCACTTTTGCCTTCATATCAGAGTGGCATTTATGATTATTCAATTGTTCAACTCCACTGATGGAGTGGTTAATTAAATAGTCCATCTAAACCCCTAATTGGCATTTAGGGCTACCAACTAATCCAGATAACACTGATTATCCACTGAAGCAGGGTGCTGAAATAGAAAGCTCAGAGGCCTCTGTGATTGATCAGGTACATTTCATAAGCTGTCACCTCACCCTCCAACCCTCCTCTCAAACCCCAACACTAATGATTCCATGTCAAACACAAAAAGACTTATTAAATTTCTGACCATCTCAGAAAGTTTAAGTTTTCTAGGCTTATCCCTTCAAGTGCTCACCTATCTGAGCCCTTCTGGGCTATTTTGGTTATGTGGGATTAGAGCTCATATAGTAATGGAAACAGAGAATAGATAAAGCAAACACCAACCCTTCAAAATGTTGCTTGTCTGGAAAGCTACATAAATGGTATTTCTAGCTAAACCTTCTAAAACTTTTCTCTTCTCAGAAGGCATAATGTTAAAAGGTACTCTTGAATTCTCATAAATATGGCAGGTTCTAATAAATCTGACCCCTTCCCACTCTCATGACACTCTTCATTTATAAAGATATAAGGAAAAGGCTAGAAAGATTTAACCTCACAAAAATTTGTAAAATAATTAATTTTATTTTTTCTTTGAGCATCTGCCCATGTTTAAGTTTATATTTTTCTTCAGCAAATAAACTGTGATCAAATTTTACCATTTTATGTAGTTAATTCTAAAAGACTCAATATAGATCCCACAATTTTTTTTAACGTTTGGTTAAAATGTAATTAAAAAAAATTCTTTGACAAGGTACAAAGTGCATTAGTTCTCCAAACGAGATAGTTTTGTGTGTGTGTGCGTGTGTGCGTGTGTGTGCGTGTTTGTGTGTGTAGTAATAACGACATCACTATAAAGCAGTAAGGCATGAACAATGCAGTTCTTGGTTAACTTAAAAAATATAAACTACCAAAGGAGAGGAAAAGTCTGCAGCAAAGTTTAATCAAGAGGCTGCTCTTTTTTTAAAAAAGAAAATTCTTAAGACAGAATTAACTTATTTATAGTAGCTCTTTTTGTGGGGTCTAAGAATTGGAAATGAAGGCATCAGTTGAGGAATGGCTAAATGAGCTGCGGTATATGATTATAATGCAATATTACTGTGCTATTAAAATAACAGTGATTTCAGAAAAACCAAGACTTATATGAACTGATGCATACATACATAGTGAAGTGAACAGAACCAGGAGAAGAACTTTGACCACAGTAACAGCCATATTGTTTGATGAGAAATTGTGAATGACTTAGCTATTCTCAGGAATATAATGATCCAAGACAATCCCAAAGGACTACTGATGAAGCATACTATCAGCCTCCAGAGAAATAACTGATACTGTTTGAATACAGACTAAAGTTTGCTATTTTTCACTTTCTTCCATTTGAGTCTTCTACAAAATGATTAGCATGTAAATGTCTTACATAATTGCACACTTAGAACATATATCTGGTTGCTTAGTCTCAGGGCTAGAGGGATAGAATATAGAACTCAAAACTCTAGATAAAAATGTTAAAAATCTAAAAAGCAAACTTAGAACAAGAATTTTACAAAGCACTCATTAAATTAAATATCTGATGTTACTATCGAAAATCCTTTATTTAAATAAGATGGGCCAAGTTTTAACCCAAGTTCCTCTTTTAGCTAACACTTTAACCCAAAAGAGATTTTCATCAAAAGGCCATGACAGTACCCTTGCCCTCTCATAAAATTTGCTGAAAACAATCTATAAATACCCCAATTGTTAGTGACTTAAATACACCTATATGGCTTTTATTATTATTAAAAATAACTTGTATTCAAGTTGAAACAGAACTACTTGGAAAAAATTCTTTGGAAAATGAAGAAAAGAATTATGCATGGAAGTAATTTTGGAGTATGACAACACCCTGGACCAAGTTAAAAAAAAAAAAACTTCCTTTAATTAGTATTGTAAGTGTCATTAAATATTTTTTTTTAGTATGTATAGCTATCACCATATGGATGAGTCCATTAAAGTGGGCATATTTAGTTGACCTAATTAATCTGAGCTCATCTGGTAACTTAAAAAAAATCGACAAGTTTTGCATTAATAGATATTTTATATATAGATATGATTATTATTCCTTTATAAAATTAACTTGTTATACATTATCATAAGGGCTTAACATTCAATTTAGTATAACTGTAAGACTTATTAACAAAGCCTTACTGCATTTTTCCTCCGTCATTTGTATCACAGTATTTAATGTCAGATCTCCCTTTTAACTAAGCACACACGCCAAAGCAAGCATGAACGAAAACATCTAAGTGGAAGACAATTAAATAACCGAAATTTATGAATAAACCACCCTGTCATTTATTTTGAAGCCTCTATTTCTTCCATCTTCTATTATTAGTAGTCTTCCATCCCATTAAGTTGGAGGATTACAGATCTTCTGGAGATTTCAGTAGTAGAGGAAACGAATAACTGGCACAATGCATCTCTTAATTCGAGAAGAAATATCTCGTTCTGCTGGCTGCTGCCAACCTTTCGGACATGTTCCTGACTTTAAGGTACTTGTAAAATCCTCTGAAGAAAAGCAGGAGACCAAGCAACAGCAATATCCACCAAAGCCAGTACTGTCCATTGAAGTATCCAGTAAAGTAATCCGAGAAGCGGACTATGAGGATCCACTTGGTCAAGGAGAGGCCAAACCCACAGAGCGCACCGTACCTCCCAGCTACGCAGCTGGTGGTGCAGAAGGATAAGCAAAAGCCAACCCAGTTGAAAATGAAGGCCATGAAGAAGGCCACCATGAAAATGCCGTCATTGCCCACCCGCAGCTGGTCAGGGTCCGAGGAGGTGGCGTCCTCTCCCGAAGGGAAGTCGTCCTCTGTCTGGGTGGGCTCCCCGGAGGCCACGGCGCTGGAGGCCAGGGCTGCCATTTTGGCCCTCTCCACTTCATCATAGGTGGGAAGGAACGTGGCCACGCTGTAGGGGGGTGGCACCAGGAAGGGCTCGCACAGGCCTTCGGCTTCTGAGGCGGTCTCGGCCTCTGCCGGCATTGGGTCGTAGGGTGGAGGGGAGGGGCTCCAGTCCGGGAATGCCAGTCCGGGGGCAGGAGGCGAAGTCGTCGGCGTCGGAGGGGCAGTCAGAGCTGTGATCTGAGTGGACGTGGAGAGCTGCTCCACGGCAGGGGACTCCTGGTCACTCTCTTCGTTGTGAAGCACTTGGTAGCTCCTGGTGGCGGAATGGTGATGATCCATGCTGCCCAGCCTGGGAGGCTCGGGATGCCGCCGGGAGGCGCTCCGCGGCGCTCAATTACACCTCGGCCGCCTCACGCCTCTCTGCACCCCTTCTGCCTCTAGGATGCCCCCTCCCCATGTACGTCTTGCGGCGCCCCTTCCGCCTCTGTTGATGCTGCCCCCGCCGCGTGATAGGGACGCCTCACCCCCTGCCACTGTTGCCTCGACAGAATCCTCCGCGCGTGCCCTCGCCTAGCGCTCTTGTGAGCTACTAGGCCGTTGTGAGAGCGCCTTTGTCCAGGGGGCGTGCTGGGGCCCAGGCGACGCTCCCTCCGCCTTCTAGGGAGGAGAACCAGAACTACTTAGTGCAGCACCACGTGAGCGAGCCCCTGGAAGCTGAACGTCTTGAGAACAATGGTGTTTTCTGTGGACTCCTTATGGAGGGATAGTGGATGTTCAAGGACGCTTCTCAGATAATTTCATTTTAAATAAATTATCTCCAGTTTGTGTGTGTGTGTGTGTGTGTGTGTGTGTGTGTGTTCTAAATCAATTTTAAAACGTAAAATGTATGTGGTGAGGCTTAGTGTAGAACGCGTTTTTCTTAACCTTTTTGTATGTTTCAGAGACTCCTTTGGAAGATTTTGAAATCCATGGATCCCTTCTTAGAATAATAATTAGAAAAGCCTAAAAAACGTAAGATTTCAAACCCAATTATTCTGAAATACAGGTATCTTTAAAAAAAAATCCAAGATTAAGACCTGGTGTAGACGAATGTTCCCAATAAGCCACAAAACCCTACTCCAACTTCCTAATTTTACTTTTGAGGAAGCTGAGAACCAGGGAGGTTAAGTGATTTGCAGCTAGGTCACACAGATGCTAAGCTCTTAAGAGGATAGATCTGAACCTTAGTCCTCTGAAAAAAGCCAGTGCATTCTTGACTGTACCCTTGTTCTCCAAGACCACAAACCATCTAGGTGACGTGGAAGAAGTCACTTTCCTATTCTCCATCCTCCCCTATAAAAGGAGAAAGTTGGATCATGCATCTCTGAGGCACCTTGCAACTCAAAAAGCCTATGACAGCATTTTTCCAATATTTTGTTCTTGACTAAAGGTAAGATTTCTTGAAAGTAGAGGTCTGCCTTTTTTAGTATGAGTATCCCCAGCGCTTAGGACAGAACCTTGACATATGGCAGGTATTTAATAAATGCTTTGGGGTCAGTTGATTGACACACTAAGGATTCTCATATTGTAGTATAGTTTAGTGGAAAGAAAAACCTTGAATTTTAGTCAAAAGATGCAAAATACATCTATCCCTACCCTATGACATCAATCTGTGTGGCTTTGGACAAGTTACATATTAAAAACAACAAAGCTGACATTTAGCTAAATTTTGCAAATATTTTACTATTGTTACCTTATTTCATCCTTAAAACAACACTTTTAAGCAAGAACTATTATCTCTATTTTATAAATGAGGAAATTGGTTTTGATGTTCAGCTAAGTCACTTGAGATTACACAATTGTCATGACTCTGGGCCCTGTTTTCTTCTTTTTTTTTCTTTTTTCTATTTTCTTCTTTCAAATGAAAGTAATAGTAATCAGACTACCAACCTCAGAATTCAGAGGGGAAGTACTTTGTAACCTATTGTTAAGTTGATTAAAAATAAGTATTTCTCTTCAAGGACCTTAAAATATAATTAGGCAGAAAAGACATACACAGGCAAATTTATAAAATAAAACAATCATTATTTAACAATGCTAGACATGTAGTGGACATGAGCAATTGTCAAATGATTTGGAAAAGAGAAAGATATTAGAGGCAGTGAAGAGACTATTAACTACAATCAAGGCACATGCCAGACCAGTTTTCTTGGAACCGTACTGCCCAAAACCCTGAAACACCCCAAGGTTCATTTGTTTCAGTGAACTTTATATTGTTTGTTAATAGGCACTAAATTAAAAAAAAAATTGAAGATTTTAGTACAAGAGTTCTGTCAAAGTTTTGTTTAAACTTCAGTTTTACCACTCTGGAAAAATTTGAGAACCACTGTATCAAACTGACTAGGATCTGACAGTAAGAATACTTTAGAACTGGTCGCTGTATTAGGCAAGTTGCCTAAGAAATCATTGATGAATTTGTAAGTGCAATTTACTCATTTTAGTGAAGCTGGGGACTAAATTACATCATGTTAAAAAGAATCAATGGGTAGAACTAGAAAATGTGGTTCGTATAAATGTACAACCCCTGTTTGTGAAGTCTGGTAGTGAAATGGAAAGAATAAAATAAGTATCCTGAGAGATAAACATCATATGTACTGTTTTTCAGACTGGAAAAAGGTTTGAAGGCAAAGATAAGGATCTTGTGGAACAGGGAAGATTAGCTATGATTAGGGGATGATTGAGGAGGAAAGGATGATGAGATCAATTCAATTAAGCAACATTTACTGAGTGCTTACCATACTCAAGGTATGATTCTATCAGGTAAGTATAAGGATTAATAAATCATGGCCCCTCCCTTCAATCAAGTTTATAATCTACAGAGACTCAGTCCTTTAGGAGAGGCCAGAGATGGGAGAGAATGAAATACAGCATTATTGGTGGTACAGATTCACTGAAGTCAAGAGTGACAATCCTCATCTATAAATTGCGTATGTGTGAGTGTTTCTGACCAGATTACCTGAGTTGCTTTATTACTCTAAATCAGTGGTTTTCAACCTTCCTAATGCTGAGACCCTTTAATACTCATATGTGAGCATATCTGCATGTGGGCAGACCAGCTTGGAGACGAATAGAGGAGCAGTGTCTAGGTTCCTAAGACCATCAGAAATACGTGTTTTCCAATGGTCTTAGGTGACCCCTGTGACCCTTGTGAAAGAGTTGTTTGACCCCCAAAGGAGTTGTGACTCACAGGTTGAGAACCACTGCTCTAAATCATGATCCTATGATTTCTCAGTTTTTATCTATATACTGTATCAGCAAGCACCCTAGCATACCCAGGATGGCTGCTAGCACAAGTCCTTAGATCTGCTTTTCTAAAGGAAAGCAACTCAAAATGGGTTAACAGTCTTACTTTAATCAATCAAACATATATCATTTACCTAGTTCAGGGGGAAAAGTCAACACCCTGAACTTCAGAGAATACAAACAGAAGTTACAAGCAGTCAAAGGAAATAGATCAGCAGACAAGCTTCCAGCCATCTGACCATAACATCCATACCTAGTTAATTACCAGAGAACAAGCTTCCCGCCACATATATATGTGTGTGTGTGTGTGTGTGTGTGTGTGTGTGTGTGTGTGTGTGTGTGTATGTATATTGTCAAGAATAGAGTCTAAGGTGGCATTTGTGGTAGGTAGAAAAAGAATTACTCTTTGGAAAAATGGTGTGCAAATTGTGGTAGAGAATCAAAGGAAAAGGATGAAATAATTGGTAAGCATTGGTGAGAAACTGCATTGCATGAACTTAGAAGGTCAAATTTATATAGCTCAGTGATTTACTAAAGTATCATCACAGTTGGAGGAGACTAGAGATAACCTAATTTCAAACTGTCTTCTTTCTATAAAAAAAAAATGATAAAAGTAATATGTCAGGAGGATCTAACCTTGGGGATGTGTACCATAGAACTCCAGTGGAATCTGGAATGTTAGTGAGGGAAGAACTGAATGACTTACTTACTCTGGAATTCTCATAGGGAATCCAATGTAGTCAGAAGGCAAATAATTGATAAACACTGAGCAATAAGAAATCCTAATAAAGGTAAACAGATGGTTTCATGAGTGTGGAAGTGGAAGGGGTACCAAGTAAAAAGGTGATGGTCAGAGATGGGGTACAGCAAATTGATCTTAGAGGTCAAATGTAACTGATAAAGACTTCCATGGTGTGGCTGTGGTGATAACTAACATATGGAATAGAGATGCAGAAAAATATAAGGATAAAAGCCTTTGCATCAGGCATTCAGATGGGTCATCAGTATGGAGGCCTATCACTCAGGATAATAACAGGAGATGGGGAATAGGTTAAGAGAGGAATGACAGTCAAGGTGCTGTGTTGAACTCAAAGTGACAGCAAGTGAGAACTTTCATAGTTTTAAGTGGAGTTTAATAAGTTGGCGATTGCAAGAGGGGGACAAAACCCAAATCAAGCTGCCCTGAGATGCATATGCTCGGGCCTCATATAGACAAAAGCCACAACATATCTGTTACCAAGGGGAAACCACAACTTGACAGTTATAATGAGCAAGCGGGAAAATACAGAAGCCAAATGATAGTGATTAGTTCATTGCCCAGCAATTAGTCTGTTGCCCAATTGAAAAGTTCACAAGTCTATTCTGAGAACAGAAGAGGGGGTCAGGGGGCAGATTTGGGCAGGTCTTGGTGGGCTTTGCTGGTTTGGGCATGTTTACTTGGCGGCCTTACCCGCTTTGTCTTTGTTGTTGGGCTTTACTCTTGCTAGGCAGGATGAGGGATGAGGGATGTTCAAAAATGGAGGTTACAACACTGCAGTTATCAAGAAAAGTCTCTTTGCTTTTTGTGGTAACAAATAATTTTTGGTCTATATGAATTTTCTAATGGAATATTATTGCAAAGTAAAAAAAAATGGATATTAGGAATTCAGAAAAAACTAAGAATTATAGAGGAGTTAAGTGGTTGTTTGCGGGGAGGGGGAGGATGATGCTAACCTTGAAGGGAAAGTGATGGCTTTATTCCAGAGTTTGTCATAAAGAAGGAAAGGAAATCTGGACATAGTATGACATGCCCCCTAGATTATGGGAAAGCAGATTTCAAAGAGTTCAGCAGTGAGATAGGATGAATTTCAGGGAGCAAAATGCTTCAGGAGAAGTCAGACAAATAGGGATGGAAGATGTTCAAAAACAAAGTTTTGAAGACACAGTTACAATGAAGGAAAAAAATGGAACATTTCTAAAGATACCAATGGATACACAGGGAATTTATCGGCCAATTTATATGTTAAAAAGAAAGGTACAGAAATGGAAGCAAGACCAGGTACAAAAGATGGATATAAGAGTGTTACACAGTTCTGAAATTATAACATCAGGACATTTAAGGCTCAGAATGAACTGAGGCAGGCAAAGTAAGCCAAGGGCAACAAAAAGAGTAGATTTTTAGAGCTATATTGCAAGAAAAAAATGAGAAATAAATGGCAGGACTTTTGCTTAGAGTACATGGGACAAAGATAACATAAGAAGAGTTAGATATAGTCAATTCTTTTGTTTCTCTGTTGAAAGAAAATGGCCTTTGCACTTGAAATCATAGAATAAAAATTACTAACAGGGAGTTAATTCACAAGATAAATAAGGAGATAGGAAGATAGCACCTAGGTGCCCTTAATAAATTAAAATCACCTGGCCTAGATAAACTATATCCTTAAGCCCTAAAAGAACTGGCAGATGTAGTTGCTGAGCCACTGTCATTGGTATTTGAAAGACAGTGGAAAATTAGAGAGGTACCACACTATCAATTTTGTAAAAAAGAAAGAATAATCTGCCAACAAGCTTGACTTCTGTTACTGGAGAGGTTCATGACTGGATCATTGAAGAAGTGAACATTTAGTGATTACAAAGAGCCAGTATGGCTTCACTGAAAAAAAGACATGCTAGACAAATTTAATTTCTTTAAAAAAAAATAGGATTACTAAACTAATAGAAGAAGGGAATACTATTGATAGACTTTATCGAGATTTTAGAAAAAACTTTTGATAAAATATCTCATTCTAGTGGAGATTATAGATATATGGATTAGACAGTACAATCAGATGGAGTTAAAACTGGTTGGTTGGCCAGACTCAAAGAGTAAGTGTTAATGACTCAGTTTCAAAGTGACAGGAGAACTCCACTAGTCCATCAATCTGTCATTATCACTATGCTGTTTAGTATTTTTTATCAGAAACTTTGATAAAAGTATAGATGTTATGCTCATAAAATTTTTAGCCCAAACTAGGAAGGCTATTGCATACATTGGATGATGATAAGGATACAAAGCATCTTGACAATTAGGTCACTGGGCAGAATCTATTAAGAGGAAATTCAGTAGGCATAAATGTAAAGTCTTACACTTAAAAGCAAAAATCAATTTCACAAGAATAAGATGGGGAAGGTGTTCAGCTGCTGTTCTGAAAGAGATCTAGGTTTTAACACATTGTAATTCAACATAAGTCAGTTGTGTGATATGGCAACCCTTTATGGAACCTGAGAAAATAAAATGTTGGTCTGGATCAATCATGTTTGGCTTTTTATAACTGACATCGCTCGATGCTTAAAATTTTATAAATGATAATGAAAATCATACAAGGATCCCCATTCTCATACATACATAATTATATAACTGGTACCCATGAGACAAATGACCTCATGCTGGCAAAGGGAAATGTTTTATTTTGCTTCAGAACAGAGAGGTGCCTCTCTTAGAATAATTTAAACTCGAAAGACTCTTCAGATATTCAATTAATAAGCTTTAGTAATAAAAGCTAAAATAATACAGCACATCAAAGTTTGCAAAGTTCTTACATATGTTATCTCATTTGATGGTCATAAAAACCTGGTGAGGTACATGCTGTTACTTATTGTCACCACTTTACAAATGATAAAACTAAGGTTGAGAGAAGTTATGACTTGTCCAGGATCACAGAGCTAGTGTATGAGGCAGGATTTGAACTCAGTTCTTCCTGACCTGAGTTAATAAACTCTATGGACTGTGCCAGAAATCTTCAGTACGTATGTATGATTTGCATTATTCTTCTGTCATTTTTGTGAGATGGAACTAGGATGCTTTTTTCACTCATAACTGAAAAATCTGTATTGGGCCTTTTCTTAAAATCAATAATGAGGAATGTATTTTAAAAGGGACAGTGCTCATGGCTTTCCTATCTGCACCCCCCCCCCAAAAAAAGAAAACAATATGATCAGAATATTTTAATTGTGTAGAGTTGTGAAGTTGGAAAGGACTCTTAAGAGTTAATCAGTCTACCCTTATCCCTTATTTAAAAGTTATACCAGTCAAACAAGAACATAACCTGATGTTAAAGCCTCACCAGAGGAAAGGCTTTTTAAACTATTATGTTAAAACTAAATCAGTGCCAGGCAGAAGACAATATCAGACATTTCAAGTGCAACAAATTACATTTATCAATGACTTCTCAACCATATATAGGAGGTAATTTTTTTTTTAAATCTAATTTGGATAGAGCTCTAGTCTTCAACACAGGAAGACCTAGATTCAAGTCCAACTTCTGATACGTAGTGACCATGTGACCCTTGGGAAGTCACTTAATCAGTATAGTTGAAGAGGGCACCAATCTTCTTGATACGGGGAGTTTTCTTTACCAATGAAATTGCAGGGGTAGGCTTTATCCCTATGCATGTGTTGAGGCTATATGGTATTGTGGAAAGATTATAAGACCTGGAGTTAGAGGTTCATGCCCCGACTCTGATCCTTCCTAGATGTGTGTCTAAGGGCAAGTCACTTAGCTAGACTAAGCCTCAGCTTCTCCATTTGTAAAACTAGAGTAAGAATAGCCATTAGTACATACCTCTCACAGAACTATTGTATAGGACAAATGAGATTTGTAATAAGGTTGCACTTTGCAAACTTTCAAGAACTATAGAAATTCCCATTATTACCAATAATCATTACTGTTTCTCTACCCTATGTATTGTTTATACCTCTCTCTCTGCCCATTTGTACCTGATCTGTCAATGGAAATGGAACAACTACAGTCATCATTTTGTATGGTCTGCACAGTCACTGTAATCTTCCTGTCTTGGTCTAGCTTATGGGCAAGTCCCTTATATCATTTGTTCAGCCAAGAAACAGTTGGAATTTAAAAATAATAATAATTTCAGTAAAAATTAGAAGAAAAACAAAAGAAAACAAAAATAAATCACCCCAAACCATATAAGCTACATAGACACAGATGAGTTGACTGGACACAGAAGTTTCATACAAAGAAAACTAACCATAAATTAGTATTAGTGAAATAGCTTGCAAGACAAATCTGTTATGTTCACCACCTTCACATTAACCCTGTGTGGGGAAATTTCCTCAGGATCTTGATTTCTCTGGGTGTTTCTGCTCCTGTTCCCTCCACTGATGCTTGATTCCTTCAGAGAGTTTTAGTTAAGGTGTTATGTGCATTGTTCCACCGATCTAGAAGGACATCAATAAATCGTGTGACAGTAGATCAGATTCAGTTAGAGGAAGAGACCATCATGTGTTCCTGTAGACATTAACAAGTGATGATATACATTCAAACACTGAGGTACTTACCTTTGCCTCTTCCGTTCACCAAAGGTAAAATATTTTCCCAGTCATGATACTTGAATACAACATCAAAATCAAACCAGTGAAAAAGTCTAAGTCACTAGCTGTTTTGTCTGGAAGACTCCAAACATCTAGATAGATTCAAATTTGTTACATGCCATGTGGTCAACGCTTAAATTTGCTATCAAAGAATCCAAGTCTCTCACTAACGGAGGGCAAAAGAGAGGTTTTTGAACTTCGCAAATAAAAGAAAGTGTGGTCCATTTAATAAGAAAAAAATGAACTGTCTACCCTTAAATCCTACTAGAAAATATTTTTTAATAGTTATAACTTGGCAACTAAGTAAGATTTTGAATTACAGAGCTACTATTCATAAATGGATCAAATAGATAATATCCTCACTGTGCCACCTAACCACCCCTTTGATAACCCTTTTAGTAAAAATTGGTTCAGTGTTTGGGCATCTTCAGGGCCTTTAAGTCAAAGAAGATCAGGGAGAGAGATGAATGAGATAATCAGTTGCTGCAGTAAAGATTTTGGCTAATTCTATATTAGGAAGAAAGGAGTGACATATCATAACAACTCACAGTTACATCCAGTTATAAGTTTTACAGAACCCTTTACATACATTATATCATTTTAGCTTCATAATAATGCTGATAGATTAGTGTAAGATTCCCAGGAACCCTGATAAACAAGGTATTATTATCCCCATTTTACATATAGGGAAACTGAGGTTGAGAAAAAGTTAAATGACTCACTTTGCTAGTAAGTATAAGAGGTAGATTTGACCAAGAGGTCTCCCTGCTTGAATACCCTATACCATACTGTCAGAAGAGTGGAATGGATCCGCCTTGTCACAGTTTACATCTTTTGGGGGATTCCTTACATGTTTTTCTGTATTGGTACACCTTTGGGGGCTTCAGTCTGAGTTCACTTTACTCCCCCTGGTTCAACCATGACAGTTAGGTTTAAAATGGGACAAAACTAGTCTTTTTAAACATCAATTCTCCCAGTGATGTCAATCACAGAACTCTACTATCTCAGAATAATACAAATTAAGAGCAATGTAACAAGTCATGATAGTTATAAGTTGGATAGAGTATATTATTAATGATGACTTACATGGCAGGAGTGGCATAAAAGGGAATGACCAAGGATATGTATGACTAGAAAAGGAAGTGGGATAACAGGTGGATGCCTTCAATACCTTATTAGTAGTAATCAAGTAATAAAATAGCAAGATGTACACTGTGTTAGGTAGATGGATTGTCTATAGAGGACTTACCATGAGCATTAATTGCACAGGAGACAGGGTGGAGAGTTTATAATCTTTATTGGTAGAGGGCATAACTTCATGGATAAAATCACAGATCCATTCAAGTAAGTGTGGTAGGTATAATGGCAACCACACTGGCATACCCAAGATGGCTTCTAGCACAGGTTCTTAGATCTGCTTTACTAGGAAAGATAGCTGTTTAAGGAGTCAACAATATTTTCTTAAAATTATATTCACTAGTTCAGGGGAAAAGTCAGCATCCTGAACTTCTTTTTTTTTTTTTAATTTTATTATAGTTTGCATCATTCAGTTCCACAAGATTTTGAGTTACATATTTTCTCCCCGTCTTTCCCCCACCCACCACCCCAAAACAGCCATCCCAGTGTGTTCCCCCTCCCCTAGTCTATTCTCTCCTTTGTCACTTTTTGGTAGGGCAGGATGGATCTCCCAACTGCAGTGCCTGTGTATCTCAAGTTCCAGTTGGATGTAGTCAATAATAATA
>CM053581.1:505408449-505429610 GCA_028627135.1 Pseudochirops cupreus
AGAGCCCAACCCACCCATGCTTGCCCATCCTGTATGACTCGTTTGTGTTCTCCTTTAGAACAGAAGATAGGGGTTGACTGGCATCCTTGGGCACTTCCTCACTTTCTCCTGACATAATAATGCTATCAAAATAGCAACCGGGCTGCTCACCTGTGGTTTTGCCTTACCACATAATCAAATTATTTTCTTTTTTGATAATATATTTGCCCGATGACATCCTTCCTTCTTCCTCAAAGTCCCTTATTTATTCTTCATTGTTGTCTCTTCACGCATGCTGTTGACCCCTATATTGTCTTGCCTGTGATATTCATACATATACATACAAATACATGCATATAGACAATCCTCAGCATTTGATTTTCAGGACTTCAAGCATTTGAGTGGTTTTCTCAGCAACCTCATTTTTATTTTTATGTTGATGACTGGCATATTTGTGGCTATTATCAGTAGAGAAAAAAATGATGGGTGTAAAAATGAGAGGTGCATTGCCACAGCTGGCACTCAAGCAGCCAAGGGAGCATCCTGCTTCTCCTAATGCCTATGGTGCCAGCTCTTGCACAGCACAGCCCACCTTGTCCTGTCCATTGGCCCAGGCTAGAGTTCAGAGCTCAGACACAATGGAGGAATCACCCCAGGTCTGGGCTTTTCACTGAGAAACAGTTCAACTACAGAACCAAAAGGAGATTAGAGATGGTACCTGTTGCCCATTTCCCTTTTGTACCTTGCTTTTTTTTCTTCTGATGTCACCTCCCCTTCCCCTCTCATCCACTCTGGCATTGCCTCTCTTCTCCCCTGTGTTTTATGGGTTATTTCATGGTTACTGTTTTAGGAAAGGTGCATATTATCAGAATTGATGTTTTATTATAAAGAATCATATACAGGAAAGTGTGTTTTCATTAATATTTAGCAAAAATTATAATTTGGGGTGGTCTTGGGATTCTAACCACCTATTTCAGTGTATTTGTGTTTTGGACTTTTATGCTGTTTTCTAGAAATATTAACCCCATGAAAGTTGAGGATTAATTATATAAATATAAACACATGTGAGTGTGTTTACTAGACTCTACCATCTTTTAGCCATTGTCCTGTATCTCTTCTCTCTTTATCAGCCAAAATCCTAAATAAAAAGCTATCTACAATTGTTACCTTGACTTCTCTCATTTATTCATCTTCCCTTTACTGTTTGTTTCCAACCTCATCAACACAATGGAAACTGATCTCTCTAAACCTGATAATATTCTCTTGCCAACTTTTCCGTTTTCATTCTACTCTTTTTTGACCTTTCTACTCTGTTGGACAATGTTGACTACTTTGTCCTTCTGAATATTTTCTCTTCTCTTGGTTTTTGTGACATTATTCTCTTCTGGTTTTCTTCCCCTTGTCTAATTGCTCCTCATTCTTAAATTATAGCTCATCAACCTGATCATACTTTCTTTCTTTTCCACCCCTACATTCTCATGAGTTTAATTATAATTTCAAACCTAAATTCTTCATTTCCAATTGTTAGCATTAGCAATTTGTTTAAACTATCAGACTGGAGGTGCCTCAATTGCAGCCTATATCCTTTCATTTTTATTCTTTTAACATAATATTGGTTTTGGTCTTTGCTCTAACAAGTTGGTGGCCTCTGAACCAGTGTACAACTGCTTCAGAAATGTAGCTCATGTAGACAACTAGCTATTTCCTGTCCATTACAATATAAACGATTTGAATTTTTTGTTGATGTTGTTCAATGCTTGCCCTATTCTCTACCTATTGACATAATGATGATGAGGATGGTGATGATGATGATGACAAAGATGTGATGATGATACCTGGCTTTTACATACTTTAAGTTTTGAAAAAATACTTTATATGTATTATCTTGTTTGATTCTCATAACATCCTTATACAACAGGTGCTATCATTATCTTGATTTTACAGATGAGGAAACTGAAGCACAGAGAGGTTAAGTGCCTTGCTCAAGGTCAGGCAGCTGGGAAGTATCTGAGGCAAGGCTCTATCCAGGACTCCCTTTTCTTGAAGGAAGTACTCATAATATATATTTAAGGTTTTTGCAAAGCTTACTCATGAACCATGCTTAAAAGTTCAAGGCAGGGTGATAGCATTTTTCCCATATGTTGACCATTGCATCAGTGTGAAAGCAGTATTTGCGTGCAATCAGTAATCAAGAATATTTAGGTCTAATTTCACATCTCTTGCATTAGTACTCTCCTCTCTCCACTCACACTACTACCACCCAAGCTTAGGCCTCACTAGAATATGATTAAAAACCTTCTAACTGGTATCCTTGTCTCTAGATTCTCTCCTCTCCAATCTGTTCTCTGCACAGTTGCTACAATGATTTTCCTAGAGTATAGAGTCATTCCTCTACTCATGAAGTTCCTTTTATTGCCTCAAGGTTAAATACAAGTTCTTTGGTTTCGCTCATAAAGCTCTTCAAAACCTGACTCCAACCTGGCTCTCCAAACTTGTTTCACATTATTTCCATCAAACTTCAGTTCCTTTCATGTGACATTCTTTACCTTCTACACCTTAGCCAAGGCAATCAACATGCCTGAAACACTCTCTTCACCTTGGACTTAGTGTCTTTCAAGGCTCAGTATAGGTATGACCATCTTCATGAGGCCATTCCTGATTCCTCCAGTTTCTAATGTCACCCATACACACTTTATTTACTTATGTGTAAATGCTGTATCTCCCATTCCCACTCAAGACTTTGAGGACAGAAAATGTTTAATTTTTCCCTTTGTCTCTCAAACAACTTACATAGTGTTTTATATGTATTAGCCTTTTAATACTTGCTTGATGAATCGAATTAAATACAGTCTTAGCTTGGGAATATAGATTTCATAATCGTTAAATCCATAAAATATTAATGACAAAGTTTCTGGTGGCTAGAAACTGAATAAGGAAAGCGATATAAATGCTTCCTTACTTTTTTTTTAATGGCCTGGACCATTAATTTCATCTTTATTTACAATGTAAAAAATTCTACATCATCAGAAACATTCAGCCATCCATCCTGTAGATTCTTTACTTAAATTTTAAAGACGCAGTTTAAATCAAGTGTAGTTAACTAAGCAAAAGTAGGGTCCCAAAAGATTGCTGAATTGGATTTTCTTCAGAAAACATTTGGAAACCAGTAGCATAAGGAAATACCTCAATTCATTATTTCTTTACCTGCATGAAATTGTCTTTGAGAAGCAACTCTTATATTTTCCCATACCCATTTTTCATCCTAGGGATTTCCCAGTGATTGTGTTCGACGGCGATATCCCACTGAGCCATAATCAGTAATTAGAGTCCTCATTTTGGGCAGAAACAATTGGATGCATGTTACTGTTTATTAATTAAATATATAAATGTTCCCCTTCTAGCTTCTGTGTTTTTTCCCTTTATAGTTTGGAATTTACCCAAGAAATTAATTAAACTACTTCTTGCAACTTGACTAATTACCTGATTTATGAATGCTTCTGAAAATAAATTCCAAATGATTATGCAATGACAAGAGGAGAATGCAAGATAAATTTATGTTGTAAATCTCAAAGGAAATTTTTTTTCTTCCCAATTATCCTCCAATAATGATTTTGGTTTTCACCACATTTTTTTTTCCTAAAAGCACCGCTACAAGTAGATCACCAAATAGCAAGTAGAAATATTTTCCATTAAGTAAGTGGAAAATAAACCCTATCAAGTTTTCTGGAATATCACTTATGTAGTGGTCATTTATACAGTAAGCTCAACTGGCTAAAATAATCACAAAACAGGGCCAAAGGATGCTGGAATGGTTATACAGTATTTGTACATTAAAAGCTGGGTGTCTTTTTTGTTTGTTTTGTTTTGTTTTCCTTGTGTAGGAAATTCTACAGCAGGTCTTGCTTGGACTAATCCAGTGATTTTGGCTCAGCATTAGAATTTGATGAGATTTTGACAGAACATTAAAAATGAATTAATTTTTTAAAAAGTATTAAGTATGATAAGATTAAGAAATACATAATTAAAACAAAACCCTACTGCCTCTGCCTCCACATTCACCCCAACAAGGGAAAAGCTTGGCCAGAAAAATGCACCCTCTCCTTCTCCACCTCCAACAGTGAGACTTCTTTTAAGACCACCTTTTTCTGCTTCTCAGAACCTGGGCCATTGATGTCTTAGGCAGCAAAGAATCCGCAATGATCCCAAGAATGTTCTACCATATCCCAAAAGGATAAGCAGCCCAGCTTACAAGAAAACAGGTGCTGGTCATACCACAGAAGGTCTCTTAAATAGGAGAAGAGGAAGAAGTGAGGAAGATTTATTTGATTAACAGTGATAAATACTTGGTAGCATAAATACTCTCTCTTTCTCTCTATCTTTCTCTCTCTCTCTCTCTCTCTCTCACACACACACACACACACACACACACACTGACTATAGGAGTCTCCCATTTTTTCCCCAATCACAAACACATGGAAAGGGCTGTGAGAAAAATTAATCTATGTGATGTATTTGCATAGTTTTATAAATAAGACAGATTGGAAGAGAAAACACATTCAAAATTTAACCTGATTAAATATTTAATTCTGTCCTGAGTATTTGATATTTAATACAGTATAGCTAAACCAGTAGCAAAAAAAAAAGATTTTAAAAAGTGATTGGTAGTCTGTAAAATCCATCTAAACATTGCTCATTTGGCTAATAATAATATTGTTCTCGTACCTGTAATACTTAGAATCTGATATGCAAAACTGTAATAACATGCTGATAATGGAAACATGAGATCAAAATATGTTATTCATTATGCCCTTCAAGTTTAAATCCTACATATTTGTAAGATTAAAATTCATATGTATCCATATTTTGATCAATTGACTAACTTTTTTCACTGTGAATAATTTGGGTTAGTACAAAAACAACAAAATTGTTTTAAAAAACTGCCTCCCCATAAATATATATATATATATATAATACTGTGGCTGATTTTCAAAGTGTGGGGAAAGGGATATGTTAAAAATGTTTGTCTTTCATTTGTAAAATGAGTAGATTTTGAAAAATCTTTTACAAATCTTGATCTTAGCCTGAGACAGGTTTTACTCTTTAACACTCCTACCATTTTTAAAATCATATGTAATTAACTGCTAATATAAGGAGGATTCATAAAGCTGAAAAGGATCCAATGTGGCTTCTTTCACGTGAGGTATTTTAGAGGGCCAGAACTGAACTATATTAAGCAGTATATAAATAAGACTGTAAATAAATAAATGAAGAAAATAAAATCATGCAGCACAACTATACATCATTCTAAACACATTTTACATAATCAGACTAAGAAGCTGAAAACAGTCAACCTTCATTTAACCTCATATTAAAAAAAAAACTTCAAAAGTTCTGCAGTTCACATTTGACCTTATGAAGATAAATAGTATTTTTTGTTGTTGTTTTCATATATCTTAAAAAGACAGAATTAAGTGAGCAATCTTGGAAAATCTTAGTTCATTTATTCAAAGCAATTCTTTTAATGTCTTTTTAAAAAAATCCAACACTTTATATCACTTTGCTTTGAAGGCACTGGTACATCAATCGCTTTATAAATATAGCTAAATGACCTCTGTGCACAGGTCATAGGTGAAGAATTTGCTGGCTTTGATTTCTGATGCCACCAAAAAAAAGTTCTTTTCAAGATCAGTTATTTGTTGGTAAGGATTCTAGCTTAGGAAACTAGCTTAGCACTGGTTCAAAACCACTCTGAATGGTAAACTTTCTTTTTCTTGAATGTGATTTTACATCCTAGATAAAATTGATTTAAGTTCCTCTCATATGAAGGTTATTGAAATATTGTTTCATCGGAAATAAGAGAGGACGTGGTAAAGAGGCTGATATTAATTCAATTTACAATTGCATATAGTGTTATTTTTTTAAAGCCCTGCCTATTGCAACAGTAACCCCGGAATGACTATTCTAAAAGCTTGCATTTTTTAAAAAGGACGTGGTTAAGTAAAATTAAAGGTTCTATTGTAGTGAACACCTAACACAGATTTATTTCTGATTACTTGTTTTTCTGGATCTCGCAACAAAGAAACACTGCTACTTTGGGTGAATTTCTGCCAAATTATAAAACAAAAATAAAAACAAACAAACAAAACAACAATGACAGCAACAAAAACCCTGCAGACTTCCAAACATTCTTATCCACGAAGCATTGGTTTGTCTCCTAAAATGAGTATTATAACCTGGATTCTAGCGAAATCCTTGAATTCTGCTCTGTTGCTTTTCTTTTGGGTCACAATTTAGATGCCAACAAGAAAGATATCCTGGTATTTGGTCATGGGTTTTCTCTCAAATTTTAGTTGGTAAATTTTCTCTGCTTCACAAATTTCACTGGCGTTAGAAATGAGATATAGCGCATTCTTCTAATTAATAATGCAATGGTGCTTATGGCAAAACGTTACTGGCATATGTAACAGTGATTATACTTGGAAGTAACACAGTTGGGTATAGAAATCTATCTTACCCTACAGGAAAGTAGGAGGGGAGGGGAATAAGAGAAGGCAGAATGTGAGAAGGAAGGGAAGATTTGGGGAGGTGGTAGTCAGAAGCAAAATACTTTTGAGGAGGGAAAGTGTGAAAGGAGAGAGAATAGAATAAACAGGGAGGGAATAAGATGGAGGGAAATACAGTTAGCAATAGTAACTGTGAAAAAAAAATTGAAGGAAATTTCTCTAGAAATTAGAGTCAAATTTATAAAAAATAAGAGCCATTCCCCAATTGATAAAGGATGAAAAGATATTAACAGTTTTCAGATGAAATAATCAGAGCTATCTATAGTCATATGAAAAGAATGCTCTTACTATTGATCAGAGTAATGCAAATTAAAACAATTCTAAGGTTTTGCCTCATGCCTATTAGATTGGCTAATATGTCAGAAATGACGGATGGTGGAGGGGATGTGGAGAAAATGAGACATTAATGCATTGCTGGTGGAGTTGTGAACTGATTCAGCCATTCTGTAGAGCAATTTATAGCCAAAGGGCCATAAAACCATGCACCACCTTTCACCTAGCAATACCAGTACTAGAGTCATTTTTCTGCTCTCGTCCTCACTCAATTTAGGCACAATTGTGCATGATCTGGGGTTTTTTGTAAAATTATTCCCCTCGGACAATTTATCTTCCACTTCTTCCTTGGCCATGAACTCATTGGAGGTACCTGTTAACATTTCTAACCAACAAGACTCTTCAATTCTTTTTGTTGCCCTGCTTATTCTTCCTCTTCTTTCTCCCCTTCTTGTGACAAGTCTTGTTTTACAGGCTGCGACTCAGCTGATGTTCTTTCTAGCAAAGCCGACACAGTGTCCATGTCTAAGGGGCCTAATGAAGGCTGGCTCTGGAGAAACCCAACTTCACTTTTTTCTTCATTTTTTTCTGCAAGGAATTTGTTTGCAAGGTAGGAAGTTGTACCTCAAAGTGAAAAAAATCTTCTGCAACGGGGAAAATCTGTTAGACTGATCTGAGTTCTGGCCAGGCATTCCTTCTGACAGAATAGGCATTCAACTTTAAGGTCTTCTGCTGCAATGCCTCCTGGGAAATGGCTACTCTGAATATTTCATTAAACAAAATGAATTTTTTAGCAGGATGGACTTTTGTGCAAAAGGGACAGCTGAGGTTTGCTGAAGGGGGAAGTCATATAATCCTAAAATACACTCTTGAGTGCTCAAATATAGAGGAAATGAAGGTTTTTGAGCTATACTACAATCACCATTAAATTAGAACTCTTAACATCATATCTATGTCCTATCTGCAGCTGAGCAGTCTCTAGAATCAAAGCATCATCTTCACAATAGAGAACATCTTCAATCTCACCAGGTTGTTTTACTGATGCTTCATAGACACTACTGTCTTCAGCCATGTACTCACCAGATATGGCAGCAGACACACAAACTGTTTTTTCACTCAAGCAAGTGGCCTACTGTCCCTGGGAACTGTTCTTCAATACCCGTAGTTCTTATACTTAATGGTGATAAAGACTGCCTAACACCTTTGTTAATATCTTTGCTGTCTCCAAGAGCCTGTGATGCTACTCTTGCATCTGAGTCTAGATTTTTGGTAAGGCCAATGTCTGCAAAATAGCTAGTCAGTTCACAAGTCTCCAAAATCTGTGGTAAGTTTGGTGGAGAGGAGAATCCTGGGCAGACATCAAAGAAGTACCTTACAGAGCTAGAGGATAACTACGAGGGAACAAGGAGGACAGGGAGGATCTGGAAGAAAGGGACAGCACAGATTTGGGTGACTCAGTCAATTTTGAAGCATTGCCTGGTTCTGAGAATCAAGATGAGTCACTGTAGCCAAGCTGACTGTGGGACTTCACCACCTCAATTTCATGAATGGTGATCATGGTTCCAGAAAGAACATAGCAACTTTTTTTTCTTGTAATAGAAACTTTAGTTTATATTAATAATCCAAGTCTGGAATTTGATCCCCTTGGGTTGTTATAATAGAGCTCTGTGGAACTGAGGGAATTGAGTGACTCTCTGCTAGAGGTATTCAGAGACTGTTGACAGAATGCCAGTGATCCCAAGCTGCTTCCCAAAGACATGGACAAGGTGAGAGACTTTTAATCTCCAAAAGCAAATGAGCAGCTAATGTTGTAGTTTCTTCAATTCTTTGTAGCAGTGCTTTTTTTCTTTCTTCCAACTTTTAGCCTCTTGGGCTAGGGCTCAACTGGATGTGTTTTTTATGGACAGTAGCTCTTTGTCTAGACACTTCCTTTGGCCTTGCAGGAAGTTCAACTCGCTATGTTTTTGAGGTGTTACAAACTGAAGTTGTTTCAAAAATTCTCTTTAGTTAATCAGCATCAGTTTCTCCTTGACATCCAAGACCTGGGGCCAGGTCTCATTGTCTAACTTGGACAGCTCCATTTTTAAATGGCCCACACTTCTTTTTGCCTCTTCATATCATAGACTTAACCTGATCTCTTCTGCTGAGTTGACCCAACTTCTCACTCCAGAATCTCCAGAGATGCCTGTTTGTGATCCAGCATCAAGGGTCTGTCTGGAAAGAGTTAAATGAGAGCTCATGGAGTTACCCCTTAAGTCTGGTTCAGATCTCCCAATGTTTCAGTACAAATGACGCCACTCCTATAGCTTAACAAGATTCTATATTAGATCTTGTTTCTCTCTCTCTCTCTCTCTCTCTCTCTCTCTCTCTCTCTCTCTTTCTCTCTCTCTCTCTCTCTCTCTCTCCCCTGTCCTCCCCTTCTCCTGAGGTAAAGACCTTTCTGATGGACTTTGTTTCAATCATAATACCTTTAACCTCATTGAGTTCATACCTACTATGGTCTCCAGACATTTTCTGGATTTTGTTGCATTTCTGTACTTTGTTGCAGTGTTTTGAAAACTTGTTCTTTGTACATAATTCTCACTTCATTTGTGAGAGTTTTCACTCAGTTTTTTCATTCTTAATGGTATAATGGAGATCTCAGCCTTCAGAATTTCAGGGTCATATTTAGCGCTGGATGAAGATCTTGAGAATGTCTGTGTGAGAACTTGACTTCTCCTTGTAATTGTATTGTTTAATTGTATTTATTTATTCAGAGCCAGAGCAAATCTTTTCTCTTTTGTGTAGTACAGTTCCTTCTGTGTGCTGAGTGCATTTTGGGCTATCATAAGATAGTCTTCCAGCACTCTATTTTTCTCCTCCATTGTTTTCTGGGATCTTCTATCTGTGTGGTATTATTGATGTAGTCAATGTAGTAGGCACCAATCTGATGGTCAAATACTACTTCCTATCCTCATACAGCTCATCTCCAACACAATTCATAATTGAGAAGACTTTGGATAACCTGTCCTGAGGGTCAATCCAGTTGGTCTTCTTGGTATTGTAGTAGATGTAAAAGCTCTTGCCATCATAGCCCCTGGACTCCTCTCAGCTCTAGGGGAGTGGCAGCTTCCCATTCCTGACTTTCTTAGTCATGGTCATTGGCAGGGGTCTAACACCTCCATATAAGAACTGGACAGGAAGCACTTGATGAACACACAAATACAGGTCAACCCTAGGAGTTCTACAGGCAGTAGGAAGGGCACCACATGACACTGCATGGCACCATATTACCTGAGTATTGAAGAAAGATCACGATTTTCATCTCAATTTTCCCCATTTGTTTTCAATTTGTCATAGTTAATGCAGAAATGGAAGGGGCTTAAGAACTATTTTTTATTCTTTCTTTCATAAGTTATATACTATCTCACCTAATATTCAACATACTAATGATAAGCCTTCCCACAATTAGCTAAATTGGCCTTCAAACATGAGGTAGGAACTATATAGTGCTGATCCTTGGTTCAGACATATAAGCTATTACCAAGGCTGTAGTCAAAGCCTTCATAACTTAGTAGAGTCTACCAGAGCTTCTTCATCGTACAATCTTCAGTAACCCATGGCCATTTTCATATTACCATGAGGTATCAAACTGGGACTTCCATGAGGCAGTAGATTCCATTCTGAAATATAACTAGACTTCTGGGGCAGGGGGGGGAGGGATGACAGCACAGATGAAGAGGGTACCTGGACACTGAACTGAGTTCTGAACTGTTTAATTATGATAAACTAGAGAATTTTAGGAAATTTGATTAGAATCACTTTTCCCCAATGAATATGAAATTAGCTACATTGATGGCATGTGCTTTTCATAGCAGGGGTAAATAATGAGGAAAATCATGAATTATGATTATTTTTATATTTCTATTATCCAGGAAAATCATTGATTGAAATACACCCTCCTTAATTTGTATACTGAATACACAGAAACGTTTGAAGAACATGGAAATGTCTTCTTGATATAAAATTAAGATTTTCATTTGCTAAGAGAGTATAACCAAAGCTTCCTCATGTCTTAAGTCAAAATAAACTTTTATTTACCAAAGTCTTATAATCAGGGCAACATCTTTTAGTTAAATCTTTTAGAACTGAAGTATAAAACAGCAGAGCAATTTATGTACTTATTTGTTGTACTTAGCTACAGTAGTGAAAAATAAGTCCAGGATTTGTTAGTCATTACACACAGGATAAATGTAATAGGGTAAAAAACAAACAACAAAACAGCTTTCTAAAATGCACATGCAGAGGAAGGAAACAACAGAAGAAAGAAAGGGGAGAATTCAAAATCTGTTTTGAGCTTTCCATGACCTAAGACCAATTCGTATTTTTCTTGGAGGCTTTGGATGTAGGAGTTTTGACTTTGTTGTCTTCTTCTGATTATGTTTTTTGATCATCCTTGTCACTGTAGTCACTTATTTTTTGCTTTTTGGAGGGGGGAAAGTAGGGCAATTGAGGTTAAGTGACTTGCCCAAGGTCACACAGCTAGTTTTGTGTTAACTGTCTGGGGCTGGATATGAACTCAGGTCCTCCTGACTCCAGGGCTGGTGCTCTATTTACTGTGCCACCTAGCTGTCCCCCCATAGTAATTTTCTATAGTCAGAATTTTTTTTTCCTTTTGCTGAGTTGTTTGCTCATTCTCCTAGCCTATTACTTAACTTTTAACTCTTTGTTAAAGTAGGGCTCTGCTACCAAGGTGGAGGGTGTACTGTCCTAGGCTTCAGCGTTTTTTTTTTTAATTTGTTTGCTTGTTTTTTTACAGCTGTTTTCAGAGATACTTCTAAGGACCTGTAAGTTTTCAGTTCTTCCAAGGTGGTATGATCTGAGAAGAAGTGTTTACTACTCTGCTGGCCTGTGCTCTGCTCTGTGAGTGATCACAAGCACTCTTTCCTGCTTTGGGACTCTGAGGAAGTCACTCCCTTCACTGTGGCCATAAGCTCTGCTATGCTAGTGCTCCTCCTCACTCTAGGACTACAACCTAAGACTGGGACCCAGATCTGAGTATAGGCAAAGCACAAATTTTGCTAGCAAAAAGAACCCTGTAATCTCCTTCTGATCAGTTGTCTAACCCCCTTACCATCTGTGGGCCTAGAGGTCCAGAAGCAGCAGCTGCTGCTGCTGCTGCCACTGGTGATTCAGTCACTCTCAAGGCCTGCTCTGGGTTTGCTAGGGCCTTGTCTGTGCTAGTACAGCTTGTACCAAACTGTGTTTCACTCTCACCTAGGTGTAACAGACCTGCTTGACCTTTTAAGCTGTCTTGGACTGGAAATTTGTTTCACTCCATCTTTTTGTGGGTTCTGCTGCTCTAGAATTTGTTTAGATGCATTTTTTAAAGGTATTTGGAGGGGTTTGAGGGAGTACTTAAGACAAATTCCTTCCTTTACTCTGCAATCTTGGCTCCACCTCTCTATAGATCAAATTTTCAGATGATGATTTCCATTATATTGTGAGGTTCTTGAAGGCAGGGATTGCCTTTGCCTCTTTTTGTATCCTGAGAGCTTAGCACAATGCCTGGCAGATACTAAGTACTTTACTAATGTTTATTGACTGAGCAACTATAATTGAGTCCCTATCCAAGATCCAAGGATAGATGAATAAAACAAAGTATTCCTTACCTATAATTAATAATCATATTTTATGGAGTTAAATGGTTTACTAAAGGTAAAATGACAAAGCCAAGGAAAAAATATACATATGTGTGTATATATATACATATGTGTGTACACATGTGTGTATATACAGACACACACAGAGTCTCAACATTAAGAGTTCCAAGCTTTTTTTTTTTTTAAGAAATCTACTTTTCACTTCCCTTAGTGCAGGGGTCAAAGCTGCAGTAAAGTCTTACTCCACTTTCTTATTGTGGTACAGAAGGAACTACTTCCATTTAAGCAGTTATTGGCAGAGAAGGATCTGAGTAATGGAAAACACTGGTAACAGATTGTATACCTTTGGTGCAGCAATCAGCCCACATTAGAAGAGCCTCATCATTAACGTGGCCATTGGCTTCCAGGTGATTTTTTTTTTTGGTCACACAATTTTTTAAAGTATCAACTATGGTATAGAAGACAAAATTATTTGTGCCCTTGCAGGGAGTTCCCCAATGATAAGAAATAGGAAATCAACACTCTTGAAGATGAGATCAATGGAGCAAAGCAGGAAGAAATTTAATGTTATGACTGAAACAGCAAAAGAAGAAGGAAACTTTACCCCCTTGCTTGCTGGAAATACTTTAAAAAATACCAAAACTGAAACAGTGAAGAATGTGGAGGGGAGAATGGAATTTTAATATAATAGTGGCAAGTAGAGTGGCAGGGCTCCAGGTAAGGTTCTGAAATTTATAGGTAGATTCAATGGTACTTGCAAGAGACCCTTGCTTGGCAGCACCTATGATCATGGATCATTGTAATGTATTTTTATAAAGAAATATTTTATTACTTCCACAAAAATATATTCAGTTCAGTACCCAGAAACCGCTTGATATGAAATATGGAAGTCAACCTTTCTATGGTGAATGAGTCTGTACCCTCTTGAGATCTGTGGGGTTTTTATCTCTTAAGTTTTCAATTAGTTCACTTTGTGAAACATAATATTTAATTTCTTATAACAAAAATGCTGAGCATTATAGAGCCTTCTATAGATTCTGCTCTGGTAAACTATTGACAAAATACTGGCCCAGATGCAATCATTGCCCTGCTTCCCATCCTCATGACTTAATGTAATAAAAATTGTAGGATCTTTATCAATTCTATTTTCTAGCACCATTGTGCATCTCAATCTTAATGTTTCATTATTATGATCTGGCATCCTGGATAGCTACATTTTTAAAAGGATAAAAAGAAGCCATCCGTTTTCATACTAGGAAAATTAAAAAGTCAAAATGGACTTATTCATGCATATAGGACCTATCTTAATTGTCCTGATCCTGCAAGTGAGGAAACTACATTAACACTTTCAGGTCATAAAATTTTATAAATTATGGCTATAGAGGCCTAATTATTTTACTGGCCTGGAAAACTTCCTGCTGTGACTAATTTTACTTCAATGGGGTATGTTGCTTAGTGACTGAGTAGGATGGACTATTCATAATAATACATAAAATATCAGTCAAACTCTGGAATACTTCACAAGAATCATATAATGGTAGAGTAAGGAGAGATCTTGTTATAATTCATCCTTCTACTCATTGTAGGAATTCCTTCAACAAGATTTCCCTCTTGCCAATTATCCAACTGCTGTTTGATTACATGCATTGACAGGAACACTATTACTTTACAAGATAGCATGTTCAATTTTTCAACAGCTCTGATTTAGAAAGAATTTGTTATTATCGATCTTCTCTGTAAGTCTTATTCACTGTTCTTAGTTCTGTCCTCCAGAGCAACACAAAACAAGCTTACTCCTTTTTCCTGGATGATACTTCTCAAAGTGTTTGAAGACATTCAGAACGATATGCTAGGGTAAAGAATTACCAGGTGACTTTTGAAGTCCCCTGTAATTTTGATGCTTGGTGATCTCATGAAATCACCTTTATTATTTTCTTCTCAAAGCTAAATATCTACAGTTCCTTCTGGTATGTCTCCAATCATGTTTCCAAAAGCCTCACTATCATGGTGAACCTTCTTTTGGATACACTATAGTTTGTCTATATGTTTTTAAAAAGGTGGCAAATATTATAGATGTGTTTTGACCATATATACATCTTCAGTGTAGAATAGAATTATCATACCTTGAAAATGAATATTATATCTACTAATTCATTCTAAGATTGTATTGTTTGGTATTTTGTTTTATTTTTGTTTTTAGAAATTACATCATAGTGTCAACTTATCAATGTGGTATGAGCATATGACCCAGTCCCCGATCTTGCTTTCTGGGCTAACGTACTTACCTCACCCTGCTCTTACACAGGCAAATCTAGGCTCCCATTCAGCTGTGATTCAACTCTTTCAGAGTCCCTGTAAAAAAGAAATATACTTCTTTCCCTTTCCTACTCTTATCACTTTAATTCTGAAGAATTCACTGGTAAACTTATATTTATATATATTAAAAAAAATCCTAGCTACTACTTTGGAATAATGATCTTTGGATCTTAAAAGCAATAATTTAATAATAATGTAAAAGGAAAAGATAATCAATAGATAAAAACGTCCAGATGCAGGAATGATTAACACATGACAGCTCCCACATAAGTGAGAGTCACAATCTTCCACCAAAATACTCTGTGTCTTTGGGGGAAGTCAGACACTAGTCAGGGAGCAACATGATTTAGGAAAACCTATGTGCTTGGAGCAACTATCATCTCTGGATTGTAAGCTTTAACATTAACTAATATGCCCAAGGTTATACAAATAGGAATGACAAAGTAAGGATTTGAACCCATGCCCTACAATTTCCATTGTTCCAAAATGAACTCTATCTCTCAGAACCTGTAGTAATGTAAAATTACAATAGAACAGGATATTGAAGTGATACAATATAGCAGCTTCATTGCCTACTGATGTATGAGCAAAGAGGCAAATATCTATCATCTATAAACACACAGAAGGAAATGACTGAAAAGTAAGCTTTAAAAAAAATAATGTAATTTTATAGTGAGTTCTTTTAGAAAATTTAAGTAACAGAACATCTTTGAGTGGGATCCACAATGAAGCTGCTTCCTACCAAATTCTTTCTCCCAGCCATCAACGGAAATGAAGTTTAAGTCAATTGCAAATGTCAAGTTGAAAATCATTGCAGGTATTTACTAAAATACCTGGCTTAACCCTCCCCCAAAAAAAGGGTACAACACACTAAAAAGTAAAGATTGTTAAGGAATTTTTTTGTTTATATGTAATCCATACCAATTGAATTTAAATAATATTCAATAACGTTATCACCAGGAAAAGTCTTTAGGCATTGGAACAGCTAAAATGAGAATATGAGCCAAATATTTATATTCAGCAATGGCACTTAGGTAAAAAAAAAAAATCTGTGCAGAGTTTTAGAGTGCCTGAAATATTCTGCAAAATAGTCATTCCTGTTTCATTTCAAGATGTCTATTTTTATCTTCAAAGAGAATTTAAACTTGGAAAATTTCAACAACTGGAATTATAGGTCTCAGCTAAGAAATCTGGATAGTCAGTGATATGCAGTTTCCAAAAATGCTCAAAGCAGCATGATTATCCTATTTGGTACTAACTTTTGAAAACTAAATGTGACGGTCATTTTGTTAGTCATTATTTCCTACTTCAGGAATATGTATCAATCACCTCTTAATCCCAAAGTGAAGTCAATTTCTTCCTAAGAAAATATTAAATAGACAAATAGACATTAGCAGATTTTTTGAATGATTAAACTCACTGTATTTCTATTTCACCATTTTTACCATCAGTATAACCCTGCAAGTGTTTATTGAATGCATACTATAAGCCTCACCCTGTTAAGGAATATGGTAGAACATATGGTTTCTGTCCTTGAATTTCTCATTATGTTAGTTTATCAATTCATTCAATAAATATTTATTGAGCATCAAGGTACATGAGGTTGTACTAGGTATTGTAGATGTTAAAAAAAAGATCAAAGGATCATGATAATCTTTTTAAAGTAGATCCTGAAAAATTAGCAATTATTATTGTAGTGTTAACAATTACATTCTTCCAGTGATGACATATGGCTGCAAGTCACAGAATATTATTCTCAGGAGACCTGAAAAGTCAGTGGAGAGACAAATTGCCTGTGAGATGTGTAAAGAACAACATCAGAGAAATGTAGGACTAGGAGAAAAATACCGGCCAGTCTTAGTCTAAGAAATGGCCAGCATGCCTCCACAGAATAGCAAGTTATGTTGAGGAAGGCTCCCAACCCTTTGGATTGAAACCCTATGGTAGATTTAAATGAACTCAAAAACAAGGTTCACTCAGAATGGGCAGGCATAGGTGGGCAATGAGATCATTTGTTGGAGTAGTGAAATCACAGATCCTGACATATCAGAATAATAATAATGAACATATTTATGGCACTTTGAGATTTGTAAAGTGCTTTACACAAATATTTCCACATACACAAAATTTAAAAAAATAAGCAAACAAATAAAAGACAGTGTGTGGATAGGCTCATGGAGAAGGCAGCTTTTGAGTTGGCATATGATTTCTGTAGCTGAAGATTGCGAAGACAACATTCCAGGGAACTAAAACAATGTGAGTAAAGACACAAAGGACATCCACTGTAATAGTAATTAAAAATAAGATGCTCAGTATGCTGGAATGGAGTTATCCATATAGAAGATGGACTTATAGAAGTAGATGGGAAAGGTTAAAGAGAGATTAGAAGCAAGCCTAGCACAAGACCTTACAGGTAAGACTTCAATATTTGGAGTCAAGAAGTGTAAATTTTGGCTTCCCTATGTATTCCTTTGGGGCAAGCCAGAGAAATTGTCTATAAAATGAAAGAATTAGGCTGAATAATCTCTCTTTTCCATTTTTAAAGTACGATCACTGAAGAATGCTTATTGGTAAAAGGAAAATAGACCTAGAAATATAAATAAGAGTAAACTATTTCTTTTCCAATTCTTTTTCTAGTTTGATTCTAATGGCATTGGAAACAGTACAAATTTCACTGCGAAAAAGTTCTTTAGGTAAAAATGTGTAGTTATCTGAATGTTACATGTTTACATATATAACATTATCAGCAAATTGAACTAGCTATCACATGAAAGTAGTGCTAAATCATTTGTTAAACAATATTGTTTAAACATTTTAAAGTGAATAAAATAGTTTTAATGCATACCTTTTAACTTGTTTCCCTAAATTCCCTTCTGCTCCAAAAAGATACTTTCTAAAAGTATCAGATAATCTCATCATTCTAGTCTTTTCTCAATTGTATAAGGAATGAAGAACTCAAGGTTAAGTAGTATACACAGCTGTAATTAGTGATTCACAAGGAGAAAGTAAAAAAGAACTTGCTAATCTCTTTTCACATGTTACTCCCAAGAATAATGGTTTTTATTTTTTCACTTGTATGAGTTTTAAATAACTGTGACTCCCAAAGAAAACATTTATTCACCATGGTTTTAGTATTTAAAATATCTGCTAAAGATGCTTTCAAGAGCCTAAGATTCCATCAAGTAACTTTCCTTGGGAAGTGGAGACTTGGGGGGGGGGGGGCAGAGCCAAGATGGCATAGTAAAAGCAAGAATTTGCTTGAGCTCTGCTTCAACCACCTCCAATACCTGTAAAAAAAATGAATCTAAATAAATTTTAAAGCTACAAAACCCACAAAGTAAAAGAAAGAATCAAATCTCCCTCAGAAGGCAGCCTGTCAGGGGGACAGAAAGGGTCCATTGCACTGTGCTGGGAGCCAAGTGCAGTCCTGCGTGAGCCATGCCAGCCCAGACCTGGGGTGGCCCGACCAGGAGCCCAGACAGGCCAAAGCAGACTTCAGGAGAATAAATCACCAGCAGCTGTGACAGTTTCCAGACTTTTCAACCCATAAACACTAAAGAGAAAGTAAAAGGTCAGTGGGGAACCCTGTTGGAACTGAGTGACAGAAGTGCACAGTCCAACCCCTGCTCCTGGGGCAAGAGGGAACGGTGGTATGAGGCTGCCTCTGGAGCTCTTTGTCTGCAGATTGTAGGGGGACCAAGTGGCCATTCAGAGGGTAATCACTCTTGCTTTGAACTGCTTGGATCTAGGTCACAGTCTTGGGTGGTAGTCATGGAGTAAGGAATGCCAGTATGTCAGAGCTTGTAGTAGCTGTAGAGAGGGTGCCCTCCTCATAGCTCTGACTACTGTGAAAACCCCAGCAATTTGGGATATAGCTCTCTCCACTCTGGAAGCAGAGTTCTACCATGGCAAAGAGCTCAAAACTCAAGTCATTGGCTGGGAAGATAAGCAAATGGAGGAAGTGCAATCAGACTATAGAATCCTTTTGGGGGAACAAAAAGGATCAACACATAGAACCAGAAGAAGACAACAAAAGCAAAATTCCTGCAATAAAAGCCTCAAAGAAAAATGTGAACTGGTTACAAGCCATGGAGGAGCTCAAGAAGGATTTTAAAAATCAAATAAGAGAAGTGGGAGAAATATTGGGAAGACAAATGAGAATGATACAAGAAAATCATGAAAAGTGAGTCAACAGCCTGGCTGAAGAAAATAACACCTTAAAAACCAGACTAACTCAAACAGCAAAAGAGGCCTAAAAAGCCAATGAGGAGAAGAACGCCTTAAAAAGTCAAGTTGGCCAAATGGGAAAGGAATTTCAAAAACTCATTGTGGAGAATAATTCCTTCAGAATTAGATTGGAGCAAATGGAAGCTAATGACATTATGAGAAAATAAGATACTATAGAACAGATTCTAACAAATGAAAAAAATAGAAGGCAGTGTGAAATATCTCATTGGAAAAACCACTGACCTGGAAAATAGATCCAGGAGAGATAATTTTAAAATTATTGGACTACCTGAAAGCAATGTTTTAGCAAGCACCCTAGGACACCCAGAATGGCTGCTAGCACAGTTTTTTAGATCTGCTTTTCTAAAGGAAAGCAACTCAAAATGGGTTAACAATCTTATTTTAATCAATCAAACATATATCATCTACTTAGTTCAGGGGAAAGAGTTAGCACCTTGAATTTCAGAGAATAAAAACAGAATACAAACAGAAGTTACAAGCAGATAAAGAAACAGATCAGCAGATGGGCTTTCACCTATCTTACCATTACATTCATACCTAGTTAGTTACCAGAGAGGGAAGCATCAACATCTGGGTTTTCAAAGCTGGGGGGCTCAACAGCTTCCCAGAGTCTTATCTGGCCAAATCATACACCTCTTTCCAAAGTGAACCCCAAAGCAAAAACTCTCATCAGGGTATATATAGCCTTCTCCTGGACCAGAGAATGTCACAAGCCTCTTGACCAACTGCCCAATCACAAAGCAATAAGGTGTGAGCATTCCAGAAGAACAAGCTTTCTGCCACAGGCTCCATGTGACCACAATCAGCCTATTAGGGGACAGAGTACATTTTCAAATCAGGGAAGGTTCTCAGAGTCATTTAAGCCTATCAAAGGGCCTACAGGCAGGGAAGATCTTCAGATTCCCATAACAACCCACGATAAAAAAAAAAGAGCCTAGAATCATCCTTCAGGAAATTCTCAAGGAAAATTGCCCTGATATTCTAGAACCAGAGAGCAAAATAGAAATTGAAAGAATTCACCAATTGCTTCTTGAAAGAAGATCCCGAGGGAGTTGTAGCCAAGATGGCAGCAAAGAAGCAGCAAGGTTCCGCAGCTCCCACATAGCCACCTCAAATACCCATAAAATATGACTCTAAACAAATTTTAGGGCTCCAAAACTCACAAAAATACATAAAAAAAATCTCCTACTGAAGGCAGCTCGGCAGGAAGGGCTCATCAAAGCTTGTTGGGAGTCAAAACCAGTCCAGCCTGAAACTATGGCTTGGCCCCAGGGAGGCTAGGACTAGCTGCAGCTGGAGCCTTCAGGAGAGTGGATCAGCAGCAGCTGTGGCAGTTTCTAGAATTATGAAGCCATAAGAAACAAAGACAAAGTGAAAGGTCAGTTGAACTCAGCTAAATTTGGGGGAGAAAAGTGGTCCAGGCGAACTACCTCCAGGGCAAGGAAGCAGCAGAAGTGACAGCCCTGCAGCCGCCTCCAAGCAGCTACTTCAGAGCTCCCAGCCTGCAGAATGCAGGGGGGCCAAGTGATTGTTCAGAGGCTAAGTGCTCTTTCATTGAGCTGCCTGGATCTGGATTGTGGTCTTGGGTGGTAGTCCTAGGGTGTGTGTTTAGTGAGCCAAAGCTGATGGGGGCAGCAAAACAATAGCAGCTTCCTAATAGCTCAGGCAGCTATGAAAATCCCAGAGATTTGGGACAAAGCTTTCCCTTCTGGAAGCAGAATTCCACAGAGCTAAAAATTCAAGTAATTGACTGGTATCAGGAGCAGGCAAAGGAAGCAAAGTAAGAACAGCAATCAAACTCTAGATTCTATCTTGGGGGACAAAAAGGATCAAAACATGGAATGGGAGGAAGACAACACAGTCAGAACTCTCACACCAAAAGCTTCCAAGAAACATGAAGACTGCCTACAAGCCATGGAGCAGCTTAAGAAGGATTTTGAAAACCAAATAAGAGAAGTGGAAGAAAAACTGGGAAGAGAAATGAGAATGATGCAAGAAAATCATGAAAAGAGACTCAATAACCTGACTCAAGAAAATAACACCTTAAAAAATAGATTAACTCAAATGGCAAAAGAGGCCCAAAAAGCCAGTGAGGAGAAGAATGCCTTAAAAAGTCATATTTGGGGCAGCTAGGTGGCAC
>CM053581.1:505430110-505445297 GCA_028627135.1 Pseudochirops cupreus
GAAGGGATGATATCTAAAAAATAAAATTAAGAGGTGAGAGAGGAATATAATGAGAGAAGGAGATAGGGAAAGATAGAATAGTGTAAATTATATGATATAAAAGAGGCAAGAAAAAACTTACAATGTAGGGGAAGAACAGGAAGGGGAAATGGAATGGGTCAACCTTACTCTCATTGAATTTGGCTTAAGGAGGGAATAACATACACACTCAGTTGGGTATCTTACCTTACAGGAAAGTAGGGGGGAAGGGGACAAGAGGGGGGATGATACAAGGGAGGGCAGATCTGGGGAGAGGGTAGTTAGTATCAAACACTTTTGAAAAGGGACAGGGGTGGGGGGGTTGCTAGGTGGTGCAGTGAATAGAGCACCAGCCCTGGAGTCAGGAGGAGCTGAATTCAAATCTGACCTCAGACACCTGACACACTTACTAGCAGTGTGACCTTGGACAAGTCACTTAACCCCAATTGCCTTGCCTTTCCCCCTCCAAAAAGAAAAAAAGAAAAAAAATGAAAAGGGACAAGGTCAAAGTAGAAAATAGAATAAGTGAGTGTAGGATAGGATGGAGGGAAATATAGTTAGTTTTTCACAACATATCTCCTATGGAAACATTTTGCATAACTACACCTGTACAACCTATATTGAATTGTTTATACTCCCAGTGGAGGTGGATGAGGAGGGAAGAAGGGAAAGAATCTGGAAATCAAAGTTTTAAAAAATGTTTTTTACATGCAACTGAGAAATAAGATATACAGGCACTGGGGTACAGAAATCCATCTTGCCCTACTAGAAAGTTAGAGAGAGAATGGGGGAGGATATAAGGGAGAGCAGATTGGGGGAAGGGGTATTCAGTAGGCTTGCTATTTTGGTGGGGGGGGGTAGGGAAAATACTGGGAGAAAATTTGTAACTCAAAATCTTGTGGAAATTAATATTGAAAACTAAAAATAAACAAATTTTTAAAAAAAGAAATTGTCAAGGAAATGTGTCTGGATATTCTAGAGCCAGAAGGTAAAATAGAAATTAAAAGAATTTACCAATCATCTCCTAAAAGACATACCAAAATGAAAACTCCCAGGAATATAAAAGTCAAATTCCAGAGCTCCAAGGTCAAGGAGAAAATATTGCAAGCAGCTAGATGGAAACAATTTAAATATGGTGGAGTCCCAGTCAGGACAACACAAGATTTAGCATTTTCTACCACAAAGGATTGGAGGGCTTGAAATATGATATTGTAGAGGGCAGAAATCTAGGATTGCAACCAATAATCATCTACCCAACAAATATTTGGGGGGAAGGAATGGAAATTCGATGAAATAGAGGACTTTTAAGCATTCTTGATACAATGTCCAGAGCTGAATAGAAAATTTGATTGTCAAACATAAGACTCAAGAGAAGCACAAAAAGTTAAACAGGAAAGAAAAATCATAAAGGACTTAATAAAGTTAAACTGTTTATATTACTACATGAGTAGATGATACCTGTAACTCAGAAGAACTCTCATTATTGGGGCAGTTGGAAGGAGTATGTATACACATAGGACATGGGTGTGAGGGGTGACAGAGGAATGCACTGGGATAAAGGGAAAGTTAGAAGGAGGCAAATTATTTCACATAAAAGAATCAAGAAAGAGTTTTTACAGTGGAGGGGAAGATGGGAAAGGTTAAAAAGGAGTGAATGAATATTGACTCAAAGAGAGAATAACATACATACTCAACCGGGTATAGAAATCTATCTTACCCTAGAGAAAAGTAGGAGGAAAAGGGGATAAGAGGAAGGCATAGAAAGAAGGCAAATTGGGGGAGGCAGTAGTCAGATGCAAAACACTTTTGAGGAGGGATGGGCTGAAAGGAGAAAGAGAATGTAATAAACAGAAGAGGAAATAGGATGGAGGGAAATATTGTCAGCAATCATAATTGTGAAAAAAAATTAGAAGCAATTTTTCTAATGAAGGCCTCATTTCTCAAACATATAGAGAACTAAGTCAAATTTATAAAAAGAAGAGCCATTCCTCAATTCATAAATGATCTAAAGATATGAACAGTTTTCTGATGAAGTAATCAAACCTATCAATAGCCATATGGAAAAAAAAATGTTCTAACCCACTATTTACTGGAGAAATGAAAATTAAAACAATTCTGAAGTACTACCTCATACCTATTAGCTTGGCTAATATGGAAGAAAAAGGAAAGTGACAAAAGTTGGAAGGGATGTGGAAAAAATGAAACATTAATGCACTGTTGGTGGGATTGTGACCTGATTCAACCATAATGTAGAGCGATTTGGAACTATGCCCAAAGGGCAATATAACCATGCATACCCTTTGGTCTAGCAATAGCACTAATAGATCTGTCTCCAAAAAGAGAAACAAAAAAGAAGAGGACTTATATGTACAAAATTATTTATAGCAGTTCTTTTATGGTGGCAAAGAATTGGAAATAGAGAGGATGCCCATCAGTTGGGGAATGGCTGAAAAATTGTGGTATGTGGTTTTGATGGAATTTTATTGTGCTATGAGAAATGATGAACTAGAAGCTCTCAGAAAAACCCGGAAAGACAGAGAATTTGATGCAATATGAAATTTACTAGGTACAAAGAATCAGCAACATTGCCAAATGATCAACTGTGAATGACTTAGATATTCTCAACAAAATAGCAACACAATGATCCAAGACAACTCTCAAAAACTTAAGATGAAAAATGCTATCCACTCCCAGAGAAAGACTGATGCTCTCCAAACACAGATTGAAGCACACTTTTTAAACACTATTATTCTTGAGTTTTTTGTCTGTTTTCTTTCACACACAACATGACTAATATGAAATTATATTTTGCATGACTAAACTATATTGAATTGCTTGTCTTTTCAATGGGGGAGACTAGGGAGTGAATAAGGGAGAGAATTTGGAACTGAAAGTTTTAAAAATGGCTACTAAAACATTTTTACATATAATTGAGGAAAGTAAGATACTTAACACACAAACAAAAAAAAGAATATAAACTCTTTAATCTCAGGGACTGTTTGCTTTTTCTCTTTGCATCCCCAGGGCCAAGCATCATGCCCAGCAAAAAGTTAATGTTGCTTAAATGTTTGTGGCTTGATTTTTTTGACAATATAAGTCTAGATCGAAGGTTCAATAGGATCATAAGATTTAGAATGGAAGTGAATATTACAAATTCCAAGTCTGTCATTTTATAGAAGAAGGTAGAGGCTGGATACATTATCTCCATGTTTGTTTTGATCCTTGATTCCAAGAGCTAACTGGATATTTTTATTAAAGTAAAAAAATACTTCAATTATTTATAAAGGATGGTTTATAGTTTGGTCAGTTCCCTTAATTGCTGGCAAATGACCCTTGGCATCACAGGAAGGATTCAAAGGTGGTTTATCTGGATGGTTCATATCTTTTACAGTGATGAGGCACATAAACCACACTAAGATTTGATTTTGCTGTTTAATTCTCTGCTTCTTTTTTTGATATCTATATGAAATATAAATGCATACATATATATTTATATCAATGATGTATATCTATATATTCATAATATTTATGCCCTCTCTTTTTATTTTATGTAACTTGAAGGTTGTCTTTTTACCTTTTATAGAACTTTCTTCAGTACCACATTCAAAATATTACAATGTCCTTGAGGTGGTTCAGCAAATACTAATTTAAAATGACTTTCTCTAACCACAGCAAAACCACTGTGCATCATAACTGATTCATTTGCAAAATGGAAATATATAAAGAGTTGGTAAATGCCTGGAAGAAGATTCACTCTAAAAGACAAACAGCCTATAACATTGAATTAAAGTTAAATATGCTTCCTTTAATTAGGCCATAGTTTACTAACGACCCTTGTTACATTTCACAGATGTCATGCCATTAACTCCCTAGCTCATCTTTTTTGCTCCAGGCTCTTCTCTTCAAACTATCCTACACATGCCAGCTAAAACTTTTCAATGAGTCACCTGCTTATGTCAGTTCATAGGTCCAAACCCTCCAAAGGTTTCCCATTGATTACTGAACAAGTTTCAAAGCACTTAGTCCAGCAAGATCCAAGGCCTCTTTAGAATCTGGTCCCAATTTACCTTTCTATCCTTATCTCATCTTAAAACCTGAATTACTTTACATCTACTCTACTTTTCTGGTCTCCTATGCTAGATTTTCATTGAAGGCACACTAATGGTGAGTGTTCCTCGAGGCCCTGTCCTAGGTCTACTTCTCTTCTCCTTCATACTACTTTGTTTGCTCATGAATTTATAATCTGCCATAGGTTCAATTATCATATCTATGCAGATATCATATATCTTTATTTCTAGCCCTAACCTCTCTCTTAAGCATAAGTTTCCCATCACTGCCACTTGGACACGTCAAAATGGGTGCCTCCTAAGCATCTCAGAATCAGCATATCCAATACTGAACTTATCTTTCTCCCTAAATTATTTCCTCTCCCAAATTCCTATTTCTCTAAAGTAAACACTATGTTTTCTTTCAACCAGGTTCACGACCACATTGTCCCCTTGACTTCTTTCTAATACTCTACATATATCCAATCTACTGTTGAGTTTTGTTGTTTCTATCTTCACAATATCTCTTGTTTGCATCCTGTTTCTATCTTCACAATATCTCTTATTTACATCCCATTTTTTCCACTCAAACAGCTGCCATTCTGGTGCAGAACTTTAGCACCAATGTTCTGAATTCTATCTGGTGACTAAAGTCTCTCCCTACTCCAATCTATAATTCATTCAGTTTCCCAAGCTTATGTCAAATATAAAATCTTTCATTTGGCAATTAAAGTTTATCAAAACCTGGTACCTTTCTACTATTCCCTTGACATATCAGCTTTCTTTTGCCCTTTGCAACCAATAATCCATCTACCCAACTCTATATCTCTTCACCAGCTGTCCACTCTGTCAGGAGTGGCTCCCACTTCTCATTTCTGCCTCCTGACTTCCCTGCCTTCCTTCAAAACTCAGCACAAATCCCACCTTCTGAAGGAGGGCGCCCCTCCTTTTCAACAGTTGCCACCTTCCCTCTGAAATTACCTTTTATTTTCACAGCATATACTTTTAGACACCTTTTGGTTACATGTTCACTCTTGACTCTTTCATTGAGGTTCTTGAGGACAGGCACTGTGTTTTTGCTTTTCTTTGTATCCCCAGAACTTAGCTCAAGGCCTAGAACACAAGCTCTTCATAAATATTTTGACTGTTTCTCTCCAAAATCATCACATGGTTTCCTGCCTCTGTGTTTCTGTTCATAGTCTTCTTCCATATCAAATCCTCTGCCCTCCCTCTCTTCTCAGCTATGACTGAATGAATTATCCATTTTTCAAGGCCCAATTCGACTGCCACCTCCTTTGTGGAGGTTTCTCTGATACTACCAGCATGAAATGATCTTTCCTTTATCTGATCTCAAAACACTATACTTTTTATGCACTTATCACATAATTAGCATATTTAGCTATTTATGCATCTTCAAATCCTCCTAATATGTTGTAAAACACTGTAAAATCCTTAAGGGCATGGAAAGTATCTTTTCAAAAAAATCTTATAAAAGGAGTACTATTCTCTGCTTACCTGTAATATCTGTTCACTATACAAAGTAAAAACTTAATAAATGTTTATTAAATGAATGCACGTCCAAGTTACATTTCAAAATGAAATAATATAAGTAAGCACCTTTTTGTGGTTTGCTCTGTTTTGTCTTATAAAGATGATGTTCATGGTTAGACGAATATCTTTGTTTTAAGTCTCTGAGCAAATCAGTAGCATCTTTACTTATATATGTTGGTCAAAAAGGCTTGCTCCAAATACTTTTGAAAATGTTCATGTGATCCTCCACTGTTCAAATATCCTCTCATCAAGGTCTTCCAAGTTTTGATTTTCTCTGGCCCTAGAGTAACCTTTGGAACTACTTCTCCTTTCATTTTTTTTATACACCACTTTTTTACTCTTCATAATGCTTTTTTCCCCCCACTTACAAGACTCTTTTCTTACATTTCTGTTGGGACTATTATTCTCTTAGATGACTTTGATGGTTTATTGAACCAAGTTTTCACTTCATCTCCCTGTTATTCTTCCATTTTTAAAATAAATTCTCCTTTCTGCTGCTGAGATATTTTCTATCACTAGTGTTGATCCAGGATGGCAGTTTTTTGTTCCTACTTGTTTTCTGGATTTCTGAAATAAATCTAATCCTAGTGTTAGTTTTCCTGTAATCTTTCTGTCCTGGCCTTTAAAACTAGAGTCCTAGTTAATCTTTGGAACATAAATGAACCTTTCCAAAGCACATTTTCTCTTCTTGTGGTTGTTTCTGACAGAAACAAAAATGAGGAAGGCAATTACATTACGGTATCAAGGTTGTTGGGGTTTTTTTTTCTTCTTCTTCTGGAATGCAAACTTTTAAAAAAGAATCAAAATTCTTTTGAGGCTTATATTACATTTACGATTCAGAACTACTTTGGTTTTTATTAAACTCAAATCACTTGTAAAATATAGTAGCTTTAAGATGTTTTTACTATATCCTAAAAGAATTTCACAGTCCTATGCTTAATTAATGCCATTAACTTCTTTTTCAGATCAACAGAAACAAAATCTCACTTTTATTATCATCTTTAAAATCAGAAGATATATCTTTTTCTTAGTACTTCAAGCAAAATGTAATTTTCATTCTGTGACATTTAAATTCATTTTCTATTGTGCATACATACATGCAAGCACACACATACACGCGCGCACACACACACGGGTTCAGCCATTTTCAGTTGTGTCTGACCTCATTTTTCTTCTTCATGACTTCATTTGAGGTCTTCTTGACAAAGATATTGGAATAGCTTACCATCTCCTTCTCCAGCTCATATTACAGATGAGGAAACCAAGTCAAACTGTGTTAAGTGTCTTTCTCAGGATCACACAGGTAGTAAGTGTCTGAGGCTGGATTTAAACTCAGGAAGATGAGTCTTGCAGACAAGCCCAACACAGATTTCATCTTAAACTATGATCATATAGTCTACTTTTGCTTTTGCATGCCCCATGTATAGAACAAAATAAGCACGTGATGAATGCTTGTTTGTTATTTTATATGTGGAAATACATCAAGGAAATTGAAGAATCACTGAAAAAGCATTTTAAGGATCTACTATGTACCATTTACTAAGTTAGGTTTGGGGGATATAGAGGTAAAAACACAACTGCCCCTCCTTTCAAATTTTTTTTTTATTCCATTGAGGGAAATTGCATACATGCATAAAAATTAAAACAAAACTTATTCCAAGTAAATAAAATGTAATAAAGGGAACTGGGATACTACTAGCTGGGAGGATCAGAAAATACTGTTTTTGGAAGTATCACTTGATTTTAGCATTCACCGAATGAATGAATGAATGAATAAGCATCCATCCGTTAAGTACTTAATCTGTGTCGGGCAGTGTTCTAGGTTCTGGGGACAAAAAGACAAGAGTGAGACAGTTCTTGTCTCTAAGAAATCTGCATTGTAACAGGAATACAACACATAGAGAGCGTTGGGAGCCAATGAAAGGAGGCTTTCAATGAGAATAACAGTGCTGATTTGATTATTTTTCCTAGAGCAGGAGTAATATGGGTAGGAAGTGAAAAGAGAGATAAAGGAGCAGTAGGAAAAATGACTTGATGCCTATATTGGGTAAGCTCTGTGGAAAGCTAAATGAGATACACGCTGTGATCTGGCACTGGCTAGATATAGTGAATTGAGTTGAGGTTTTACTCACTCACAGCAACTCAGTCTGAGGGATCCTTTCACAAGTTCATGGATTAACTCCAAGGACTGGAAAAGATATAGGGGAAGAGGTATGGCCTTTCTTTTGAAATTTAGTCCTGATAATCCTTATTCCTGGTGGAAAGAAGGGGTAAGGGAAGAGAAAGTAGCAGGGAAGATAGATTAAAAAAAAGTGTGCTGTACACATGTATATGTATGTGTAGATAGACGAGATAGATGTTTCAGTGTGTACATGTACATATACATATATATACCCTTTTAAATTTGCTTTTTCAAGGACCTTCTGGAATATCCTACATACCCCAAAGAGTAACACTCCATAAAAGTTGGAGCTAGGCCTTCAGGGCTTCATATCTTTATCAATGTTATGTGAATAGATAGACTTAATTCTATGTTCAGCACATTAGCAATAGAGTTCGCAGCTTAAAAAACAGGCTAATGTTATTGAAGGGTCATCTGGTACTCTTCCTGACAACTATGAAGATAGCATAAATACTGGAAATGAATATGTGGTGCCAATCTTTCAAAGTAGTTGAGGGGAGAGATTACTTTAAAATTGAAAATTATGCACTAATTAGTTTAATGCTAAAATTATGGGAGATACTAGTACAAAGTAGGAAGTAATAAATTCATTTGCAAAGAACTGAAATAGCAAATATCCTGGAAGGAATCGATAGTGCTTTCTTAAAAGCTAATACTGACAGTACAATATAACAGATTCTGGAATGATAGCCCCTTGGGATGATGGTGTAGCATTAATGTATCCATCTAAACTCCACTGGAGATTTTGATGCTAACTTGATGTTCTCATCAGCTAGGCTGTGCACAACCCTTGTGCTTAGTGCTTTTTGTGATTCCCTAGCCATCCAGGGGAAGAACTGAATAAGGTTCTAAGACAACTAGTCTCAGACTCCATAACATTTCATATTTTTATCATTGATCTGGAGGACAAAGTACATTCATTCCTCAAAATTATAGATTATACCAAATTAGAAATGGGGGGGATGCAAAATGATCCACCAAAGAACATTCATATGAAATAAATAAAACAAATGCCCTGTCATTTCTCTCATTAGTATTGATCCAGCATTTGCCATATGCATATTTATGACTGAACAGTATTTTTAAGAGAATGATTTTAACAGTATGCTCCTTCATTTGTTCCATTAGTTTTAAGACCATGGTAAACTCCAATCAATGTTGTGGGACTATAAGCTCTTCCTGGATACAGCTAACTCTTGAGTCTCAAGACAGTGACTTCAGAGTCAGATTCTTTAAATTGGTATTTATAAGTTGTGCTGAGCCTCTTGCCCAAGTTCAAGTGGTTGACAGTAAAAAAAAAAAATGAATAGTGGGTTAAGTGACTGAGATTTGTGTGATTACTTATTTGTTTTCAGCATCCCTTTATTTTTCCATATACAGGATGTCCCCAAAAAAGTCTAAGTAGAGTTTTAAGCTTGAATGGCTTAAAAATGGGCTAAGACTTTGGAGACAACTTGCAAATAATTAATAGTTAAACTCCCATCCAATTAGAACCTCTAGCTCACCTAAGGACTGGCTCAAACCCAGAAAGAATATCCTGGAGTGTACTCCTTATCATATAGTATTAACTATACCTATGAGTTGTGCAGCAGACCACTGGCTCTATCCAAAGATCCAGGATGTGAATTCTTGAAGCTCTGGGCATTGGAGTATTCCTTCAGTTATGAGCATTGTGGTATACTTAAATATTCAATTGAGCTCTAGGGATTACAAGGAAAAAATACATATCCATAGATGTTTTGAATGGTTTTTGTGGTATGGTGATGTACCCCTCCACCTCCTCACATCCCTATAGAGAGGGAAAGGGAGGAAAAGAGAGAGAGAGAGAGAGAGAGAGAGAGAGAGAGAGAGAGAGAGAGAATAGGATGATAGACTGAGAGTATTATAGACTAGGATGATATAGATATAGATAGTATACATCTAGTGGTGTGTATGTGTATGTATGCATGTGTGTGTATATGTATGTTTCTATAGTACAATAATAGGTAGATGAGGGTGGCATACATTAAAAGCTGGCTACAGAGCTAGGAAAGCCTGGGTTCAAGTCCTGTCTCAGACACAGACAAAATCACTAGGTGCCCCTGTGCAAGTCATTTAAGCTAATTACCTAAGCATCCTTCTAAGACTGTAAATGATAGAAATGAGTCTCACATTGCATTGATATAGGAAGTTTCCTCACCTGATAGTTCTCTATACCAATGAAAACAAGGGTCCAATATACGAATATGATTATCTGTCTGTGTCTGTATAATGTGTGTGTCTACATATAGACACATATGTACATATATATTTTGATATATATGAACATAATATTATTTTCCTAAAATATTGTAGAAACTGCCAGTGTTCTTAGGAGTAGATTCCATTTATTTCATAGCAATCTCAGAGGACCAATACTTTCTTGACACTAGCAATCTGGGTGTTGCATGAACTAAATACTTCATTTCTCAAATCTGGGTGTTTTTTTCTTGCTGCCCGCAGTACCTGGAACACTCTCCCTTCTCCATTCTGACTACTGATTTCCAGGACTTCCTTTAAGTACCAACTAAAACCCACTTCCAGAGGAAGCTTTCCCGACTCCTCCTACTAATAGCAATACCTTCCTTCTTTTAATCATTTCTTATTTATCCAGTATATTGTTTGCTTTGCATATATTTGTTTGCATGTAATCTCCCCTATTAGACTGTGAGCTCTTTGAGGGCAGGGACTGCTCTTTGGACTCTTTTGTATCCCTAGTCCTTAACATGGTACCTGGCACACAGTCAAACTTAATAAAATACCTATTGATTAATTTCTATAATTTAAAACCTAAATAACTTGGCTTTACAAAGCCAAAAACTGGAACCCTTTGCAAGGAAAAAAACGCATCTTTCTCTCTAAGTACAAATAAAGCTGTCCAATTTGCTAAAGCAAATCTTCAAAGGATAAGCCAATATCCACAAAATCCCCAATGTGAACTTCCAAAACTGGAGAGTATTCTTAAAGACTCTAAGATAGACTGTAGAGAATATAAAGTATTTCCAAATAGTATTTCCAAAATAAAATATCTAGTGTTTAAAATAGAAGTGCTGAAGATTAGCTGAAAAAGATTGAGCTTGAGGTCATCAAAATGTATGAAGTAAATACAACTGAAAATGCAACCTCTGGTTTCCAACAGCAGAGTCAATGTCAACTTCCAAAGACCCTTGTGTTAGTTGTAGACTCTCCCAAGAGATCAGTCATGGTGAGTCCTCTGTCAAGTTCAATTCAAAGTATTTTGTGAAGCATTCACTGGGGCCTAAGCACTTTATGGTGTGTGTGTGTGTGTGTGCGCGTGCATGTGCGTGTGTGTGTGTTGGAGAGAAGGACAGGAATGTGTGTGTGTGTGTGTGTGTGTGTGTGCATACATGTGCAAGTGCATGTGTGTGTGCTGGAGAGAAGGACAGGGATGGGAAGTAGAGGAGTCACAGACAAAGTCTTGACTTTCAAGAGGTATGCATTTCCCTTGTAGAAAGCCATCTATAGGAGAAATTGTGAAGGCATAATATACTGGGGTACGTTACTTCATATGAAATAAGAGCTACTGACTAGAAATATTACAGTTTAAGAAAAGGGGGGTATATCACCTACGCTGGAGTTGTCAGAGGTTATTCAACCTTGTGACTCCACTTTCCCTCATATATTTTAGTATCTATAACTAGAGTCCATATTCCCATTTTCCCAAAAATTATTGCCTAGCAAACTGGCTTACTCATGGAGGTCATGAAGAGATAGTTATGGAACGAGTCAATATTGCCCACAGAGATGTACTGATCCATATGTATGTATGTGTATATACATCCAAAAGATGTTAATAGAAAAGAAGCAGAATAAATTGATCTAATAGCATTGAGATAACTGTATATGTAAAAACATTTATTTGTTTATATAGACTTATATTTCATCTAGAAAAGTGTGGCATCAAGGAATTGTGGGTTTATAGTTGGAAGAAACTTAGAGGGCATCAGGCACAATTCCTTTAATTGACAAATGATGAAACTGAGGCCTAGAGATTTTAAATGACTTGGGCAAGTTCATACAGCTGCCATGTGCTTGGGTTAAGATTTGACCCAAGGTCCTCCTGACTTCCAGTTCAATGATCTACTCACTGAATCAGACTACTGATGGGTTAGGTAGGCTCTTCTCATCTTGTTCCCCACCCCCTTCTCTAAAAGAGGGGTTGCTACACTGGACATGTGTATGCAAAAAGGTTTCACGCAGTCACAAATCTTTTCCTTGCTCAACATCAAATAGATAGTTTAGCAGGAAGGGATGAAGGGAGGCACAATGAGGAAAAATAGAAGGTTAAAGATTTGATACAAAGGCAATGATTAGAGGCAGCATGCTGTGGAAGAAAAGTACTGGACTGGGAATAAAGAGATTTAAATTCAATGTAGGACTTAAGGTCACATGTTAGCTGTGTGCCTTCAAATAAGTAGGCTAACTCTTTTGGTCGTCAGTTTCCTCATTTGTAAAAAGGAGATAATTGGGATTTTTCATAATACTATTCCCACAAGATTATAGTAAAGACTGTAGCAAACTGGAAAAGATCATAGGAGTTATCTAATACTACCCTCTCATTTTACTGATGAGGAAACTGAGGCCAAGAGAGTTTAGAATGAATTCCCTGAGGTTCCATAGTTGGTCAAGGTGAGATTTGAATGCATGAATAAGGTTTTATTAACTGCTTATGATGTGTCAAATACTGTGCTAAGCATTGCGGATAGATATTAAAAACAAAAAAGTCAACTTGGCTATGTGCCTTTCCTATGCCACTACATTGTCCCACATGCAATGAACCTGAAAGCATTATGTAATAGTCAGTTATTATTCTTGTTCTTGTTTTCATTTTTGTTAATCATGTATTGTACTAGCTATTGCCCTTTGCCCCTACCCTCCAAAAAAAATCTTTCTATTAATTGCTTCTAATTCTAGCAGCTCTCTGTGCCCAAGGTTCACTTCATGCAACCACATAAAAGAACACCAAAACCATTTTCAAGAAATAATAAAATCTGACTATCCAAATAATCCATACGATAACATTTGGAACCCAGAGTTTCACTCTTTCCCCCTCTAACCACTCCCACCACCCCACCCCTGCTTTTTCAATTTCAACAGACCAGTCAGGTTTGGTACTGGTTCTCTAGCTGTTATAAGGGAGAAGATTTTACTGCCACTGTGCCAAATACTTGTGTTGATTACCTAGAATTGTCTCCTACTTTAATATTTGAATTCAATGAAGGAAAGTTCTTTGGAAAGAATCCAGCTGCTCTGATTTTCTGAGTCCTTAAGAATCAAATAATAGAGGAGCATCCATCTAGTCTAAAGCAGAGGCATCCTGGTTTTTGATGAGTACCTCTCTAATAACTCTCAGTTGACAAAGCTCCAAAAAGACATTGTATAACATATTATGGATCCTTAGAGCATTTAGAATTCATACTCAGCTTTCCTAAGAAGGCAGCCTTGTATTTATTGGTTTATTGAAGAGGAAGGGCTTTTTTTTTTTGGTGGTATTGTCCTGGTAAGTTGCGCCAATATTTTATCTTTAAGACTTCATTACTACATTGTCAATTGAAAGTATCATAAAATCAGTGACAGTTCCCCCTTATGTCATACAAACTTTAATCCTTTTGTATCAAATCCAGAAATTGATCAAGTATAATCTATTTTTGGAAACTGTTACTTGAATTGCCAAATTCAATCCAAAATAAACTAAACAGTGCTCTTTTTGCCTGAAATAAGGGAAATTACCAAAATGGCTCTCTTTGGCATCCACTGTTGGGATGAGAGGGTTTTGCAAAGAATTTATACATGCTAAACCAAGCAAGGCTCTACCTCACATCCATCAGATTGACGAGCATGAGCAAAATTGGAGATGGCAATTGTTAGACAGGCAGTAGGAGGGCAAAGGCAGTAATTTAGTTGGAACTGTGATTTGGTCCCAACATTCTGGAAAATAATGTAGAACTATAACCCGAGTCACTAAACTGTATGTATCCTTTGACTCAAAGATACCATTCATAAGCCTATACCCCAAGAGGACAGAGATGAAAGGAAAGGATTCATACGTACAAAAATATTTGTGTCATCACTTTTTATTGCAGCAAAGAAGTGGAAACAAAATAGTTGCCCAACTTTTAAGAGAATGACTGAACAAACTGTAATGTATGAATGTAACAGATTTTTATTACCCTTCTGACCATTCAGCCTCACATTTCTGCTTATAGATTAGAGTACTCCAGCTCCATGTCTCTTCTGCTCCTCCCATTATAAAGTGGGCTCCTCTTAAAATCTTCCTCTGGATCATACCCTCATGTGTGACCCTCATTCTTGATTCTACTGTTGCTCCCTTTTTGATTCACTCAAATGACTAATTCAAACCTCACAACAGGGAGCAGGACGACTGAATTTTTCCATTCTTTGTTATGTCCCCTTTCTGTGATTTGGTCAGTGAAAAGCTATGTCTTTGTGTTTGTACCCATAAGAAATAAAAGATTTGATGTATGCAGAGGAACTTAAGAAGGCCTTTATGAATTAGTAGGGAATGAAAAGAACCAGGAGAACAATTTACATGATGACTATGCTAGCGTAAAATAAAACAAATCTGAAGGACTTCTGAAATAAAAGCATTGACCAATCAGGTCTTTAAAAGGCTAATTATTGAGCATGTTTCCCCCTCCATGGTGGGAAAATGATGAACTGTAAGTACAAAATGAAATATGCTTTGTCATTTTGCTGGTGTATTTGCTAGAATGGATTTATTTATTAATGAACCAATCAACAAGTATTTAATGAGTGTCTCCTAAAATGTGCCATATTCTACTAGGTACAAGGGATACACATACAATATGTGAAACATGGAACTTATATACTATTGAAGAAGACAAGAAAAGTATGAAACATCAAAATCATACATAAAAAAAGAAGTTTTGGAGGAGACATAAAAGTATGACCATTTTATTGCTACCTTGCTAACCCAATATTCACACAAAACAAACTATATAATAAATTTTCATAGTTTCTTATACCATTATCTTTTTTTGTTGTTCATTGTATATTGGAATGTTTTTATATTTTGATGGTTGTTTTCTAAGGAAAAAAGATCACAAGATCTGTTATCAAGTATTTAATTTAAAGTCCTGGCTCTTTTATTTAATACAGGCAGGAACCCAGGTAAGTCCCTTCATTTCACAGTGTTGTCACAAAGAATTTATCTTTGGCTTAAAGACTATGTGACCATGCTTATATTATTATCATCATCATCATTATTATTATTATTATTATTACTATTATTATTTCAGATGTCATCCATCTAACTGCAAGAATAATTTGACAAAACTATAAGTATTTACAATATGGATAACTGAATTTC
>CM053581.1:505445797-505488845 GCA_028627135.1 Pseudochirops cupreus
TCTTCCTTCAAGGGGAGCAAAATTCCAATTCTGTCTGTCTGTCTCTGGAATTCTTGCTTCAGCCAATCCCCTTCTTCCACATCAACAGGGCAGTTCATGCCTTCTCAACAGTGGGACAGAGTTTGCACCTTCCACACTTAGCACTTAAGTATCCTGCTAAACTAATTACTATTACAATCATTTAAGAAACTTTGTCACTTCCCGTGAGTTATCTATAAAACAACAGAACAGTTCTATTTACACACACACGCACACACATATCTATATATATTATATATATTGTAATTGAGATATTTATGAGATATCTAGTTGCAAATGCCTTATAGGTATCTGGTAATTTGGTAATGTTGTATGGAAGTTCAGGAGATAAAGTTAAAACTGGGCCTACAGATCTAGGAGTCATAAATATAGAGATGGTAACTGATCCCATAGTAATTTATGTGATAAGATGGAGAGAGAGAGAGAAAGAGAGAATGATTTAGGCTTAGAAGACAGAGACACAGAGAGATGACAGAGATAGACAGTGACAACACAAAGTGAGAAAGAAGAAAGGAAGGCCCAAGGAAGAACTTTAGGAAATAGTCACAGTTAGTGGACAAGACTTATTTGATGATCCAGCAAAGGAGTATAAGGAAAACTAATTATGGGGACAGCATGTTGAATTTAAAAGTGGGAGGCGGGGATAAAAAATTGACACAAAAGAAATAAATGGAGAAAACTACATGCAACCATAACCTTAAATTAAAGTGGATTTTAAAAAGTCAATAAGTAGCATGACCAAATGGATAAGAAATGAAATGCAGTCATTTGCTGCAATCAAGAAACACATCTGAAAGAGTAAAAACTGATATGTGATAATAATGAGAAGATGGATTAAAGTTCAATATGTGCCAGATGATCTTTTTAAAAAGAGTAGAATTTTCAATCATACTATTAGATGAAGCAAAAATAAAAACCCACAATGTCAAGAGAGTTAAAAACAGAAACTAATATGTTTAAAGGTAACATTGACCAAAGAAACCCCCAAACATTTACACAAGACAGCATAGCATCTAAAATCCTAAAGGTATGCATTTAACGCTGCTGTACCCTGACCTGTCCTTGCAATAATAAGCCAATGAGTAGGCTTATTGTCAGGATATACTACTTACCTTTTGTTGCCCAGATTCTTCGGTCTGAGACCCTGTCCAGTGTTACCCAGAAGTTCAGCCCTGGGCACTGACCTCTTATTATTTGGTCTCCTAACTTGGACCTCTGTAAAATTGCTTTGAAATGTTGTGCCTCTCTGGATCCATGGCATCTGCACATTCTTTTAATTACTGTTTTGTATCTTTTGCCTTTTTAGACCTATTTCCACTTTCCTATGAACCCCAATCTGGTCTAGTTAAATCATGTTCCTATTCCCCGTCCTATCCCCTCCACATCTTCCATATCCAAATGTTTATCTTTTCAAAGCTCCTGCTGAGAGCTCAGTAGAGGTCTACAGAATCAGAAGGCTTTGTTGGACAGATTTCCTCTTTATGAAGTTTAGATTTTTTTTAAAAAAAAAAAACTGTATCCCCCTTTTTTAAGACCTACATTTGCCCATGAAATGGTCTATTCCTTTTAGTCTATTAAGGGCAATTTCAGCAATAGCTATCAATAGATCATCAGATCTTCAGAGACTCTATCCATCAAATTGTCCACAATCATCATATTTATTTGCCAAGTTGGGAACAATTTGTCATTGTTACATGTTTTAGGGAGACCTTCTATAAGCAGAATGTTTGAGAATTTGTGTTGTAATTCACTGCCAACAGCTATAGTGCCAGGCAATTTTTTTTCCAGGCACATGGACAAAATTCTATCATCACTTTCTAATGATTTCTTTACAAAATAGCTTGGACCAGAATTTGATGGTACATAAAGATGCATGAGAAAGGATATCAGTAGTGACTGTTTATGGCATTGATATCCAAAGTCTGGGAACATTATGAAATAACTGTGTTTTCCTAGACTTTATACAATTTTGCCTGAAAGATAGTTTTCAGTGCTCCTCTGCTGTACAATGATATGCTTAGTTTTCTTATTCTGTCTTTTTTAAGCAGAAATTGAGTCAGATTCTTCAAGTCTCTCAACCTGGGGCCTGCCAATAGAATTCAAGGGGTCTTTGACTTTAGACTGGAAAAATACAATTTTATTTTCACCAACTTCTAACTGAAATGAAATATTTCACAGGTTTAAAAATGCTATTTTGAGAAGGGGGCTACAGGTTTTAGCAGACTTCAAAGGTGCCTATGACACAAGAAAATTTAGGAAATCTTGCCTTAAACCTTAGATAACATGCAGACTGAGTAATGAATGCTGCCTGCCTGAACTTTAGATGCAGCCTATCTGAGGATTTTATTGATGTACAGACAGAGAGAAAAACAGATAGATGGATAGATAGATAGACAGACAGATAGATAGATAGATAGATAGATGGATAGATCCTAATTATCTAGTATAGATGAATTAGTTGGCAAATAGGGCTTAATAACTTGCCTACTGCTGGCATTGTGGGTGGTAACTGTCAGTTATTATTCTAAAAGGCTCGGGTCAATTAATAATATAAAATTAAGTAAATAAGTATGTAATTAATACGTCAAGTACCCATATAATTTTCTGATTATTGTTGCTATTCTAAGTTGGACTCTCTTTAAAATTAATTTTGAGTTTATTCCTACTATACATAGTTCCTTGTGACTTAGGTGTAGATCTTTTCACCAAACATCTACTGCCCATGTGTTTTAGGACTCACTGAGATGAATTCAGTTTTACTATCTCTCAGAGTTATCTTCCAGGCCCTCCAGCTGTCTAAAAGTTGGAGATGTTGAGGCCTGCATATTCTAGAGTAAAACAAACTGAGAAAACCTTTATGTTCTTCAGTAGTATGAGACCATCACAACCATCTCATCATTTCTGAATTCACAGTCAGGGATTGAGTAAGATGATGAAAAAGCATATTGAAAAGGCTCAGCGGGTTTTTACACCCTCTCTTATATGAGTGGGATAAATTTTCTGTCCAAATCTCCCACCATGCTATCTGATTCAAAACAGAGATGTTCTATTAAATTTTCAATCCACTCAACCGACCCTCAATTTTTATGGAACTCATAAAATTGTTGAGTGGGAAAGCCATTCTACGTTTTCCAACAATACCACGGGCTTGCTGAACTGTCAGTCAGAGTTAGGTCAGAAAGTAATGGTTTTAATTGGTTATCTTGTGGCTATTTGCCTACTGACTGACAGTTTGTTGAAGGAGTCGAGGAAGACTAGATAACGTCATGCACACGAGGCTTCTTAAAACTCTTGTTCACTTACTTGGCATAACAAAAAAGGTCCTGGATACCAGCATTGGGACATAAAATATCAGCTTCTACTCCAGAAATGTGGGTTTTACATTGTGTTAATGAGTGTATCTTTACCATCTTATAGTATGTGTTTAGGATAGGATTAGAGTTGTTTAAAGGATATTACCCTTTGGAGTGACAAATGGGGTAAGGTCTTAGAACTTATCTTCATGTCTGTCAGTGCTCTTTGAAGTAATGTTCTTCTTTATTTTTTGCCTTTTACCAGCTGGGAAGAAAGGACATTTCTCCTTGTTTTTGTTTGTTTGTTTGTTTTTCAAAAGTAGCTGAATGTATTTGTGCATATCTCCCTTATTCTTTTCTGAAATTTGCTGATCTTATAAATTGGGTACATTATAACCCTTATCCAAAGCTACAATCAATCCTATAGTGCACCAGATCACCATTAAATTATGCTTCTCATCACTCTGTTGAAAGGGTATGTAGTGTTTCCTCATAGCATGGAAATGACAAACAGCAAATAAGAGCTTTATGCACATACACACACATAAGATTTTGGGTGGATACAATTCATTCTAATGAAAGCAATAGCCCCTCAAATTGTAATATTCAACTTCCGGGATAGATTTTGGAAAATTCTTCTTATAAATAAATGGATTAAGGCTCTTAAATATAATTTTCCTGAAAACTATCTCTGTGATAGTATACAATGTTGACAGATAGCATTTGTCCAACCCTGTAAGGAAATGAGGCATAAACCCCTCTAGCTGAGTTATTTGGAATTAATGTACAAATCTGAAGTCATGAAAGCCTACGCCAAAATTAAGGGAGAGAACAGAAATCAGGAAGAAGCCAACAAATCAGAGTTAAGAACATGGAGATCAAGAATGCAGAAACAGAAACAGCAAATAGAATATGAAGTTTGGAATTCTGGGAGAGTATAATCAGGAGAAATAGGTGAATTAATATTTATTAGGAAAAAAAAGTATGGAAAAAGAATATGAGTAGTTGGTGGTATGGTGAATAGAGTGTCAAGCCTAGCATCAGGAAGACCTAAGTTCAAATTCAGCCTCAGACACTGAGTAGATTGTGATCCTGGGTGTCACTTAACTCTGTTTTCCTCAGTTTTTCATCTATAAAATGACCTGGAGAAAGAAATGACAAACTCTTCCAGTATCTTTACTAAGAAAACGCTAAGTGGGATCATGGAAATCAGATAAAGTTGAGACAACTAAACAAGAAGCCATAAGGATAGTATTTTTGGCAACTAAATGGTGTAGTAGACAGTGTCAGACCTGAAGTCAGGAACTCTTTCAGAGTTCAAATCTGGCCTGATACACTTACTCATTGTGTGACTCTGGGGAAGTCACTTTACCCTGTTTGCCTCAGTTCCTCATCTGTAAAATGAATTAGAGAAAGAAATGGCAAAGGAGTTGGATACAACTGAAACAAATGAACAACAACAAATGGATAATATATAAAATGAGCTAAAGATCCTAAAAGAAGGGGACAAATAACCTCATAAATATCTCTAAATTTGGTGAAATGTGATTAAATGCTTGTCTATGACTCTGGAGGGACATAACTTATTAAAAAGAGATTAAGAGGGGATGGAATATAAAGATAACCTTAATTGAGCATAATATTCCACAGGGGAACTTGACCCAAGAATGAGGAAAACAGTAGTTGATACATTGATTTTCACTAATTCTTTGTAAGAAAAAAATCAGATATTTCTAGGCATATTCTTACTCTATTCCCCCACCTCCCCTAAAATTGAACTTTGCCTTTACAAAACAGATGAGAAAAAATAACTATGTCTAAAAGTCATGCACGGTTATATTCTCATTTTTGGCTACCAAATAAAGGGCTATATTTCATTATGACCAGCTAGGTGATTCAGTGGATAGATTGTTGACCCTGGGGTCAGGAAGACCTGAGCTTAAATCCAGTCTCAGACACTTTCTAGCTGTGTGACTTGGGCAAGTCATTTAACCATGTTTATCTCAGTTTTTCATCTGTAACATGAGCTAGATTAGGACATGGCAAACTGCTCCAGTATCTTTGCAAGTAAATTCCAAATGGGGTCACAAAGAATCAGGCACAACTGAGATGACTGAGCAATAATACTATGTGTTAGCATAAAGGGAAATTATAGTTGTAAAAAAGTAGGAATATTTGACTTTTATTTGACCAATATTAAGACTTAATGTTTTGGAAAAAAAATTCATTATTTGGTAACAATTTAAAACACTGGAAAGTAGTATGGCAGAAATTGAGTATAAACCAATGTTACACCATTTACCATAACATCAAAATGGATTATTATTTATTAGAGAAAGACAAATTAAAACCACCTTGAGATATCATTTCATACCTGCCAGTTTGGCTAAAATGATAGAAGAGGAAAGTAAGAAATATGGGAGGTGATGCAGCAAAAATGGGACACATTCATTGTTGATGGAATTGTGAACTGATACAACCATTTTAGAGAGCAATCTGGAATTATGTCCAAAGAGTTATTAACCTACCTCTATGCTTTCACTCAGTAATGCCATGAGTTGGTCTATTTTTGAATATAATTAGGGGAAAAGGAAAAGAGTCCATATATGTTCATAGTAGTTCTCTTTGTGCTAGCAAAGAATTGGAAATTGCAGGAATGCCCATCAATTGGGAAATGGCTGAACAATTTGTGGTGTATGATTATGATGAAATATTACAGCGCTATAAGAAATGATGGGCTCAATGATTTTAGAAGAAACATGGAAAGATTTTCATGAAATAATGAAGAGCTAAATGAGCAGAAGCAAAATAATATTGTATTCAGTAAAAGCAATATGGTTTTAATGACTTTGAATGAACAAATCATTTTGACTATCATAAATACCTAAATTAACTATAGAACACATATGAAGGAAGATACTGTCTGCATCTGGAGAAAGAACTTATGACTAGAAGTATGTATAGAATATTTTTACATATATAAGTGTATATATATATATATGTATATATATATATATGTATATGTATACACACACACACATAAACCTATTTGTGTCTAATGGTAGCCATCTCTAGGGAAGAAGGGATGGAAGATAAAAAAGAAATTTACATGATTATTTCATTGTTTATTTGAAAGGAATAAGAAGTTGTGCATAGTAGATTTGCAGTTTCGTGTATAATAATCTCTTTTATTGTCCTGTGTTATGGAAATGCTTGTTTTGTTCCATAAATTGAAAATAAAAAATAATAATGAAAAAAGCAGGAATAACAAATGGAAAATTCATATATATGATATAATGCTATAAAAATAATTAGCCCAGCACAAGATGTAGACTGAAAGATATAATGATATCCTGAATAATGAATGTTTCAAAGAAGAAATAATAGAAGTAATTAATAATTATATGAAAGGTAATGCTAAGAGAAAAAAATATATATATACATATGTGTTGGTGTTTGTGTGTGTGAACACATGTTAACAAAAGCAAAAAAGGAGAAGTTTCATTGATTGGGCACTCAATTAAAAGGTAATTTTAAAAATTAATTAAATTAATTAAAATTAAAATTAAATTAATTATTTAAAATTGTAAAATTAAAAATCAGAAAATCCTATAATTTGCACAGAATAGAAAAAAAATTAAATGAGAATTTAATTAGAAATCAAAATGATTATAGAATTGATAAAACTAAAATGATTTTGAGAAAACATAAATAAGTCAATAACCCTTAAGTTCTCCTTATTTTTTTTTAAAGGAGGAAAACCAAATCACAAGAAAACAAAAGAACAAAGTAAAAGCCTAAAAGAAAGAGAAAATGTATCACAAAGATACATATATATGCACACAAAGGCACACACACATATCTGTATATAGGTTTATACAGATGTAGATCTAAATGAATATACATATATGTGTATGTACCATAAACATATGTGTGTATATAGTATGTGTACATAGACGTAGATCTATCTATGTCTATACACACATATATACACATACATATAGATACGTAAACTTATATTTGTGGATCTATCTATGTCACATCTAGGCCAACACTGAATCTGATTTTCTTTAATAAAGATAAAAATAAATGATTTGGGATATTTATGATAGTCATAATGATTTGTTCATTCAAAGTTCTTAAAACCATATGGCTGATACCACTGTTGGGATTATATCCCAAAGAGATCACAGAAGTGAGAAAAGGTCCCATATGTGCAAAAATGTTTATTGCAGCTCTCTTTGTGGTTGCAAAAAACTGGAAATATAGGGGATGCCCATCAATTGGGGAATGGCTGAACAAGCTATGGTATGTGCATGTAATGGAATACTCTTGTGCTATAAGAAATGGGAAGGAGATGGACTTCGTAATTACTTGGAGAGGCTTATACGGACTGATGCTAAGTGAGAAGAGCAGAACCAGGCAAAACCTGTACACAATCACAGACACATCATACATGTGATAACCAACCTTGATAAACTGGACTATCCTCAACAATGCACAGCTAAAAACAACTCTACAAGCCTCAGGATGGAAGGAGATACCCAATCTCAGAGAAAGATCTAGAAAGACTATAGTTTAAATGGAGACTGAAGCAAAACACGTTATCGTTCTTTTTCATGTCTGGTTTTGCTTTTTTTTTCTTTTCCCAGTGATCACTCATTGGTTACAACCCTTCTATATGACCAAACTATTGTACAATGTGAAAGTATTTGCAGATCCTATACATGATTGCACGCCACCATGGGAGGGGGGGGGAAGAGAGGGAAGAAAATCTGAAACTCAAGTGATTGTGGAACTGAATCTTGTAAATTAAAAGTAAATGAGTAAAGAAAAAAAATATGGCTGTTACTATATACAATAGGAGAGACAATATCAGAATCATTGGACAACACGAAAGCCATACTCATAAGAAGGACCTGGACACCATCTTTCAAGGCATTACCAAGGAAAACTGTCCTGATGTACTGGGACCAGAGGGCAAAATAGACATTGAAAGAATCCAGTGATCACCTCAGGAAAGAGATTCAAAACAAAAAAACTTCAAGGAACATTATTATAGTCAAATTTCAGAATTGTCAGGCCAAGAAAAAATACTACAAGTGGCCAGAAGAAAATAATTCAAATATAGGGGAGTCACAATCAGGACTTGGCAATTGTAACATTAAAGGATTGGACATCATGGAACAGGATGATCCAGAAGGCAAAGGAACTAGGATTACAACCAAGAATCTCATGAACAGCTAAACATAGTATATAAAGGGGAAAATGACCATACAACAAAATAAAAGGATTTCAAGCTTTCATAAAGATAAGAAAAGAAGTAAGACAAAAATGTAGCCTCTAATTTCAAGACCCAGAGAAGAATAAACAAGGAAAAGGGGACAAGAAAATATAAAGGATTCAATAGAGCTAAGCTTTTTGCATCCCTACATAGGAAGGTGATACTTGTAATTCTTAAAAATTATATCACGAATAGTACAGCTAGGAAGAATATACATAGAGGGTATGTGTATGAAGTGAATTAGAGTAACATTTAAAAATTAAGGGATGAGAAAGAGAGGTAAAATGGGTGGAGAGGGAAGAGAGATGTAGAATGGGGTAAATTATTTCACATAAAGAGGTGCAAAAGTACCATTAATATGGAGGGGGAGATGGGAGAATGGGTGACTAGCATCACTTGAACCTCACTCTCATCAGTATTGGCTCAAAGAGGGAATAATATACACAATCAACTGATTATAGAAATCTGTCTTACCTGGGCAAGTAAGAGGGGAGGAGATCAAAAAGGGGGTCATAGGGATTGACAGAGAAGGGAGGGCAGATCAGGGGAGGTGGTAGGCAGAAGCAAAACATTGGTGAGAAGAGAAGAGAAAGGATAAAAGGAGAGAGAGGACAAACAGGAGGAAAAATAGGATGGAGGAAACTAGACGGTTAATAATAATTATGAACGTGAATGGGTGAACTCTTCCATAAAACAGAAGCCAATAGGAAAGTGGATCAAAAATCATAATCCTACAACATGTTATTTACAAGGAACACACTTGAAACAGAGAGACACACACAGAGTAAAGCTAAGGGGTCAGATCAGAATCTGTTTTTTCAGCTGAATTTAAAAAAAAAAGCAGAGATAGTAATCCTGATCTTAGATAAAGTAAAAGTGAAAATAATGTAATTAAAATAGATAAGGAAGGAAACTACATTTTGCTAAAAGATATTATAAAGAATGGAACAATACTAATACTAAACATGTGTGCACCAAGTGGTATAGCATCTAGATTCTTAAAGGAGAAGTTGAAGTCTTACTATAGCAAGACATAGACAGCAAAAGTATGCTAGGGTAGGACCTCAACTGTCCTCTCTAAGAACTGAATAAATCCAACCAAAGAATTAACAAGTAAGAAACTTGTTAGGAGTTAAATGAGTAAGGAGATAAGTAGGATATTAGAAAAGTTAGATATGGCAGATCTTTGGAGAATAGATCAGGTACACAGGACGTACTAGTCAATGACCATGGTAACCTAGTGTTTCATAAACCCAAATCCTCAGCTTTTGGGATAAGAACTTACTATTTAACAAAAACAGCTGTGAAAACTGTATTAAAAAAAAGGAAACAAACTAGGTATAGACCAACAGCTTACACAATGGACCAAGATAAGGTCAAAATGGATGTATGATTTAGACTTAAAGGGTGACACCATAAGCAAATTAGAAGAGCAAGGAATAGTCTACCAGTCAGAGCTATGCGCAAGTGAAGAATTTGTGGTCAAATAAGAGATAGAGAACATTATAAAATGTAAAAAGGATCATTTTGATTATATTAAATCAAAAAGCTTTTGTATAAACAAAACTAATGCAGCCAAGATTAGAAGGAAATAAGAAAGATGGGAAACATTATTTATAGCATGTGTCTCTGATAAAGGCCTCACTTCTCAAATATGTAGAGAACTGAATCAAATTTATAAGAATACAAGCCATTTCCTAATTGATAAATGGTCAAACTATATGAGCAGGCAGTTTTCAGATGAAAAAAAAATCAAAGCTATCTATGAAAAAGAGTTCTAAATCACTTTTGATTAGAGAAATGCAAATTAAAATAACTCTGAGATGCCACCGTGCACCTATCAGATTGGCTAATACAGAAAAAAAAAAAGAAAATGATAAACGTTGGATGTGGGAAAATTGGCACATTGGTTTACTACCCTTGAATTCTTCTAACATTCCCCACCAAACAATTTTAAAATTATGTCTCAAATCAAGTTCTAGAGGAACAGAGACAATAAATATCAGAGTGAGACATTTCTTTAGCCCAAGACACTTTAGCAGGTCTGCAAGAGAAGTCAGACAATAGGGCAGGGACCAATCTGGAGAATATGTTTTGGCAACACCACCCATAGGACTTGGCAGCAGCTGTAGCAGCAGCAACACCTTCAGGATTTCTCAGCCAAGAAACAGTAAGAGTACTTGGCAACTGACCAGAAAGAGATTATATGGGACCCCTATGCCAGCACTGGGTGTAGGAGAGGGCCCTGTTTGGCAACTTCATTGTCCATACCCATGTTCAGGTTGCACTTCAAGGGTGGAGAGGAGGGCTTACCATAACAAGGGAACTTTGCTATACATGATACCTTCACAAAAACTGATTATATATTGGAGGATAAAGACTCCATAAGCAGTTGCAAAAAGCAGAAATATTAAGTGTATCCTTTTCAGACAATAATGCAATAAAAATTACATGGAATAAAAGGCTGAGGTGCATAGATTAAAAATAAATTGGAAAATAAATAATCCAATCCTAAAGAGTAAGTGGATCAAAGAACAAATAATAGAAACAATCAGTAACTTCCTAAAATATAATGGTAACAATCAGAGAACATACTAAAATTTGTTGGACCCAACCAAAGTAGTACTTAAGGGGAAATTTGTAACTCTAAATGTACATCACTAAAAGAGAAAAAGAATAGACCAATGAATTAGACATACAGCTGGGGAAAAAAACTAGAGAAGGAACAAGTTTAAAATCCTCAATTAAACAGCAAAATAGAAATTCCAGAAATCAAACAAGAAATTAATAAAATTGAAAGACAAAACATTGAACTAATAAATAAAATTCTTTGCTAGTTTTATGAAAAACAAGTAAAATAGAAAACTATTGGTTAATTTGATTTTGAAAAAGAAAGAAAAAATCAAATCTCTAGTCTCAAAAATTAAAAAAAGGTAAATGCATTCACCATGAAGATGAAATTAAAGCAATTATTAGGACTTATTTTGTCTAATTATATTTGCTCAATAAAACAATCTAAGTGAAATGGGTGAACATTTACAAAAATATAAATTGTCCAGATTAACCTAAGGGGAAAGAGAATATTTAAATAGCTGTATAAGAAAAAAAAAATTGAACAAGCCATAAGCAAACTCCCTAAGAAAAGGTCTCTAGGACCAGATGGATTTACAAGTAAATTCTAGCTAACATCTAAAGAACTAATTAATGCCAATAGTATATAAAATGGAGGAAACTAGGTAAAGGATTCCTACCATATTTCTCTTATAACACAAATATAGTTTTGAAACATAAACAAGGCAAAGCAAAGGCAGAGAAAGAAAACCATAGAGCAATTTCTTTAATGGATAGTGATGTGAAAATTTTAAATAAAATATTAACAAGGAGATTATAGCAATATATCACAAAGGTCATAACACAATGACCAGATATGATTTATACCAGGAATACAGGACTGGCTCAATATTAATAAAACTATCAGTGTAATTGACCATATTAACAAAAATCATATGATTATATCAATAGTTGCAGAAAAAAAGTGTTGACAAAGTATACTATTATTCCTATTAGAAACACTAGAAACATAGGAATAAATGGAATCTTTCTTAAAATGATAAGTAGCATGCATCTAAAAGGAGGAGGAAGCATTTTTTGTAATAGAAATAAACTAAAAGCATTCCCCATCAGATCAGGGGTGAAGCAAGAATGTCCTTTATCACCACTATTATTCAATATTGTTTTAGAAATACTAGTTATTAATAAGACAAGAAAAAGAAACTGAAGGAATAAGAATAGGCAATGTGGCAGCAAAGCTTTTTGGAAATGATGTGATGGTGTACTTAGGTAACTCTAGAAAATCAACAAAAATAATTGAAATGAGTAATAATTTAGCAAAGTAGTGGGATATAAAATAAACCTGCATAAATTATCAGCATTTCTATATATTACCAACCAAACAGAACAGGAAGAGATAGAAAAAGAAATTCCATTTGGAATAATTGCAGACAATAAATAATACTTGGGAATCAACTCGTCAAAGCAAACTCAGATGTTGTATAAACACAACTACAAATCACTTTTTGCACAAATACAGATATAAATGACTAGAGGAATATTAATTCCTCATGGGTAAGCTGAACAAATACAATAAAAATGCCAATTGTACCTAAATTAATTTACTCATTGAGTGTCATGTCAATCGAACTACCAAAGAACTATTTTTCAGAGCTAGAAAAAATAATAACAAAATTAATCTAGAATCACTAAAAGTGAGGAGAATCAATGAAAAAAAAAACATAAAGAAAGGCATCTATCCTAGAAGCAGCAGATTGAAAATTGTATTACAAAGGGGTAATCATTAAAATAATTTAATACTGGCTAAGAAATAAAGTGGAATAGATTAAGTGTATAGAAGTAAATGATCAAAGTAATCTAGTGTTTGATAAATCCAAAGATTCATGCTCTGGGGGAAAGAAAAATATCATTTGACAAAAATGATGGGAAAACCAGAGAGCAATTTGACAGAAATTGGGTATAGATCATAAGGTTAGTCAGGTGGCATGGTGGATAGACTATGAGGCCTGAAATCTCAAAGTTTCATCTTCTTGAATTCAGATCTAACCTTGGACACTTACTAGCTATGTGACCCTGGGCAATGTGGCAGCAAAGCTTTTTGGAAATGATATGACGGTATACTTAGCCTCAGGTTTTCATCTGTTAAAAGAGCTAAAGAGGGAAATGGCAAACTACTTGAATATTTTTGCCGAGAAAACCCCAAACAGGGTCACAAAGAGTTGGACATGACTGAAACAGCTGAACAATTCAACAACAGCAACAGTGTAGATCAACATCTCATTCCACGTTCCACAATATAAAATGATCTAGATGTAAAAGATACTATCATAAACAAGTTAGAGGAATGTGGAAAATTTTTTTTGTCAGATCTTTGGATAGGGAAGAGTTCATAACTAAGTTATGAACTTAGTTCATAACTAAGAGATAGAAAGGATCATGAGAAGAATAATGGATAATTTTGACTATATGAAATTAAACAGTTTTTACACAAATAAAACTAAATTAATACAACCAAAATTAGAGAAAAGCAGGAAACTGGGAGAAAAAAAAATTTACAGCAAGTTCTCTGATAAAGGCCTCATTTCTCAAATATATAGAGAACTGAATAAAATTTATAAAAAAACAAACAAACAAACAAAAATAAGAGCTATTCCCCAGTGGATAAATGTTTAAATGACAACAGCTTTCAGAAGAAGAAATCAGAAAAAATGCTGACCTAAGTTGTCTTTGGCATCTGTGGGTTGAGAGCTATGGAAACCACACGCACAAAATGCTCCAAATCACTTTATTAGAGAAATGTAAATTAAAACAATTGTAAGCTACTCCCTTATATCTATCAGATTGACCAACATGACAGAAAAGGAAAAGAACAAATAGTGGAGGGAATATGGAAAAAAATAGTGACATTCACATGCTGTTGGGGGAGTTGTAAACTAGTCCAGTCATTCTGGAGAACAACTGGAAACCATGCCCAAATGTCAAAATAAAACATTCATATCCTTTGATCCAGCAATATTGCTGCTAGGTTTGTATCCCAAAGAGATCAAAGAAAAATGAAAAAGATCTATATGTACAAAAATATTTATCACACTCTTTTTGTGGTGGTAAAGAATTTGAATTGAGAGGATGGCCGTCAAATGTGAAATGGCTGAATAAGATGTGGTATATGATTGTGATGGAATATATTGTTCTATAAAAAATGACATGCAGGACAGTTTCTAACACCTGGGAAGACTTCTATGCATTTGTTCAAAGTGAAGTGAACAGAACCAGGACACTGAACTCTGCAAGAGCAATATTTTAATTATGATAAACTGTGAAAGACTTAGCTACTCAAATCAATGCAATGATTCAAGAAATTTCTAAAAAGGACCCATGAGAAAAAAATGTTATCTATCTCTAGAGAGATAACTGATGAACTCTCAATGCAAATTGAAACATACTGTTTTTTTTCCTTCTTTTTCTTTTCAACATGGCTAAGATGTATATATGTTTTGCATGACTTTCCATGCATAATTTATATATTGTTTGCCTTCTCAGTGGGTTGGTAAAGAATTTAAGGGAGAAGAAGAATCTGGCAATCAAAATTTTAAAAAAAATATATTTAAAATAATTATTATTTTATTTAAAGAGAGAATAAAGTGAAACATTCAGTTTTCCTGAATTAGTGTTCTTGTTCTGATTCATCAATCAGAGGAGTGGAGCTCTGGTTGGAAGTTGCTCCAGCCACTTGGTTGGATGGGCAGTTGTGAAGAAAGTGATTGGAGAGGTGGAGTAAAGTAAACCATGGTTGGAGTTTTCTTGAAATAGTTCTCTCTCATGGGAGGTGGAGCCAAGACGGTGGAGTAAAGGCAGGGACTCACCTGAGCTCTCCCCCAAACCCCTCAAAATATATTTTAAAATGACTGTAAATAAATTTTAGAGCAGCAGAACACACAAAGAGATGGAGTGAAAAAATTTCCATCTCAAGACAACTTGGAAGGTTGTAAGGAAAGGGCTCTTGTAGCAAGGTTAGAGAGGACTGCAGGCTCCACCAGCACAGACACTGCCCTAGCAAACCTGGAGCAAGCCCTGGGGATACCAAATCAATGATAGCAGTGGTGGTTTCCATAGCTCTCAACCCACAGATGCCAAAGACAGCTTAGGTCAGCAGGAAAGGTCTTTGCACCTAGGTGAGAATGGAAGGCATTCCAGTGCTGGTTGTGCCAGCACAGCCATGGCCTCAGCAAACCAGAAGCAGGCCTTGGGAATGACTGAATCAGCAGCGGCAGTGGCATCAGCTGATTCCAGAACTCTGAGACCACAGAAGGTGAGGGGGTCAAACAGTTGTTAGAAGGAGAATAGATCACTAGGGCAAGATTCTGTTGCTTTGCCCATACTTGGATACAAGTCACAGTCCTCAGCAGCAGTCCCAGGGCAAGGAGTAGCACTAGTACAACAGAGCTTGTGGCCACAGTGGAGAAGGGACATTCCTTACATGTCCAGGGAAGAAAAGAGTGGTCACTCACAGATCAGATCACAGGCCAGTAGAGTAATAAAAACACCTCTTTCAATAATACCACCTTGGAAGAATTGTAAACTTATACGTCCTTATAAATATCTCTGAAAACAGCTGCACAAAACCCCCAGAATTGGGAACAGTTCTCCCTTCATCCAACAAGCAGAACTCTACTTTAAGAGAGAGTTAAAAAGTGAGGTAGTAGACTTGGAAAATGAGAGAACAACAGAAAAAAACCCTCTGACTACAAAAGTTACCATGGTGACAGGGAAGATCAAAAAACACACTCAGAAGAAGACCGCAGAGTCAAAGCTCCTACATCCAATGCCTCAAAGAAAAAATATGAATTGGTCTCAGTGGGCCATGGTAGAACTCACAAAGGACTTTGAAAACCATATAAGAGAGCTAGAGGAAAAATGTTAAGAGAAATGAGAGGGATGCAAGAAAATAATGAAAAATAAGCAAACAGCTTAGTAGAGGACACACAAAAAATACTGAAGAAAATCACACCTTAAAAACAGATCAAGTCAAATGATAAAAGAGATCCTGAAAGCCAATGAGGAGAAGAATGCCTTCTAAAGTAAAATTGGCCAAATGGAAAAGGAGGTTCAAAAACTCAGTGAAGAAAATGATTCATTGAAAATTAGGATGGAGCAAATGGAAGTTAATGACTTTTTGAGAAATCTAGAAACAATAAAACAGAACCAAAGGAATGAAAAGACATCACAAAGTGAAATATCTCATTGAAAAAAATACCTGACCAGGAAAACAGATGCAGGAGAGATAATTTTTAAAAATATTGGAATACCTGAAAGCCATGATCAACAAAAGAAGCTAGACAGCATCTTTCAAGAAATTTCAAGAACTAGATGGTAAAATAGAAATGGAAAGAATCCGCTAATGTCCTGCTGGAAGAGATACCAAAATGAAAATTCCCAGGAATATTATAGCCAAATTCCAGAATTCCTAGGTCAAGGAAACAACAGTGTAAATAGCTGGAAAACTTTTGAAGCAAGTTTCTCTGATAAAGGCATCATTTCTTAAACATATAGAGGACTGAGTCAAATTTACAAAAATATGAGAGCCATTCCCCAGTTGATAGGTGATGAAGGGATATGATCAGTTTTCTGATGAGGTAATCAAAGCCATCTATAACCAAATGAAAATGTATTCTAACTCACTATTGATTAGAGAGGTGCAAATAAAGGTAATTCTGGGGTTCTACTTCATACCTATTGTATTGGCTAATAGGACAGCAAATGACAAATGATAGAAGGGATTTGGGAAAAATGAGACATTAGAGCACTGTTGATGAAGTTGTGAACTGATTGAACCATTTTATATAACAGCTTTGAGGTATGCCCAGAGGGCCATAAAAACCACACGTATACATTGAGCTAGTAATACCATTGCTAGGTCTGTATCCCAACAGACATTTTTAAAAAAGGAAAATGACCTATATGTACAAAAATATTTATAGTAGCTCTTTTCTGAGGCCAAAGGTTTATAAATTTAGGGGATGCCCATCAACTGGGGAATGACTGAACAAATTGTAATATATGATTATGATGGAATACAATTGTACTATAGGAAATGATGAGTTTGATGCTCTCAGAGAAACCTGGAAAGACTTATATAAGTTCATGTGAAGTGAAATATACTGTTAAAAGTAATAGCAATATTATAAAATGATCAGCCATGAATGACTTAGTTATTCTCAGCAATATAGTGATCCAAAACGACTGTGAAGGATTTATGATGAAAAATACTATTCTTTCCCAGAGAAAGAATTGATGGTGTCCAAATGCAGATTGAAGCATACTTTTTTTTTTAATTTAATTTTCTTGAGTTTTATTTTTTGGTCTATGTTTTTATCTATATTTAAGAAACATAAACAAGACTATTATGGAAGTGTTTTGTATGACTACATATGTATAACCTATATTGAACTGTTTTCCTTCTCCATGAGGAGGGGTGGGGAGAGAGGAAGAGAGAGAATTTGGAACTTCAAGTTTTAAAAATGAACATTAAAATTGTTTTTACATGTAACTTGGGAAAATAAAATATTAAAAAATAAAGAATACTAATCAAGATAACTGAGTCACACAGAAGAATTAAGGGACCGGAGAAGTAATATAGGTATTCATTGTAACCGATTAGGCAACTATTACAGAAGTTCAAGAATGATGTGGTATGTGCCAGGACTAAGTTGTGTCTCTGTTAATAGAGAGAATGAAACAAATGTTAAAGATATAGAAGTAGAAATTATAAAATTTCACTATTTAATGAGTAAATGAAGTAGACTAAGTTAAGAGTCAATAAACATTTATAAGAGTATTCCAAACTTGAGAGACATCTAAAAAGAATGTTCAAAGCAAGAAGATGAAATGACTAGGAGGCCAGTGTTACTGGATCAAAGAGTATGTGTAGGGGAGTAAGGTCCAAAAATGCTTAGGTTATGAAGGACTTTGACCAAAGCATATTTTATATTTGCTCCTGGAGGCAATAGGAAACCAGTGGATTTTACTGAGTAGCACATGACAAGATCAAACTTGCATTTTTCAGAAAGCTGCTTTAGTGCTTCAGTGGAGGCTGGATTGGAGAGGGGAGAAGTTGAGACAGGCAGACCCACGAGCTACTTTTGCAACAGTTCAGGCATGAGGTGATGAGGGCCTGATAGCAATATCAGAAAAAGTGGGCGTATTGAAGAGGTGTTGCAAAGTTGAAATCAATAAAACTTGGCAACAGCTTGGATATGGGCAGGAGTATGGCAAGAGATAGTGAGGTACCCAGGGTGACTCCTAGGTTGTAAGAGTAAGGAACTGGGATAATGAAGATTCTTTATGGGATATGATGAGGAGAATTCCAAGTCCCCTCCTTAAATAGTGGAGGATCAGAGAGGTCTCAGATGTCCACCCTCCATCATCTTGAATCAGATGGAAGGAGGATTCCAGTGCCAGTGGCCTTGAGGAACTCAAAATTTCAGAGTTGACTTCATCATGCAAAATAGTAAGTCTCTAGAGATCATGAAGCCCAGGAAACATTAAAATGTAATGATAAACTGTAAAATTTAAAGAAGTCTCATCTGAAAATGCTGGAATTCTTAATTACCTCATCAGAACTATTCTTTATCAAAATTATATCACCCTTGCTGTGCTATAGAATTAAGTTAAATTTATTTTTCATTTAAAAAGAAAGGAAAGCTCTTAAAGCACAGTTATATATTATAAATAGGATAAGCAAATTGAAAGAGCCAGGTATTCATTACTGACTGTCCAGTCAATTATTTCTCATACTATGGGCAATGATGGTATCCTTAATTTATAAAAAACAAATAATAAACAAATAAACAAATAAAACAACTTTGCCAGGACACTTGCAACATAATCTTTTAAAATGATATTCCAAAATGATGACAGATAATTGCGCTACATAAAATATTTTTGTATTACATGAAACTTTTATAAAAATTGACCATGTATTAAAAGCACAGAGATGTTGCTCACAAATGTAAAAAGGCAGAGAAAGTATATACTCTCTTTACAAAACATAATTAAAAAACATAGAAATGGAGTCAAGGATCACAAACAAAAGATGTAGACCCAAATAGAGACTTAATAATGAAATCTTAAATAATGGACAAATCAAAGAAAAATCATAGACATAATAACAATGGTAAAACCACTGTGCTGTAAGAAATGATGAGCTGTTTGATTTTAAAGAAAAATGGAAAGACTTGCATGAAATAATGAAATATGAAGTGAGTAGAACCAAGAGAATGTTGTATATAACAGCAATATTGTTTGAAGAATAATTGTGAACAACCACATTATTCAGAGTACTATAGATACTCAGATTGACTATAAAGGACTTATGATCGAAGAGGCTATCTACTTCCAGGGAAAGAACTGATGAGAGTACTAATAGTATGATTTTACATATATTTAAAAACTTTTATCAAATGGTGAACTTCTCTGGTGTAGAATGAGTAGGGAAGAAAGTAGAAAGTTCCGAACTTAAAATGTAACAAACATAAAATAAATTTAAACTGAAAAAGAAACAATAACTATATAAAATAAATTGATAATGATAAAACCACATACCAAACTTTGTGAAATACAGTTAAAACAGTCCACAAGGGGAAATCATATTCTTATAATCATGCACTAAAAAGTAGAAAAAGAGAAGATTAATGAGCTTAATATGCATCTGAAAAATATTACAAAATAAACCAATAAGCAAAATCAAAAGATGCACCAAAGAGGAGTTTTTAAAAATTAGAGGGGAAACAGATAAACTGGAAAGCAAAAAACCTTCTAGAAAAAATAAATTAAATTAAAATTGGGTTCTTTGAAAGGAGTAGTAAAATTAATAAGCCCTTAGGTGATCTGACTAAAAATAAGAGTAAAAAATCAAATTTTAAAAACAGCATATTAGCAAGGTGATATCAAAGTAAAACCAAAGAAATAAAAAAGAATAATAAAAACATAGCATGCTTATTTATATGCAAAAAAAAACAACTGAGAGAACACAAAGGAAACAGAGGAATACCTTCAAAACTATGAAATACCAAAATTATCAGAATGCCGGATAAAGATCTTAAGTAACCCAGACTTAGAAAAGTAAATAGGTCTATCTATAGAGCAACTACCAGTGAAATAAACTCTTGAACTCCTGATATATTCACAGGATAATTCTATCAAACTTCTTCATAAGAATAGTTTGTATTCAGACTTCAAAAAATATTCAGAAAAATTGGAAAAGAACTCGACAGGAATCCTTTTATGACGCAAATATAGTCTTTTTTGTATTTTTTTTAAATTCATGTTAAACTTAAATATAAAATGAGAAAAAAAGGACATTTTTAGCTACACATCAGGACATAAGAGAGAATTCAAAATGAAACAATAAATATCTATTTCAAGAAAACCTTTATAATAAATACTATACGTTATTTTAAAAACTACCCAGCTTTTCTTTGCTTCCTTCTAGGTTTTCTTTTGTTCTCTACTGTTCGCTTTTTTGCTTTATTTTCCCCCTCCTCCCATTACAATTAACCATGGATATATATGTATGTAAACACACACAGACACACACACCTGTATTGTGTATGTATATACACACATACATATACATACACGTAGGCATATGTATACACAAATATACACATATACATAGATATCTATAAACACACACACGTGTAAAACTATACTATGCATATTTCCATTTGTTCAATTTCCCCTTGAGTTCTGCAGTTTTTTGTTAGAAATACCTGAAAGTCTTTCAATACATTGTGTTATTTTTTTTCATTTAGGATTATGCCTAACTGTGCTGAGTAAGTTACCTTGATCATAACCCAGCTCTTTTGCTCTATGAAATATAGTATTCTGAAATCTATGGTCTTTCAACATAGTAGCTGCTAGATTTTGTGTAATCCTTATTGTAGTTCAATGATATTTAACTTTTTTGTCTTTTTGCTCGCAATATTTTATCCATAACAGAGGAGCTTTGAAACTTGGCTATGATATTATTCTAAGTTTTCCTCCTGGGATGCCTCAGGGCAATTTATCTCAATAATTTCTTGTAATATTGTATCAAGATTCTTTTTATTTTGATGATACTGATGAGGAGACAACATGTGGGGACCTAAGGATTAGAAAGAATATCAAGGGTTGCTTTTTTCCAGTACTTTGTGAAGCCCCTCCTAGGAAGCATTGGGGCTTTTTCTGTAGCTCATCCTATAACCTGAGGGCATCCTAAAGTCCTTTTCCCCTTATCTTTAAATACCGTAAACTTCTCTTTAACTTGTATCAAAAGAATTGATTTTGTCTCCCTTATCCTCTGTGTCCTCCAGTCCTTATCCTGCCATCCATCTTCCTCATTCTTTGTCATAAAAAAATAAATTCCTCCTTATCTTGTAAGCAAGTTTTTTCCTCATTTTGTTTGTCCTTATATTTAACCTCAAGACTTCTCCTTGAGTATTTAATGAAAACTAAGAAAATCATGTCTCACTGTGGCTTGGAGTGGAGAGTTCTGACCTTCATATTTAGATGATTGAATTAAGGATTTCTTCAATTAAGAAGAAAGAGGAATTTTTGATTGAAGAGATTAAGACAATGTGACCTAAGGGTGGAGGATATGGACCTTTGTACCTTGTGTCAATTAAGGATGTTTGCCTCCTTAAGGATGATTGAATTAAGGACTTACTAAATGATTGTGCTACTAACTGAATGCTATCTTTTGCTTAAAACTATGTGACCACTTTGGTGAAAACTATGTGGCCACTTTAGTGATAAATTGTTAAGTTATAACATTGTGAGTGCTGTACTTTCATTCTTGAGAATTTTTTGCCTTAATTTGTTAGTGAATTAATAGAGAGTTCACTATACCGTGTAATCAGAACCTTGAAAGCTGTTCCCAGCAGCAGTCCTCTGAAAAGCTGCTCGTGCTTGGCTTTACATGTACTTTAAAAATAGTTTTAAATTTATTTAAGTATTTTCCAATTACAGGTAAATTTAAAGAAATTTTTTAAATTTTGAGTTACAATTCCTTTCCCTCTCCCACCCCTTGAGGAGGTAAATAATATAACAATGTGAAGTCATACACCACCACATTTCTATATTAAATGTCTTGCAAAAGAAAACACACACAGAGAAGAAAAAATAAAAAGTAAAACAAAAGTGTGTTACAATTTTCACTCAGAGTTTATCTTTACAGTATTGCTTTTACTATGTACAGTCTTCTTCTGCTCACTTCAGTTTGAATCATTTCATATAAATACTCCTTTTTTTCCCCTGAAATTGTCCTGATCATCATTTCTTATAGCACAGTATTATTCCATCACTATCATATGTCACACTTTATTTGGCCATTCTGAAATTGATAGGCTTCCCCTCTATTTCTAATTCTTTGCCACCATCAAAAGAGCTCTTATAAATATTTTTGTACAGATAGATCCTTTTTTCCCTTTTCTTTGATTTCTTTGAGATATAAACCCAGAATGCATAGCTTTATATCCTTTTGAACATAGTTCCAAATTGTTTTCCAGAATGGTGGGATGAGTTCAGACTCTGCCAACATTGCCTTAGTGTGCTAACTGCTTCATATTCCCTCCAGTATTTGTTCTCTTTCTTTTCTGATAGACAATCTGATAGGTGTAAGCTGCTATCTCAGAGTTTTTAATTTGCATTTCCCTAATATATACTGATTTAGAACATTTTTTGTTGTGACTATTGATAGTTACTCTGCTTTCTTTTTCTGAAAACTTCCTATTCGTATTCTTTATCACATTCTTATCAATCAGGGAATGGCTCTTTTTATATTTTCAAAAATTTTCAATTTTTTATAAATTTGGTTCAGTCCCCTATATAAATGAAAAATGAGGCCTTTACCATTTAAATTTGCTATGTTTCCTCCCACTTTCCTGTTTTCCTTTTAATTTTGGTTGCATTGGTTTTGTTTTTACAAATCTTTTTAATTTCATGTAATCAGAATTATCCATTTTACTTCCCTTGATTCTTTCTGTTGTTTGATCATAAACTATTTCCTTATCAGTAGATACAATGGGTATGTTTTTTCTATGTTCCCTTTAATTACTTACCATATTACTCTTTGTGTCTAAGGTATTTATCTACTTTGACCTTATCTTGGTATATTGTATGAGATTTTGAACTCTTAAAGGCTAATATCATTAATGAACATTGACTCAAAAACTTTAAATAAAGTGCTATTAAGAAGACTGTGGTGATTTAACAAATAAATCATTAATTATGGTCAAGGGGATTTGTACAAGAGATGCAAGGCTGATTTAACACTAGAAAAACAGTCAGCATAATTAATTTTATTACAAATTACAACTTTCAAAATAATGAGATCATCTCAATAGATATAGAAAAAGCCTTCGACAAAGAATGTCACTTTTATGATAAAGGCTCTACAGGATATAGACATAGAGGAACCTTTATAAATATCATAAACATTTACTTAAAACAAACAAAAGCACCATATGCAATGGAGATACAATAAAACCTTTTCCAGTAAATGCAGGAATTATGGTTGCCCACTCTTCCTGCTACTATTTGATATAGTTCTAAAAATGTTAGCAGTAATAATCAGAGAAAGGAATTAAAAGGATAAATACAGGTGAATTGTTTGCTGATGATATGGTACTTGAATTGAATTGAAAAACCTCAGGGAGTCAACAGAGTTAGTAATTGGAACAACAGGTTAAGCAAAAATGCTTGCTATAAATCAAATCTTCAAAAATCAAAAGCATTTCTAGGTAAAAATAACAAATAAACTAGAAGCCAAAGTGGGAAAGGATATCCCATTCCAAATAACTATAAAATGAATAAAGTATCTGGAGATCACCCTCCAAAAGTACACAGGACTTCTACAGATTCATTTACAAAGTCCTCTTTAAGAAATAAAGAACAGCCTACATAGCTGGAAGAATTATTAGTGCTCATGGTTAGGACATGCTATTGTAACAGACCATAAAATACTACCAAAATTGTCTATACCTTTGTTGCCATATCAACCAAATTATCAAAGGGATACAATACAGTATTTGATAAAATAATAATAAAATAAATTTGGAAAATTAAAGGTCTTGAATATCAAGTCCCCCTTCATCCTTACTTATTTTCAGCATTTCCCTTGATAGTCAACACATTAGGAATACAAAGACAAAAACAAAACAGATTGACAGTTGGAGAAGAAAATAGAATGACAATAACAGCAGGCATTAAGACCAAGTGAAGATTTGTTTTTTAAAGTAAGGATAACTCATACATTTATGTGAAGATGCACACAGTACTATTTACCATTCTATAAGTTTCCAGTGACACGTCATAACTCTTCACCAAATGGTAATACAGTATATTCTCAGAGTATTCCCAGAATTTCTTGAATGATATTTAACATGTGACCTTTAAGGAGAGCCGCTGAATTTTCTAATGATAATTAGTCTGATTATTTTTTTTTTTGCTTTTAGGTTTGAAGAACATGTACTTATGCACTGAAGTTATTTAGGAGGTGCTACAATTCTCGCCAGTTTTGAGACGTACAAGAACAGCTCATTTTATATATACTAAAAAAAAGCCTGCTGTAGGATACTTTAAGGGGGGCTCGGGAGTTCTGTGATTTTACATTTAAAGCTGGGTTTGCATCTTTGTCCTTCCCATGTCTCTCAAAATGAGAAAAAAATAGAGATGGAAGATTATATCATTAATTTCCAGGAAGTTTATATAGAGGTACAATAGAAATATGAAAAAGGAAAATAATACCCCTTCCTGGTTGATTATGTATTATAGTAATATACTGATTAGTACTATGTATACAGTAATATACTGATTAGTACTATGTCACGGTGACCAGCTACCCTCTACTAGGTGAAACAAATCCTTCATCTTTGGGGTGGGAAACTGTCTAGAAAATTCTACTCATTGTAAAAGACTCATGTAGCTTGCAATTAAGGTAGTCTGTCATGGGAACAAGAATATCTATTTGGTCATGCACTAAATGAGCATAAATTGTCATTCTATCTGAGGAGGATTCATAACTTTACTAGCGTTAAAGCTGCTTAGGTCTTCTTTACACGAAGATCAAATTATAAAATGTAACTGCCTTGGAGAGACAACAAAATCTCCTCAGCCGTTTTTAGTTATAAGCCAATTTGCTTAAAAAGTCTTTTTGATATGACATTTCTTCCTTTCCTTCTTCCATTAAATTGTTTTCGCTGAAATCTGCAAAGTATACTGAAGTATATGTGAACATTGGTCTTCTCAAAACCAAATAAAAGCTAAAGAAAACCTCCCCCCCTCCCAAACACACACATTAATCAGTTCTCGTAGAAACTCTAAAGAACATAACTAGTCATGTATTAGAAATTTAACAACTACCCAGCTTTCAAAATTAAATGTCAACCAGATAAATAAAAAGCGTAATTCAAGAGCTGAATTTGCATTATTCAATGTTGCAGAAATCTCTCAGAGTTTTTTTTCCAAGCCGGCTTAACACACATACACAAATATACGTGTGCTATGTACATATATACATGCATATATGTGTGTGTGTATATATATATATATATATATATATATATATATATATATGTTTATTTATTTAATTAAAGACTTCAGCGAAAAATCTAAACTCATCTAGACTGAGACTCTTCAAAGTCTAATTGAGCTGTCCATAATCCTATTCCCTTCCTGTCTACCCCAATCAAATCAGATACTTTAAATGTTCATTTATCTAATAGAAAGATTCAGTCTCTTAGTCATGAATTTTCCATGTAGAAACCCTAATACTTTCAGGACCATGTATGTATAAATAAAAAATACTGGTAGGACATTATGCTCTTGACCAGAATTTAGAGAAACAAAAATAATTAAGAAAAACATAAAGAAACCTTTTAGATATGTTTTAGGATTTTATATATATTAGAAAGAAAATGGATTCAGATCTTACTGAATTGTTTATTATAGCTTGGCAGAGTGAAAAAGGGCACTTGATGTAATTATGGAAAATGCGTGTTTCCCTATGTTGAAAAACATGTGTGGCAATCTCATTTTGTGTTGGAATCCCCTCTTTCTCATTTATAATGTGAAAATTATAATATAGTACCTATATAATAATATAGTACCTTCCAATTTTTTATTTAAAGCAGGATCAAATGAGATAATAAAATGCTTTGCAAACATTTAAAGGTCATATAAACTATAGAACTGTTATGATAAAGTGTATTAGTGTGTGTGTGTGTGTGTGTGTGTGTATGTGTGTGTGTAGCAAGGCTGTCTTTCACATGTAGCATGGGAGTGTCATTGTGTGGGTCAAAGGGAGGCAGAATAGTTATCTCTACCCTCTTTTTCCTTCAGTCTTAGTGAAGGTAGATTTTATTTCCTGCCAGGAAGGAAAATGAGGTTAGGTCAGAAGCTTGCCCCCACCACACCCACCCCCTCAGGCAGGTATTTATATTTTAAAGTTTGAAAATCACCTTAAAAGTATCATCTTACTTTATCTTCAAAACTATCCTGGGAAATAGGTACTATTACTATCTCAACTGCATAGATGAGGAAACTGAGGCAGACAGAGATTAAGAAACTTCTCTGGAGTCATGTCATCACGTAGCATCTGATGTCATAAATGAATTATGGCCTTCTGACTCCAGGTGCAGTTCTCAATTAACTGTACCATCTAGTTGCATATATAAGTTTAGTATAGTTGCTGCAGGAGAAATGATAAGTTAGAAAAATGTCATGAGTGGATATAATTTTCTTACATTTGAGAATACATCACAAATGAACCCATTTCCTTTTCCCCCTATTTTTTCTGATTATATCATTCTCAATTTTTTATTTTAAGCTTTGGAGATAGGAAGATCAAAATTGAGGTATTGACTCTGATTAATTTTGGCTCTATGACCCCAGGCAAATTATTGAACTTCTTAGTTCTCTAAGGCTGAGCAATTTTCTAAGAGTCACTACATTGCAGATAGTGCTGATCTACCACATCATAGGAAGCTTCCTCATTAAGGAGGAGATTTTGTGAAAGGGAAGAATTGGGGTAGGGATGGTTAAAATAATGGAAAAAAGAAATAAAGCATTTTATTATATGTTAATGTTGTTCATAATCTTGTTAATCCCTGGGTACACACATTTAAAGCAAAAGTAACAAAACCCCAAATACCAAAGTATTACATTATCTGTTCCAAAAAGTTTGTCATATCCTTTAAAGTACTAGACTTTTGGGGTACATGGGAAGACTAGCATCTCTGGTGTGCGGCCTTGCTAAGTCCTTTTCAGGGCTGCTCATCTACCTTTAGTGTTCACGTTTATCCAGCTCTCACCTGTTGGTCACTCCAAGAAGCTGCAGCACGGATTCACTATGACCAAATAAAATCATCTCAGCAGATAAGCTAAACGAGGTTAAAGGTAACTGATAGACCTCAGACCCATTGGTAAATGAAAGGAATGTCTACCTTAAGCACATAAAGACTTTTCATGGTGGAAAGGGCAGAAGAGAACAGTTTGTTCCAGTGCCCATGAAGACAGCTGACGCCGGTACTGTGGAGTGCTGAGAGCTTGATCAGACACCCAAAACAGCCAAGTCATCCTCTGCATCCCAGGCCATCCCAGTCATCCTGACTTTTGTCTTGCTACTGGACTTTGATGATTCAGGAAAAGATAGTGAGGATAACAATTTTGTGCAATTTTGCCTCTCTTAAGTCCAATTCACGCACAAGTCAAGATATCACCTGTGATGTCATCGGTCCTCCTTGAAAACAAAGGATAAATGACAACTAGATTTGTAATCAGGAATAGAAGAGCTAGTTAAGCCTTCCTTCTGATACATTCTAACTTTGTAATTCTGTGCAAGTCATTTAATCTGACCCTCAATTTTATCATCTCTAATATCGGGGTTTTATATGGGGTACAATCTACAGATTCTGTATAATTACTTCAGACCAAACATTCTCTGAAAATCTACCTTAAAATGTTATGTAAATTTCAGTTTGTATCCCCTGGAGAAAAAAATGAGTTGTAAATGTAATTTCTATAATCTCTAGGATGTTTGAAGATGGGGAACTGGAGATGGGAAGCAAAGTTCAGTTTATTTTATACTTTAGCTTTTTTATCCCTCATGCGTAGACCTGGTTTCTCACCCCTGCCTATTTGGAACCTTGATTCCCTTCAGAACTCGGCTCTCATGCTACCATCTGTGAGACCTTTGTTAAAGATTGAAGTGTTTAGGCCCCCACCCCATTAAATCATTATGTACTTATTTGCATGTATCTTGTATACATTTACTATGTGAGTATGTATCAGATCAGTTCCCCCGACTGTCTCAGTAAAATGTTATCACCTTGAAAGCAGAGAGAGTTTCAATTTGCTAGTTTTATCTCCAGTACCCAACACAGCAACTAGTACATAGTAGATATATAACAAAAGCTTTTTGATTGAGGGATTGATTTGGCTTTGATGTGTAGAGGTCTGTTCTGGACACTGGGGGATAGAAAAATTAAAAAGAAATAGCCTCTGTCCTCAAGGAGATTACAGAATATTAGGAGGATAAGGCATGTACACAAGTTAGTATTAGTCAGAATGTTAGAAGTATAGAGAAGTCAAGCAAAGGGGAATTAAAGATTTGGATAAGACTTTTGTATGTGTTCTTTAATTTATACTTGTCTTTTAATTTTTTAAATTGATCCCTTCCCACATCTCTTCTTAGAGGCCAAACTTGGTCATTTTAACTTTATAACATTCAATTTTGTTTGATTAAGTGTTGTCCTTCTTTCCATTTACATTATTTTACTCACTGTATGTAATTTTTTTTGTTTTTTCTTACTTCACTTAATTTTTTTTTTCAGGTAATAAGCATTCATTTATTTTCTTTTTCTCCCCTAAATAAAGAAAAATTAAACCCTTGCAATAAAAATGCATGGTGAAGCAAGACAAATTCTTACATTGTCCATATTCGAAAATGTCATTCTATATATTGAGTTGATCAACTCTCTTTCAGGAAATGGGTAGTGTCTTCATCATCTATTCTCTGAAATCATGATTAATTTCATTGATCACACTTCTTAAAGCTGTCCAGTCTCATTTCCCACTCAAATATATTTGTCTGGACCTTATTACCCTCCTTAGAATCTCATTGTACTTCAAGGCCACATGAGCCATGAAACTTATACATCATGAGTGCTCCAAAAGCTACCTCTGGGGTACCTCTCTCACTCTAACTGAAGAGGGACAAGGGTAGACGTTCAAAAATCTCTTCCCAAGTCCTCCATTAAGGATGATTCCTAGGACATATCTTCATTTCCAACTTATCTATACTTCTTTTGACTTCATTAGGCTTGACACCCACCACCTTCTCAATTTTCCACTTCTTTTTCTGTATTGTTTCTCACATTAGATTTTGAGGTCTTTGAGGGCAAGCAATGGCATGATTTTCTTTTTACCTCCAGTGCTTAGCTCAGTGCCTGGTATATAGTAAACATTTAATAAATGTTTATCACCTGATTGAAATTTATGTCTTTTTTCATTGCTATTGTTTAAATTATTTGCCTATTTCTGCTCACTTTACAATGCAGTAATCCATGGAAATGTTCCTAAGTTTTTCTAATAGTAATACTTCATTTCATTCATATACCATAATTTGTTAAACCAATCCTCAATTGGTGCTGTGGGGGAAATTATTCAGAAGTTTGGGGTAAACCCCTTTAGGAGTTCCTAGATGTAGTAACCCAAGACAAGATTGTTGTTTGACCTTCATTTCTGAGGAGAACCAGTGACAACATGGGTGATATCTTGACTGGTGTGTGAATTGTATTTAAGTGAGGCAGAGTTGCAAAAGCTATCAGCTTCACTCTTTTTTATTTTTGCTTGATAGCGATCTTTATATAGCTTCACTCTTTCTTCCAGAGCCATCTAGATCCAGTGGCAAGACAAAAGTCAAGATGACAGGTCATATGCTAGGATGAAGTGAATGACCTTGGTTTCTTTGGTGTCTGATCAAACTCTAAATACCCCACAGCCCCTGCTTCAACAGACTTCATGGCCATTGGAACAAATTGTCTTTAGCCATTTCACTAGGAAAAGTCTTCACATGCTTGCATGGATATCCCCCTAACTTATCAACAGGTTTGAGACCCGTTGGTTGCCCTCAACCTGGCTTAACCCTTCTGCTGAGATGATTTTATAGGGGTATGACTGCTGTATATGTCATAAATTTTGGAGTCACAGGTGAGAGTTGAGTGCCAGTTAGACACCAAAGGTAGATGAGCAGCCTTGATAAAGGGTTTAGCAAGCTCTCACAGCAGAGGTGCTAGTAATCCTTAAATGCCCCATACATCCTAAGAACAAGAATATTTAAGGTGGAGCCAAGACCTGGGGGAATCAGAAATACCTTTAGTCATCTCTGGAATTCCTAGAGAGTTTTTGAGGTCAAGACATATACTGTGTATGGACAACCTTCAATCACATAAGATTGGATTTCAGTGATACAATATTTCCCCGCAAAACAGTAAAATAAATGATTTTTTCCCATAATGGGGACTCCCTTAATTTCCTGTTTGTTGTTGTTTTGCCATGTTTATATGTGTGTATACACACATACATACATACATATACATACAGATACAAATAGGTATATACACACAGATACATACATATAAATATATGTGTGTATATATGTATATATGTGTGAGTATATATGTGTGTATATGTATTGTGTATATGCATGTACATACATACATACACATGTGTGTATGCATGCAAGGATTCAGGGTAAAGTCAACTTTTATTGAAAACTTGTCATAAAGACAATTTGTATAAGTCCAGGGCAACAAAAGAGGATGGTGCATTGCATTTTGTTTCCTCTCCATTTGCCTTTAAGTGATATTTATCAGGTATAAATTAGTAGGGGGTACCTTGGTACATAACATATAGTGGGTAGCCCAAAACCGCGGACTGGATAATACTTCTGCTAACACTGATTGACAAGTAGGTCTGGGAATAATAGATCATCGAGTTGGCATAACTTTCAATAGAACTTTTTTTTTTTTTACTTTCTTTGCTCTCTTTGTAGTATATGGCAGGTAATGCTGCTTCTAGTTCTTTAAATTGGCTTGGGTGCTATATTTTGTCAAAAGCTTTTTCTGCATTTATTGGGATAATCCTGTGATTTTTGTTGGTTTTATTTTTGATGGAACTGATGCTTTTCTTAGATTTTCCTATACCCCTTGAATTATATTCCTGTTGAAGATCTCTAACCATAGGATCTAATTACTCTTTTCTCTGAACATTCTGAAATCTATTCTAAAAAGGCACATACCTGAGTATGAACAAAATTGACTTCCATAAGATTTAAAAAATAAAACTTTATTGATATTCCTTGTTTTATATAATATTTCTTTCCTGATATATTCCTCCAGCTACCTTTTTTTTCCAGAGAACCATCCATCATAATGAATAAAAAAGAGGAATAATAAAAAATTCAGTAACAGATCATATCAGAAAAGTCTGACATTCTATCTAGGGCTCCATGCCCATTTTCCCCTACCTGTATAAGGTAGGAGGGAGAAATGTTTTCTCCTATCTCTACTTTGGGGTAAAGGTAGATCATTATGATTTCATAGCGTTTGCTTTTCTTTTTTTGATTGTCATTCACATTTACATGGTTGTAGTCCTTGCTCTGCTTTATCTTGTATTAGTACATATTAATTTTATGTTTCTTTAGGTTCATAATATTTATCATTTCTTACATCACAATAATGTCTCACAGCATCCATGTGCCACAATGTATATAGCCATTTCCCAATTGAAAGGCATTTATTTCCAGTTTTTTGTTACCACAACATTGTTATTATGCATATTTTGGTGTATTTGAAACTTTTCTTTATGCCCTTGACTTCTTTGGTTTATATGCCAAGCAGTGGGATGTCTGGATCAAAAAGGTACAAATGTTTTAGTCACAATATTTGCATAATTCCAAATTGATTTCCGGAATTCTGAGAACAATTCACAGTGCCAACATCAATGCATTAATGTTGATCTCATTCCTCATCCCTTCCAACATTGACTATTCACATCACATGTAACCTTTGCTAATTTACAGAGTCTGAGGTGAAATTTCAGGGTTGTTTTGATTTACATTTCTCTAATAGTGATTTGGAGAATTTTTTCATATAATAATTTTTGACTCTTCTACTGGGAAATCTTTTTCATTTTCTTTGACCACTTATCTTTTGGAGCTATGGAATTTAGGGTTTTTTAAAAATAGTATTTCTCATTTCTTAGTTGTTTAGTAAAAAGTTGACTTGCCTTAATCATAAAAATTTAAATATCCTGCTTGGAGCACTTATAAGCCCTATGGCCTTGGGTTGCCATTTTACCTCTTTGACATTCAAATTCTGATGTGGATACAAAGGTACCCTAAGGGATAATATTAATGGTTGCTTTTCAAGTAGAAATGATGTGGATACAAGGGTTAAAGATAATATTAAGGGTTGCTTTGTGAAGCCCCTAGTTTATTCTCTAACCTGAAGGTGCCTCTTCTCTTCTTGAAATACCATACAACTTTTCCCTCATCGTGGACCATGGAATTCCTTGTCTCTCTCCATCCTGGGTCATAAAATTTCCCCTGTTTCCCTTATCTTGGGTCTTTCATCTTCTTCGTCTTGTCACTAAATCTCTAACCCCCCATTAGAAACCCTAAAATTACATCACCATCCTGTGTAGCTTTGTGTGTATATAAGTCTGGTCCTTTTCCTATACCAATGCCTTTGTTTAGCTCCTTGCTAAGTCTCAGGCCCTCATGATTTTGCTTTAATAAAGTTCCCTTTGGCTAAAGAGAATGTCTGATTGAATTCTTTCAAAACTGAACCAGCTCTTCCAACTCTGACCTCGACAATTCCATTTTTTTAAAAAATGAGTTTATAGCACCAATAACTTCTACTTCTGGAGTACTTTATGGTTAAAGAGCACATTCCTCATAACCACTGTTAGGCAGGTGTGGCTAGACTTGTCCCCCCTGTTTTCTAAGAGAGATACCTCATCAGTTTTTGATGTTAAACTAGTCACCACCTGCCTCACAGGACTGTTGTAGGGAAAAGGCTTTCTAAACTGAAAAAAAAATGATTCATAAAAGTTTTTTAGTGCATTTTCATTTGGATTTACTAAAGAATAGTAACATGTTCTGAAATAAATGGCAAAGTTATTAGTAACCTAGTTTTGCAGGTCTTTATGCTTTTACCCAATGAAGTACTCTTATCTGAACCCCTCTACCTCCAGCTGTAAAACTGATGTGTATTACAAATTTCCTCTCTGTAAGGGAATACTAACTGATTTCAATGCCTTTGACTCTAATCTTTGCATCCCATTGTGTACTTTGTTGACAATGATGCTGTTTTCACTGAACTTCTGAAAGAAGTAATTGCATTTTAACCATGTCATCTAGAACCCCTGCTATAGCCTCTTGGAGGTAAGGAGCTCAGTAGACAGCCTCTGCTGCTAATAACCGTGAATGTAATGATTGTTGATACAAGCTTGGAAAGAAGAAAAAAATAGTAATTATATCAAGGAAATCTTTTCTTTTCCATTTCTCAAAAAGGAGAGGTGTAATAAACAAGGGAATGCAGATAGCTAAAGTAATTTAAATTCATAGGTATAAAATGCTACCTTTTCCTTACATGGATATGTAATTTACTTAAAGAGACAAAAATGACATTTTTCTGAGAAAATCAGCTTGCAGGGAAATAAATATAGTTCTAAAAGACTGAGAGAAAAGAGCCTTCAAATAAAAGTTCTTAAGGATAGATACTGACAATTTTGAGAGGGCCTGAGAGGAAAAACAAAGCAAAACAAAATCAAAAAGCCTCTCAGAGGCAAGATATTTATTGATGGTAAAATGGTAGAAGTGCATTGTTTTCCAGCAGCTAATTTACATATGGCCTTCATATCATTTTATTTCAGGGGATTTTGAAATTTATAACTTGGAAATTCTGAATTATGGGAATAGAGCAATTGCATGTTGATTGTATCATATTTAATAGAGATGTGGATTTGGGGGGGGGTTAAGTCAAAGATAGTGACCATAGGTTTTGAAGCTGAAATATTTATCAGAAGCCATTAAGAGAGAACACAGAACACAGAAGTCATGGAGCTGAGTAGCCAGCAGACACAAAGAATCAGGGCAGTGGAGGAAGGTAACAGCAGTGGAGCCTAGCTGAGACAAGCTGCTAGAAACAGATAAGCTGTCTAGTTTGATTCTGGGGAGCTGATCTGACTGGAGGAAAATTGTTGCTAATTGAAAGAACTTTGAGGAAAAATGAATATTCTTTGGTTTGAAAAGATGCCTGAATTTATCTGTCTTTCTCTTAAGCACCATCTATAGCTTGATAGCTATATATATATATATATATATCAAGATAGCCTCAGAGGCTTGCCTACTTTGCCCTTTACTGATCTCTATGACTCAAGGCAGGGAGATTGTAAAAGACCTGAAAATAAACCTAAATAGCTTGGTGACCACAGGCTTAATAAAAGACCAGCCCCTTCCTTGAATCTGTATAAAACAATCATGATGTTCAGCAAATTGGTCAATCAGCCAATCAATCAATTTTTATTAAACACTTAATATGTATGAAAGGAGCATGCCTCAAAATATCTGAATATCTTAGCCCTAAGGCACTGCTGAAAGAATTTAACAGGACTTTATTGGTTTTAGAATAGTAAAAATCTAGCTTTATCGAACCTGAGACTTTAGAAGATCAGGAAAGGAGTGGTCCCACTGAAGCAGGTTACGTAAAGGACATATTTTTCTCTGAAAATATGGGAAATCAAGGCCTGTATCCCAGAATTTTGAAATTGCTCTGAGCATATGTGTTTTCCTACTCATGTGTCTTACTGCTAGGTTTCTGTTACTATCTGCCTACTTTGTCCTATGAATGCTATGCCTAGGGGGAAGAATAAGCTGTGATCTGGATTTATGGGTGGACTGTCATGATTATTATCACTTTGAGTAGCAGCTACGTACTAGGGTTATCTCTAGGTTACTGAGAGTGAGTTGTAGCAGTGTGACTTCTTCTTTGGGGAAGCACCATGACCTATCATTGTTAATAGGTCTACAGAGATGTACTGATTTCATTGTATGCCTGTGAAACCTAGATGTATCATATACCAGCACCATGCCAGAAAACTGAATTACTTTTACCTGATTTGTGTTAAGAATACTTCAAAAATTACCTACCTTGATAAAGGACAAGATACTGAGATCCTCTTTTGCACTGAACTTCCAAGTGTTCGAATTTTATTGCCAAGAACACAACTTTGATGAGCTAGTCATGTAACCTGAATGCCAAACCCTCACTTGCCTAAAAGATTATTTCATGGAGAACTTGCATAAGGCAAGCACTTACATGGTAGTCAGAAGAAGCAGAACAAGGGCGCTTTCAAGGTCTCTCTGAAGAACGCAGTATTGATTATGAGACTAATTAGATTAAATTAGACAGACTGATTGGATCGGATTGACTATTAGATGCTGGCCCAGGACTACCCACTATGGCATGTTGACATAAAAAAAAAAAAAGAAAAAATGTATCGTACTCCATGAGTAAAACAGAATCACAGTAGCAGAAAGGAAACATGAGATGCAAAATCCAGACACTTCCATCCCAAATGTTCTTTTTTTATGTGTTGCAAACATTTTACTTGTTTTTTATTTGTGTTTTTATTTTAAAGTTAAATACAAAGACAGAAAAAAATTAACAAACTTAAATATTAAATCTAAAAATTATACAAATTAAGAAAAGAAAAAAGCTTTGCCATATGCAATGTGCAAGAATATGGCAGGATTCAAAACATACAGCAATAAATTTGCATTTCAAGAAAGCCTATATGATAAATATTATGCATTATGTTGAGAGCTGTCTGTCTTTTTATTGCTTCCTTGTAAGTTCCTTTTGTTCTCTGTTGCGCACTTTTTACTTTGTTCTTTTCCCCCCTTCCCTCTCAGAAAGCTGCAGTTAAGGGCAGAGACCCTCACACACAGAAACACACATATGTGCATATATACACATACATATAGAGAGGGACTTATATACCCAAAGATATACATATATAATGATAATCATTTCTGATCATTTGAACCTCAATAAGAACCAAAGCCTGAACTAATCAATCAGACTGCTATGCTTTGCTCTAAAAACACCCTTTTCTGTGTCAGCAACTTCAAAGACCAGATAAGGTTGACAAGGAGTATTCTTCCTATTTGTAACCACCACAGGACAGGATGTCTGCAGCCAGAATAGTGGGACATTTCTTATCTTGGTATCCTAGGGCCATACAGGGGAAACACCGAATCCCTGAGATCCTAATTTCCAACTGACACTACTTTGTCAATTGTCTTGTCACTTTGTATTTACAACTTATTCAACTAAGAAACTTCCTTTCTCATGGTATGGTTAAACACATATGGAGAACATGAATCTGAGGGAAAAAGCATCCTGACTTGTGATTGTCCTGAAATGTATTTAAGGCTCTTTCATTCTTTTATTAGATAGTCAGAGCTTGTGTTTTGGCTCTGTGCAAGCACATATCTGCTAGCTTTAAGGGAATAAATAATATGAATTTATAATCACCTGACCTGTTTACTTCTTTCAACCAAACTTTCAGGTCAACGATACATAAACACACACACACATATATATGGATATATGTATATATGTGTATATGTGTGTATGTATATGTAGATTTATATATACATACTTACATATACATATACTTAGATATCAATAATCATCATCATATATAGACATATACATTCATATGCTTCTATGTAATACCATACTATATTTACTTATTCTCTGTTTCCCTGAGGGTGGGTATGTTTAAAGGGAAAGAGGCTTTTTCCATAATTTATTTTAGTTCAGTATAACAGATGGACAGTTAAAGTACTTCACTTGTACCTTCAACAGATAATAAGGAAGGTCATTTGTATGTTGGATATTACAATCACATTTTAAGCCTACAGTGCAATGTAATGGCACTTAGAGTCTGCTCTCTTTCCTTCTATTAAATTTTATGATATTAATTTTAGATGAAAAGTTCTGAATTATGTCACATTTGATCTGACCCCCAATCAAGAAAAAATTATATCACCTAGGAAAAGCTTAAGTCATCTTTCTAAACATACATTTATATCTAATCCTAGTTAATTCCTGTCCTTTTTGTAGCTGATGAGAAAATTGAGTTTGCTATAAACATTTGCATAAATGAAAAATCTATTATAGTATTGATGACTAGAGAAGGGTTTGATGGAAGAAAGTTTGGGAAAGAGAACATTTTTTCATGGGACTTTGATTAGCTTGATTTCTTTTTTTCTTCAATGCCTCTAGAACCAAGGGCCTTCCTTAATATCTTCTTTTTCTGCCACAGTTCAGTCTTGCTGTTGTCCATGTTCTATCTAATTTCTTGTTCCAGAAACTCAGAATCTCTCTTCCTTGGTTTGAAGACAGCTTCTCCCTTTTGTATGAAGTACATAGGTAGCAATCAAATATCTCAGTCAGTGGCTTTTACTGATTCCAGATGGTATATAAGTCTTACTCATACTTTCTAAGGTGAAATTATGGGCTCATGTAGAGTAATACAGGTTGGCTAGACATGGACAAATTAGTATCTGTATTGTCAAAAATAATTTCCAAATCTACAAGATCCAACATTCATCTTGAGTGTGTGAGTAACATAAATGATTTAGTCAGCATTGTAAACTATTTTTCTTAGCAAATACAAGGGAATTGTGTGATTCAAAGAGAGATTAAAAGATTTATTATTTATTTTAAACCTCAGTCCTAGAGGCAGTATTTGAACTCAGGTCTTTATGAGACCAAGCCCAACAATTTAATCCAATGTCCTGTCCTGGCCCTTTTAAACTTAGTTTTATTTTTCTGTTTGTTATTTCTATTTCTAGAAAATCTGATAAAATTTGGTGAGATAGAATATTACAGTCTAAACCCTCACATATCATTGCCTTAGTAAAGACTAACACTGTTCTTTCAGGATGGACTATATTATAGGTTTTATATATACATACATACATACATATATATATATATATATATATATATATATATATATATATATTTAGTTATGATGAATTGAGGTTGTTTACTGTTAGTGTATAGTATGTATGCCAATTAATTGGAGTAAAGTAAAATAATTTAATTTGTTGATATAAACCTTACAACTTTTTATATAATTTAAAAAACTCATTAAATGCAATAGGTTTTTATTTGCCATCAGACATTTTACACAATTTGATATGTTTGCAACATTTTGACAAATATTCTTTATTTATTCATCTTTAAATCACATTGTTATCACAGTGACTATTAAACAGGTCTTTGATGAATAATCCTTTTCTCCCCAAGTCTAGCCTTGATTAAAGATCGTAGCTTTCCAATGGGTTTTAAGTCAGATGAATTCTCAAGTTACTGAAACATATTTATCACCATCCCTTGGATAAATATCTTAATCTTTCTTGATGCATGGCATGGTACAAGGACATATCATGGCATTTAATCTGCATTTTATAATTTCTGTCATTCTGGAAGAAGTCTGTGTCTCAGTATATCACTTTATTTATCATAGTCCAATCGCTCACTCAATGAGGACAAGACTTCTAAGCTTGTCTGAGGTTCAAAAAAAAAGACAGATGGTGATTTGTCAGTCTTATTAAAATACCTAGATTTTGTGCACTCATCTGGACTTCTTCTGACAAAAAAATTAGAATAGACTTGAATGAAAAGTAAATTTTCATCTGTAAAAATTAACTTTTTCCAATATTCATTATTCTAATATGTGTATTATCTACTATTTTTATTCCTCTGTTGCACCTCTTATTGGCTTTAAACACACATACGCACACACACACAACTGTTCTTCTCACTGTTGTTCCAACCTCAGAGTTACAAGTGCTTTTGCTGCTCTATAGATGAACCAGTAACAGCTCTTCTAACTGCCAAGTTCCTCTGAAGGTCTCTAATTTCTCTGAATTAATGAAGCTGCTTTATAATAATATTTCTTGGCCTTTTTAATTTTTGAAATCCATTTTATTTAGGCTTAGCTGCACCTGAACTTCTTTCACTCTGGGCTTGAATGAGCCTTGAAAATTTTACTATATTAACCAGCAATATTATACTATACTAACAGCAATACTATATACTAATACTATATTAACAGCAATATCCCTACCATTCATTGATGTATGCTTTTTAACAATTAAAGCTTTTGTACATTTTCTTGGAATAATAGCAATTTTTAAAAACACAGAACTAAAAATTGAAGAGAAGAGAGCAAGGAAATATATGTGTGTGGAACAAAATCTGACTTTTCCCTGGTAGACACCTAACTAAAGGTAGGAAAACAAATTCAATCGTTTTTTTTTTTTTTACCAGATCAAGGTCAGACATTGTGAATTAGCCTATTGTGTGCAGAATCACATCTATCAGACTACTGCCATCACAAAATGAAATCATATCAAAATAATTGCTCTTTGTCAGATAATTCAAACAACACTTGTACACTTATCTATACTCAAAAGGAGATAGGTTTGCCAATTCACAAATAGAATGTAACATGGATATGAAAAGGTTCAATTAGTGGCAGATGGACCCTTTTCTGTCTAGCATTCTCACAGCTACTTTTTTGTGATGATTTTAATTATTTATGAGATAATTAAAATGTTATATTTAGGGACTAACCTCTGTCATAATTCCTTTACCAATTACCCTTTTCTTACAGAATACTAACTTTTGTTTATTTCTGGTAAAATAAAAACAAATGATATAATGAAAAGTTTTGTTTCCCCCTTTCTTCACAACAACTTAAATATAAAATTGTCTAAAAATAACTCCAGATAGTAACCATTTATTCCATGATTCTGTTTTTCTTCAAACAATAGAAAGAGTAGAAAAGAAGTATTTAACAGTCTAGGATAACCCAGAAACAAAAGGAAACATTTGTACAATAGCAATGTATACAATATGGTAGCAGAAAAGGAAGGGGAAAAAGAGAATAGTCATCTAAAAATGAATTTTAAAATGAGAGAAAAAAACAGATCATCTGGAAAAATATTAAGGATATGTGCTATTGGATATACTTTTTGTAAACTAAACTTGATTAAAATAGATTTTTTCCACATATATTAAATCAGTACTTCAACAAAGGAATTACTTGATGATGAGTCTTTGAGTGTCAGAATTTATATAGTATTACTGTATTATATTAAGTGTTTCTTTTCTCCCTCCCTGTTAAGGAAATCATTTTACCCTTCATGAAGAACTTGTCCAAGGTGCTGGAAATTTAACTATTCTCTATTTATGACAGCAATTCAGTCCACTTGTTGGATAAAAATGTATTTTATTAAAATATTTTGAAGGATGTAGGGATTGACATTACAGGGAAATTGGGTTTCATTTTAGTCTTAATTAGTGTCACTTCCTACCCCTTATGAATAAGTAAAGCAGGAGGTTTCCCATTTTTCTATGTCTTGATTTACTTTTTTACCAATTGGATGAGAAGTATGGAATGCTGATGTGTAATTGATGTTCATGATTAATGGAGATAGATGGCGAAAGGGAGTATTAAGGAAAACTTCAGCCTCTAGCTATTAATTAATTGGCTCATGCACAAGATTGAGGAGTTCAGAGGGTTTATTCTCTCTCTCTCTCTCTCTCTCTCTCTCTCTCTCTCTTTCTCTCTCTCTCTGTCTCTGTCGCTCTCTCTGTCTCTCTCTCCACATAGGTATTTTAGAAAGCATTCATTCATCTACTCAGGAGAGCATAGAATAAAAACAAGTAAGTGTTCTTTATCATCCCTTACCATACTTCTCTATGTATATTCCATCTTCCTATCAATTGCTACAGCATGGAATGGTATACATACTTTAATATTATTTTCTCTAAATCAGCATCCATTTGTAATGGAATGAGCCTTTACCACAATTAATAAGTCTGGTAAAAAATGTCTTACTCTGTGGCATAATTCACTCATAATAAATTAAAATTAGAAACAACATAAGGAAAAGATGGTAGTAGACTGACATGAGATAAAGTTAGAGGGTTTCAAATACCAAGCAAACTCTAACCTGAAGAGGCAATGTGGGGTAGTAGGAAGAATATTGGATTTAGCAGGTTGTTTAACTCCCCTCTGTTGACCCTCATTAGCTATATGGCACTTTTCAAATTCCTTAACATCTCTGCTCCTTAGTTTTATCACCTTAAATATGGAGCATAATTATAGAACTCAGAATTATGAGGCGGTTCAGATAATATAATATGCAAAAAGTTCTTGGGAAAATCTAAGGAAATTACAAAAATATTAAAGTATGAATGTAACTGAGTAAATATTACAATGTAGAGATTTTTGTCAAAATTTGAAGTTACTTGAGCAAGTGTCCCACATCTTCCCCAAATTTCAAGTGTCCAAATCGAATGTTTTCCAGTTCGGGTTTCTATAAAAGAGATCACATTTCAGTTTTATCATTTTAAAATTAATCGATGATGAAAATAGTTTACAAATATTGACTTTTCCCCCCTTACTCATTGTCCTAATTACTTCTGTGGTTACATAGATCACTCTTTACAAGACATTTGTTTTAGTTGATGACTTTCCTATTAGTACTGCATGAAGGTGGAGAAGTGAATGACAGACTCGTATCATCTGAAGGAACCTCAAAAGACATCTATTTCAAACCATTTCTGAGCAAAAATCTGTACTGTAATATATTTAACAAGTGATCATTTAACCTTTACTTAATGACCTCCAATAATGGGAAAGCTACTATCTCCTACACCTACAAGGAGCAATTTAATGGATTTTTTTTAGTTCCTATTATATAGAAGTTTTTTTCTTTCTTCCTGAATCAAACCTGAATTTGCCCCTATTAAACTTTAATCCACTCCTCTAGTTTTTCTTTTTTCCAATTTGACCTAGAAGAACAATTATAATCTCTCTTCTGTGTGACAGCCCTTCAGATACTTCAAGACAGTTCTCATTTTGCCCCTAAGTAAATTCTTCTCTAAGCCAAACATTCCTAATTCCTTCAACCAATCTACATGTGGTAGGCTTTTGAGGCCTGTCACTACTCTGATATCCTTTTCCAAATGCCTTCCAGCACTGGAGAGTGACAGTAAAATGTCACAACACTAAAAACAATAAGTCAGAAGGCTTATGACAAGGCCAGAGTATAAGGAGATTATCACCTCCCTATTTCAGCATTCTGCACCTCTCTTAACATCAAATATTGTGTTAACTTTCTTGGCTAAAATGCCACACTATTGTGTAAGTAAGAGGACGGTCTAAGAAAATCTCCGTATATTTTCCCATTGGATTGCTATCTCTGCATATCTCTAAACATATTATAATTATGCATTTTTAAATCTACATATAAAACTTTTTCTGAATCATTATTGAATTTCATCATATTATATTTTACCCAACAGCTTTCAGATTCTGTCATCTAGTACAGCAGCTAAGTTCCATGCCATCTGCAAGTCGTTTAAACTTAAAACTTATACTTATTGTATATAACACAAAGCCAAACATTAATCCTTGGGACATTCCACTGGAGAACTTTTGCCAAATTGTCATTAAGATCTTAATGACATATTTTAGTCTTACCATTAAACTGGTTCAAAATCACCCAAGCTGTATGAGTGTATAGATCACATCACAAAATCTTATCTAAAAAAATAGTCTTAAGTACTTGATTGAAATTAAGTCCACAAAACATTAACTGCTCATGGCTGGGTCGAGCTAATATAATAAAAATGACAATTTTACCAAAATTAAATTATGT
>CM053581.1:505489345-505502454 GCA_028627135.1 Pseudochirops cupreus
AAAAAAAAAAAGAAATTAAGTCCACAGTATTCTGCTCCCTTACTAGTCTAGTAACTGTCCAAAAAAAATAAAAGAGGTGAAGTTGGTCTGACATAATTTGTAATTGACAAAACCCTTCTGGATTTTTGTGAATTCTTTTTTAGATATTCACTAGTGAGCTTTTAAGTAGTGCCTTCTAGAATTGTGCCAGGAAGTGAAGAAAAAAAGTGCTTTATTTTACTGATTAAAATACCGTTCACTTAAATGTTTGGAAAAATTTCTTACCATTTCCTCTGTGCAAATTTGTGATATCTCTGTTTTCTACTGAACTTATATGGGGATAAAATAGCTTAATTGTGTCTTGTCATGTCCAGTGGAAAATAATGTCATAAGATGTCTTTTTAACAAAGAGCTATATTTTAAACTCATATGTTGAAATATATAATGGGAGCATATACATATTTTTTTCTTCTGTGTCATTTTCCTTTGTAGCCTATCTTTCATTTAACAGTCTTCTAGTAAGAGTTCCTCCTGAGAATTTTTAAGCTTTCTTCCAGAGGATGCTATCAGTCAACATCTGTATTCCACACTGTGGATCATACATAGACTTCTGCATAATTTGGTTACCAGAGAGAACATGACATTTCCCCATGTATACTGACTTCTAAAGGCCCAGTACTTAGATGAGCTTTCATATTCTGTTATAGAAGTCTTATTTTGTTAAATGTATAAAGTGAATTTTAGAAAATTAATAATAATCTGGTGTCAAAGTAGGTTTTTTGAATCTGTAAAATAAATGCTTTACTATATACATTTGATTCAGCAAGTTACATTATGTTATTTTTATTTTTTGTTAAAAAAAATGAAGCAAGATCCTAAAAGGTTTTAATTCAACTGAAAATAAAGACTCCATAATAGATGAAAGGTTTATATAGTACAACTTTTGCTCTAATTTTTACTATGCACAATTTATATAAAACACAACAATGTGAAGTAACATTTGCATTATAAAATTTTACAAAGAAAAGAGATAAGTTGGTAATATTGAAGTCAATAAAATCAGTGATAAAATGTGGTACTTCAACTTTTATGTTTCTCTTTTTCATTGACTCACTTTGCCAGATCATACAATATCATTTATCAATGTAGCATAAAAATCAACGCAATATGCAGGGAACAGTGAACAGAAGAACAAAGATGCCATATGACATCATTTGACCATTTCATTCAGCAGTTTATCTACTCCTCTAAAACACTATTTCAATAACCTTATTGTTCTATTAAGCTTGCTTTGGGTCCCTAAAGGCTAAGACTAATGGGTCACTCATTATAGAATGTACTACCAATATAGTTTTAATATTTTAAAAATATTTTAAGCTTGGATTCAATAATATATGGTATGTATGTCATCTGAGGACCAGCATAGCTAAATTTGGAGAGATCATTATCAACTTTTTTGGTTTATTTAAGTCATAGAAGTCATCCTACTAAGTCATAGAAGAATTGTAATATGCAGTACTTAAGAAAACAACCACAGTGGCAAAATCACAGATCATTCAATCACTTTAATTTGTCAGTCATTACACAGGGTGTCCAAAAAGTCAGATAAAAAATTTAAATTTCTTTTGTTTTATGCTTATTAAAGCTAAAGACCACACTAAGGTTTGTGTGACACAGCATGTATGTGGTGACCTGTTGCTTCCTCTCAAAATTCCTCCTACTTAGGCCACTAACAGCTAGGTACTTTGGGGAGTAAAAAATAATAATGACTTACATTCACATAATGCTTTATTTCTTTTAAAGTATTCCTTACAATAATTTTATTAAATGTAATAAACACACATGCATGCCTCCCCGCCACTCTCCAGTATATAGAACAATAAAACAAAGCTTCAGAGAGGATAAATGATCTGCCCAAGATTGAATTCTAATAAGTGGTTGAGCCAGGATTCAAGCTGAAGAACTTCTTACTATAAGTTCAGAATTCTTTCTACTACACTGTGGAGAATCATCATAAAAGGCAATATCTGGAACATACTGGCATATTTATTTATTCTTATAAATTATAGTAGATTGTGATCAACTTGGTATCAGGACTGTCTTATTAATTTATTTATAATCTCCTAGTATTCAATTAATATTTGTTTAAATAAAATTATCATCATGATAGGATAGACTAAGGAGATCAGCCACATTTGGGGAGGCAGGAATGTAGGTAGGAATCTAGAATAGAAAGACCAGGGAAGAATAAATTTAGGAAATATGGATGTTGGGACCCAAAGACTGGTAGAAATTAATATTATATAGAAAAAGGAGGCACTTGAGGAAATGTAGAAATGGGAGATGTCACCATAGGGTCACTATAACCAGATATAGGGTAGGATTCTTTATGGTGTGATATGAGAGGAACAAAAAGTCCAACTGCCTAAAAATGTCTATCACAACAACCTGTCATTCTGACTAAAATTCCCACTATTGCCCCCTAACACTATTGAGTTATAGAATTGTTTTTAAAAGACCCTTATTAATTTGAACACACATGGGATATATCACATTAATCCATTAATGCTTACAATTATATTAACATAGGAAATTTATTTAACTGTCATTTAGCATACAGTAATTTTATGAGAAAATAGGAAACAGGACACACATATTTAATTTGGAGGAGAGAGCTGGCCATGATTCTGAGCATGGAAAATACCTAGAGGGAAATGGAATAAATAAGGTATCACAACTGAGATCCTTATCAACCAAGCGGGCACTGATGAGCATGACTATAGAGAAGATGCAAACAATCAACAAGGCAAGAGGAGGGAATTATATTTTATATTGCAATTTTGCCTAGTATTAGTCAGCCCCAAAAATAGCAAAGGGAAGATGGAGACATTAGCTTATAGAAGCAGGGCTAGGTCATGAAAGGAATGTATCCACCATAAATAATTCTCTCTTATATTTGTATCTCAAGAATCAGTTCCAAGAATTATGTTAGAAAACATTTCTCATGAATATTCCCAGCTGGTTATGACTCACAGTAGTCAACCATATACAAGAGGGAATCATTTCTGCAATTAACAGAGGAACTATTCTTTAAGTAAAGTCCTGGTTCAATTGTTTTTCATTACTCTTTCATATTTCCAATTGCTGATTAATTAAGGATTAATTGCCTTTCACAACACTGAATGGGGAAAAAAACATGCAGTTTAAAGCTTAGTAATAGATCACAAGATTCACATTGTTAATGCTATTTGTTTATATTATATTTCTTATACAACAATGAACTTATAGGAACTATTATGGAAACAACCATTTTCCAGTTATTCAAAGCTGTACTATGACCTATAAGGAGCAATGATCCTTGGATATGATGTTCTCCAGTCAATAGTTTTATGGCTGTATTTCCTAGGAGCAAATATTTGTGGAACTATGCAAAGTCATGCAAATTAGAATGTGGATCTAAGTCCGATGATAAATTAGGTTAGCTTCTAAAGCCATGTTATGAATAATTAAAAATTTCAAAAATATGAGCCACTGAATTAACAATATATTACTGTGATTTGCCAATGTTTGCATCAGGTGCATAAAAAGGAGCAATTGAACAAGGGACAATTTCAAGTGAATAAAGCTAGTTGTGAGTCAGATATTTAAAAAAAAGAAAAAGAAAAAAGTATTACCTCCATCTCAGCATATGTATAAAAATTTATGTTAAGTGAATCCATAAGAAATATGGGTTGTTATTTTGTTTCTGTACTTTGAAAATTGTTTTAGGCTGGGTAGGAAAAGCATTATTAAAAACGATTATTAAATCGAGGGAAAAGACTGCTCCTTGCTTCTGTAATGGTTGACCAATGATAAATTGCTACTTAATAGGTAACATAATACCAGAATGTGAGCAATCATTTCCAGAATGAACGCAGGCTTTGCTAAAAATAGGTAATTTATTATCTACACGACAGTAAGCAATCACAAAAGGAATCCAGTCCTGATTATGATCGTCTTCTATTTAAAAACTTTCAGTTATTTCTCATTGCCTACTAGAAAAATAAGTTCCTAATTTTGGCATTCAAGGCCTTCTCTAATTTAGCTCCCTTTCCCTTTTATTCTATTTGTCTTATAAGTCTTATACTCCTGAAAAAAATCATGTGATTTTTTCCTATTTATCAGGCTCTCCCCTCAACTCTTCTCACTGTAACCCTTAATGCACAGAATTAACTCACCTCCATTTAGGACTTTTGAATCTCCTTACTTCTTCTAAGGCCAAAATCACCTTTCCTTTGACACTCTTCCTAATTTCTTCATTTTCTCAATCTATTTCTATAAGAAATTGTTCCCTTCTCAAATTTCTAAAAGCACTTGGCACTTAGTAGTTTACTTTCCTTCCCCTCTACACAATTATAAGTTTCTTGAGAACAGTGTCATAATCCTTTTTTTTAATTCATAGTACTTAGCATATTTACTTGGATAAATAATGGCCAATTGTAAGAGATTTAATAAGGTCAAAGTCGTTACTTCTTATAAGGGAAGATGCTATCTGAAACTTTTTAAAAAATGTTATGACTTGAGTGGTTTGAATGAGTGTGCTTAGAAGTGGTTGAGTTAAATATAATGGGATGATTCCAAAGAATAAAATTCGAGAGGGGGGAGATAAAATGGAGTATTTTCTCATATAAATGAGGCATGAATGGAAAAAAAAATTGTTACAGTGGAGGGCAGGAGAGGGGGGAGGGTGAGTAGTGTTAGAACCTTATTCTCATCATAACTGGGTTAAAGAAAGAATAAGACATACTTCTAGAAGGGGATAAAAGTCTTCTCAACTTACGAAGAAGTAGGAGGATGAGGGAATAGGATAATGGAGGGACTCTGGGAAGTGGTATGAATTAGGCACACAGTAGTTAGAAGTCAAGTAGACTGTTGAAGAAGGTTAGGAGGGAGACAGAGGGAGAGAAGGAGAAAGGGAGGGAGGGAGAGAGAGAGAAAGAGAAGCAGGTAGTGAGAAAAAATAGGATAGAGGGAAATGCTCATTTAGTAATTGTAACTTTGAATATGAAGTGAGTGAACTCAACCATAAAATGGAAATGAATAGCAGAATGGATTAAAAACCAGAATTTGACAATATAAAATATTAGAGATAGACACAAAGTAAAAATAAAGGTCTGGAGTAGAATTTATTATGCTTCAGCTGATGCAAAATAAAAAGGTAGCAATCATGATCTCAAACAAAGTTAAAAATAAAATGGACGTAATTAAAAGAGATAAATGCAAAGACTATATATGATAAAAGGTACCACAGACAATGAAATAATAGCAATACTAAACCTATATACATCAAATGCTATAGCATCTAAATATTTAAAGGAAAAACTAAATGAATTAGAGGTGGAAATAATTAGATACCAAAATTATAACAGTGAGGGAATTCAAACGTTCCCTTTCAAAACTAGAGAAATCTAATGAAAAAATAAATAAGAAAGAAGTCAAGGAAATGAACAGAATCTTAGATAAGCTAAATATGATAGATATTTGGAAAGAATTTAATGGGAATATGAAGGAATATTCCTTTTTTCTCATTGGTAAATGGTAACTTTGAAAAAACTTAACATATATTAGGGCATAAAATCTTTATATTTAAATGCAGAAAAGCTTAAATATTGAATTCATCCTTTTCAGATCATAATGCAGTAAAATTATATTTAATAATGGACCATGGAAACACATTAAAAGTCAATAGGAGACTAAACAACCTAATCTTAATGAATGAGAAGGGTAAATAAGTTGCAGAAACAATAATTTTCCTAAAGAGATTGAAAATATTGAGACAACACACCAAAACCTGTGAGATGCAGCAAAAGCAGTAATCAGAGGAAAATTTATATGTCTAAATTTTAGGCTTACATCAATAAATAAAGAAAGAACAGATCAGTGAATTGGGTATACAATTTAAAAGTGAGTAAAAGAACAAATAAAACCTCCTAATTAAATGCTACATTGAAAATTCTAAAAATTATTAGTGGGATTAATAAAATTGAATGTAAGAAAACCATTGAATTGATAAACAAAAGTAGGAGTTGGGTTTTATTTAAAAAAATAATAAAAGAGATATACCATTGGTTAATATAATCTTAAAAAGAGAGATGAAAAACAAATCACTGGTATCAAAAATTTTAACAATAATAAAGGTGAAACCAAAGCAATTAATAAGTTATTTTGCCTAGTTATGCCAACAAATTTAAGAATTTAAGTGAAATGAAAGAACACTTACAAAGATATAAACTGACTAGATTAATAGAAAATGAAAGAGAATATCTAAATAAATCCATTTTAATAGTATTTTTCCCAATTACTTGTCTAGAAAATTTTTAGCATTCATTTTTACAAGACCTTGAGTTCCAAATTTTTCTCCTCTTTTTCTGGAATGGTAGGCAATTTGATATAGGCTATATATGTACTATCATATAGACCATATTTCCATATTAGTCACATCTGTAAAAAATAAAGAAACAGATCCAAGGGGGGCATGAAAAAGAAAGATATACATGAAGAAATTTTGCTTTGGTTTGCATTTAGTCCTTTGGGCTTGTTCAGCCATTCCTCAATTGATAGGCAAATATTTTAACCCATGTAGGCCCTTTCCCCTTTTTTTATGCTGTCTTTGGTATACAGTCCTAGTAGTGGTATTGCTAGATAAAAGAGTATGCATTGTTTAATTGCCCTTTGGGAATAGCTCCAAATTGCTCTTCAGAATGGTTGGATCAGTTCACAACTATACCAACAATGCACCAGTGTCCCAATTTTGCCACATCCTCTGTAACATTTATCATTTTTCTTTTTTTTGTCATATTAGCCAATCCTAAAGGTATGAGGTGGTACATCAGAGTTACATATCTTTTAGAATTTTAGAAATTTTTTTTAGAAAAAGAAATTTAAGAGGCCATAAATGAGCTTCCAAAAAAAAAATCAGGACCAGATGGATTTGCAAATTAATTTTATTAAATATTTAAAGACTACCTAATCCTAATATGAAATAAATTATTTGGAATAATAGGAAAAGAAGCAACCCTACCAAACTTTTTTTTTGATGAAACAAATATGGTGTTGATACCTAAATGAGCAAGAGCAAAACAGAGGAAGAAAATTATAGAAAAATTTAATTAATAACTATGCATGCAAAATTCCTAAATAAAACGCTAGCTAATTCATTTGGAAGAAAAAAAGATTAAAAAAAATCAAAGCAATTAATGGGGAAAACTGTAAAAGGATGGAGGTTTAATGGTACCAGATATTAATGTAGTACCAGATGTAAAGTGGTACTAAAATATAATGCCAGATCTAAAACTATGGCATAAGGCAGTAATGATCAAAACTATGTTGTGCTGGCTAAGAAATAGAAAAGTGTATTCATAGGACAGAGTAGATATATAAGATACTATAGTAAATGATATAATAACTTTGTGTTTGACAAATGTAAAGATTTAAACTTTGGGGGTAATAATTCACTATTTGGTAAAGACTGCTGAGAAAACTGGAAATCAGTCTGGCAGAAATTGGGTAAAAACTAATATCTTACACCATTTACCAAGATAAGGTCAAAATGGATCCCTCACCTCGATATAAAGGAAGATATCATAAGAAAATTGAAGATCATGGATCATATTACCTATCAGAATTATGGATAGGAGAATAATTTATGAATAAACAAGAGATAGAGAGCACTGTGGGATGTAAAGTGAATAATATTGATTAAATTAGATTAAAACAGGAGTTTTTTGTACAAATAAAACCAATGCAGCCAAGTTTAAAAGGAAAACAGAAAATTGGGGAAATTTTCTTTTAGACAATTTCTTGGATTAAGGTCTCATCTCTCAAATGCGTGTGTGTGTGTCTGTGTGTCTATGTAACTTTATCAAATTTATAAGAATATGAGTCATTCCCCAATTGATAAATATTCAAAGAATATGAATAGGCATTTTTAATGAAGAAATAAAAATTATATGTAACCATATGATTTTTTCTAAGTCATTATTGATTAGAAAAATGCAAATTAGAACAACTTTGAGATCTCATCTCACACCTATCAGATTGACTAAAATGCAGAAGGGCAAAATGACAAATATTGAAGGAGATATAGAAAAAGTGGGACACCAGTTCTCTGTTGGTGGAACTATAAATTGGTATAACCATTTTGGAGAGCAATCTAGAATTATGCCCAAAGAGTCATAAAACTGTATACACCCTTTGACCCAGCAATACAACTGTTAGGTCTGGCTCCCAATGTGACTGGGGAAAAACAAAGGAATGATGTGAATTAACAACAGACAAAAGAAAAGAAAAAATAATGTTATATAGAATTCTATGCTAATAAAACTGATAATTTAGATGGAATGACTAATTGCCTACAACTGAAATTACCAAATTAACAACAAAGTGATTTGTTTTGTTGTTATTCAGTCTTTTTCAGTTATGTTTGATTCTTCACGCCCCCATTTGGGGTTTTCTTGGAAGAGATATTGGAGAGATTTGCCATTTCCTTATCTAGTTCATTTTACAGATGATGAAAAGGAGGCAAACAGGGTTACATGACATTCCTAAGGTCAGTAAGTGAGGCCAGATTTGAGTTTAGGAAGAAGAGTCTTTTGACTCTAGTCCCACCATCCTATCCACTTTCCCACCTAAATTAATGGGTTACAATTTGGTAAATAATTCATATTATATCTATTTGCAGAAAAATAACAACAGCAACAATAGCACTGTATTACTTAGAAAACCCTGGAGAATCAGCAAAGAGAATAACTGAAATTATTAATCCTTTCAGTAAAGTAGCAATATACAAAAATATAGTCATACAAATCATTTTTTCAATTCAACAGTAACAAAACACATAAGAAAATGATAAAGCTTAGTTGCAATGAAGACATCCCCCTCAGAGATCACCTTGTCTAATTTTTCTTATTTTATAAATGAGGATATTGAGTACCAGAAGTGTTAAATAAGTTGCCTAGCATCACACTGCTATCAAATTTCTGAAGCAAGATTAGAATTCAGGTCTTCCAGACTTGAAGTCCAGCACTCTATCTATTACTCCACCTAGCTTCCTCCCTGGTAGGATGATTTGTGTGTGTGTGTGTGTGTGTGTGTGTGTGTGTGTGTGTGTGTGTGTGTGTGAGTGTGAGTGTATGTATATACATGTATGTGTATATATATATATATATATATATATGCTTTATTTTTTTACTGTTCTGCTGAATCTACTCAGATGGGCTTCACATTGCTAAGTATTTCCATACTTGAAAATCTTTAAGAATAAAACAAACAAATAAACAAATAAATGAAATACACATATATATACATATACATATATATATGAAATGGTAGACATCTACAATTAGAAGACAAATGAATGTCATTCCTTTTCCATTAAGACCATTCCCTTAATTCTTAGAAGGAACAATGATACAGTGTATTACCTGTTTCTTTTAAAGTGTGCAAATAATAGAGTGGCATGACAAAATTGATAAAATATTACACTTGCAATCAGGAAAATCTAGGTTTAAGTCCTATCTCTAACACTTACTGTCTCTAATTACTTTGAATATCTGGAATACCTTCCCATGTTGAAAAGGGTCAGCTACTTACATCTTATGAATTGCACAATTATATGATTAGCCCTTTACACCCAGTCTTTCCCTCACCAGCCTGAAATATGTCCTTTAAAATTACCCACTGAACACTTTTTCCTTTTCCTTGAAATATTATTAACCTTTATTAATAAACAAATTCTTGGGAGAAATAAAACACCGGGCCATTATGATAAATTACTTAATGTCTTAATGACTCAAAATAAACTTAAAGAAAGGGGTTCTTGCCCCTTTTTTGTGTTCCTGAACTCTTTGCCATTCTGGTGAAGCCTATGGACCCCTTCTCAGAATAATGTTGTCAAGAGTACAAAACCAAATGCATAGAATTAAAAAGTAAATCAATTATATTGAAATATAAAAAAGAGGTTCATGCACACTACTTTAAGAACCCCTGCCTGCTCTAAGAGAATAAGTTATAGAAGACAGGCTAATCATTATAGGTAAGTGATCCATCTGCCTTATCAGATTTGTCTAGACTAAAAAAAAATCCCAGTTCTACATAACTCCCCCTACATGTCCCTTTCCCCTAGCCCCATTAAAAATAAAAAGAAAAGACAAATTGGAGGGTTAGTAAAAAGGACCAAACTAAAGGAAAGTAATTTTTCCATTTGAACAGTTTTCAAGCACAAATCAGAGCAACGATCTCTTGTTCTCCCTCACTGAGTGACAAGAGAAGAATGAACATGAATATATGATTTGTTAGAGATTCTACCTACATTGTCTTAGGTTTTGAAATCTACTGTTCTGCTGAATCTACTCAAAGGGTCTTAGCATTGCTAAGTATTTCAATATTTGAAAATCTTTAAAAATAAAATAAAAACTAAATGGTTATAGCTATGGTTGAGACAAGAATCTTCTTGACCTGGTTCACTTCTTGGGCAGTTTTAGAAATCGGATTTTTTTTTCTGTTTGGAGTGTTATCCTTGATGAGACTGAAGCATGGAACATGGTTCTAATGCCCTAGTTTTGTGTCACTGCAGTGCTGAGATGTAAACACAAGGACAGAGTCTATTATAAAAAGTGTTACTTTGAATATCAGGAATACCTTCCCATGTTGAGAAGAGCCAGCTACTTAAATCTTATGATTTGAATAATTATATGATTAGCCCTTTACACCTAGTCTTTCTCTCTTCAGCCTGAAATAGGTCCTTTAAAATTTCCCACTGAAGACTCTTTCCCCTGCCTTAAAATATTTTTAACCTTTATTAATAAACAAACTCTTGAGAGAAGTAAACCACCAGGTCATCATGAGACATTAATAACTTAATATGAATTATCAGATTATACTTCCATGACTGGCTGGGGCATAGTACAGGGGAATTTTGATGAACCAGGATAAACCCATTGCATGGGAAAGGAATTGAAAGAATGTACTTTGGTTCTATAATGAGCATCACAGTGAAAATAGAGCAGGATGTAAAAAAGATGAAGTAGGAGTTTGCAAAATTTAGTTTTGCTAATAGTTTTAATGTTTAAAATTCTGAGTCAGCCCTCTTAAATAATTAAAAAAATATTCTTGACATAGGCAAAATCAGGAAACTATAAACCTGTATGAGTATACCTTTTGGTCTTTCCTTTTCTGGCTGTATTCATCTCTAATTGCTAATGCTATTGCTTCATATCCTTCTACTAAATACTGTTTCTACTTTATCTAACACTGGACTTTTCAAAGTATTTCACTTATTTAAGAAATTATTTTGAACAATCAGTATTCAGATTTATTACAGTTAAGGACAATCTGCCTTGAGACTGAAAAAAATGATCTGATATCTTGTTGAAATGCTATCCAATCTATTAAATTATAGTTTTTATCAAGAATATACCAATATGAAAGGAATTGATAATGTTTTGGTTCTACAAAAGCATTCTAATCACTACACAGACTGATTTCATGCTCTCAGAGAGCTAGCAATCACAGATGGAGGTTGACGTGTGAAGGACACCCAGAACAAAGGGTAGAGTTTTTACCACATGTAAAGCACAACAAAACATATCAAAGGTTTAGAAATCACAAAGTTTGGAGAAAATGCTATATACCCACCTATATTACATAAACCCCAAATGTAGTGCAGGAAATGATTTCTGAGATATTTCTTTCTTCTAATGGTATAAGATTATGGCAATATGGTAGTTATTTTTAGAGCAGAATAACTGTCTAGTTTTACATGCCAACATTAGTAGTCAATAGAAACAAACTTGACAACTTGTTAGAAATAAACATCGGATCACAGTAAATTTGTAAATGCTTATTTAGCATAATTAAAATTTGCTGAATTATTTTTAGTTTTGTAATATTGATTTTGGGGAAATGGCTACAGGACTTGCTAACTTATAGAATTAGGATTAGAAGGGATTTCAGTGTTAACATAGGCCAACAGCCTCATTTTACACGAGAGCAAAAGTATTTGAGAAAGTTAAGTGATTTGTTTGAGAGTAGCTAAACTCTTGCATTGCCACTGCACGACTCTGGGAGAGGGAATGAGGCCTATGGTTTTATGCCATTGTGGCTCACAAATCTAATTCACTCCCCAGTCAAGACATCACTCCATGATGTCATTGGTCCTCTTCAGAAATGAAGAAGGAAGAATAATAACCTACTGTGGAAAGAACAATAGAAACAGGGAGGATTATAAGCAGAGACTTGCATTAATGAATTTATTCCTTCTTAATTAGAATATAAATTCTTTTTAGGCCAGAAACTGTCTTATCTGCCTCCATTCTTTCTGTATATAGAATGGTACTATGAAAAAAATCAGGAGCTTGACAAATGTTGGTTAAATTGAATTGATTTTAGAACAAATCCCAAATTTTATTCTCAAAATGAAACCAAAATAAATCAAGGAATCTACAAAAAATAATTTGCATGATGAAAATTCATTTTAATTTAGGACAAATTGTGTTTCTCTCAACACAGAGTGCAAAATGATTGTGTGTGTAGCTAAGAAAAGCTCCACTTTTCGGCAGTTCCTTTATCTTGCCCCTGACCCTTTTGGTATTACAACCCAAACCCTGACTTCGACCTTGCTTTTTACTGATGCAGCAAGGATAGTCTTATCTATTAGGGCTGAGAAATCCAATAAACCCTCAATGGTTCTTTAATTTATGTTTTTGGCTTTGGTTATGTTGCTGGTTCTAGTTCTGGTTTGTCCCAGCGCTGACAATTGTATCTGCAAGTGCATTTAAATCTAAGGCTTTCCTAAATCGAACTCAACAGACTTGAGTTTTGATCACATTTCTCCTTCTTTTTAGTTTTATTAACCTGGGCAAGTCACCCATCCTTCCTGTGCCCCAATTTCCTTGTTTTAAAATAAGTGTCTGCAGTAGCTTCATTGCAGGGTGGCTGTGAGAAAAGCAATCTATAATCCTGAAAGAACTATATAAAACTATGAGAAGCTCCTTATAATGGTTTGTATAACACTACCCTTCATTATTTTTATCTTTAAAATTTTTTTTTAGCATACTGTGAAATAAACAGGAAATGTCATTGCCCTGTCCTCC
>CM053581.1:505512338-505536451 GCA_028627135.1 Pseudochirops cupreus
ACGAGATCATATGTGTTGGTGGGCCCCCTACCTTATGACCTGTTGACATTGACTAGTCAGAAGAAATCCTTTGATGTTAATGATAATATGGACTATGCTAGTATAAATACACATTGATCTTAGCAGAAGTGATAGAGGGAAAACTATGAACTCCAAGAAGATAATGTTTGGAGCTCAAAGCTCATTGGTCTCTTGAATAATAACATCATAAATTTATTGAAACAAAAAGCTGAGGAGTGTGGCTTTGGAGTCCATGGATTGGAGCCTAGTCCAAGAGCCATGCTACACTTTGCCCAGGTAGGCAACTAGGTGGTACAACAGAAAGAGAATTGGACATAGAGTCAGCAAGATAGAGTTTAAATCCAGGTTCAAAAACATTCTAGCTATGTGACCTGGGGAAATAATTTAACCTCTCTCTAACTCAGTTGTTTCAACTGTATAATGGGGGAAATAATAGCACTGCCCCCAATAGAGGGCAGATGAAATAAGATAATATTGGCAAAGTACTTTGCCACAGTGCCTGGCACATGAGAGACACTTAAAAATGCTTTTCCCTTCTTTTTCTTCTCTGAGAGAGGTGATTCCATTCCTACATGAAAGGTTAAAGCTCCCATGCCTGCTCAATGTGTGTTTGGATAGAATAGGACCTTGTTGGTTGAGGGATAGTATGTAGACCAAGAAGACTCACTAGATAACATATAAAAAAATTCCTGGAAAATGCTGCAGTGTGTGTACATGTGTGTATGTGTGTGTTTGTGTGTGTGTGTTTAACCTCCTTAAAAATCTTTTTTTTGTACAAAACAATATATGAGGAGTATTAAAACTGACAGTGTTTGAGTCTATGAATTTTCAATAATGATTTTATGAATTCAAGAGGATACTGTTTTAAAAATACTTATATGAGAATTCTGATAGCTCATCATCAGCAGGTTAAAAAATATGAGGTGTCTCAAAAGTTTTAATGCAGTTTAAAGTTTTGGGGACATCCAGTATATTAGTCATCAACTAACCTGTTCATATTTATTTGTATCTTTTGTGTCTTGAAATAACGAAGAGTTCTTTTATTTGTTTTATTTTCTGTTGCCTAATAAAGAACGAAGAAAGCATTCATTCAGTCATTCACCACAACTACAAAATTAAGCACCAAGGATCCAAGCACAAAGAAATGATTTCAGTTCACAATGATCTTACTAATGAAAGAGGCACTAAGTAAATATAAAAATATATATATGTAACATTCTAGACAAGATGTATGATAGATTTGTGATTCTTTATGACTATATTTCAACATGGCATAATGGATAAAGATCTAGTCTTGAGGATAGAGAAAAACCTAGATTCAGATTCCACATTGTTTTTGTGTCCCTTGACAAGTTACCTAACCTCTCAGTTCTCTCCAGCTATGATTTCAAATTCACATAGAAAAAAATCCCTGCCAAAAAAAAATCTCTGCATATTGACTTAGAAAACCACAAATTACCATTACCTATGTTGTGCTCCATTTTTATTTATTTAGTTAAGTACTGCCCAACTATATTTTAATCTGGTTTTTAGGAACACTTGGAATTCCGACATCTTGGCTCTAGATAACTCTCTAAGACTACTATCCTGCATTGGTACAGGGAGTTTGCCCATCAGGGAATGCCCTACATTGTTGTTGTTGTTGTGCAGTCATTTCAGTTGTGTCAGACTCTTCATGACCTAGTTTGGGGTTTTCTTGGCAAAGATATTGGGAGTGGTGTGCTATTTCCTCCTCCATGTTCTACATTAGTGAAATCATAATTCTAGTCTCTATCTTTATTCTACATTACCAAAATCATAATTTTAGTCCCTCTCCTTTTATAAGATTACATTCTTGCATCTTGGTGACTGGATAGTTTCTGATTTTGATTTGTCCTGATTTGTCTGTCTGTTATTCACATTTGATGAGTTCTAATTGGAAAGAAGATAAAACCCCACTATTTTCCCTGTGGTCTTACTTCCACAGCTAACTGTGACTAGACTGTAGAAGTTTTTTTGTTTGTTTGTTTGTTTCTTTGGGTTTTTTTTTTTGGTGAAAAAGAATCCCCATCATATTCAGTATATAAACAAACATCATGATCTATGTATCTGCATTGTTTCACTGCCATAAATTTCACCTTATCTCAGAGCTTATGGGCAGCTCTGTGTTTAGCCCTCATAGAAAAAAATCTGGTTGCCAATATTTTTATCTAATTTTATCTTCATGCATATTAGAGACTAGTGTTGTAGATGGGAACAAAGCAGGTGAATAATTACACTAATTCATGTTTTTTTTTTCTTGATCTTCATTATTACTCCAAGCTATTTATGTCCCAGGACTGTTGTGAACAATAGTTAGTGGGAAAAAATGACAGAAATATTTTGAAAAGTAAATAATCCACTAGAAGATTAAAGATAACTAAATTATATTCTATATTTTCTTCAGGAAACAAATATGTAGTACAGTATTAAAAGAGCAAATGCTTGGGGGAAAGAAAACAATAGAAAATATTACAGCTGACTTGAAAACTAAAAGATGCCATTGCAGATATAAGGACAAAAGAAAGCTATTACATAATGGACAAATTGAAACACACAAAGACTGTTGGATGGGGGCACATGAAAATACTTATGTTGTCCAAAAGTACATTTGAGGAGAGTCCTCTGATTCTCTCCCATGATTGGAAGCAGGAAGGTGTATAGCACATAGACCATTTGACTTAGGAGGCAGAAAGACTTGAGTTCAAATTTTGTCTCACATAATTTACTTAGCTGTGTGGTCCTGGGCAAATTACTTCATCCCTCTAGGACTAAGATCCCTCATCTATAGAATGAAGATAACCGTAGCACCAACCCCAAAGGACTGTTTTGAAAATCATATGATATAGCATCAGTACATTGCTATATAAATCCTAGGTATTGCTAAAATGAATGATTCTTTCTCTGTCATTTCATTTTCTTCAGTTTATCATTTTGTCTCTGAAAAGGGTAACATCTTCTACCTAGAACCTTTGCCTAAAATTTACACGAAGTTATTTGGCTCTAACAGTAAGGGGGGTATTTTGTCTGAAGTTCATACCAATGACAATTGCTTGAACTTGCCTCCCTTCCACAAGATTTTCATTCCTTTAAAATTATTAAAAATGTAACCTTCTAATAAAATGTCTATAAATAAATATTACATATTCATATTTTTAAAATGACATAATACTGCAAATATTAAAATTTAAAAAAAATTGCCAACATTTATTAAGGATATAATATGGAAAATAAAATTAGTTAAAATTGTGTGCATGTGTATGCATATATACATGCATATATTATTGGGAGCTGTTCAGAAAACATTTCAAAAGTTATATGAATATATTATTTTTAATAAAACATAATAAAAAGTCATTCCTATTTCACTTTTTGAGATGTATTCTAACAAATTAAATTGGTGAACTATTTTCATAGAGAATAATATAAAAGTTTCAATTCATTTCTTCAATTAAGAACACAAACCATATCATTTTATTGAATCAAAAAGCTGAATGAACAGATCCAAAGAGTATTGATTAGTGGATTTAATAAACATGACATCTCTGCTTTCATCTTAGTCATTAATAAAAATAGTGAAGAACAGAAGACCATGGACAGAGCCATAATGGCATTCCACTAACCATTGCTGAGACAAGAATAGGTACACTGATATTAAAACAAAATATTCTAACTAGAAAAAGTGTTAATGACAACAAGTAAGATGATAAAGGAGAAAATTAAGAATATATTGGAAAGGTCCTAAGTGGTATTTAAGGTATTCATATCTTTTTAGATGTTGTGTCCCTGGACTTTCAAGATTTCCATGGATAGATATATCAAGGGATCCAGGAACTTGGAAGAGAAAAGTAATTATGACATTATTTTCAATAACCTGTGGTTGTAATTTAAGATTTCTTTTAATTAAAACATACAAGAGGAAAGTGACAGTAAAGTTAAATTCATGACTCAATACTATAGTGACCCCAGGACATCTATTTGGAAAGATCCTACAGATCTACAGAACTTGAATTTTGTTTCAGAGACAGAGGTGAAGATTCAGTAGTGTCAACTGGACCAGAACTGATCTCTAACCTGTGAGTGACCAGAGCTGAATAAAGCAGGCCAGAGACAAGAGAGTCAGGAATCAAATACAAGTTTGATTTCAAAATGAGGAAAAATTGTTTGCAAGCAAGGACACATGTGCTGGAGTCCTGCCCCTGGGCGGGGGTGGGAAGGCAGTGTGGAGAGATCTCAATATTTATACCTATGGATACACAGTGAGCTGTAGTGCTGACAGTGAGGGGTAACAATATCAATGTGACAAGTTTGACTCATAGCAAGCTTTCATGAGTAGAACATGGGTACTACAGATACTTATTGAAGCTCAGAAACCACCTGATGCTAGTATGAAACAATTCTGGGATTTTGTTGTGACTGAAATCATCCAGAGGGTGAATGCAATTGTTATGCCAAGCTCAGGGCACAGCCTGCTTGCCAGCTCTTAGATCTGGAAAACAAGGTGTCTTCTAATATCTTGACAGTAGTGATCAATGCAGAACTTAGCTTTGGAGTCCTAAGAATGAATGAACATTCTGAGTTATTAAATGGAAAAGCAGGAAATCAGAAGAACCCAAACAGACACAATTTTTTTTGGGGGGGGAGGACTGGTGGTCAGGAAAGAAGAGCATAAAAACAGTGACAATTTACAAATACATCAAAAACAGCAAGCTATGTAGTGATTCACTGGATCTTCTTGACTAAGAAGGCAAGGTGGTGCTAAGAGAAGCAAGGAAATAATAGGGGATTTAAATTATTATATATTATTGCTCTTTAGCAAGGAACATATTAGGCAATTGAAGGTTCTAATTTCTCTTTGAATTTATAGATCAAAAATTTTGGGTGAACATGTATGCATATATGTATATGTGTATGTTTTAGTCTGGAGTTATGATTTCATCTCTCAGTGAGATTATTCTCCTTACACATACATATTCATGATTGCACTGCCACATGGAGTCTTAGAAAGCTGTTAAGGGGGCCCTTAGAAGTTAAGTGATTTGCCCAGGGTCACAAAATCAGTTAGTGTCAGAGGTAAGCCAGGTCATCCTGTCTCTAAGGCTAAGTGACTTGCTCAAGTAATATAGGCAATAAATGGCAGAACCAAGATTTTAGTCTGAAGCTGGCCCTCTACCCACTGTGCCAGGCTACTTCAGAAAGGTCACTATGCCTAGTTGTAAAGTCATAAATACATAGAAGAACACAGACATGTCTATTAAAAAAAGAAAAGAAAAGAATACCTAGAGATAAATCAGCCAGACTAGAGTTTTGAAGGAATTCAAAGATGAAATTGTTGACAAAAATATTTCATACAAATAGTCATTGAATATTGTACCTGGAGGATTGTGTGGCATAGGATTCCAAAGAATATGGTTTAGGTTTAGGATAATATACTGAATTGTCTTCCAGTTCCAGGCAAAATGATGAAATGAATTCAAAAAAATGGGCCGGATTGTTGAATGTTTAGGCATACATAACCTATTAAGGAAAAGACAGCATGATCTTTTCTAAAAAGCAAATCAAGCTTTTTTATTATTTGTTCTAATTCTGTTCTTGATGTACTAAAGCAAAGGGGGCCTGCAGGATAATTGGAATAGTTGTGTCTAAAGCAGAACTCATTTTCATTCTCTCCAAATCAACCCCCAATCTCTCTGACAAACTTCATTATTTCTGTCCTGTATATACAGTCATTTTATTCATCCAGGTTGTCAGCACTGATTTCACCCTTGTTCTTTCATTCTTACTCAGCCTGTATCACTGATCAATAACCAAATCTTTCTACATCTACAAAATCTTTTGCATGTTTCTCTCAACTCAAACAGCTACAACTGTATTTCAGACCCTCATCACCACTCTCCCTATTGTACTTGTTTCCTAACTGATTTCACTAAATCAAATGTGTCCTCTCTCTAATCTGCCTTCCATATAGCTACTGAAGTGATTTTCTTCCTTTCTAGGTTTAGTAAATTTCAGTGGCTTCCTATAACTCTAAGATCAAATATAAGCTCCTCTCTTTTGTCACTTGGACATTTATAAGCTATCCCTCAACTACTTTTTTAGTCTTATCTTTATCATTCCACAGTCTAGCCAAAATGGCCTTGTTGCTGTTTCTCATATGTAGTATTCCATCTTTTATCTGCACATACACTTAAATTTCCTCCTGAACTTCAAGATTCAGTTCTAGTACCACCTTCTGTATGGAAGCTCTTTTTGGTACTCCCAGCTGCTAGTGTCCAAGTTCAGTTTGTATCTGGTATATGTATAACTTTTGTCTGGTGCATGTGCGTGTGTTGTGTGAGTATGTGTGTATGTGTGGAGAGAAAGAAAGAGAGAGAGAGAGAGAGAGAGAGAGAGAGAGAGAGAGAGAGAGAGAGTGTTATATACATAGTGTATACTACCATAGAATATAATCATCTTGATGGCAGAAACCATTTTTTAAAATTCTTTTAAGGTCTTGACTGTATTTTCTCTTCATTTTTAAAATAATATTTTATTTTCAAGGCAGAGCCAAGATAGTGGCCTAAAAGCAGGGAATCTCCTGAGCTCTCCCCCCAAACCCTCCAAATACATTTAAAAATGACTTAAACAATTTCTAGAGCAGCAGAACTCACAAAAAGATGGAGTGAAACAAATTTCCAGCCCAAGACAACTTGGAAGGTTGAGAGAGGAGTGTAGTTCAGCACAATGAAGCACAGGCTACACCAGTGCAGACTTAGAACCAGCAAAGCCAGAGCAGGCCTCAGAATGACTGAATCACTTGCAACAGTAGTGGTTTTTAGACCTCTCAGCCCACATATACTAAAGACAACTTGGAAGGTCAGCAAGAAAGGTCCGTCATACATGGGAGAGAGTGGAGCACAGTTCAGCACTGGCTGTGCCAAGATAGCCCAAGCCCCACAAATCAGGAGCAGGCCTTGGGTGTGACTGAAACAGCACTGCCAGGGGTAACAGTAGTTAACAGTGACTACTTCCAGAGTTCTCAGCCCACAGACCACAAGGAGGTCAGAAGGAGATTATAGGGTTTTGGTTTTTGGTTTTTGGTTTTTTTTTTGCTGACACTGAGGGAGAACTATTGCTTTGCCCATACTCAAATCAGGGTCCTGAGTGGTAGTCCTAGGGTGAGGAGTACAACTAGCATAGCAGAGCTTATAGCCACAATGGAAGGGAAACACTTCTCATAGCTCCAAGGCAGAAAAAGAGAGTTTGTGGTCTCTCATTGATGACAGAACAGGCCAGCAGAGTAATAAACATCTGTCCTTAGATCATACCACCATGAAAGGCCTGAAAACTTACAGATTCCTAGAAGTATCTCTGAAAATAATTGCAAAAAAATACTGAAACTTTAGGACAGTGCACCCTCCACCCTGGAAGCAGAACCCTACTTTAACAAAGACTTAAAAGTCAATAAGCTGGGAAAATGAGCAAACAATGGGAAAACAGTCTGTGGAAGTTTCTATGGTGACAAGGAAAATCAAACACAGGCTCAGAAGAAGACAACAAAACCAAAGTTCTCGAATCCAAAACCTCCAAGAAAAATGTGAATTGGTTTCAGGCCATGAGCAAGCTCAGAAAGGATTCTGAAAATTAAGTAAGAGAGGTAGGGGAGAAACTGGGAAAATAAATGAGAGTGATGCAAGAAAATAATGAAAAATGAGTCAATAGCTTGATAAAGGAGACAAAAAATACTAAAGATAAAAACAGTTTAAAAACAGGGTAGGTCAAATGGTAAAAGATATTCAAAAAGCCAATGAGGAGAAGAATGCCTTAAAAAATAGAATTGGCCAAATGGAAAAGGAGGTCCAAAAATTCACTGAAGAAAATAATAGATGGATGGAACAAATGGAAGCTAACAACTTTATGAGAAATCAAGAAATGATAAAAACAAAACCAAAAGAATGAAAAAAAAAAGAAAACAATGTGAAATATCTCCACTGGAAAACAACTGACCTGGAAAATAGATCTGGAAGTGGTCATATAAAAATTATTGTACTACCTGAATGCCATGATAAAAAAATGAGCCTAGACATCATCTTTCAAGAAATTATGAAGGAAAATTGTCCTGATATCTAGAACCAGAAGGTAAAATAGAAATTGAAAATGAAAGAATCCACCAATCACCTCCTGAAAGAGATCTCAAAATGCCAGGAATATTATGTCAAGTTCCAGAGTTCCCAAGTCAAGGAGAAAATATTGCAAGCAGCCAGAAAGAAACAATTCAAATATCTTGGAGTCACAGGGAGATAACACAAGATTTAGAAACTTCTACATTAAAGGATTAGAATGCTTGGAATGTGGTATTCCAGAAGACAATGGAGCTAGGATTGCAACCAAGAATCACCTACTGAGCAAAACTGAGTATAATCCTTCAGGTAGGAAAATAAATATTCAATGAGATAGAGAACTTTCAAGCATTTTTGATGAAAACACCAGAGCTGAATAGAAAAATTTACTTTTACATATAATACTCAAGAGAAGCATAAAAATGTAAACAGGAAAGGGAAATTGGAAGGGACTTAAGTTTAAACTGTTTGTATTCCTATATGGGAAGATGATATTTAAAACTTGTAAGATCTTTCTCATTTTTAGTGTAGTTAGAAGGAGTATATACAGGCAGAGGACACAGGTATGAGTTCAATATGAAAGGATGACATATAAAAAATAAAATTAAGGGTGAGAGGGGAATGTACTGGTAGAAAGAGAAAGGGAGAGGTAAGATGGAGTAAATTATTTCACATGAAAGTGGCAGGGGACAAAAAAGGTTTTTGCAGTGTAAGGAAAGAGGGGGAGAGGTGAGAAGAATGAACCTTACTCAAAGTGAACCTTGGCTCAAAGAGAGAATAATATACACAATAAATTGGATATAGAAATCCACCTCATTTACACTGCAAGAAAGTAGGAGAGTAAGGAGATAAGAGAAGGGAAAGGGGGAAAAAATAGAAGGGAGGGCAGCTTGAGGGAGGGGGTAGTCAGAAGCAAAATAATTTTGAGGAGGAACAGAGTTAAAGGAGAGAGAGAATAGAATAAAATGAGGGGGAATAGGATGGAGGGAAATACAGTTAGAAACTAAAAAAAAAATTGAAACAAATTTCTCTGATAAAGGCCTTATTTCTCAAACATATAGAGAACTGAATAGAATGTAAAATATAAAATTTGAGCCATTCCCCAAATGATAAATGATTAAAAGATGGGATCAGTTTTCAGATGAAGTAATCAAAACTATCTATAGGCATATGAAAAATATATTCTAACTCACTATTGATTAGAGAAATGCAAATTAAAGCAATTCTGAGGTACTACTTCATATCTATTATATTGACTAATAGGACAGAAAAATGTAAATGACACATGATGGAGGGGATTTGGGAAAAATGAAACTTTAATACACTGTTGATAGACTTGTGAATTGATTCAACTATTCCATAGAGTAAATTGGAATGATGCCCAAAGGGCTATAAAACCACATACATCCTTTGACCTAGCAATCTCTTGCTAGGTCTGTATTCCACAAAAGATAAAAAAACAAAAAGGAAAGGACCTATATGTAGAAAAATATTTATAGCAGCTCTTTTCTGGGCCATAAAGGATTAGAAGTTGAGGGGATTCCCATCAATTTGGGAATGGCTGAACAAGCTGTGGTATGTGATTGTGATGAAATACTATTATACTATAAGAAGTGATGAACAGGGTGCTCTAAGAAAAACCTGGAAGGACTTGCATGAGCTGATGTAAAATGAAATGTACTATGCACAAAGTAGCAGCAGTATTGTAAGATGCTCAGCCATGAATGACTTACCTACTCTCCAAGACAACTGTTTAAGGACTTTTGATAAAAATTGCTATTTGCTCCCAAAGAAAGAACTGATGTTCTGAATACAGATTGAAGCATACTGTATTTACATATATGCAGATTGAAACAGATTTTTTACTTTTATTTTATTTACTTTATTTTTCATGGATTTTTCCTTGTCTGTTTTCCTTCACAATATGACTATTATAAATATGTTCTGCATGACTGTACATGCATAAATTATATTGCTTGCCTCCTCAGTGGGGTGGGGAGGAGGGAAGGGAGAAAGGGACAGAATTTGGAACTCAAAATTTTAAAATTAATGTTAAAAGTAGTTTTTACATGTAACTGGGGAGAAATAAAAGACTAAAAAATATTATTTTATTTTTCTCAATAACATATGACATTTTTTAAACCATTCTTTTCTTTTAAATTGAGTTTCAAATTTTCTTCTTCCCTCCTTCACCTTCCCTAAGGTGAAAGCAATTTCATATAGGTTATATATGTGCAATCATGTAAAATATATTTCCATATTAGTCAAATTGTGAAAGAAGAAACCAACCAAAAGAACAAAGGTACAAAAAATAAAGTGAAAATAGTATGCTTTGATTTACATTCTTTCTCCTGATGTGAATAGCATTTTGCATTGTGAGTCCTTTGGAATTGTCTTGCATCATTGTATTGCTAAGAAGAACTAAGTCATTGGTAGCTTATCATTACATGATGTTGTCACTGTGTACTATGTTCTGGTAGCAGAGATTACACGTAATAAGTATTTGCTCAATAAATTGAGGGAAAGCAATTGTCTTACTGGAACACATCTATAATATAGGAATCATTTTTCTTTTCTTTTTTTAAACTTTAATAGACAAAGAATATTCTCCCCACTGTGGCCACTATGGAAGTTCTGCTGCTTTACCTCCAAAGAAGAAATAATCCAGATTGGACTGGGGAACAAACTAGGGTAGTTCGCTGAGAGTATGATTCTTGCAAACAATTTCTATATTCAGTATATTCTTAGTGTAAAATCCATGTGTGGATCGAGGCTGGTTCCCTTCTTTGACTGATATACAGGTTATTTAGTCAGGCCTAGTCCTTACCCTATTGGAAACAGCAAATGTGTGGAGTGTAAGGGTATTGAAGAGTGTGTCACATTCCTTCCAGCTACTGATGAAAGCGTAGCTAGTGCTTTCCTTTACTTTAAAGGGAAAAAAAAAATCAAGCTTATTGTGTTTTTGGACACTTCTGAAACAGGATGTCAATGTTGGCAAACGTTAAAGATGGTAATAGGAGCTATAAAAAGTATGCATGGTGCATTACATATTTAATGTGCCTTGGAACTATGAGTAGATTTTGCTTGAACATAATTGGGCTGTCATGTAGAGATTTCTTACACCTAAGAGACTTTGATTTATCAAAGAAACATAGCCTGCCAAAGGAAATGGGTATGTGTTCTTCTTCCTTTACAGATAAGATTGAGGCCATCTAGCAAAAATTTTCTCACATTCCCTCCACTGTGCCTCATAATGTCTCTGTGATCACATCTTCTTCATAACTTCAGATTGTCTCCTATTTATTCACTGCCTTCTCTTTTCTTTCTGCAGGGGACATTGCTCTTACTCCTTTCTAAAGTTAAGCCCTTCACTTGTAGTTAATTTCCATTTTGCCTTCTTTGGGGCTTTTCTTCCTAAATCATCCTTTCTCATTAATGTATCTTAATATTTTTTTTTCTTTCTATTAGCTCCTTTCTCCTCTACTGACAATTTTCTTGACCTTACTTGTTGCTTGTTACCTTCATTTTCTCTCTTATTCTTATAATCTAACTTCTCTTCAGAGTATTCTATTGCTACTTATTTAATCACAAAATCCACTGTACTTATCTCACTCCCCATTTTTCTTGACCTCTATGACTTCTTCAATATTTTATTTTTCCAGTTACCTTCTACATTATATTTAAACTCTTCTCCATTGCTTTTATTATATTAATTTTCCTTCTTTCACTGCTTAATTTCCTTTTCTCCTCTCCCCTTTGATGGTTCTACTTTTTCTTATTTCTATAAATGTATGCTATCTAAGGCTCAATTCTTATCCTTCTGATCTCCTTTTTCTATAGTGACTCTTTCTGATCTTCATCCATACACCTGATTATATACCCTGCAAATCTTTTGGTATCTAGGCTCTATTTCCTATACCCCACTGCTTTATTCTTTATTCCTATCTCCATCAACCCCTCCACTCCAAAATCCCAATTAAATTCTACTCACCTCTTCCACTAATACCCTCTGGAATGACAGTTCCTTAGTTACCAAATCCTGCTTCATCCTATATCTTTTTGTCTTTCTACTTTTTTCCAATTTTTGGTTCCTTTTGAAACCTTTTAAACTTCTCCCCAATAATACAAATTCTCTGGCAACCCTTTCTAGTACTGGCTATACCTTCACTCATTCCCCTTGGTGAGATGAGGGAGTTGGAGTACTCCTTGCCCTCCCACCTTCGTTTTTTACTTCTAGCTTCTCTCTCTGCCTTTATCACTCAGAAACCTCTCCTCCTTTGAAGTTTAAGTAATTCATACGTACTTCTCAATTCAAGTCCAACAAGCTGTTGTTTCCAGACTTCTGGGTCACTCCCCTCTCTTCCTCAAGGAGATCAGTACCTGACTCAAAATTTTTTCTCTCTTCTTCAACTCTTGCACTTATACTTCAACATACTTATTGACTGTCCCTCAAAATCCCTAACAATGCAGTTCCTTACCTCACTAACTCTCCTTGACCTACTCTTCTATCCCACTTCATCCACATTCAAAGATGGTTTTGCACTGATCTTCCCACCACCACCAAATGTACCCCATCAGTGTTAAAGAATTCCTAAATACCATTATCTGATCATAATCTATTGGCTTTCCATCTCCACCTCTGCATTCCCTTCAAATGCTATGCTTTATCTACATCATGACCTCTCAGTTTTCTACTTGACCATCTTCCCTGCACTAGTTACTCTCTCCTCTTTCCCCCATGTTGAACCTTTGGTGAACCAGTTTAACTTTGGATTATCCTCTTCTAAAAAATACTTCCCTCTTCTCTTGAGTCCCTATAACCTTTGTCATTTCATTGATTGTGTCCTGCAAAGCCTCAGCATTGGATAACTACCAGCTTAGCTGCCTTTGTTTCTATACACATGCTGCTAAATGAAAGTGAAGAAAATTACATAACCTCTCTGACTGGTTCACCTAAAAATTTATTGCACAACCTCTACAGGGCTCTCACTGCTGCTTGGAAATCCTTCAACTCCTCCCTTATCAATTTACTATCCCATTCTCCATAGCAGCTCTTCCAAAACTTTTCATCCCACCTCAGCCCTCTCATGTTTCATTCTTTCCCTGCCCCCAACTCACCTGAGAACTTCACCTTATATTTTACAGGAAAAGAATTGAGGCCATTCACTGTGAGCTTTTTTCCTTTCTTCTTCATCTTTTATCCCTCATATGCCTTCTGCTTGTAAGGTAATGAATGATAGATCAGTATCTCACCTTCCTATCTTACCTGTTACATGAAGGCAACTCCATCCTCTCAGTGCCATAGACTGCCCAGGTTAGTTGTCATTCTAGATTTTGCACTTTCTCTTATACCTTACTCCCTATCTATTCTGTTGCCAAGGCCTGTTGACTTTACCTTCACATCTTTCAAGCACATTCATTTCTCTCTCCTGACACTGATGTAACTCTGGTGAAGATTTTTACCACTGCAAACCTACACTTTGGAAATAATCTCTTTGTGGGTCTGCCCATCACAAGCCTTACCCCACTTAAATCCATCCTCCATTCAGCTACTGAAGTGATTTTCCTAAACCACAGGTCTGACCATGTCACCTGCCCTACTACCTAAAAAAAAATTAAGAAGAAAAACCAGTGGCTCCCTATTATCAAATACAAAATTCTGCTTGGCATTTGAAGCTGTTCACACTCTAGCCCCCTCCTTACTTTTTCATTCTTCTTATACTTTATTCTCTACTATGTACTCTTTGATCCAGTGACACTCGCCTTCTTACTGTTCCATGAAAAGACACTCCATCTCTGGTCACTTTCTCTGGCTATGCCCACATGTTTGGTATGTTTTCCCTCCTCATCTCAGCCTACTGACTTCTTTGGATTCCTTCAAGTCCCAAATAAAATCCTGTCATCTACAGGAAACCCTTTTGAACTTCTCAATTCTGATGCCTTCCCTTTACTAATTATTTCCTATTTTTCTAGAACATATCTGATTTGAACATATTTGCTTATTGTCTTCTCTATTAGATTGTGAGGTTCTTAAGGTCAGGGATGTTTTTTGCCTCAACATTTAGCACAGTGCCTGGCATATAGTGGGTGCTTAATAAATGTTTGTTGACTGGTTTACTTAATATTCTGCCCTGATTTCATTTTCTATGACAGTAAGTCCCAATATGACACCTCCAGCTCTGTTCAGTTGATTAGTGCTAATAAACATCATAAAAGGGTCATAAAAACTGTGCATATCCTTTGATCAAACAATATCACCACTAGGTTTGTATCCCAAACAGATTTTTTAAAAAAGTAAAATATATATAAATATATTTATATGTTTATATATACATACATATAGATAGATAGATAGATAGATGTAAAATCTTCTTTTAATGATGGCAAAGATTGGAAATTGAAGACATGTTAATCAGTCATGGAATGGTTGAACTAGTTGTATATGATTGCGTTGGAATACTATTGCACTATGAGAAATAGTGAGCAAGATGTTCTCAGAAAAAACTGCAAAGACTTACATGAACTGATGCAAAGTGAAATGAGCAGAAGCAGGAGAAGATTGTATTCAGTACCAGCAATATTGTGCAATGATCAGTTGTGAAAGATTTAACTATTCTTAGCAATACGATGATTCAAGACAATTCCAAAGGACTTGTAATGAAAAAATGCTATCCTTCTTAAGAAAAAGAACTGATAGGATCTGAACGTAGATCAAAGCATACTTTGACTTTTCCTTCCTTCCTTCCTTCCTTCCTTCTTTCCTTCCTTCCTTCCTTCTTTCCTTCCTTCTTTCCTTCCTTCCTCCCTTTTTTCTGATTTGTCTTTTCTTTCACAATATGATGAACATGGGAATATGTTTGGTATGACTGCACATGTATAACCTGTATCAGATTGCTAGCTTTCTCAAAGAAGGAAGGGAAGAATAGAGAAAGAGAATTTGGAAGTCAAAAATTAAAAAAAAAAAGAATCTTAAAAATGTAATTGAGGAAAAATAAACTATTAAATCATTAAAAAAATAAAAATTTAAAAAAAGAAAAAAGTTCCCTGAATTACTCAGAATAATAATTTATCAAACATAAGATTGCAATTATTTAATTCAAGAGAAAAATGCAAAGGCATCAGTCCTGAACATGTAAATGGACAAAACAACTTTCCTTCATTCTTTAGTGGGCTTTTTATCTTCCAGTAGTCAGTAATTTCCTTTAGACTAATAGTACTACCCTAAGGCTCACTTCAAAGAACACCAGAGAGCTAACTTCCTTTCCTTGGACCTACACAACTCTATAACACACAGTTCAGTCAAAATCAATGTTAGGGGTCTCTTCTTTCTTAACATTTGTTTTAAAAACTTTGTGTTCCAGATTCTCTCCCTTCTTCCCTCCTCACCCCCCCCCCCCGGGAAGACAAGCAATTCAATATAGGTTATACATGTGTAGTTATGCAAAATGTTTCCATAGTAGTCGTATTGTAAAAGACTAACTATATTTCCACCCATCCTATCCCATCCCCCCATTTATTCTATTTTCTCCTTTGACCCTGTCCCTTTTCAAAAGTATTTGCCTCTAACTACCATCTCCCCCAATTTGCCTTCCCTTCTATCATGCCCCCTCTAATCCCCCCCCTTACTTTCCTGTAGGATAAGATACCCAATTTAGTGTGTATGTTATTCCTTCCTTAAGCCAAATCCAATGGGAGTGTGGTTGTCTCATTCCCTTTCACCTTCCTGCTCTTCCCCTCCATTGTAACAGCTTCACCTGCCTCCTTTGAGATAATCCACCCCATTCTATCTCTACTCCTTCCAATATATTCTTCTCTCACCTCTTAATTTTATTTTTTGATATTATCTAGGGGTCTCTTCTTAGTTTCAACTTTGTCCATTCTTATGTTGCCTAGAAGCTATTCCCCCAGGTCTAGGTATTGCAATCCAAAATCTTTTCATTTCCCCACTACTATCTCTGTATGATGATGTCTTTGGATGACATAGTCCCATGAAAGGAAATTATAGATATATAGGCTTCCCCTTCAGGGAAATCAGTTTCAGTCATCATTGAATAACCCCCCTCTTCACTGTTTCTCTGTCTCCAGCTTTCTATATCTTCTCTCTTTTAAAGGTCATCTCCAAAGATATATCCAGATGCATGAATTAGCAATGAAGCAATTCATCAGATTTGTTTAATGTCATGTGAAAGAGACAAAGGACTAATTACACATACATACCTTCTCAAAAAACCAACCTTACCTAGGTATTCACATCATTTTAACAATCATAATAGAAATTTAGGAGGTCTTTACTTGACTCTTATTAAGGATAACTATTCTCTCTCTGTCTCTCTCTTTCTCTCTTTCTCTAGGGAACTATCATCTATATCTATCCAAGTACATTTTAAGTATGTATGTATATTTAATATGCATATATGTATATATGTGTATATATGTGTGTGTATATTTATGTGTATTGATGACAGCTCTAATTTCCTCCTAGAGTTTTTTTTCCCCCCTCCTTTCCCATAAGATGGGTCTTTGCCAAGATAACTATACAAAACAAGGGAGGTATGAAATTATGTTCCCATCCCTAAAGTCAGAAGACCTGGGGTTCAAATTCTGCCTCTGATGCTTATTCATTACCTACTCTTAGATAGACTCTCTGGGACTCATTTTTCTCATCTGAAAAATGAGGGCATTGAATTATATGATCTGACATTCGTTCCAGCTCAAGTTCTAGTTCCCATGCAAATTGTGATTCAGATAACCCATGTGACTTTGGGCAAATCATTTAACCCCTCGTGGCTTCAATTTCCTCATCTGAAAAGGAAATGGGTAGTATTTGAGGGCTTCTCAAGTCAGTTCTAAAGTCACGTTCCTATGCTCTTTAAAGTTCTCCACTTACACTTTCTTTAATGATTCATCTTGATTTGGAGGTAACTAGGCTCTGGAAGCCTATTCCAGAGAAGTCACACTCTAAAAAGTCCTGTCAAACTGGAAAGATTTTAATAAAGTCATTGTATGCACTTGGGCCTTTGTTGTATGAGAAGGTACCTAGCTAAGTGAACAGGTCATCATCAAAAAACCGGTCAACAGCTCACCAACAGGATTTGGGTGGGGCATAGAAATTCATGGAAGCCTGTCTTTTGATAAATTAAAGGATTGGGAACTGTATCAATAAAAAAATAATTACACTGAAGAAATCACAGAATTTTGGGTTGTATTATCTAAATCACACATGCACATACAGCAGACTAAATTCCAGATGGTGGAAGATAAATAGAGGACTTATTTTAAAAATTGTGAAGGGTGAACAAAGTTGACCATTGTTCTCTTAACTCACTTTCCGTGCTCCTTTCCTATCTCCTGGCATCCCACTACCACTGCACACATCTCCTCTCCTACGCAGGAATCTAGTATACTTATACAGCTCTATAATGGCCCAAAGCCCTCTTGCCTTGCTTACCCTGGGATATCCCTCATGCTCTAAAATTAAATTTTCTGCCTGTCTCCACCCCATTAAAAATCTCATTTCCTCAGGCAACTGATCACCACCCACAGCTGGTTATGTGATTATCTGGAGAATCTGGGACAGCAAAACTAGATAATTCCTTTTGCAATCAGGGCAGCTACTTTTCTCACTTCATCTGGTTATCATGCTGAAAAAGGATCAGAATCAGGATTATTAGTCTATAAGAAGGCCCAGTTGCCTAGAGAGCCTACTCATTTTGAAAACTGAACTTCATTGCATAACTCTTCAAATATTTTTGGTAGATTTTCAATTGAACTTTGAGACATTTTGGTATTGAAGAATGATTACCAAATTGAGAAATCAAGTTACCGACTAATTTTTACTAGCAGCATAACTCAGAGCAAAATTTCTCTTTGAGATGCTGGATTTTTTTCATTTGTAAAATACGATATTTTTACTTCCATTGATAGGTCATTTTGAAGAAATCACTTCCCAAATTACAAATGTTATTTAATATTCATTTATTATTTGCCTACTGTGCCACATAGTGACATTATTACTGTATTTCACAGGACGCTACATCTCCTCTAAAAATTATATGTGAGTCCCACATGACGGTTCATGCCTGTAATTTCTGAGGTCATTAGATTGATTGATTAAGTTTGGGAGCTCTGAGTCTCATTTTGGTTGAAGATCATTTGATGTCTATGGTAAGTCAGGCAGCTAGGTGGAACGCTGGATAGAATGCTGGACCTGATCTCAAATGTGGCCTCGGCACTTACTACCTGTATGATCCTGGGCAAGCCTTTAAATCATTCTGTACTCGTTTCCCCATCTATAAAATGGAGATAACAACAGTACCTACCTCTAAGTGGCTTTTTTTTCTTTTACTGAATTGTTATTTATAACACTTTTAAAAATTTAGTTCTAAATTCTCTCCCACCCCTGCCCCTCCCATTGAGAAGACTAGCAATATGATATCAGTGATACATGTGAAATCACATTTTTCCATATTAGTCAGGTTGTCCCTACCCCCAAATCAAGAGAAATAAAGCAAAAAAAAATTATACTTCAATTTTCACTTAGGGTTCATCACTTCTTTCTCTAGATGTAGATACTATTTTTCTTCATGCCATTTTTTTTTCCTTAGGAATATCCTTTTGAATTGTCTTTATTATTCCATTGATCAGAGTAGCTAAGGCTTTCAAAGGAGATTATTGTTACAGTATTGCTGTTAATATCTACCATGTCCTCTTAATTCTGCTCACTTTACTCTATACCAATTCATCCAGGTATTGCCAGTTCTTTTTTCCCTTGATACTATCCTGATATCATTTCTTATAGTAGAATACTATTCTGTCACAGTCATATACTACATCTTGTTCAGCTATTCCCCAACTGATAGGCATTTCCTCAATTTCCAATTCTTTGCCACCATAAAAAGAGCTGCCATAAATATTTTTATACACATAGGTCCTTTTCCTTTTCCTTTAATTTCTTTGGAATACAGGCATAGGAGAAGTATTGGTGGGTCAAAGGGTATGCACAGTTTTATTATGCCATTTGGGCATACATTCAAGTTGTTCTCTAAAATGGTTTCTGTTTTTTTCCTAGAATTTTTATCAGATGGTGAGTTCTTGCCCCCAAAACTTGGATCTTTAGGTTTATCGAACACTACATCACTAGGGTCATTTACTACTGTATATTTTGGGCCTAATCTCTTTCACTGGTCTACCACTCTATTTCTTAGCCAGTACCAGACTGTCTTGATGATCCCATTTTGTGATGAAGTTTGAAATCTGAAACTGATAGGCTGTATTCCTTCACTTTTTCATTACTTCCCATGGTATTTGCTTACCTTTTATTCTTCCAGATGAGTTTTGTTATTATTTTTTTCCAGATGTGTGTGTATGTATACATGTATATATACATATATATATACATGTATACACACATATTATTTGGTACTTTGATTGAAATGTCACTAAATAAGTAAATAAGCTTAGGTAGAATTGTCATTCTTATTGTTTTGACCTTGCCTATCCATGAGCAATTAATATTCCTCCAGTTGCTTATATATTTATTTGTATGAAAAATAATGTGATTGTGTTCATACAGTCCTTGGGTTTGTCATGTCAGGTAGCTTCACAAGCATTTTATATTCTCTACAGTTATTTTAAATGGAATTCCTTTTTCTATCTTTTCCTCTTCTGTTTTGTGGGTAATATATAGAAATACTGATGATTCATTTAGATTCTCTCGCGGTTGTTTTGAAGATAAAATGAGATAATATTAGTGAAATGTTTTGTAAATCTTAAAGTCTTCCATAAATTCTAGCTATTACTACTACCACTACTATTATCAATACTATTGGTACCACTACTGCTGCTGCTACTGCTATGCTTCTCTTCTTCTTCTTCTTCTTCTTCTTCTTCTTCTTCTTCTTCTTCCTCCTCCTCCTCCTTCTTTTCCTTCTCCTCCTCCTCCTCCTCCTCCTCCTCCCTCCTCCTCTTTCTCCTCCTCCTCCTCCTCCTTCTTCTTCTTCTGTTGCTGCTGCTGCTGAGCCCCTAGGAGCAGGGAGTCATCATATTGCCTAAGAATGGATAAAGACCAAGCACATTACATGATCAGACCCAATCTTTATTGTAATAGGCCCATAAGTGGCCCTTGTACTTCCATTCCAAGTGAGACAGATACAGTAATAGTTACACCCCTGGAAACAAATTGTTAACAGTCAACCAATAAGACATTCCTTGTCTTCCCCCACCTCCCAACATTACATCCCTGCTATCTTTTGGGAAATGATTGCAGAATAGTCCTCATTCAATCTGCAGTTCATTTCTTACATACCAAACCTTGGTCATTTCTTTCTTTTTTTCCCCTTTGTGTTACTTCATGTGCTGAGCTTCATTTCAGTGCAAATTCAATTAGATTAGAAAATGCAAAAAGTAAAAATGGAAGTATTAATCTTAATCACATGTAAGTGAAACCCATAACCCACCATCATAAACTCTGGATTTACACAGATCAGATTCAAACATGTGACTTTCCTAAAATGTAAGTATATTTCTCTTTGGCCTCTTATGTCCCTAACTGTGATTTTGATCTGGGAAATAACTCCCCATGGTCATCATCATCTCTCTGGGTTTTAAAACAGGGACCTGCAGGTGTTCTCATAACCTGTTTATATGATTTGTACTGCTATCACCATCATCATCATCACCATCATCATCATTATCATCATCTACCCTTATTATTTTCTCTCTCTTCACATTCCCCCACAATTTGCCATCATTGTTAGTCAAAATTCTGTTCCCTACTCCCTTTGAGAGCTGGTCTCTAATAAGATTCCTTTCTTTCCAAACTAGGAAGAACTAGAAATTTAAGGGAGTTTTTTGGCCAAACAATCCTTTGACCAGGATGGTTACACCTAATAATAGACCATAAACAACCAAACTTTTGGTAGCCCAGAGGCAACCAAAGGAATTCTCCTCCCTTTCTATTAAGCCTCTCTTCCCACAGGGTGCTAAAATACCTATGTTGTAGAGCAAGTTCTGCTCTAATTATGATATATAAGTTCCTAAAAATCATCACACTATGCAAAAATCATGTGATAAGAGCTACATAGATTATGGGGGAAATTGTGTCTAGGACATATCTCTCAAAAACTTTGTCAGTGACAGTAAATAAAGATGGAAACCTAATTACAATTGTAGCACAGTGTTATACATGTTAAATGGACCTCTGGCTACAGTTTGGCCTCCCCAGACTGGTAAAATTTGTGACTTAGAGGTGACATGGCAGCAAATCTAGAATGACTGTGTATGTTTAAACATGGCAGAAGGTAGAGGTGCTAGAGAGAGAATCAGTTCTCTTGTACCCACAACTCTTGCTGTTTCTACCATGCCATAAATATGTAATGAATATGGTATTTAGACATGTTTGGGGTGTTGAATTAATATTCTTATATAGAAAAGTTTGCAGCTGTGAAAGAATAGCACAATCCATCTTTGTAGAATAATATATGTTATAAACTGAGGTAGTTGGTGTACATATGTTTTATATTACTAAGAGGTTCAGTTCAGCTGGGTTTGCCTGGGCACAGTATTCTTGGTTCTGACCTTCTCAAATATGCAATCATGTATAAATAAATGTTAAATTTGTATTGTGCTCAAATTGTTCCCTAATATATCACTCATATTTGAGTAAAGATTTGTTTTTAAAGAAGCATAATAACAGAATTGACTACATTTTGGATTATCCTAGTCATTGAGACAATGCCCATAGTCTAATTCAATCAAATTTACAAACAAAATTTACAAATTTTTTTTCACTATAAAAGCTTAAAATTCTTCATTCCCATTCTGGATTTGATTGTGACTCTTTGGACTTTGCCACCATGTATATCTCAGGTGTTTTCTGAAATTTTTTCTCAGCACCTGAGGACTTCTTACCCTGGAATATCCCTTGATCAAGGGGTTGATCAAGGGGTTGATCAAGGAACTGCCATCATGAATCTCACTATGTGCCAAATGCTGCTCATTTCCATTCAATCTCCAGATATAGCTCCTCCTGCGATAAAAACAAACAAAAAAAAACACAACAAAACTTGTTAAGGATGAAGGACATGTGCATTTGTAAATCACTTTTAAATATTGCAAAATTCCTCAGAAACCACTCATTTGCTGGAGTCCCATTGGGTCTCTTTCCTGTGTCTGCAGTGCTCATTTGGTTCTCATCACCATAAGCAGACAACAGAAATGGTTAAAATTTTCCAAATTTTATTCAGGAGTGGTCAGTCTCAAAGCTGTGTCTTGAAACTGAAATCCTGGAAGAGCCTGGCTGCCTGTGCATTTCTAGAACACAGGTTAATATCTCTAGCACTGTGCTGACTGTGAGCTACTTTCAGCAGGAAAAATTGGTCTGAATCTGACTTATATCTTCAGGTAACTTTTCCTTTACCTGTGGGTCCTTGGAGAAGTGGGAAAAAAAGGAAAACCTCATTGTAGCCATGGTTCTCTCTTTCTTCTATTTGGCTTTCCACCTTTAAAACTATTTCTAATTCATTGTGTCCTTTGCCAATCATCCCCAAAATTCTCTTACACAATTATATCTGAGCTAGTATCAGCAACTGCTTTGCCCCAGCTGTATATTGTACCTATCACTAAAAAATAATACCAACAAAAATTTACTGATGAATCAAATTTAATTCAGAATTCCTCTGAAGGTATTTTAGGTATTTATCTCATCCAAAGTACTGATTTTTCACATGAGGAAACTAACAAAAAGAAATGTGAAGTTTATGACAAAGGAGTAGTATGAGCTTAGCATGAAAAGTTTCTTGTCTTCAATTTAATGTAAGCACAATGAACATATTCATTCTTCAACTCCTTTGCTTCAATTATTCTAAGTGATGGGTTGGATATTTTCATCTTCTTTTTCAAAGTCCTCTGTGCTAAGGATTAATTAAGAATTTAAAACAACTCACAGGCTGTCTCTCCAAAGTATAGTGAAGGGGAGGATTGAGGCAATTATTCCAAAAACATTAAACCTACTCTGGGTCAGTGAAACAAAGGAATGTGGGAGCTTAGATTATTTGGATAATTAAGTCAACTTTCCATTTCATTTTGTCAATCTAGATTAAAATCTCTCTTATCCCCTTTTTAGACTGGAGCCAAGACACTCTAAAGTATCAAATCTATGAAATAAAATAAAGGAAACCTTATTTAGGTCCCTTTAGGTATTATTCTACTTCCCCAACATTGAGGATCAACTTAGGATAAGTCTCTGAAAATATTGTCTTTTATGAGTAGTTGGAGTTGCATGTGGATAACAACTGGTGATAAGGAAGGGAAGAGGAATGAATTACACATGTTACTTCCCATAATCCATAGCTTAATAGTAGAGTAGAACATTGTAATTTGCTTTAGTCTTGTAGATCTAAACATATTCAACACAAAACACTTAATATTAAATTACTAAGGATGTATAATTTTGTGCACAGGAGTACTTCCTCCATTGATGTAGCTCACAACTGCTATATAACTTTATAGATGATTTTTGAGAATTGCTGCAGGGGAAAAAATAATCACCTTGTTAACAACCAGAAAATGAACCACTTCAAAATTAGCAAGGTCATTTTAGGACAACAAAGGTAGGTAGTTTATCATCATTCTTAGACTTGCATATTTTTCCAATCTCTAGAGCCTCCCAGTACTTACATTTGACATAGCCTTCAAGAACCCAGGTTTACTTCCCTGTCACAATGAGGGACAATATTTGAGTGAAAGTTAATTAACATTAATTTAATTAACATTTTCAAGTAGTAATTTAAATATCTTAGTATTGTATTTTCTTGTTACATAACTTACACTTCCCATTCTATCCCTCTCCTCTCCCCAAACTCTCCCAGGGAGCCATGCCTCATAATAAAGATGTTTTTTTTTAATGAGAAGGAAAAAAATGGTTAGCTCAACTAAGCACCATTAAAAAGCCTCACATTACATGCCATGTTTCATGCC
>CM053581.1:505536551-505554051 GCA_028627135.1 Pseudochirops cupreus
TCAATGAAAAGTATATCTTTTCTTTTTTTTGCTTTTTTGGAGGGAGGGCAGGGCAATTGGGGTTAAGTGACTTGCCCAAGTTCACACAGCAAATAAGCGTTAAATATCTGAGGCCGAATTTGAACTCAGGTCCTCCTTACTCCAGGACCGGTGCTCTATTCACTGCACCTCCTAGCTGCCCCAAAAAATATATCTTTGGGTAAAACAATGTTGCATATTCTATAACAATATGATAAAAATGTGAGACACATTACTATACTAGTAATTTTTTTTCACTATAAAAGCTTAAAATTCTTCATTCCCATTCTGGATTTGATTCTGACTCTTTGGACTTTGCCACCATGTATATCTCAGGTGTTTTCTGGAATTTTTTCTCAGCACCTGAGGACTTCTTACCCTGGAATACCCCTTTATCTCTTTGCTCCTCTCTTCTACTTGTAAGTTCTTCCTGGTGCTTCCATTTTGGGAAAAGGCCCAAGGCTGACCATCCTTCACTCTTTTCTCAGTCCTGTTCTGGTTCTTTGGACTTCAACATTATGTTCCCAAATGGGTATGTGATCTTCACCCACTGCCATTTTCACTTCCCTTTTGTGTTTTCTCTTCCCCTATCAGAATGCAATCTACTTGAAGGGCAGGTACATTTCTCTGTCTCTGTGTGTCTCTCAGTCTCTGCCTCTCTCTCCCCCTTGTCTCTCTCATTCTCATGCTTAGCACATAGTTCTTGGCACATAGTAAGCAATTAAATGCCTGTTGTCTTCTTTTATAGAAACTTAGGAATATAACTGGAATCATGGGAAATACTGAACTATAATTGGCTTAGCTGGATGAGGTTGTTTAAACTTGCTAATAGACTTGTAGAGGTCTTGATTACCAAGTCATTAGAAGAGAATGGAGATGACCAGTGAAGGATAATAAGAGTGCTGTTTGCTTGATAAAGTCCTGGAAGAGTAGAGAAACAGAGTAGCAAAGTAAATATATAAATCATAGGACAATAGGATCATTGATTTAGCGAAACAAGGAACCTCAGAGGATCTCTAGCCCAATCCCCTGATTTTAAAGATGAAAAAATCAAGATGCAGAGAAGTTAAGGAACTTGTTCAAGATCACAGAGGAAGTTTTAGGGTTGGAAATTGGACTCAGGTCTTCACAAATCAGAAGTAATATGCTTCATAGCTTGAGGGGAAAAAAAATAAGTTAGCATTGGGGTGGCTAGGTGGTGCAATGAATAGAGCACGGGCCCTGGAGTTCTGAGGACCTGAGTTCAAATCTTGCCTCACACACTTAACACAAAAACTAGCTGTGTGACCTTGGGCAAGTCACTTAACCCCAATTGCCCTCCAAAAAGCAAAAAATAATAATAATAAAAAAAGATAAATTAGCATGGCAATCTCTCAAAGGTTGTGGATACTGTTTTCAGGGCCCTCCTGGGGGAGCTAAAGAATACAGTGATATTTTTAAAGTGAATAGTGATGCAAGGGAATTATTTATTGCTCTGGAATTCCCTTACTTCTAGTTTAAGATCTAACTAGAAATAAAACTAATTATCATTTTTTATGAGGCAACTGGGATCAAGTGACATGCCCAGGGTCACACAGCTAGTAAATGTTAAGTGTTTGAGGTCTAATTTGAACTCTGATCCTCCTGAGTCCAGGGCCAGTGCTCTCTCCTTTGTGCAACCATCTGCCCAATTATTTCTTAAAAACAAAACAATACAAAACAACATTAATGTCCACATGTAGGGAAATACAATACACTGTCCTAGAAACCTAGGAGCTGAACTCTTTCCTTCCTTTCTTCAAGACACCTGATGAAGAGTGTAATCATGGAACCGAGACTTTAAACTTGAATGCAAGAAAACTTGGAACACTACCCCTTCCCCCAACAACAACAACAAAAAAAATTAGTTTTTTATTCTTAGAAACTGCTTTCTTTTGTGTTCCAGAAGTAGTTAGATGGGATATATATTTGGTGCCTTTTTGCTGTGACTGAGGCTGCTAGATTAATTAGATTAATGCCTCTTGCCAATTGTCTTTATATCTTTTTGTGGTATTGAACAAACCTGTTTTATTGACTTTAGTTAAAATCAAAGCCACAGCTTATGTGATGTCTTTCTTTGTCATAGTCATGTATTTGTCTTAATAATTATGTAAAGCATGATTTTTTTTTTTTGCTTTTTTGGAGAGGGAAGGGCAGGGCAGGGCAATTGGGGTTTAGTGACTTGCCCAAGGTCACACAGCCAGTAAGTGTTAAGCATCTGAGGTGGGATTTGAACTCAGGTCCTCCTGACTCCGGGGCTGGTGCTCTATTCACTGCACTACCTAGCAGCCCCTAAAGCATGACTTTTAACTGCACCTGGGTCAAATAGTGATCTACAACTGGGAGTAAAGAGGCTAAACCAAAGATTTTGAACAAGGCACTGTGGCTAAGCTGGTTTGATTTTTAGGAACTGGATTAACTATAAAAAATGGATTTTCTTGAAATCCATAGGGTAGAATTTGGCTCTGATGTACTAAAGAAAAATTCAATACACAAATAAATATAAGTAAATATATCAATATCTATTAAATATAGATTAAATTATTAGAACCCACTTTGCCAAACTGTATGCTAATAAAACTAATAACTTTACTGAACAGATGAATACTTTAAAAAAAATAAAAATACAGAACAAGAAATAGACTTCAAGTGCTCAGTCTCACCAAAAGAAATTCAACAATCCCTTAAATCAATCACTCAAAGGAAAAAGTATACTCCTGGACCAGACTATAAGTCAATTATATCAAATATTCAACGAAGAATTAATTTTAGTATTATAAAAAATTATTTAAAAATCAGAATGGGAAATGTAAGTTATGTAACAAGAAAATACAATACTAAGATATTTAAATTACCACTTGAAAATGTTAATTAAATTAACATAAGACATTTTTAAAATGTCTTACAAAAATTATGATATATATATGTGAGAGTGAAAAACAAAAGAAAACTATTGACCAAGATATTGACCCCCAAAATATTAAGTAAAATATTAGCCAAGGCTATATAGCATTATATCAAAAGATTGTACATCATGACAATGTTAGATTTACTGCAGGAATACTGGGTCAATTCATTACTGGGAAATAAGAAAATTTATTAGTAAAAGAAAAACAAAAATTTCATGTTTATATCAACAGATGCAGAAAAATATTTTTGGCAAAATACAATACCAATTTTTGCTTTTAAAGTTTTGAGTAAATATATGTATGAAGTTTCTTTAATATGGTATGTAACTACTGTGTAATTTGAAGATCAACAATTATAGTAAATAGAGATAAATTAAAAAGATATGGCAAGAATATCCTTTATCCCTATGACAATTTGTCGAAGTATTAGAAATGCTAGCTAAAGCAATATTAAAAGAAAAATATAGTTGAAGGAAATAGCACTGGCAAAGGGGAAACAAAATTATCACTCTTGTGAGATGACATGATAGTTTACTTAAGGAACCCTAAAGAATTAGGTACATATTTTAAGAAAGTTGCAGGTTACAAAAATTTCCCATTAAGCATTAGTATTTCTGTAAAATGCCAACAGAATTTAGTAGGAAGGCATAGAAAGAAAAATATTAAGAAGTCTACCTACCAAGACACAAAAGAAATATATAAACTGTGTCTGTATATATATATACACATGTATATGCACATATAGTATATATATATATATATATATATGTGACCATACATACATGAATTATATATGTATATATGTTCATGTGTATACATATGTGTATATAATATATATGTGAATTGCATATATTACTAAAAAAACCTCCACTAATTTAAAAATTGAATTACCTTTACACTGACTGAGATGATATCATTATAATAATATCACTACATGAATTAAGTTTTTTTTAAAAATTCAGTGACATACCAATCAATCTTGAAGTGACTTCTTCTCAGAACTAGAAAAATAATGACAAAATTTCTGAAGGAACAAAAGTTCGAGAATCTAAAAGGATATAATGGGGGGGCATGGGAAGGGGATCTAGCAGTATCGTATCTAAAGGTACATTAAAAAAATCTTACAAAATGAGAATTCATTCTGAAAGACACTGGCCATTGAGACTAGTTCCCATGAGCTGGTAAAGAATATGTCAGGAGGCTTAGCAAAAAGAATTTCCCATGTGGAAGAGGGAAACCTCCTTCCATGAGAATCATATTTACTTGTAATGGAATTGCCTAGGAGAGACTTTGGAGCATTTGTACAGAAACAATTTATAGCTGGTTCTGGTTTCTTAACTGGGTTTTTTAATTCCAGTTTCTTTAATTTGCTGCAATTACAGATCAAGGAATGGGGGTGTTTTCAAAAGGCATTAATGAGCAGTCTGACTCTCTCTTCCTACTAAACTCTTTGTGGCAGACTGTGTTCTAGTGAAAGACAAAGCCTAAGGGGACAAACCTCTGGCTTTCATTTCCTTGTTTGCTGCAGTGTTTGGTCTTTTTTTTTCTTTTCTTTCCATTTTCATTGAAAGAAGTTGGTACTAGCTTGTGAGTTTCAAAAGGTCAGAAGAACAGGCATCTAGGTGCCTGGGAATCTTGGGGTCTGAGAATGAAGTCCATGATGGGTTTTTATCCTTCAGAATCAAATGCAAAATCCTTGGTTTAGCATTCAGAACTTTCATAACCTACTCCCTTGCTACCTTTCCAGCCTTTCTATGCCTTACTCCCTGCCAAGTTTGCTTTGATCCAGTGACACTGGCCTCTTGGCTGTTCCACTAACAAGACACTCCATCTCTCAGTTCTCAGCCTTTTCTCTGACTGTCCTCTATGCCTAGATTTCCCCTAACTCAAATCCACCTACTGACTTCCTTTAAGTACAACTAACATTCTCTCTTAAAAGAAGTGTTTCTTAACCCTTCTTAATTATAGTACCATCCTTTTGTTAATTATTTCTTATTTATCCTGTAAATAATTTTTATTTTTGCATTTGCATGTTGTCTCTCTGATTAGATTTTAAGCTCCTTGAGGGCAGAAACCTTTTTCATCCCAGTCCTTAACATTGTTCCTGCACTGAGTAGGTACTTAATAAAAATTGATTGATTGATTTTCTAGACAACCTTGAAGCAAAGTATTTGAAGCAAAGATTCATCCAGTTGTTATATAAACTTTGGATGAATTCTACATGGAAACTATGTTAAACACCTCTATTGGGGAATGCCTAAAAACTTGTGAATGAATGTAACAAAATAGTACTTTCCTACAAGAAACAAGGAATATGTTAATATAGAGAGAAATAGAAAGATTTACATGATTTGACTGAAGGAAGTAAGCAAAGCCAAGGGGGGAAAATAAGCACAATGACTACAATAATTAAAATGGAAAAAATAATGAGAAAACAATTGAAAATGCACTTTGAAAAATTATACAGAACAAGCATGGCCCCAAAGGAGATAGTTGAGAAGACTCTACCACCCTACTCCTTTGCACTGATAGGAAGTAGTACATAGGTGGGAAACATTTTTGGAATTTTTTAAATTTATTGATCAATTATGAGGATTTTGTTCTCTTCCTCTTTTTCTTTAAAAAAATATTCTTTGTTTAATGGGAATGCTATTTGGGAGGCAGAGAGGAAGACATTTCTTTTTCAGTCAAGTCTGACTCTTTGTGATCCCATTTGTGGTTTTCTTGGCAAAGATACTGGAGTGGTTTGGATGTCCTTCTCCAGACCATTTTATAGATGAAGAAATATGCCAAACAGGGTTAAGTGACTTGCCCAGGATCGCACAGCTACTAAGTGTCTGAGGCCAAATTTGAACTCAAAAAGAGGAGTCTTCATAACCAGGCCTGGCACTCTGTCCACTGTGCCACCTAGCTGCCAGAAGAAGGTATACTGGGATACATTTTGGCAGTATATAAAAACAGTCAATAATATTTACTTTAAAAAAAAAAGAAAAGGAATAGTGTTAAATCTGAGCCCATTCTCTTTAAAAATGAAAATGAAAGAGGTGGGCAGGATTTAAGTGGGCAATGGGTCAGGTAAGATGGGGGAGAAAAACTATTGATAGAACAAGAGATAGGGTTAGAAATATGTTGGCTCTTTTTGATTAGTGAATGACTAATAGAGAAGTAGAGAAAGAAATAAGTAGTAGGAAATTATTGGCAAAGGGATAGCGTGGGGGGCATGAAAATTAAAGTTCATGTTCTCCTCAGTGTGTTGTTACTAGACAAAAGTCAGGCCTTAGTCACTGTCTCCTTTTCACCTAAGGCAAGTGGGAGAGTATGTGACTGCTGCTCTTCCTTCGTTATGTGTGCTCTCTTAATGAGTATTCTCAACCTGTGGTAATTCGGTAACCTACAGGAAGCCTGTATACTCTGTATTTTTTTTGTTTCTTTATTAATTTATTTGATATGCTATCTGATTACATTTATTTTGCTTTGAACTAACATTTCCTGCTATTCACTTTGTAAACACACACACACACAACTAGAGGGACATAAACTATGATTCTGAATGGATGTTGACTCTGTTTATGCTTTTAATGAACTGCCTGCCTCAAAACACACTTCAGGCAAGTTTCTCGTTGTTCTTACTGTCAGTTCCATTGGCATGTGTCTCACATTCTATTCCATTCCTACCGTCTCCTTCTGTGGAAACATTTTGGTCCTTTGGGTTCCCATAAAATTGAAAAGGTAATGTAAAGAAGTGGCTGTTCCCTTGTAGAAACCAGAACTCTCCAATTTGACAGAAGGTCTTGTCCAAGGGCAAAAGCAAATAAGCAGCCCTGATCTTGCTGATATAAAAATATGAAGCTCTTCACTGAGACAATTGTACCACCTAAGTTCTCTCTATTTAGTATCTATACTCACTGAAATAATATTTAGTAGCAAGTTTTCTTTTTTTTTTTTACCCACTGTGCATTTTTAATTCTTACCAAAAAAAGAATCATAGGATGAACAATGTTTAGTAATTTGAGCAATTCTGAAGATTCTTGCAGGTTTTTAAGGACATTAATTATTTCATTGTTTTGAATCCCTCTCTACTTTTTCTCAAAAAAATCCTGTACTTAAAATGAGATACATAATGGCATGATGGAATAAGAGCTTGCCTCAGAAGCAAGAGAGACCATTTTTCAGATTCCGCCTCTGAGACATATGACCCTAGATAAGTCATTGGTTGAACAAGTTTCATCTAATTACAGATTAAATGCCTAGATTTATCCACTGCAACTAATTCTTAGACCTTTCAAATTGACTGTGGAAATTATCCACATTCACAAAAATCCACAAGCTGATATATACCTTTTAAAAATAGCTAACCACAACTTAGGAAAGACAGCTTAACTGACCATCTATCCCTTTATTATGTAAATACTAAATGGTTGGGGGAATGTATCATAAAAAAGCACAGCACAAAGACAGAAGATTACAACCTTTTTATTTTTCTTACTCCCTTCCCATCTCTTCTCTTCCACTTGGTGTTTATTGATCTGGAAAGCAGTCATTTTTAATTAATTGGGGAAAAATTAGGACAGGGCATTTTCTGAGAATCTTCTGTCACCTCCCCTTAAGTATTCTAACATCCTAATTTCTCAATTCCAGTTATTTACTTTTATACTCCTCCTTGGCTATTCACAAAGATAGTCATATCTTCATCTCTTCTGCTAAAGGTAGCTGGCGGTGCAGTCTATAGAATGTGAGGCCTGGAGTCAGGAAGAACTGATTTCAAATGTGGACTCAGACGCTTAGTAGCTATGTGAACCCAGAGGGGAATAATAATACCTACCTCACAAACCTGTGAGCATCAAATGAAATAATATTTACCAAAAGTGCTTGACACAGTGCCTTGTACATATTAGATCCTCTGTAAATGTTTGTTTCCTCTCCTTTCCCTTCATCTTTAACATGATCTACAATTCCTCTCAGTTCTTTCCCAAGCCACCAGCTCTACACCGATTATACTTACTTCCCTTCCTCAAGATGACTACTTGGTGAACCAGTTTAACTCTATACTGCCTTCTCCTCTTGAGCACTTTGGGTTGCAAATCTTGTGCTACTAAGCCTCAGCCTTGGATTACTCTTACCATATAGTGTCTTTGCTCTTACTCACATAAAACTGAATAAAACTGGAGAAAAATCACAAAATTGTTCTGATTGGGTTCACTATGAATGTTACATAATCTCAGTTGGGCTCCCACTGTAGTAAGGAAATTTTTTACATCTTCCTAATCACTATCACACTCACACTATTGTTTTGCAAACCTATATATCCCTCCTCAAACTCCCCAAGGTTACCCCCTCCTCCATCTTTTCACCTAAGAACATTGCTTCATAGTTCACTGAAAAAACTCAAGCCATTCTCCTTAGGGTCTCTACTCTCTTCTTTTCTCCTCATCACATCTCATATTATTCAGTAGTAGACTACCTCTCTTCTTTCACTCGTCTCACTTGAAGAGGTGGCCCTTCTTGCCAAGGCAAAAACTTCTACATGCATAAGTGATCTCAATTCATCCTGTCGTTCCCCTCAGATTTCCCCTTCCATCATCCCTACTCTCTTACTAATCTTTAGTCTTTCCTGGTCTATTGGTTACTTCCTTACAGCCTTCAAGCATGCCCTTTTCTCCCCTATCTTCAAAAGACCCTCACTTGATCTGATCACCCATGTTACCTATTGTATTTTTTCTCTACTCTCTTTCATGGCTAACCTCCTAGAGAAGGGTGTCTAACAATAAGCACCTCCACTTTTCATGCTGTTACTTGCAGGTAGACTTTCAGTATTCATCATTCAAATGAATCTACTCTCTCCAAAGTTATTAATGATCTCTGAATTCATAAATCTAATGACTTTTTGTTAATTTTCATCCTTTTAATTTCTCTTTTCTCTTTGACAGTGTTGTGTTGAGTAATTACCCTCTTAGTACTCATTTCTCTCAAGGTTTTTGTGATACTGCTCTTTCCTGGTTTTCCTCCTTCTTCTCTGACCATTTCTTCTCAGATTCACTAGAGCTTCATTTAGGGAATGCCTGCTGATCATAGGTGTTCCTGATGGCTCTATCCTAGGACTTCATCTCATTCCTATTCTCTTTTAATTGGTAATCTCACCAGGTCCCATGAATTCAATTATTATCCCTGTGCAGACGATTCTCTGATATATTTGAACAGCCCTAAGATGTCTCCTGCCTTCCAATGTCACAACTGCCTGTTGGTAATCTAAAACTGGATGTCTCATAGACATAAACTCAACCTATCCTAAATAGAACTTAGTCTTTCTCCCAAAACATTCTGCAGTTCCAAACTTCACTATTATTGTCAAGGGGATAACTGTTCTCCTACTCACCCATGTTTGCAAACCAGGTATCACTATTAATTCATTCTCTCACCTCTCTCCATCACCAATTTGGTTATAAAGTTCTATTGATCTTACCTTTTTGACATCTTTTGTAACATATTCACCCTTCATACCACTAATACTGCCACTACCCTGGTGCAGGCCTTTATCATCTCATGCTTAGACAATTGAAATAACCTGCTGATTGATCTCCCTGTTGGAAGCCTCTCTCAATTCTAGTTTTTCCTTCACTCAGATGTCAAATTGATATTCCTTAAGAATAAATCTGATCAGATCATGCCCCCTTATTCAGTCAACTCCAGTGCCTTACTATTATGGCCAGCATCAAATATAAAATCCTCTATGTGATTTTTAAAGTCCTTTGTAACCTGATCCTCTGCTACCTTTCTAGATTTTTTTTGTACCTTCTACCTGCATCCTCCTCATACTCTGGAATCCAGTCTCACTGGCCTCCTTGCTTTTCCCTGAACGTAATATTCCATCTCTGCTTTCCTAGAGTTTTCCTTGGCTATCTTCCATTCCTAGAAGTCTCTCTTTTCCTCCAACTGGCTTCCCTGGTTTCTTTCAAGTCCTAGCTTAAGTTCTTGCTTCTGGAAGAAGCCTTTCCCAAGTCTCCTTAATTTTAATGCCTTCCCTCTAAGAGTATCTCTCTTATATCTTATATACAGGGTATTCCCAAAGTTTTTAGTGGAATTAAGCTATTTAAAATACCACTAGGACTTCAGGGACAACCTGTTTGTTTTGTTAATCTATAGTTATTTTCATGTTATCTCACCTCTTAGACTTTTATTTTTTACTTTCCCCCACCTTTATTTGTATCCTATCACTTAGCATAATACTCAGTACATAGTAGGAAATTAATAAATACATTTTTTTTCTTTACTTGACATCCATTTCATCCAATGCTTTAGCAAACTTTATCTATACACCCTATTATGTGTGATGTTGGTTAGGTGATGACATTCAAAACAATTCTGGGAAATCCCCAGGCACTTTTCTTTACCCTTGATAATCATCCCCTTATTTTTTTCACTAACGGAGCTTATGATTACTTTGCCAACAGTTCCCTTGGACACATGAGGTATCTCCCTACACTTATAATTATGTAGTTCTGGGGGCATAAATTTGAAATTATTGGATTCTTCTGCATTCTATGAGATAATCAAATATAGTAGTGCAGGATTCAAAGGTAATGATTCTTTTAGCTGTGACTGAATTTACAAAAAAAAAAAAGCCTAAGGTAGGGAAAATACACTTGGCTTAGGGAAGGCGGTGGGGGGAGAAATATTTTCAATTTTAGTTACAGCTTTATGATTTTTGTAAATAAGATGCATTTTTTTTCAATCTAATCAGAAGATATACCCTAATCTTCACTACCTTTTATTTATTTATTTTTAGATACATCACTTTATTATTTTGTGTCTTGCTTAACCACAACCATTTTATTGACCGCTTTTTTTGCACAGCCTACATTTTAGTACTAATATTTTAAAGAAAGAATTTTTTTTCTCTCTTTTTTCCTCAATTTGTGAACCACACTCTTAATATGAATATAAAACAGTAGGGGCCCTACGTGAATTCCTATTGCTTAAGTAATTTCAATGGCTTTAATACACAGAACTTTGGGTTTCCATGGGCTAACCCTAGGGATTTCTGAGAAGGTACTGTGGTTATTGTAGGCATACTTAATTTGTGCCTGCTTTATCACCCAGTTCTCTCTGCTGAGGAATGGAAAATAATGCAAACGTTTCCACAATTAGAAAAACATATGGTTTTCCTAACAATTTCTGATGTATCACCCATGTCATCTGTGACACTGGTGCCAAGCTCCAATTAGTAGCCCCAGGAGTCTAGGCTTCAGGTAAATTATCTGTATGTGAGAGTGTCTAATATTAGCTCATATTCTTTTAACGTTTAAATGCTTTCCTCAAAGTAACCTTGAAATCTAGGTAAAGCAGGTACCATCAGTCCTGTTTTAAAGATGGGAAAAACTGGGACTCAAAAGAGCTTACTTGACTTGCCAAAGTCATATGGTTAAGTAGCAGTTATCAAGTCTAGGAAAAATGTGACTTGAAAGTAGCACAAGTCCTCTAACTCTGAGTCCTAGGCTGTTTCTATTCCATCATGCTGACTTTTCTAGAACTCTAAGATCACATTGGGATTATATCTGCCAATTCATAACAAATGAAGCAGCCATTCTGAAAATCATATCATGCGTAGAAAGAAAGAATTAATGGGTAAGATACTTCCCCTTAATTCTAAGAGAATAGGAAAAAAATAGACTATCTCTGTCACCCCACACATACTTCAGTGCAGGCAGCCATAAGCCAGGAAGCACCCTGGTTCTCTGCCTGAAAAAGCTCAAGCTTCATGGCATCTGGGAATTGTGGAATTTCCTCCATAGTATTAGTATGTATATAATGGTGCTTTCCTTTCCTAACTCTGAGAAGATGTAAGTAGTCAAATGCTATAGTCAGGGTTTCCTGGCTTTTCTTGGTTTCCCTCTTCCCAGTCTTTGATTACATTGCACCTGAGCACCATATTTCCAAGGAAACATATGGATGCTGCAGCTGCAAAGATCCCCTCTCGACATGAAAACACAGGGCTAACCAACGTCCCTATTCTAATGCTTACATTCATGTCTGGTGTAAAAGTACTAATCCCTTGGCTTCTTACTTGAACAAAGTCTGGTGAAGCTTCCTATTTGGTAGGCAATAACACTCCTTAGAAAGTATACACATTTGCCCTTTCACATTAACCTTTCATGTATGCAGCCTTAAAATTCAACCTGATCCAAACTGAAGCATATGAAGTCAGAAAGACTTGCTTTGAATTGTCCCTTTAAACTTACTTCCTTGAGTAACTATGGGCAAGACATTTCACCTCTTTAAGAATCTGCTTTCTTTTATGTAAAATGAGGGTAACATCTGTAGCACCTATTTGGTGAGGTTGGTCTGAGCCTCAAATGAGAGTCTATGTAAAACAACTTGTAAAACTTAAATACCATATAAATGGTAGTAATTTTATTTGTTTTTCAAGTCTTGAGCAAGTTCAGTTTGGGCTTATCTTAAAAATATGTCATTCATTATTGCTTATTTCCTGAACTTGGTGATTCCAAAGATAATTTTCAGTATATCAGGAAAAAAAAATATTCACATTGCTTCAAATTTTGGAGTGGTAAAGAACCTTAGATGGGATCATTCAATCCAATTCCTTCATATTTCAGATAAAAAAATAAAGAATCAGAAAGATTTAGTGACATGCCATATCCTGTACAACAAGTTAGTGGAAGAACTGGGATTTGGATCCAAATCACCTGACCATGAGTCAGAAAGTCTTTTCATTGTCCAATAATCCCAAGGAGATTACTTTAAAACTCATGTAAATGGGAACTATAAAATCTTTCAGTCTTAGGGCATGGGAAATTTTGAAGGCTTCTTTATTACAAACCTAGAACTTCCATGACATCATTACTGATTAAATACTCAGAGAATAAACTATGTTAGACATTGAGTGGTTTCAAAAGCTTGAGCCACCTAAGTCACTTCAACTTCCTGATCCTGTTTCCTCAACTCTAAAAGTGAGATAATAATAATTTTCATACCTATTTCATCACATTATTATGAGGTTAAAATGAGGGAATGTTTGTGAACTAAAAATGATTTGCAAATGTCCATTATAACCATCATTAATATTTTTAGGTGCACACATATGATTTCATCAATAAAGAACTACCTCTGAGAAAATTCCCTTCTGATATAGATCGCCAACAATTTTATTATTTAGTTTAGTTGCTTAAAGTGACAGAGAAGCTCAGTTAGTTGTTCATCGTGATCCAGCAATTTTGTGTCAGAAGCAGACTTGAATCCAGAGTCAAAGGCTAGCCATTTATTGATCAATCCAAGCAGTCTTATGACATTGCCTTTTCACAATATTTTGATAACTGCAGTTGAACATTATTGACTTCCTTTTTTAAATGTGAATTTTATTTTTGCATTTAAAGACATTATTCTGAAAAGGGAACAATAGATTTCACCAGAAACCCTGCACTAAGCTATGTTACCTATTATCATTATCACTACCACCACCATCATAATATTTCTTCTGTACAAAATCAGTTTCACAAATTACCTTGATTAAGCAATAGGTAAAATACAAAAAATGAAATCCTGCAAAAATGTTACTTTGGACAAGTCACTAAATTTTTCTGGGTCTCAGTTTCATCATTTGAAAAATGAGTGAGTTGAAGTAGTTGAAATCTGAGCTACCTCCAAAGTTTAAATCGAAAACATCATTATACTTTTTTTATATTAGTTGTGGTTTTGTAGGAATGATGAGAAAATATTGGATTCAAGTGCTGTTAAGCATTGCTTTAACTAACCTCTGGGTCACAGTGCAGTGAAAGTGCTCTGAAGTTAGGAGACTAAGTTTAAATCCTACATTTTATTGAATGGAAATATCTCTCCCAACCTTCTCTCTCTGTTCTACCTCCTACGATTCTACCAGCAGATGACACTGATACCATGCCGAACACATCATACCCTCTGACTCCCTTTAAAACCATATTTCTAAATACAGGTGTTTGAGTGTCTTCAACAGAGAGCTATAATATCATCATTTTCAAATATAGGCCACTTCTCCTCTCTGAGAGATGAGAAAGTGGAGGTGAGAATAGCAGATTTTATCTTTAGACAAGATGTTAGGGATGTGGAATATTTCTCTTTATTAAGGGATATCTCTGCTTATTAGACATGTATATAACTGAATAAACCATGTTAAAAGGTGAATTTTATGTTACTTAAAAAGCACAATGTAAGTAGTTATTATATAAGATACATAGATATGTTATGTATTTTTTTGGAGAGGTCTGGTTTGCTATGATGACACTGGAACCCTCATTGACTTCTCTTAACTGCTAGTTCAGTTGACAGTAGGGCACACTGAAGGCAATAGGAATTTTTTTTTCTTATCTATTTATAAAGTACCTTAAAGGAAATAACTGTGCACACCAAGGCTATTATTTATCAGGTGACAAAAACTTGCTCTCTGGTTCTGTGAGATTCTTTTATCTATTAGGAGACTGCCTTTGGGTAGCCACCAATCCTATCCTGTTTAAAGACAAAAAAAAAATTGGAAGCATTTACCTTATACTAGATAGAATGGAATTGGAAACCCTTACCAATCCAACAATGTAGACATTATTTATTTTCCTGCATGACTATTGCTATGCTTCTCTGTATTTAACGTCACTTTAACTTTGGGAGTAGAACAACGTGTTCAATTTCACCAGCTGCTGATGGCCTAGCAAGCAATACAAAGTAAGTTGATCTTAGTGCCTGATTGTACTTCATTATTGTGCTGGAATTGAAGTAATATAGTACTATTTAATTATTATGACTATTGGAAAGATGAGGTGTAGGTAGGGAGTGGGTTGTGTTCGAGAGAATACCCTCATTTATACTATGTAATATGCTAATTCTTTACATTAATTAGGTGTGTCATGATAATACTGTCTATTTCATACAATCATGAAGCAAAGGTTGCTTTGTTACAGGTGTGACCAAGTGGTGTCAGGCCCTGAATTTTGAAAGAGTTGGGTAAAATCACACAGTAGAGTATTTTTCTGACAAAAGGTAGTTAAAATTCTTGATTAACCTAATCTTCCTGTTTTTATATACACATTTGGGGAAAAAGACAGGATAAAGTTCAGTGAGTGGCCATTTATTATTTTTAAAGTATGGATATACCCTAGAGTACAATTTAGTATTGCAACACAGTTGTCTGGAGAGAAGTATTCATTACTTTTGTTGTTATCGGTTGCAAAAAACTTAATTTCATCCGTATTGCTTGAGGTACCCATTACTGAGATTGTTGGGGAAAGGAATGATATTTTCTCTAATTCTCTTTTTGTCTTTATTTTTCTTTTGACAAAATTGTTTTAAACTATTTTTGTTTTTTTCCCTCTAAACTTGTCAAGCTGTAGAGACATTGTAATAATTGATTAATCTGCAAAACTCTCCTTTTCATTTCCCCCCCACTTTTGTCAGATTCCTTTTCACTCCCACAAATGAGCAGTGGCATCCTTATCCCCACAATGTATTTTTCTATTTTTTCATTAAATACAGGCTTTATTCATGCTGCAGAAAAAACTAATCAGAAAATATTGTTTTAAGGGATTTTGAATCTCTTACATTTAATGAATGAGTTTTGTGCAGAACGATCACATAACATGAAGATGTAGTTTGGCTATTTATCTATGTCTTAGTCAATTCCCAATATTGTTACCCAAAACTGAAGTTCTCACTCGATGAAAATTCCTTCAAATCAGTTTTTTTAATGACTAAATTTAGACTGGAACATTAGACATTAATATTTTACTAATTATACATTACATTTAAGATGTCATTAACCCCAAACACAAGCACAAATAAATCACATAGTTCCATAGTAAAAGTATGTTTCAAGGCTTAACATCATCTCCATAAAAAACATTAAGTTCTCTCTAAAAGTGAAAGGTAACCAATTGTAAAACATTAAAAAGTGTAGTTCCTTTTACTCAAGCCTTCCAAGCATCTTTAGATATTTAGAGGAGCGAAAACTCTTTGCTCGGTCAGTAAAGCTGGTGGATGGATTTTTTTTGTATGAAGAAACATGTATCAAAAATCCTGTATGAATACTAAATTGCATGAGAAAAAGTCTCCATAGAGCATGTGCTACTGGGCTGCCAGGTGTGGTTTTGGGGAGTGGTGGTAATATTTGATTTATGACTGAATTTAGTTAATTGTGCATGTTAAAAACTAGGTCTTCCCGGATTCCATAGAGATTGCTGTAAGTCAGATCTTCCATCTAGATGTGTTTCTGGGGAGTAAATGTGTATCAGTGTTTAGTGTATTTATTTATGTCAGGTTTGTGTTTGTATCTGTGGGCACATTTACCTCAGTGTAGTTTTGTGGGCGTTGGTGTGTGTTTGATATGTTTGCATGTGTGTATGAGTATGAATTAATTACATATTGAAAACATCTGCATTAGCGGCTTCTGCAGTCCTAGCTCCTCCAGTTGGGATGTTCAGCTCTGTGTTAGGACCACTCGGAAGACCTGCCTGCCTGTCGGACGCCTGATTGTGGTTCCCGGGAGGTTGGAGCTCTGGGAGCCTGTACCATCTCTATTGGAAGGGGAGGAGAGAAGAAAAACAGAAGTCATCTGGGGTAGGGGTGGGGGTGGGGGTGGGTCTCCTGTTTTGAAGCCCGGTAGGGGCATTCGGCACTGGGGGCGGGCAAGAAAAAAAAGATTACCAAGAGATTCTCCCAACTTCAGCACTACGGACAGCTCCTCTTTCCAAAGGCTTGCTGAAAAGGCCAGCTTCCTTATATCCTTCCCCCTGCCCAAAGCCTGAGGACTCAGGCCCTTCGGCTTCATTCTCCTCTGATTTTTGCTTCAAAGCGAGGCGAAGGGAGGGGAGAAGGGTCCTGACAACCGGAGGGGTACAGTAAGGAGGAGGAAGAAGAGGAGGAGCCGGGGAGGAGATAGGAGAAGGAGAAAGAAGGGAGGGTTTTCCCACCCCACCCTCCTCCTCCCCTAGCTTGGGTTTGCAGGAGCCTATGCTTGCTGCTGCTACTGCTGCTGCTGACGGCGGCAGTGTTTCCTCCTCCTCCTTTAGCTGCTGCTGCTGCTACCACTGCTGGGGAGAATGAGGAATCCTGGGGAAGGGGAGAGCTGAAGCGGGAGTGTCTGTCTGCCTGAGGGACAGAGCGTGTGTGTTTAGCTGTGTGTACGTGGCTAGAACACTACATATATCACATATATATGCATACATATATATCTCTGAGCTGAGGAGTTATTTGAAACGTTATCTTGGTTGCGCTGCTCAGTGGAGAGAGAAGCGCTCTCCTGCAGTGGTAGAAGCAGCAGAGGCAGCGGCACCACTATCTCTCTTTCCCCTTTTTTTTTTCTTCTTTTGCATCCTCTTTTTCTTCCCCCCACTTCCTTCTGTGGTTTTTGGAGGAGGGAATAGGGTGTTTGTTGGGTTCCCCCCACCCTCCTCCTTCTTTTGGCAAATCCCTTCCTCATGACATTACACCGGCTTGTTGCGAAAGAGGCAAATATCCACCACTGAGGGAGAGAGGACTTACTCTGCTGCTCACAGCCCGAGAGGACTAGAGACTGGAGGAGA
>CM053581.1:505559051-505567999 GCA_028627135.1 Pseudochirops cupreus
AAAATGAATCATTCATATAACAGCAGTATGTTTATATTAAATTATAAGAAGATATTCTACTTTTAAAGAGTACATTTATTCTAATTAGAAAAATCCTATAATTAATTAGATATTAATATTAATTCTGGTATTTCCCATCACATCTCTAAAAGACTCCACATGTTTTAGCTGTGGCTGCTGCCATCAAAGGTCTTTTTAATATAGTTAAATGGAAACTTATAGGTGGTATATCTGCAGATGCTCTCAAAGACAGCATTTTCCTGGAATGCTTTGCATGTTTTGCTTTTAAATTCAGATATCATGCTGAAATATTGCTGTTTTCCATGTTTTACTATTTTTTTTTCTTTATGGAGGTACACAGCATAATGATGTAGCATAGTGTGAGCAATTTTTAGTAAATATATTATCTGTTATCTTAACTGAATAGATAACTCCCTGTATGGGAACTCCCTCTACCAACACAGGTTACAATCCATATGCTATCGCTAAATTAATACGTAAACCTTTCTGAGTTACTTGAGACAAATAGATGTCATGATTATTGAGAATCATATATCTAATAAGTGTCAGAGGCACTTTGTCAACCTAGTTCCTTCTGACTCTGAATTCAGTACTCTATCCATTATACTATATTGTCTCTTTGTGTATGCACATTTTCATAGAGGTGCTGGATCATTGTGTAGTTTTACTCTTGCTTAGCCGCTTAGAACAGAACTGTTCTCCCATGCACACTCCATGGTTAATGCTACTTAAAAACAAAACAAAACAAAACAACTTAAATATACCAGATAAGGAAGGAAGGCATTCCAGATTCGTTATCACACATGCCCAAGTGCAGTCAGTGCCTTTCATTCAGAAAATAAGTGTACTCCACACATCAATGAGTCCTAAGGTTGTAACATATCTTTCTTCCTTTTCTATAATTCTGAAGGTTTGAGTTTTAGTTTATTGATTCTTTTAAAAAATCTGCTATTTATGCACCAAGAACAAAGTAGGTTATTTTCTTAACAGTTTAATTTATGATGTTGTCTGCCTTCTATGCTATCATAACTTTTGAAAATGAATTTGTTAAGACAATATTTTGTTTCTCTTTTATATATACAATTTATTATTACAACTCAAAACCCACTGATTTTTTTATTTTATTTTATAGTTCTCTAGACTTTAAAACTTCCCCTGATAGTAGGAAATCTGGAAATATGGATGTATATGGTTGGCTATGAATTTGCTTGCTCAAAGTATCATTTTTTCGTATGGTATCAGAGAGTTGAAGAAATACAACAAAGCTCCTGAGGGTCATATTCTACATTTTCCTTGTAAGTTAAGTTGGTTTGAAATAAGCTTATATAACGGAACAGTAATATTACTTCCTTTAATGTTTCTACATTTAGAAAGGTGGTAAAATTAGATCTTAAGACCTGCTAGGGCTGTGCCTGTATTTACAATGGAAACAATCCGAAAATACATTAAAATTTTTTCTTGGGTTTTCAAAGGTACTTCACCTTACCTCTTCTTTTTCACTAGAATGGTGATCCAGGATTGTGAAAATAGAAAATGGCAATGTAGCTACTAGGGCCACCTATTATTTCTAAATGTTATACTGCTCTAGGCATATTTGTGTGTGTGTTTGTGCATGCGTACACATACATATGATCTATGTTACATAAAATTTAATTCAATTCAACAAGGATTTGGCAGTATTTCTTTGTACATTGGATGTGACACTAAAATTCTGCATAACATAGACAATTATATATTGGACCAGAATTTCCTACTGATCTCAATTATGACTTAAGAAATTTGTTCCTCCTAACTTATTATGGGGTATGGCAGAGAAATGTATACATTTATAAACTGCGTTGACCATGACTAAACTTGCAACACGTTACATTAAAGTGATTATCCCCAAAACATAATATAATCCTGAAATTATCTCAACATACCATTTTGTGTTTCATTATTTAATTTCTCCATGGAAGACATTAGTAAATCACAATTTTAAGAACTAAGACATGCATTAAAATATAACACAGAGTTAAGTCATTTTTGACTAACATAATTGATGAATATATGAAGACTTCTAATCTTGGAAGTCGTGCCACAGGTGATTTTATTTAGTCACATTTCCAAGGCAAATGAGTGAGATGGAGATATTTTTAAAATGAAATAACATTTCATGTTAAACATACTTCATGAATTAATCAGAATAGTGTGAAGAGTATGGTGTCTTTAAAAAAAAACATAGAGGAGAATTAAATACACGTTGGTCAAATTTTTGATAAGATCTATTTAGTCAATGATCTGCTCATTGGCTGTGCTGCCAAATTCATTTTAAGATACTTTTTGTGGTAGCTCTAATAAGTCATAAGGTATGTGTCTGTGTGTTTCTATACACACATGTGTATATACACATACACACAAAGATGTATGTATATATGTGTGTACTTATATGTATATGCCTATGTGTATTTCTGTGCATATACTAGCATATGTATATGGACATAATATCACTGCAGCCTTTGATTAAATACATAAATTGAGCCCACATAATCTAGGCACAAAATTAATCAGAACTATTGTGAGTTGTAATAGTTTCATTTTTATTGATGTGTAGGTAATGAACTGGGTTAATAGAATATTCATTCTCTAAATCATATGATGGTAAGTTAAACCTGGTATTTATTCAGACCTTTATAGCCAACTAGTCATTATATAAAATTCATTTTCAGGTCTTTTAAAGATTTGATTTCATACAAATTTGTTACTCCAAATACATTCAAGTTTTTAACAAATGAATTGTTTGCTTTAAAAGGATAAAAACAATTGATATTTCAGTCTAAGAATTTTTAAAACTAAGAACCAGAGTGGCTAGGTGGTGCAGTGAATAGAGCACTGGCCCTGGAGTAAAGAGGACCTGAGTTCAAATGCGGCCTCAGACACTTGACAATTACTAGCCATGTGACCTCGGGCAAGTCATTTAACCTTAATTGCCCTGCCTTCCTGCCTGCAAAAAAACAAAAAAACACACAAAAAAACTAAGAACCAAAGAATGTGATAAAGTTCTCATTGGCAGTTTTTTCCAAGACTAGTTCTCATTTTATAGACAGAAATACTGTGACATATTATGAATAATTTTCTTAAAAGTTCCTGCGAACTATAAGAAAAATAATCATTAATATACTATAGCTTAGACTGTGTTTTATCTCCACATTTAAAGGTTTTGCAAGTTATAGTCTTAGGATTAGAACTAAAAGAGAATCTCATAGACCCTCTTGTACAACCTTCACATTTTAAAGATGAGGATATTGTACCCTAGGAATCTATGGGAATCTTTTAGTCTTGGAAGTCATGCCACAGGTGATTTTATTTAGTCATATCTCCAAAGCAAATGAATGAGATGGAGATAATTTTTTAATGAAATAGCATTTCAAGTTAAACATACTTCACTAACTAATAAATATTCAATATATAATTTGAAGAGTATGGTGTCTTTAAAAAAAAACACAACAGAGAGGAGAGGAAGACTGGCCAAGATCACACAGTTTATAAAAGAATTTAAGTCAATCTTTGAATCCAGAACCTCTAAAGAGCTGTTTTCTTTTATGGTAGAAAATTTCAGATTTGGGGGAGGCTTAAAATAAGCATATACATATGTATTATATGCATATGTGTGTACACTCACATGCATCTATATGTAGACATACATGTACACACATGTATATGTGTATATATACATATACACGTATTTGTAGCTGTTGAATGAGCAAGTAAAATAAAATATGTGAAATGAAATAAGTGAAGAAAAAATGAATGATTCAGTATCAGAGAATCACAAAATGGGTAGGAATCTTAGACATCATTTAGACCAACATCATAATTTTTCAGATGAGGAAACTAAGGCAATAAGTAAAGTGACTTAAGGCAGTCCACAGATGAGAAAAACAAAAAAATGACCCACATCTCAAATTTCGTAATCCCCAGTCAGGTGCTCTTTCTACTATACTATGCCAGTCCTCAAGTGTATTGAATGTTTCATATAATTGATTTCTATTTTGTTATATATAAAAATAAACTACTCCTTTTTTCTTTAGTAATGTTGTCAATTTTGGAAATATTTTATCATCAACAAATATAGAATAAATTTGTGGTTTTACCTATGCAAGGTATGTTTTTACTAATTAGGCCTTAAATGCATGATTTGACCACTTAGATGTTCTACAAAGAATTCCAAATGAATGAATGAAAAACATGTATATGATATACATGTTTCTGTATGTATATATATATATAAAATACATATATGATAGCATATATGCATATGATAGCTACATCACATATTTACATCACATATCTGTTTGTATCTATATGATAGCATAATTTTGAGATGTGTAGGTAAGGGAACAATGGCATAGGAACTGTCTTGGGATTCAGGAGGCCATACTATGTCTACTGCTAATTGAAAGGGTAGCTTTAAGCATGTTACTTCAACCATCTCAACATAGTTTCACCATCTGAAGAATGTGATAATTGAATTACATGATGAATTAGCAATAATGAGTTTCAAAACTCTTATTTTGGAAAATGTTCTTTGATAAAAAATTATCGTTGTGTTTAGTTAGTAAGTCCTTGGCATTAAAGTTATTTTTTAACAGGGAGTACGACGTTAGTTGTGGATTATAAAATCTTAAAATTGTTGCTCTTTCTCCCTCCCTCCCTCCCTCCTTTCTTCTCCTCTCCCTCTCTCTCCTTCTTTCCCTCCCTCTCCCAATCTCATTTACTGACCACACATATCTAGGTGATATGTTGAATACTGATACTTTAACTCAAAAGCCAGTTAAAATGGATTCAGTGTATGTGATTTTTTTTTCAGCATTCAATTTCAGTAAATATTTCTATTATAAATATATTTATTTTTGTTTCTGACTTTTGTTAAAATATCTAAGTTAATCATTGGATTTTGCTGTATAAATATGGATCACATAAGAAACTAGCCTATGCCTGGAGATCACTTGTGAACTACTATTGCCATCTCTAAACTATATTTTGAATACCACTAATCTGTTGACTTTTATTATCTCAATTTTCTTAAAATTAAATTCTAATTCCCCATATTATAAGATAGAGAATCTTGAATATTTGTTTTAATTTGCTTCACTCCTTTTCCCTGAATCCTTTTTGCCACATATTTCTTTTCATGATATGTTTTAAAGCCTACAGTAATAACCCTTTCAAATAGTTAAGCTGCATTTATTTTTGTTTTTGTCTTAAGTGTTATATAATTTAAAAAATACTGACATTATTCAGAGTGCAGAAATTTACCATGCTGCATATGGGACAAAGGTTATATTGTATTTTGAGGACTTGGGCTTCATACCAAGGTGAAAGGTGTATTTTTTTAAAGTGGAGGGGGGTTGAGAGTCAGTTGAAGAAGCTAAATTGGGTGATTAATAAACTGTGCTGCATTTTTATCACTCCTGGGATTCATATGGAATGCTCTTGTCTAGCTAGATGGAGCTGGAAAACCAAACAGCTTTTCTTACTTGAATATATTTTCCTTTTGGGTCTTCTGTCTATTTAGAGGGGGGACTAAGCAATTGCCAGATGTGTGGCTAGAACTAGCAGCATGACATATGAGCAGGACAATAGTAGGGCATAGAGGCTATGGCAATAAAACTTTTTCCTGGACTGGTCAAAATAAAATATTTTTAAAAGGGAGGAGAATGTAGCTTTGAGAAAAGTCAGATACCTGGAAGACATTCATCAGAGCAAAAGTTTTGATAGATGAACAGTGAAAACAGTGATGATCACCCCTTGGACCATTGAACATAGCTTTAGCCCTTGCTCTTGGTTTGCTTCTTCGTAATATACAAAGACATACTGATTCTATTTTAAGCATATCACAGCCATGATAAAGACCTAATTTGTACAGATTTTCAGATGACTTAGTCTATATTTTCTTTACTTCCTTCTATACTTTTTATTTTTCTGTAATGACAGAAGAAGGTGAGATCAGATGGAATTTTTCTGGGTTGGATGTACTTGGGAGCTAATCATTGATACAGATTCATATAGACTGAGGTAGATTATAGGCTTTTCTATAATTCTTGGTGTCCACGTTGGGGAATCACTTTCAAAGCAAGATGCTTAATAGAAGGGTCTGTAAGTCATTATTAGTAATGGTAGAATTGTAATACTATTCATAAAATACATAACATTAACTTACTTGTTACTCATGAATCTTTAGTGACATACATAATATGTACCTTCTTATTCCTGTATTGAATTTTAGAGAACTAATGTTCAGAATTATTAGTGACTTCCTACGGTCACAGAACTATGGTGGTATGCACATTGATATTCAGACGTTCTAACTCCAAATCTGCTCCTATTTTCACTATTCAATACTACCTCCTTACTTTTAAGAATAAGATCTCTTATAATTAAATTTAACAATACTTCAAACACTTCTCAAGTGAAGGGTTAGTGTACATGGCATACCACTTCTATTTTCAAGCAACTTACCCTTTAAGACCTATTTCAGTGGCAACTTTCTTTTATTTCATTTCTTTGAGTTTTGAAGCAGTCAGTAGTACTCTTTTTTGTATGTCTCACTGTTGTTAATGGTGGTGAAGGAAAAATAGCAATGGAACCTGTATACACACATAAAAAGGGAGAGTTGCAATTTTCTTATCACACAAACTACATAATCTATTGTAAGTATAATTCCTAGTTTGTTTTCAAATCATAGAGAATATGGATGGAAATCAATTATGTAGTTGAGCCCTCTCTTGCTAAAAAAATAAAGCCATATGCTTCAAGCTTATTTTCATTCTTTCTCCATCTAACTTTATTGGAGTAATAAAACTTATCAAGTGTTGGACTTGGATATTTTCCATACTTGATCACAAAATGTGTGAAAAGGACTAAAAAGGTCAAACTAATATTAAAGAAAAGGGTTGTTGAAATATCTGTAGAGCAAATTTTAAAAAATAGAATGAATTTGAAATCCAAATATAAAAGTAATCATCCATAGGTGATTCTCCCCAAACTCCCCCAACAGACATAGGCACAAAAAACCCAATTACATCACTGACAATTTCCTATATATTTTCTAGCATGATTCTAGCATCATGTTCATATTATTACAGTCTATGTTTGATAAATACTATTTTAATCACACAAATTTATTGATTATCAATATAATATGATTTGTTTTTTTTTCCTCTAACTCTGCTTGCTTTTATATTGCTTTGTGGATATACTTATTCAGATAAATGTGTCATTTATGAAAAAGTAAATTAAAAGAAAATTTTATGAATTCAAAGTTAAAGTAGTTTTTGAAAGCTAATCACCTTTCTACCTCAAGGTAAAGTTAGAGTAAACTAATGGATTTATGGCCTCAAGTTACAGTGATACTGCCTTTTTGCTGTTAATTAACTTTTGGTTATTTTTAGTTTACATCATTCATTTCCATGAGATTTTGAGTTACAAATTTTCTCCCCATCTTTCCCCTACCCGCCACCCCAAAACAGTGATCCCACTGTATACCCCCTCCTCCAATTTGTTCTCTCCTATGTCCTCTCCCATCTCCCCTCTGACTTTCCAGTAGGTCAAGATGGATCTCCCTACGACAGTGCCTGTATATCTTAATTGCCAGTTGCATGTAATTAATAATAATTATATATATGTATATACACATACATACATACATACATACATATATGTGTGTGTGTATAAAAATATTTGATTATATAACTTTAAATTCCATATTCTTTCCCTTCCTCCTTTGTCACCCACCCCCACTGGAAGGACAAGCGATTCAATACATGCCGTACATGTGTAATAATGCAGAACATCTCCAAAATGGACATATTGTGAAAGACTGACTATATTTCCCTCCTTCCTAACCCACCCCTACACCTTGTTCCATTGTCTACTTTTTCCATGTCCCTTTAGAGAAGTGCATGCTTCTAACAATCCTCCTCCCCACCCTGCTCTCCCCTCCATCATGACCCCTCTCATCCCCATCCCCCCTACTTTCCTGTAGGGCAAGATACCCAATTTAGAGTGTATGTCATTCCTTCCCTAAGTCAACTTCAATGAGAGTAAAGTTGACCCATTCCCTTTTGCCTTCCTGCTTTTCCCCTCCATTTGAAAAGTTATACCTTGCCTCTTCTATATGAGATGATTAACCTCATTCTGTCTTTTCCTGTCTCCTCTCATTCTATTTTTCTCCCATGTCTCAATTTCACCTTTTAAAATATCATCCCTTCCTATTCAATTGATGCTGTGCCCTCCGTCTATGTACACATATATACACGCACTCAAACGTGTATTCATACATATATATATATATATATATATATATATATATATATTTATATATCCTCCTATATAAGCATATGTGTATGTACACATATATACATCAATGTTGGCATGTAAATAGTTCAACTTTGATAACTTCCTTATGATTTCTTTTTCATGTTTACCTCCTCATGCTTCTTATATTTGAATGTCAAATTTTCAATTCAGTTCTGGTTTTTTCAGCAAGAATGTTTAAAAGTCCTCCACCTCACTGAATGACCATATTTTACCCTGAAACATTATACTTAATTTTGCTGGGTAGGTGATTCTTGGTTTTAATCCTAACTCCCTTGATCTCTGGAATATCATATTCCAGGCCCTTTGATCCCTTGATGTAGAAGCTGCTAGATCCTGGGTTATCCTGATTGTGTTTCCACAGTATTCAAATTGTTTCTTCTTGGCAGCTTGTAATATTTTCTTGTTAATCTGGGAACTCTGGAACCTGGCTATGACATTCCCAGAAATTTTCTTTTTGGGATCTTTTTCAAGAGGTGATTGGTGAATTCTTTCAAGTTCTGTTTTGCCCTCTGGTTCTAAAATATCAGAGCAATTTTCCTTGAGAATTTTTGAAGGATGCTTTCTAA
>CM053581.1:505568099-505587683 GCA_028627135.1 Pseudochirops cupreus
GTTTAATAGTATCTTGATTTCTCATAAAGTCATTTGCTTCCATTTGCTCCACTCTAACTCCGGAGGAATTATTCTTTTCATTGAGCTTTTGAAATTCTTTTTCCATCTGGCAAATTCAACTTTTTTAAGGCATTCTTCTCCTCATTGGCTTGTTGGGCCTCTTTTGCCATTTGAGTTAATCTATTTTTTAAGATGTTATTTTCTTCAGTCAGGTTGGTGACTCTCTTTTCATGATTTTCTTGCATCATTCTCATTTCTCTTCCCAATTTTTCCTCCACTTCTCTCATTTGGTTTTCAAAATCCTTCTTAAGCTGCTCTATGGCTTGTAATAAGTTTACATTTTTCTTGGAAGCTTTTGGTGTGGGACTTCTGACTGTGTTGTCTTCTTCGCGCTCCACACTTTGATCCTTTTTGTCCCCAAACAAAGAATCTAAATTTGTGTTGCTGAGCTTGGTTTGCCTCCTTTGCCTGCTCATGTAGACAGTCAATTAACTTGATTTTTGAGCCACAGTGGATCTCTGCTTCCCCGAGGGGGTTAGGGGCGGGGAAAGCGCTTTGTCCCAAATCACTGGGGTTTTCACAGCTGCTGGAGCTATTGGGAGGCCTTCATCTCTGTAGCCCCCACCAGCTTTGGTTCACTGGTCACACACCTCAGGACCACCACCCAAGACCCCAATCCCAATCCAGGCAGGTTAAGGCAAGAGCACTTAGCCTCCGAATGATAGCTTGGCCCCCCCTGCAATCTGTAGGCTGCAAGCTCTGAAGCAGCCACAGGGAGGTGGCTGCAGGGCCACTGCTTCTGCTGCTTTCTTGCCCTCAGGGCAGTCAGCCTGAACCACTTCTCTCCCCCAAATTTAGCTGAGGTCCACTGACATTTCACTTCATCCTTGATTCTGATGGGTTGATAATTCTGGAAACTGCCACAGCTGCTGGTGATCCCCTCCTCCGAGTGCTCCAGCCATGGCTCATCCTGACCACCCCCAGGGCCAAGCCTCGCTTTCAGGCCCTCCTGGTTTCAGCTCCCAGCGTTCTGTGCTAAGCCCTTTCCATCTGTCTGCTAGGCTGCCTTCAGCAGGAGATGTGTTTTTCTGTAATTTTGTGGGTTCTGGATCTCTAAAATTTGTTTTGAGTCATATTTTATGGGTATTTGACATGGTTATGGGGGGGAGCTGCAGAGTTCTCCTGCTTCTAAGCTGCCATCTTGACTTTGCCCCCAGTGATACTACATTTTAAAAATAATAATAGCATAAAAAATAACATTCTGGAACAAGGAGGTCTTTCAGGAGCAAAGAGACAAATTATTACTAGAAGCAGTCTCTCTCCACTTTAACTTCTTTCTTACAATGCTGTTGTCATAATAATCTTCCTAAATCACATTTCTGACCTTGAGATTTAATTCAGTGAAAATGTTTTAAAATAAGTTATCTTAAAATGGAAGGAAATACCTTGTGAAGTACCAAGTTCCCAATTATTGGAAGAATTCATATGGTTCATGAGGTGGGAGACCAGATTATGTGACCTCTACCTTCCCTCCTACAAGATTCCATAAAAGTATAATTATTCTACGTTTTTCCTCAAAAAATTTCGTTTCCCTATTACTTCCAAAAAATGAAGGCCAGTCTTAATATAACATGTAAGGTCTTCTATTCTCTTGCCTCAACTTCACTCCCCATTAGTGCTGTGCTCAGTCAGGTAGGTGATTCAGTGGATGGAGTCCTGGACCTGAATTCAAGAAGACCTGAGTTCAAATGCAGTCTCAGATGCTTATAGATCTGTGACTCTGGGCAAGTCATTTAACATTCATTTGACTCAGTTTTCTCATCTGTTAAGATAGAGATAAAAAAAAAATTAGCACATACTTCCCCATGTTGTTGAAAAGACAGCAGAAGATTGTATTTGTAAAGCATTTCCAACCCTTAAAACAATATAAAATGCTACTTCTTGTTACTGCTGTTGCTGTTGCTGCTGTTCTTTTTCTTGTTTTGCTTCCTCCTCCTCTTCCTCCTCCTCTAACCTATGCTGCATCATTCATTTTTAATTCACAGACTCACATGTGTATTTCCTCCAAAGAAGTAGGTGTACTTTTCAATTCCTGTGTACCCTGTATGATGCTCAGTCATATCATTATACAATTTTCAAGAGGCCGTCATTCCAATGTACTCTTAGAGGTCTTACTTGCAACCTGATGAAAGTATGAGGATGGCAATGGAACTTTCAGACTCTTTATAAGTTATCTTCCACTTTTGCCACATTACCTGTCTGTCATTTTTTTATCATGCCTTTATTTGATGACATCATTTACATAACATTTTCTGGTGCATTCAGTCATTTGTAAAGTTTTACAGCCTATTTATGCATATACCTGGACCATGGTAAAGTTATATGAAATCAGGATAGCAGAAACTTAATAAGATTACACCAAACTTTACTATACTTACTTTTATACTTGTGCACATGATTTTCTTTTTTTAAAAAATAATTTTCATAAAATGAGTAAAATTTTATATATGATATACATGTATGTATATATGTATACACACATAAACACACATTATGCTTTCGTTATCCTGGGCTATTGATTTCTTTAGTTTTGTCTCTCTATGAAGAAAAGAGATACTAAATAATCAAAGGACATAATCAGTTAAAAGATGACTGAGCCATAGCCCAGGAAAACCTATCTTAATTATCAATCCAAGTGCCTTACTTTTAAAAAGGGAAACCTGTTTCAAGGAGTTATAAATTATGTGATCTTTGTAATGAAAAGATCAGAAGGATTGGAGCAATGATCCACAGAGCTCAGTGTTTTAATTTATCTTACTAGTCATTTTATCCAATGAAAAATTTCCTACTCATGTATTGCTTTTATTTTGTTATATTTAAGATTATTGATGCTAAGTTTATAAAAACACAATTCCCTTTTTGGGTGAGATTGGGAGGAAGATAAGAGGCAGTTTGCTGTAGCAGACAGAGAGCTGGCTTTCAAATCTGTAAGAAATGCTTTCAGGTTCTGCTTCTTACACGTAACAGCTGTATAACCATTAAGTCTCTTAAAATCCCCTTTTCTTTAGCTAGCTATCCCTATGTTTTTGACTCTGCATGGATAGGAGGCTTTTCTGTACTGGGAATTTTCTGTATGATAATATAACAAGTTTGTATTCCTCTGCCCAAAATCATTAAGACTATATTATTTTTGGTATAGAATGAAGGAAAATAAAGACTTAATGATTGATTTTACTTTTTAGCTTTTTTTGGCTTTTTATTGGGAGGGGGGAAGGTAGGGAAATTGGGGTTAAGTGACGTGCCCAAGGTAACATGACTATTAAGTGTTAAGTGTCTGAGGCCAGATTTGAACTCATTTCCTCCTGACTCCAGGGCCAGTGCTACTTTTTTTTTTTTTTACCTTTTTGGTGATGTAATTGTCCTCTTTGCCTATTTTCCTGCTGATACAGTCTAATCTTTTGCCTCATTACTGAAAATTAGAATGTCTTAAACTAAAAGCTTTATCTTTCCAATATATTGTAAGCATTAAGGACAAAAAATAATCATTTGCACTTTCTTTTTTTAACTTCTTTGATACTGCTAATGGGAAATTTCTTTTAGTCAGTAGTCAAACTACTTTTGTTAAAGGTGCTTGTAACAATTACTGTTTGTATTTTTATTCTGTTAAGTATCTGGGGAGGATCGGGAAACAATGCTGAAGATTTCTTTTCTGAAAGAATTTTATATTCATTCCTGAACAAATTAAGGTACCTGGAGCCAGCTAAGAAGTGTTTAATGTAAAAAAAAAAGTTCTTGTTTGCAGAATTCGTAGATCACATAACCCAGAAATCTATTATAGGATATCCCCATGGTTAGAGAAAAACTCTTTTTTTCATAGAATGAACAGAAGACAAATTACAAAGTTGAAAGTTACACAATAAATATGGAACTTTAGGAACTCATCTTTCTCTGTTTTTAGCCTTCTGAAGAGAGAAGACACACACACAGAGGCGTAAGAATGATAAGGCTAGAAATATAAACCAAGATTATCCTTATAACTGACTTTATAAATCTAGCAAGATAACAGCTCATCTGTGACTGAGACAGAGAAAAGGCAGGAGCCTTTGTATGCTTGAGGACAAATTGCTAACAAGGCTTTTAATGGGAACTGGCCTATGATCTTACACCAAAGTACAAATACAGAGCCAACTAGAAATTAGTGTTCCAGTCAAAGATGTGCATGAAATAAGGGCATAATAAATGATGATTGATTACAATTATTTTTTTTTTTTGCTTTTTAGAAGGAGGAAAGCAGGGCCATTGGGGTTAAGTGACTTACCCAAGGTCACATGGCTAGTAAGTGTTAAGCGTCTGAGGCTGGGTTTGAACTCAGGTCCTCCTGATTCTAAGGCTAGTTCTCTATTCACTACACCACCTAGCTGCCTCCAATTACAATTCTTAAATTAGTCAGAAAGCTGCATAATTGTACCTTTGAACTTTACAAAAAAACAATCTTAAAAACTATATACTTAACTGTTTCATTTTTGTAATACTAAGGTATTTTAATAATCTCTGATGTAGTTAGTTTGCATATTTTAAAAAAAGGAATTAAAATATGTAAGTGCGCAGAAACTACCTTAATATTATCCTACTATCACCACCAAGTGACAACTTACCCTTAGTGTTGTTCAGTGATTTCAGTTATATCGTATGCTTTGTGACCCCATTTGGGATTTTCTTGGCAACAGTACTGGAATGGTTTGTCATTTTCTTCTCCAGATTTTTGAGGATATTGAGGCAAACAAGATTAGATGACTTGCCTAGGGTCACATAGGTAGTAAGTGCCTGAGGCTGGATTTGAACCCAGATCTTCCTCACTCCATGATGTACTTATAATGAAGAATACCATCATATGAAATTTTTAGCAGTTTATATTTAATAAATACTATGAAATAGTCCAAAATATTCATATTTAAAATCTATAGACCAGTAATATCTGTTGGTGAAAGATATTTAACCACATATGTGAGAAAAACAGTGAGATAAAGTTATTTTTTTTCTTTTAAAATATTGACGTATCTCACATATACAATTTTATTATGATCTATTTTGAAAGTATCATGGGACACTGTTTCCTCCATCAAATTGGCATCCACAGGGATTTTTGTTAAGAGGCATTCATAGCTGGTGTTTATTCATTTACATGCTTATAATTATAGTATTTACAGCATCTCACACTGTGCTTATTTTCTAAGTGTGCTGAACTTTCAAAGGACGTATGCACAAATAACAGAACTAGAGACAAAACAATGCTTATGACTGAAATGTTGCTTTCTAGTGTTGGACTCCTCATGAATATAGCAGAAGAAAGAGATAGGGATGAACTAATCTGGAGCAAGTACATCATATCTTCTTAGAGGTCTAAGCTGAGGAAAGCAGCACATTTTTACCTTGTTGAGAAATGTAGGTTTGAGTTTAATATTAATAACATATTAACTTAACATTAACAGACACTAAAATTCAGACAATAATAAAACATATACATATGTGAACACAAATACTCTCGTGTGTATGTGTGTAATCATTAAAAGTGTTCATATGGATACAGAAGGAGGGTATTCAAAATTATACTGACCTTGGAATCAGAAGACAGGGAAATATCCTGCCTCTATAATTACTTGTGATTCTCTGGGAAAGTCATGTAATTTCCCTATGTCTCAGTTTTCTCATCTATAAAATGAAAGAGTTGGAGTTGGCCTTTGAGAAACCCAACAGCTGTAGATTTATGATATTAAGAGGACACATTTATAGATAGTCTTGGATAATGGAAGTTGGACTTCAGCTGTGGGGTCATCTCTTTTAGAAGTTACCCAGGTTCTTAGATCTAATCTTTCTCTATGTGGACAAAGATTAAGAGACATGGCTTCTTAAACTTTGTTTATCTATCTACCTATCCATCCATCCATCTATCCATCCATCCATCCATCCATCCATCCATCTCTCTGTCTGTCTGTCTGTCTCTGTCTGTCTGTCTGTCTATCCATTCTTTATTTGTTTATTTTGCTTGTTGAAATAAGAATTTTGTGAATATATTAATGCACACAACCATTTTGTTTTTGTTTATGTCTCAAACTTTTATGCATTTTTATGGTGAGCCTGCATTTAGGAACTCCCTCTAATAATGTTGATGACAAAATATTTATAACTAATTATTCTTGGTGTCAATAAGAAAGTGGGATTTGCCCAGGGTCATACAGCCTGTGTGAGAAATAGTACCTGAAACCAGATCTTCCTGACTCTCAGGTTGGCTCCCTAGCTGATATACTACACTCCTTCTTCACATAGTCGTAGGATCATAAATTAGGAAAATGTAGTTTGAGTTCAACAATTTTCAGTCCATAGCTTAGTAAAATTGGAGATCCCCCTTTCTTCCTCCCTTCCTCCCTCCATACCCCTCTCTCTCTCTCTGTCTCTCTCTGTCTCTGTCTCTCTGTCTCTCTCTCTCACACACACACACACTACATGGAAGGAGAAGAACAGTCATTTTAATATTGATACATTGCTTTATACAATAAGTAAGTCCATGTATATAGCTAAGTAGAATATTGATGCATCTGCTTTATAATATCTGGACTCATGAAGGGCACACAGCCAGTTAAGTTTATGAGGCAGGGTTTAAACGCAGGTCTTCCTGACTCCACTTCTGGTACTCAGTGCACCTTATCATGTTGCTTCTCAAGTTCCTCCAGATTTGAGCAGAGTAAGGATAGATTTGCTATTTACATAAACATTAATGATGCAGGCTCCCAGAAACATAAAATCTTTTAGTAATTAGAAAATTCATTAGTCTGTTGCTCTCATAAGTGTCACATCTTTCCTTTACATGAAAAAAATCTAATGCATGTCTGTATAATAATTTTCCTCCACTTTGTTTATCATCCCTTTAAAAAGGATCATTACATACTATAGGCATACCTAAAAATAGCAGAGTTATTCAGTTTTTAGTCACTTGTGCAATACAGCCCATTAATATATCTTGGAATTCTTTTAACATTTTCTTGCCCTCCAGTATCTTATTGATTCTATCTCTATAGTAAGATGTTCTATACTTCATGAAATTTGGTCCTTGAAAAGATAAATTTATCAACAACAGTACTATTCTAACATCAAAACTACAGTTTTAAATGTCGCTTGTGCCTGGAAGTGTGTTTGGATTTAAACTTTAAAAAACTAAAGATCTGGTGTCATGCTGTAGAAACATCATCTTCTATGACAATGCAATCACAGAGGAAGCCACCCCATAAATGCTCCAGCATAAACGCTTGCACTAGTGAAAGGATATTTCTCCTTTGTACCTCCATCACACAATAATAAAATTGAGATAGAAGACTATGTCCAAGTTGAAGAGAAAGCATGGTCCATTTAGTTAATGATGCAGACAACAGAGATTAAGTTTGGAATGGCCTAAGTCAAAAGGATGTTATCTGTAATGGTGGAGAAAATTGTCTTCTTTGCAACGGGAAAACCACTCATGAGAATATCTCAACCAAAAGTTCACTAATTAAATGTGCAGAAAGCCTGCCTTCTAGCACAGTTTGTGAGGTCTTAGGTTTATAAGAAGGAAGAAAATGTCCAGAATCCAAGCTAGTATCAGGATTTCCTTCTTGAACTCATTCCAAGGACATTGCTGTGGTCATTGTCCATGCAGCTCTGAGTTCCATGTTATCTATATTTATCCCCAAATCTGTAGCTATATTTAGAGTTATCTTCAGCTCATTATGACTGAAGTTTACAATGATAACCACGGCTCATTAAGAAAGAGGAAACATACTCAGTAATCTCTGCTTTTTTTTCTGATATTTGTCATTTTAGACAGTTTTCAATAAGAATGCAAATTACAGTTAAAATGACAGCACTCCATAGGCGTAAGTGACCAGCTCTCTAAACAACTTGGCCATCCATACTTTTCTAAGCTCTTGGGAGAGAAGGGCTCTTAAAGTTATTAAATGGAATATGTGCAGCATGGAAAGTGAATAGAGAAGTAGTCTGTGAATAGAACGTTATCCTCAAAGTCCAGAAAGCGGTCTTGGGTTCAAGTCCCATCTTTGACACACACTGGCTGTTTTTCAAGTTATTTGGCTTACATTGACTCAGGCAATTGTCTAAAGTAAATAGGAGTATATCTTTTTCAGCAAAGGCTGTTCCTTAACCAGAGTGCCCAGCATCAATGATATCACAGATACATGGTTTTGTTATTGCTAGGGGTTTTGAAAAGTAAAGTTTTCACTGTTTACAAAATATTTCATGTAGGTACCCAGCAAGGATTTCTGAAAAATTAAATGTAATATCTCAGCTTCATTTTAAAATGAATTCAGTCTTTGAGGTCTTAGGAGAATTTTGTTTTGTTTTGTTTTGCTGGTTTCTTGCTTTCTAGGTAGGAGCATGTTTAATTGCTTTTGTGAACCAAGAGCACTTGAGCTCTCTGCTATTAACTAAGAATGACAGGAAATTTATTAGTCTCACCTGTATTGGTCTATTCTTGGTTCAGCCTAAGTAAGGCAAATTTAATTAGGTCAGACTTCACTGAAGCAAACATAATTGGGAAGACATTATTGGGAGAATGACTTGTTATTTGGTATGTCTTTCTTCTCCTTTTCTTTTTTTTTTTGGCTTTGTCTAAAAGTGTTGAGACAGGAAATGTGCCTTAAAATGCCATTTCATTATCTCTATTACTTATGACAAGATGTCTCAATTTAAAAACAAAAACAAAAACATTTTTAACGTGATGTCAAAAAAAAGTTACATTCTAAAAATAACAAATTATAAAAGTTTTATTCCCAAAGCTACAGAAATAAGAACGGTTATAGCCAAAAATACCTAGGTTTTTGCCAGTTGACACTCTTATGTGACCAAAAGACTTTCTTGTTTAAGAAGATTCCAAAATTCTTTCTTTTAAAGCCCTTCACAATATGGCTTCAATCTATCTCTTAAGTCTTAGAATTCTTTACTCTGTGTCATAGTATGATTTAGCTAAATGGACCTACTTGCTATTTCTCATATATAACATTTCTCTTTCTGCATCTGTTCCTTTGTATAGAGTTTCTTATGCATCTGGATCCTTTCCCTTCCCACTCCCACCTCTTGGAAAGTTCAATCCCCTTTTAAGAGTTGGATCAAGATCCACCTTCTACAATAGGCCTTTTCTCATTTATGATACTTCTCAGGCTCTCAAAAGTAATTTATATTTATTTGTATATATTATATTTATACTTATACATATATGTTATATATGCATATATACATGCCCATGTGTATAAATATATGTATATACACCCACATGTAGAGAGAGAGAGAGAGAGAGAGAGACAGAGAGGTTGGTTTTATGCTTCCCAAGAGAACATAGTCTTCTTGGGGCAGTAATTTTAATATTTTTTTTTCTTTATCCTTAGTATCTATCAGAGGGTTTAGCACATAAAAGAACAGGTACTCATTACATTATTGTTGTCTAGAGGAGATAATTGACTTTTCGTTGTGGGTTTTTACACTAAATATTATAATGAATCTTATATTGTGAATTTTTCATTGAGGGTAACATTGAGTAAGGTTAACATCGACTTATTTAAAATATAAAGGTATTTAAAAAACATGTGTTTACTCCAACAGATATTTATCAGATATATCACAAGTGCCTCTCATAGAAAGCGTTACAAAGGATAAGGCAGTTCATCTTCTCAAAAGCTGACAATTTTTGTTGTTAAGTAATACATGCATATGTGTACAAACACAAACCAATTGGATAACAACACGGAATAGCATATAACGAAGTGTTATAATGTGTGTTAAGGAATTTAACAAATTTTGTTCAACAAACATTTGCTAAATGCTTACAATGTGTAAGGTACTCTGCCAAGTACTGGAGTGATATTGGGAGGCAATTAGTAGCGTGAAATTTGCAATAGATTTGAAATCGGTAGACCTCATTTTGAATCTAAATCAATGGTTACTAGGTGGGCATCCTTAGCCACATTGCTAAATTTCTTGAGACTTAGTTTCCTCTTCTATAAAAACAGGGATAATATTTGTAGGTAAATTTCACTAGATAATATTTCTTCATCCTATTATATCCATTGAAGGTCGCTTATGAGTATCTCTTCAATGTGTGGTTACACTAATGGTCTCTCTATATTTCCGATATCTTTTACCTAGGGAAATATATTATTCAATATATAAAATTTTTGAATCAGAAAAAAAGTTTAATTAAATTTATTGGCAATAAATTTAAAATGTATAAACTAATAAATATGTGGATAATAGAATAGTGAAATTTGATCCATTGAAACCTAGTGTTATAGGATAAGTCTACCATTTTCAACTTAAGGTAGAGGTATTTCTGATGCACAGAGAGTAGGTACAGTGACAAGTAGAAGGGCATTTTTATGAGAGATAATATTTTAAAAACTGAATAATAGAACTATTAATGGAGACTTTTCCAAGGTGTTTCACAGATATCTAGTGAGTGGTAAAGAATTTATAAATCCAAATGTCGAGATGGTTTATTTGTTTATTGTTTCTAAATCTAATTGTAGTAAGAAAGTCTGGTGATACAGATATTATTTTAATCTTGTATATTTATGTTGAATGTGCATTCTCATGACAAAGTGCAAGGTCTTTAGTAGAAATGTGTCAGTGAATCACTTGAGGCAATATAAATTCCCCCTTTTGGGTTATTCTTTGGAAAATATATGAGTACTTTATGAATATAGTTATATGAACCTTTTTATGTGGGTAGAGATGGAAAAATGAATTCAATACATTGAAAAATGCTGAAACAACCACATTAACATATAGAATTCTTTTTGGCATGCAGGATGTACTTTTTTCACAAACTTGCTTTGAAGGAATCATCTCCAATACTGAGAGGGAGAGTTTAGCTATTATTCACTCAAAATCTGATTTAATTTGACAAATACTATTCTGTATTCAGTACAATTACAAGTTTACATCACCAATATCCGGGGAATTGTGCTCTAGGAAAGGTCTCATCCTGATATATCTGTCTGTTCTGCATTCCTTTTATATACTTACCTATGTAAGGTGTGTGTGTGTGTGTGTGTGTATAAAAACCTATAAAGAGTAAAAGTTCCATAAGGGCAGGTGCTACATCTTATCTAAATGGCGTATCTCCCCCCAGAGCACTGTTGTCATAGTACAATGCACATAATAGGTGTTTAAAATTGTCTTTTGAGTAAAAATAAACATAGGATAATAGATTTAAAGTTGTAAGAGACCTAGGGGGCCATCCAGTCTAATTTATTTTACAACTGTTTTAACTGAGGTTGAGTGGCTTGTTTAGGGTCACACAGTAAATAAAAGTGCTTGGATTTGAAATCAACTTCCCTGATATCAAATATGGTATGCTTCAGTGAAAGGTTGGTCAATACAGTTAGTACATACACCCATATAATTTTGAAATTTGGCATTTGACTCTGATAGTTAAATGAACTTGCAATCTCAATAATGTAGGTCAATCACCATAATGCCCAGCATTTGACCTCTGAAGAGAATTCCAACAATCATCTGCTTTTTGCCCATATGAATCATTCTATCTCTATGGAACATTTAGGATGGACTTAAATCAAGTAAATTTGAATCCATTTAGTCATTTGACAGTTTCATTACTTAAAAAATATGTTGACAAAATCATTTATGAAAAAACAGCGATAACAAAACATTTCTGCATTAGAGTTCTAGATCTATAAGTCATAATTCCTATCCCAAGTAGATTGCAATCCTGTAGAGGAGAATAAATGTATATACAAACAACTGCAATATGTAACAGCATGTAAGAAAAAGTAATATGAATGGCATGGACCCTGTGAATTTACAAGAGGAGACTTTTACTTTCACCCAAGATATTGAAGGAAACTTCATGGAAGAAGAGATCTTTGAATTTGAAAGAGTCTTGAAAGATGGGGTGTATTTAAAAAAAAAAGAGAGAGACAAGAAAGTAAAATTAGAGAAGGAAGAAAATTTGAAGTTCAATTGGGGAATAATGATTGGGTTAGCTTGTATAGAGCAGAGTATTTGGGTTTGGGAGGAGAGGGAAAATGATCACAAAGACACATTTTGATCAGTTTGCCAGGGATCTTAAATCCCCAATTAAAGTACTTAGAGTCTACATAATAGGCGAAGGAAAAAACTATTGAAGGATTTTTAAGAGTGAATTGGTACAACAAAAGTAAAATTTTAGAGATAATACTCTTGTGGTGGTATGTGAAATAGATTGTGACAGGAAGGATTGAGAGGTCACATCATTTCCACTTTACCTTTCTGGGTTCCTCATTCATCTGAACTAGGTCTTAAGTATCCCTTCTGCTCTCTAGAAGATGAAATTGCCAACAAGACAATTATTTTCTAGATGCTCCATGATTAAGGAAATGATATCTGCTGACTATTTGAATAATTGAGGTTCCCCATCAATATTATATATTTTTATTTAACCTATTTCAGAAACTCATCTTCGAATTCTTCTGCCTGGGCAAGTGGTTTGTAAGGGCTTGTCTCTTCATTTCTTTTTTTTTTTACCTTTTCTTTTACCTTCACCATAATGCTTTCCATTTTTTTTTTGAAAGCTTCTTTAGGTTCATAGATTTCCATGAAAACACATGTTTGTCTGGACAAAATATACAATAAGATCATGAAATGTTGCCATTGGAAGGCACATTAGTGATCATTAACCTAAACACTGCTTAAAGCAGGGCTTCTCATCGTTAATAACAAGTAGTGAAAGGGTTCAAAAGTGAAGAGATTTAAGGCATAGCCAGAACTCATGATAGAAGGCCATCTAAATGAACACTAAAAATTGAGATTAAATTCTCAAGTATTTTTTTTCACATGAGGCAATCTTTTTAATACATAAATCTTTTATTTGATATTAAAATCTGATTGCATTAAAAAATAAAAGAAAAATCTTGATAAAATTTAAAACAACAACATATCTTATGAACTTCTGCTGTGTTTTACAATTCCCCAATAATATCTTTCTTATCATATCACCACTCTATTTAAAAGGTTTCATCTGATTCTGACTGAATATAATTAACAGCAGCAGCAGTAACAGCAACAATATCTTATTTTATCAGTTAAGGCTTTCTACCATCTGCTCCCCAAATATCTTTCCAGACTCTTCTTTCACTCCACTCTTCATAATACTACTCTCAGCCTGAAGTGGACTTTAGCAACATGTCATATTTTCTCACTTACTTTGCTCAGGCTAATCCTTCCAGCTAGAATATTTCCTTCTCCATCTCAATCTTTTGGAGTTCTGCCTTTCTTTCGAGAAATACTCAGGTAAATTATAAGTTCTTTCAAGAAACATTTAATGATTCCTTTTGCTGGAAATTCATCTTCCTGTCCTTTATATCCTTCTAACAGTTTACTCATATGTAGAAGAATGTAGTACAATGAAGCCATGTTCATATTTTATTTATTCTACTCAATTGTACATCCTTTGAAAATAGGCTTTATGTCTTCTTCATCTCCATATCCCTCATAGAGACCCACAAAGTTTCCTCTATGTAAACATGACTTGCTCAAGTAAATATTGATTGTATTGAAACTTGTTTCTCCCCATTTCTAAATTCTTAACTGAAATGAAATTAATGGAGGAGCAAGGATCTCTTCTATTGAGTAGTGGACACATGCTCAGGAGAGGAATTATGGTGAGTAACTTCTTACCAAAGTTACAGTTTGTTGAAATTCCCAAATGATTTAACTCTAAGAAAAGTTAGTGTTTATACTTTGAGGTATCAGGCAACCATCTCCAAGTTCTTAAATGGGAATACTTGATGTCTTGTTTAGGGCAGTGTTCTGCTAGTTACCTCTGTTCCATTGCAGATAACTTGCTCTTTACTTCCCCAGAAAGAGGTTTGATGATGTTATAGGAATATTCCTAAAAGACATAGGTATCTATGGGTAGCAGAATCATTTCTATTGATGCTCTGACCAGGAATAAAAGCATCAGAAAACTCAAAATCACAAAATGCTAGAAAAAGAAGAGACATTAGTGATCACGTAGCCCAGTACTTCATTTTGCAGAAGAGAAATCAAGACTGGGAGGTAAAATGAATTATTTGAGGTCAAACAGCAGGATTATGAATCAAGCCTGGGTTATCTGCCTCTTGGTCCACTGTTCTTTCTGCAACACAGCTCCATTTTATGATTAGCACTCACAATTTATCATGATTATTACAAAATTAATTTGATTAAACCCAAAATGAAACTTGATAAATTAGGTGATAGAAATATATAACAAATCTTAATAAAATCTAATTTTAAAAAGTTAATGGAAGACTGTGGATTTTTAAATGAGACTTTAAGTGCTTTGCTACATAGCTATATTGAATGTAGATAATTTTTAGGGCTTTATCTCAATTATTATTATTACGGCATAATCAATGTATATTACCTATATCATTTAAATATATAAAAGAGATATTTGTTTCATAGTATAATGAAATCATATTGTTGCTGAAGGTTATTGTCTCCATAAAGGCTAATCCTGGACTCATTGAGATGCATTAGGCCTAACCTTTATAATAATTCAATTATATCCAACTTAGAGGAATTTTCCTAAGCAAGGAAATAATTTTGATCATGTAACCCATATATTTATTCTCTTAAAACCACACAAGTTTGTGCCAGGTAATTTTCTAAACAACCCACTTTTGAAAATGCATCTTTTATAGTTGATGTTTAAAGGAAGTCAATAAAATTGCATGTGATTTTTACAACTTATTCATGTACATACTTTGAAAGAAATGCTGTTACAACTTGATATTCTCATTATGTTTATAGACGTTTTATAAAGTTGGCAATATGTCCTAAACTCCTTGAGCAACAGTCTCTATATTTTGTATATTTATATCCTTTGTTTTTGCAACATTGCAAATGCTAGTGAGATTTTAGGTTACCACATGCTTTGGGGACAAATTCTTCCTAAACCTGAGTCTCTAGAGTAGCAAGCTGGGGATAGGGACATATTGGAGACTGCTAGCTCCTTTCATTTCAGCTCCTTCCTAGAGTCTTTTTCTTCATCAACCTGAAGTGGAATTTATGTCATCCATATTCTCTCTTGAAGCTGGAAGCTAGAATTACCTGAAGTGACTATAGACCCCAAAGAATGCTCAAAGAAATTCAAAGAGACCTGCAGAAACTTGAAGATACTCAAGAATTTAAAAAGGGTAAAGCTCTCCTCTCAACTCCTGTTACCTACTCCACCCCCTTCTTCATGTAGACTCAGTGCATTCATCTCTGCTAATGAGGAAAGAATTGTATAGTAATAGATTTTGGAACTGGGGTTACATTCTTATATTTTCTCTCTCTATCCTTTCCCTCCCTTCCTCTCCCTCCCTCCTCTCTTTCTTTTTCCTTCCCTTCCTCCTACTGCTCCTGCTCCTCCTGCTACTGCTTTTCTTCCTCCTTCTTGCCCTCCTCATCTTCCTCCTCTTCTTTCTCCTCCTCCTCCTCTACTTTCTTCTCCTCCTCTTTTTTTCCCTCTTCCTAAATAGGCATTCTCCATTAAATAGGCACATGCCCTTGGGGAGGTCACTGAGATAGGTTTCCTCATCTATAAATTAGCAAGTTTAGACCGATGTTTCTTAAATCCCTTTCACCTTTAACATTCAATTTTTTAAAAATTTATTCTAGTTCACTTCACCCTGCTTTGTAAAGACAGGCCTGTACTTTAGTGATATAATTTCAATAGCTGAGTGGAAGATGGATTGGAATGGGGTGGGATTTGTGGCAGGGATACCAGTTAATGGACTGTTACAATAGTCCAAGCATGAGGAGTTGAGGATCTCAATCAAGGTGCTGTTATTTTCAGAGAAGAGAACATAGCATATATGAGAGATATTGGGAGAGAAGATTTAACAAAGCTAAGCAATAAGTTGTTTTTGGTGCTGAGAGTGAGAGAAGTCAAGGATGAAATGTAGGTTGCAAAGTCTGGGTGACTGAGAAGATGGTGATACCCTTAACAGTAATAGTGGTTAAGAAAAGGAGAGGATTTGGGGGAAAACGTAATGAGTTCAACAAAGGACATGTTGATTTGAATATGACTATGAATCATTCATTTTAACATGTTGAATAGGTGGCTTGAAATGTGATACAGATCACGGGAGATGTTAGGATTGGAGAAACAGATCTGAGAATCATCTACATTATTATAAGAAATAGAGACAACACAGTTTCAATAAATGTCTTTTGAAAGAAATAGGTGAGTAAACTATATTTTGATTGTTTTCCTTCTTATAGAAGGAAAATAAAATAGCTTCCCCCCCCCCATACTTCAATTTTTATTTTTCTCCAAACATGAAGCTTGGGATCAGATTAGAATCAATTATGTAGTATGTTGCCCCTTGGATAAGTGTCAATTAAAACATTTTTCCTAGATACTTTCATTCTCCAGAATATTCTTGAGTATATAACATGCAGAATCTGTATGGTGGTACTACAGGTAGTCAGGACCCTGCAGGAAGTACAACAGTCTCCTTTGATCCCATGGGAAAATGACAGAAGAATGTTTTTCTAGAAAGTTTTGCTAAATCAATATGGAGGAGGAGCGATTAATTCTCTTTACTCCATAATGCTTCTTTTTTATTGCACTTGGTTCAGGCTTATAAAATAATATGTACTTTCAATGATATATATAAGAGACATAAAGTTGATTATCTAGGAAATGTGTGGTCAGAGGGAAAAAAAATACTGATCATAGAATGAGAGCAACAGATGACAAATGGACCTACTGAGGGTTACACTGAGGTTAGTTGAAAGACCTATAGGAAGCCTTTCATTACTTTGGGTAGACCCCTTGTAGAAGATTTATGGGAAGTCCTACACAAGAATAATTTAAGATCAGAGACCATTAAAACAGTGTCTTTTATATGGATGGAGACTATACTTTCATTAATGTGATCACAATTCCATTGAACTATAAAAACATTTTTGACTCTTACTCATATCATCTAAAATAAATTGAATTCCTGTGCCTGTGGTTTCATTTTATCTTCAAAAGAATTGGTATTCTTGGTCCCCAAACAGTCATTAAGCAACTAATTTGTCAAAAGCATTGTTGTGCTAGGTGAAATGTTTGCAAAGACAAAAAAAGTAAAGACAGTTCCTACCTTTGAGGAAATAAAGATAATAGAACTTGGCCTTAGAATTAAAAGAAATTTATTATTCCTAGCTCAAGAAAGTGAAAACCAAAGGTTTAAGCAATTTTGTGACTTATCCAGATTCTTTAACAAACTAGTAGAAGAACTAGTTCACCAAAAGGACTGAGATTTCCTAATTACTAGTCTGTTGTGCCCTCAGTCCCATTCTCTATCTCATTCTGTTTCTCCCTCTTACATAAAATTTTCTCTATCCTATATACACATGTAGATAGCTTTTCTCTGTGTGGAGAAACAAATAATTAAGTCTCCTTCTCAGGTATTACAGTATAGATTTGAATATTTCTGTATGTACAAAATAAGTGACAGAAATGACATGCAAAGAAAGGTATTCCCTACAAAATGGTTAGTTCACTTTGTATTAAATACTTCGCATTGTGAATGAAGCCACATATTTCTATAGTTTCATTTCTTCAAATACTACTAAAAGAAAATATCCATTCAAAATTAAGTTAGGTCTTTCATTAGCAATTCTGTATGAATGCCCAAGGTTCATCAAAATGAGCTACATAAATTAACTCCTACATACTGTAATTAACACAAGTGGCACATCTCAGAAACACAAATTTAAGTTATTAACAGTTTAATATATTAACTTATTAAAATATTATTGACCTTAGATAATTCTTTAAAATATATTTGAAGTGTTGCCTACTTAATATGTGTTTATCATAATATTAATTACCGAGCTTCTCATACCTCAATCACAGGCATCCTTCAAGGTGCAGCCCTCTTGTATTTTTTTTTCTCCTCAGTGGTATGGTATAGGCTCATTACTTCACCTGATCACCTCCATGTAAATGATTCCAAAATCTACATCTCTAGCCCAAATTTATCTCCTTTTATCTAGTTACATCCTTCCAAAATGCCTAGAAGACGTCTAAATATAGATTTCCTACTGATTCCTTGATTCACCATGCCCCTAATGACACTCACGATTTTGTTTTAAAATAGAAGCTCCTGGAGTAGTCTTTCATAATACCACTTTCTTTCAGCCATGATCAAAACCTCAATTCCTCTATTATTCCATTCCTCTACCCACAATTTGTCATTGAATCTTGCCACACTGAGTTTACCTCTATAGTGTCTCTTACTTTTATCCTTCCTTTCTACTGCTGGCATCACCATAGTCCAAGCCCTTGTTACTTCTCACACAGCCTGTAATAACCTCTGAGCTAATTAATCTTACATACTACTGAAGGATGAGTATTCCTTAAATATAACATAATGTTATTCTCTTTCTCAATGATTTTAGTGACTTATTGTAAACTACTAAATTAAATCCCAACTCATTATCCTTTCATTTAAAACATTCTATGACTGGACTCTAATCTAACTTATGGTCAATTATTCTCTTACCTGCACTCCATATTTCATTGAAATGGAGTTCCTTGCCAGTCCTTGAACATATTCCCCAAATGTTTTCTGCTTGACTTCTCTCCCTGTTGAAATTCTATCCATCCTTCAAATCTCAATTCAAATGCTTCCTTGTTTATGAATATATACCTAGAGATTTGATCTCAGCCTTCTCCAATCTTTTATTGCATTTTAGCTGTTTCCCACTTATGACACACTCCATTTTATCTTGTGCTATACTTATCTGTCAACTGATCAGTAAGAATTTTTAAGCACCAAATATATGTGCCAAATATTATACTAGGTGATAAATATAGAAACAAAAACGAAACAGTCTTCATTTTCAAGGAGCTTACATTCTTTTAGGAGACAATATATACATTTGAAGACATGTACAAAGAAATGCATGCTACTTAGCTTGAGACAGGAGATTGGAGAAGGTTTTATGTAGAAAGTGCTATGTGAGTTGAATCTTAATGGACGCAAGGAATTCTCAGAGTGAAACTTAGGAGGGAAAACATTCTAGGCATAGAGGATGGCCAGCACAAATGTGTAGAGAGGGGAGATGGAGTGATATGTAAAGAACAAAAATGAACCAAGTTCGCCCAAACTGTGAAGTGCAGGAAAGAACATGTAATGGGGCTGGCAACATATTAATAGGGATCTGTTTTTGAGTGTAGGGAACATAACTTATTCATTTATGTAACTGCTGCAGAAGCAAGTCCAGTGTTTTCTACATAGTAATCACTCTTTTCTGAGTACATAGATGACAGATAGCTGATAAAGTCTGAGATCATATTTATATATACCTAATATTTTAAAAGTCTTTTTATGAAATGTATTGTAACATAGGGTATTGTTTAAGCTTAAAGAGGAAGGAACCCCCCCCCCCAAATGGGTTTATAAAACCACTTTGGGATATTAAGTTCACAACTCTATATGCTAAGATAATGTTACTCATGCTGTTATTGCATCAGGATCACTGAATTTCAGAGCTGTAAAGTAAAGTAGAGGTTAT
>CM053581.1:505597568-505685744 GCA_028627135.1 Pseudochirops cupreus
GGAGGGGGGGTAAGGGAGGGGAGAAAATCTGAAACTCAAGTGATTGTGGAACTGAATCTTGTAAACTAAAAGTAAATAAACAAGTCATTCAAAAAAAAAAAAGACATACAGACTTAAAGGTATTATATAACCAGAAGTGCTTTCACGCATTAAATAACTTGTTTTGTGGTGCTAAGGTCTACTTCTTATTCCAGTAATTGCCATCTTGAAATGCACTCTTAATTCTGAGATGTCCCTGAATGCTGTTAATCACTGTTTCAGATGAAAAGTTGAACTTTAAAAAGTGTTACAGATGTTAGAGAAGATAATGATGTTGGAAAGAAAAATTGGTGAATACTTTCTGCCCAATGCATAATTTCACCTTTAAATTAAGATCTGACACATGCAAGTATATTAAAAGTTTCTCTGTTTACTGACAAAAAAATTTTTAAAGAGCTGACTGGTGTCTCTTTGCTGAAACTCACCTGTATATGATTCTAAATATATTGTACTTTGAACTATTCTAGCACCCATAAATGCCATAGCTTTGCTTATTTTTTAAAAGCAAGAAAATATTATTTAAAATGAAGCATGCAATTTCCTTGGGCAGAATTTTGGCTGCTGAGTTTTTCTCTGTGAAATTTTGTTTTATAGGAGTCTTAGAATTGTAATAAAGGAAAAGGTTCCAATGAATGGGCTGCCTATATAGTTGTCATTCCTGCCTGATAGATCCATGTATTCTGAAATTGAGATTATTGCAAATTAGGAATTCAGACATTTGCCTTTCTTCCTTTTCTTTGGAAAAACAACATTCCATTAATATATAAATATGAGGCTCCAATTCAGTATACTTAAAAAGCACAATGATATTAAAAGAAGTCAAACATATGTAAAACAATTGTCACATTAAATTCCATCTCACCCACATGTAAGGATGGCCACACACTAGCTCATGCCATTATGTCAGAGATTAGTACACATTGTCCACAGACCAAATCTAACTCATATATGATTTTTTAAAGATTTTGTTTTGTTTTAAAATAAAATTCTGTCATATTTAAAAACATAAAAAACCCAACAATTCTTCGCTTGAGCTTACCAAAAGAAGTGACATGCTGAATAGCTCTTAGGCAGCAGTTTGTCAACCCTCCCATTTGTAATGCCATGCACCAGCAGATTCCCAAAGGAATGCTACTGTGAACAGCTTTTAGAGTTCAGATTACAAAATATAGTGAACACTCTGTTTATTCCATTACAAATCAAGACAAACATTCAAAACATTATAATATTCACAACATTACATGTTATCACAGAAAATGGCCACACAGTTTTCACTACAGTGGCCACAATATTCAGAACAAGGAACAATAGAATCAAACTTCCACTCACGGGGCAACTCAATCATTAACAAGAAACAATAGAATACTCAAACTTCCACTCATGGGGCAACTGGATCGGTTCATCATTTCCTTCTCCAGTGGATTGAGGCAAACAGAGGTTAAGTGATTTGATCAGGATCACACAGCTAATAAGTTTCTGAGGTCAAATTTGAAATTAGGTCTTCCTGACTCCAGGCCCAGTGTTACTGAAGTATCTACCTATCTTAGCATCTAGAATAGTATCTTGCAAATAATAGTTTCTTTATAAATATTTCTTAATTTATTAATTTGAAAGGGAATAAAGTATGATATTCAGTTCCAGAAAGTGTTAACTGATGAAATATTTTTTTTTAATTGCTGAAGAAACTGAGCTCGTGAAATGCCTCATTGGCATATATCAATCAGGAGAAGTCCCTGTAACTTGCCCTAAGAAAATACTTAAACTGCTCAAAAAAAAAAAAGATGAAACTCTTAGCAAGGCAGGTTGTTATATAGCCAGATCCTCTATTTTTGTCTTTCTCTTGCTTTTAGAACTGCTATTGATATCCTAGTCTGAATCTTCTCTCTTAAAATTAGTTTCCTCATTGTCTTTGCCACCTGAATTTCTTTATTCTTACTAAATCCTTGCAGTTACCTGAATTTTGGTTTAAACTTGCTTAGTTTCCAATTTGGAATCCGTTGCTGTCTCAGGGAGGTAACTCCCGGCCCTCTATGCTGGTGTTAACTAGCATGTATGGACCCTCTCAATGGACGACAATAGACGTATTTGCAGATTTTGTTTTTGTATTTTCAGTGTAATTACTTTAAAATTCTATTAACATAGGAAAACAAATTGTCAATTCCCCTTTCCCCAACTACTTGCTGTTGTAAGAGGCACATGAGGTAAGAAATGCCTCAACGTTCACTAACATTAAAAAAAAAAAACTTGGGAAGCAACTACAGTCTTTGGGATGCCCAATAGTGATTAAATAGGGAGTTTTCAAGGAAAACCAGACCATTTTCTATTCCTTCACACTCTTCTACCCCAGAATCTCAGAGACTGATGGCCCTTAAGGGCTCACATTGAACAAAATAGTAACATGTGTGTTCAGGGTAGAGATTATGATAGTGAATCATATAAACAATTGATTTTTTAAATTTAAAAGCTTATTTTGTGTGTAGTTTAAAAAATTTAAACATCAGGTTTATTTCCTGATACTCTCTTCATAATACCTTTCCCAGAAAGCCATCCCTTTTAACAAAGAGAAAGAATAGATAACAATTCAGCCAAAATAACCAATACTTCAACCACGTCTGATAATATATTCAGTTTCATGTCCACTGTACCTCTACAGGGAGGGGCTAAATGCAATTTCATCTCTTTTCTTTGGTCATTATAATTTCATGACATTCAGTTTTGATTTCTTGTTGTCTCCACTTACATTGTTTTATTTATTGTCCATATTTTCCTTGGTGCTCATTTTATTTTGCATCGGCCGTGTATTTTATTATGCTTCTTTGAAACCTTTTTGTTCGTAATTTCTTACAGTGAGTAATATTCCTTTAGTTCATGTACTGCAATTGGTTTGATCACTCCCTTATGGCTATCTAACTTGTTATAACTTTTTGCTGCTACCACTTGTGCTACTATAAGTATTTTGGTATAAATGGAAGCCATTTTAAATTAATATATTAAATAAATAATAATTAAATTAATATTTTGCTATGCATTAGTACACTAGGCAATAGTTATGATTCTTCATATGTGGCATCATAAAAAATCTGATTCAGTAGGAGGGCTACCTTAACACCTGCTGGCTGTATTATATGATATTGGGCAAGTCACTTAAGCTCCTCATATGTCGGTTTTCCTTTTCTGTAAAATTAAGGAATTGGAATCAACCAGCTTCTAAATCTTATGATTGCTCTTTGATTCTGAATGATACTAACATTGAGGTTGATGACCTTTAAGTCATCTGTTGTCTTATGGTAAGGGTTACTTTAAAAAATGTTTATAAAGTATAATTAATTATTCTCTCTAAATTCCCAAAATTAAAGATGTACAATATTTATGAAACTTATTCTGTTTCCATTCAATTCAAGAGTTATTTATTAAGCACTTATTATAGTATAGGTCTTGTCATTGGAGAACTATAAAGACATAAATGAAAATAGTTTCTGCCCTTGAGCAGCTCACGTTCTCTCTTGAAAGGGTGGTAGGAACTCATGTACTCTTTGAGGAGATGTAGTATTATCTTTACCTTAAATTTTAGGAAAAATCACAATATTCTGTTACAAAGGAAGTAAGAGAAAATCTGACAATTTTTAACATTACTTTTGGGAAGAGAATTAGGGAGTTGCGGGGGCAGGGATAGAAGCAACAATTTTGTGTCTTATTTAATTATTCTCAAGGAAAAAAGGTTTTTTTGTTTGTTTTTTTGCTCTTTGGAGGGGGAAAGCAGGGCAATTAGGGTTAAGTGACTTGCCCAAGGTCACATGGCTAGTAAGTATAAAGTGTCTGAGGACAAATTTGAACTCAGGTCCTCCTGACTTCCAGGCTAGTGCTCTATTCCTGCACCACCTAGCCACCCAAAGAAGCTGTTTTTACATTGCAATAGTTATAATATCTATTATAAATCATTGGAATTCCCTAAAGATGGAATGTTCTAATCATGATTTTTTATATGAAAAAAATCTTTAACAAAATAAAATAAATATCTCAAAGAAAATATTATTGCTAGTTACTGGTAGTTTAAAAGTACATGCTTTGTTTCCATCACCATTTTGGAAATGAAACACATACACAATTTATATAAGAGCCTTCAAAGCTGTTTTTTACTTCTTTTTTTCAAAGAAAATGTTTATAATACAAAGAACAGTGCAGTGTTTTGAACTAGTCCACTGAACTTGGACTTCACCAAATTTTAGTTTCTCTGCTTTGTTTTTCTTCTAGAAATTAAAGGTTCCTTTTCTCACCTATGAGGTCTTAGCTTCATGCATGCATGCAATTTAATAAATTAATTATTTCTGGCATGACAAAGGTCTAAGAAGAAATTCCACACAAGAGCAAGAGAATGCAAAGTCAAAGTTACTAGGTCATTCTATTGATTGGTAACATACTTTTATTTTTCTTTTAGACTGTCTGGGATAATTTTTTTCTTGTATTCTCTGGTGAGAATTGGTAGATGAGGTCATATTAGATATAATCTGGTTTTATTCCCTTCCACCAATAGTTTCCTTTTTCCTCTTTCCCTTTCTTCTATCCTTACAACATGTTAGTCATTCTTTGTGTTTTAAAGCAAATTGAACAAAATAGAAATTAAAATTCCCAGTAGAAACTTGTCACTGCTTTGAAAAATGGCCATTTTTATCAATGCCAATTATAAGAAATTCCCAACTTGCAAATGGATTGAGTTCTAAAAGTCCTTTTCTAAGTGAATTATTGGGAATGCAGAGGGCATTTTCCCATTGAGGCAATGCTACTAATGGTTAGATTTCCAGACTAGTGCCTCCCAAAGTCTATTTAACCCATGACATAGGTGAAATTGTATGCAATGGAAAACATAATAGTATGAAGTAGTATAAAGTAGTACTCTTAGAACACTTATAATACTTGTACTTACTTAGAATGCTTGTAATTATTTAAACTCAAAAAAAAGGAAACAATATTCAATGAGAAAGCATGGCATCATAGATGTAGGATAGGAAAGGATTTCAGAGCCTTTCTATTTTACAGATGATGGGACTTAGGTCCAGAGAGTTTTAATTGATTGTCCAAGGTTATGAAGATTTCAAATACCAGAGAAAAAATTCAACCTATGTCTTTTGCCTTTAGAAGCATTTATATTTCTACTTTAATGTGTCACCTAAGTTTATATTTCACTTAACTATTTGAAGATCAGGTAAACTAAACAATTCTTTCATATAGGAGTTTATTTGGCAAATGTAACACTGTTCTTTGTCATGTGGACAGCTAGAGAAATGGATGTGTAGGGAGTTGTGCACAGGTCCTTTATAGTGAGAGACTGAAGAGAATTTGGGGCTAGAATTCAGCACAAAGAAAGGCCAAGGCCTAGACAAAGCAAAGTAGGAGGATGGGTGGACAAGAGAGGAGAATCAATATGATATTCTTCATTCTTTTGGGAAGGATATAAGGAGATACATATTGTCTCTTGTCTACCCAGTGGCAGGGTGATTGTGGTGGTGGTACAGTGACAGAGAAGGGGAGGGGCCCTTGATGTTCACTTTCTCATTTTAAGTAACACTTTTTTGGAATATCTTTATTTCTTTGTGTTTAGGCAGTCCCTCCCAGTTCCTAGGTGTTGATGTTCATCTACCCTATTCTTATGCAAAGCTAACCAAAAGACAGTTTTCTGTTTCTCAGACCCCAAGGCCAATATCATATATCTTTTTTAACACACCATGACTTGGTGTTTTTGTATATCCTATATGTGGGATATAGCTTACTTGCTCCATAGAGGCTTGCTTTATGGGCAAGCCAATGCATTTTCCCAATTTGGTTTGTTATCATGGATGAAATAAAGCTTTTTGCTGACTTATACCCTAAATTGTATTCAGTGATTTTTATTTCCATTACTACATGAAAAAATATTAACTCATTGGGAAGAGGGGAGGGAAGGAGAGGAAGAATAAATAGAAAAGAAAGAGGTTGCCTGCCTGGAAGGGATGTATTATAATTACATGTATTCTGGCACCTACCAGCTTCTCTAACAGTGTAGTTTACAAGGATCTGACTGCCTTAGTTCTGTATTCCTTCGAGAAAACTGTGGACCAGAAGGGTATAAGTGACTTACCTAAGGCCACAGTTTATAAATGTATGAAAGCAGTCTTTGAAACTACATTTTCCTAGTGTCATGTCCAGCTGTATATACTCAGTCTCACTGCCACTCTATCTTTATTGGGGAAGAGGAATATGTATTGTATTGGGTATTCCATTACACCTTACTTTTATGCATGCAGTGATCATCTCATTTGTCACTTATTAGGACCAATGTCTTCTGTTGCATAAAGCTGTATTTACTATTTAGGTGATAGGATGCATTGGAATTATTACATTTTTTGTATGGGAAAATTCATATGATTTCATGTTTTACTCTAGTTTTAGATGTTTTGGACATAACAGGGCCACTCTGATTATCAAGAATCATTAGACTCAAAGTATTTCTCATAGAATGATAGAACGAATCAAAGATCCTAGAAAAAATGTACCATCAAATATGTGAACCATTGATCCAGTATCTCATTTAGTAATATGTAAAAAGAAAGAATCTTCTGAGACAAAATACATTTTATCATCGAGTAGATATTGATGAAAAATCCGAAATTAGGTATTCTCCTTTGCCTAATAGAGTCTAGTCTGTAGTAAAATGTTGTATTTTTCAAAAAGGTGAGAAAATAGGAATGGTAGAGAAAATATGTGGGAGATATTTAAAATAGTTATCATGGATAAGACCTGATGGGAATACCTGTATATTCTGACCTGGATCTACTTTTATAGCTTTATTTCCTATTTCACTGTTTCATGCTTTCCACATCTTCACCAAACTATGCTTCTGGTTATTCTCTAGTCTTGCCTTAATCTTTCTACTTTTCCACAGGCTAGCTATACCTCATGTTTGTAGTAGTCACTTGCTACATACCTATCTACTATCAAGTCACAAATATAGAAATTCTATCCTCTGAGATCTCTCTTTCTATCTAGTATTACTCCCTCTTTCCCTGGTTATCTCATTTTTAATGAATATTTGTTTTTGTATATTGATCCCTAATGTTAGATTATAAACTTCTTGAGGACAGGAACTACCATTTATATCTTTGTACCATCTATTTCTTGCATAAAATAGGAACTTAATACATGTTGAATTGAACTTTTGACATAATGGGAAAAAAATAGAAAGAAACATTACAATTAAATACTTCTCAAGATGCCAAGCAGTATCATCCCATCATCAAGAAGATATCAAGATATCATTAAGAAATTTGACTGTAATCAAGAAAACTTGAGTTCCATATTTATTCTTTATTATTGACTTTCAGATAAAACATGCTCTATTAAAACATAAAGAAGTGTTTTCTAAATTTTCAATCAAATGATATCCAAGATCAGAGTTGGCTTGTTTTTCTTCTTCAATTTTTCTTGAATCATCATGAGTTAGCACAAACAGTAAAGATTTAGAAAGTAAAATGTGCCCCAAATCTTTTTATGCACAAAGCAAAAATGAATGTTCCCCAAATACAGTAATAATAATGTGATCTGTGCATTAGGTTTAAACCATAGAAATGAAATGTCATAAAATTTGTAATGCATTGAGTTACAGATTTTTAAGAGAGATTATCAAGTATTGCTATTAGATCACTAAATGAGCTCTGGTGATAGGTTTCAAGAGAGAATATTGTTTAGACATACATCACACAGAATAGAGAATCTTTTATATTATTTGATCAGTAGGTGAAAAGATATTGCTCAGGCTCTTTTCTTTATTTTCCTACTAATTTTTTTTAATTGCTATTAACTCTCACTCAGTATTGACTGCTATTATCTACTTTTGACTTTACCTTTCTACTCTTGGGTCCACAAATGTCATGAAATATTTATGTTTTAACATAAAAATAATTGAAAACATAATAAACCAAGTACAATTGAGTAAAAAAAGATTTTTAATTACTGTAAGCTTTCTATTTTATCTATTTATTCTTGGTAATTAAGCACCACATTGTAGATATTGGTGCCCTAAGGCAGAATCCCACTTTTTGCCTTTGTGCTAATATTCCCTTATCATTCACTTTTCTTTCCTCACTGGGTTTTGGCAACTTTAAAGTAAAAATTGTCCCTGTTACTTTTTTTTTTTCCTTTTGGCCTGCAAACCTGTCAATGACCATTTCAATTGATCTCCATGGTGAATTAATTTTGAAATATTATTATATTATCCCTATTCATATGGAAAATTTAGGGAGGGGATGACTTTCACCCAACTATAGAAAGTTTATACTTGAAATAAAATATTGTGTGTTATTCTGGCTGAATCTTAAAATAAAACAACACCTTATATATAATATCAATTTGCTGAAAGGCTTTAAATATTCAAAGTCCTCCTTCAGTGACAATGATAGCATCCTATTTTGGGGGACAGCACTGAACATAATGTGTATACTTACAGACTTTATCTCTTAAACAGTAATGTTTCATAGCATTAATGTGTCTATTCCACTCTATCTTTTAGGATATTTTGTTCTGATAATACAGTTTCATCAGTTATATATATATATGTATATATATAGATATAGATATAGATATATATGTTTATATATATATACACATATGTTTTAATATAGCATCATTCTGGACATCTTTCACCTTATTATATAGATTAGTGTCTTTAGCCCCTATACTTCTCAATTTGGCCCATTCTCATTTAGTGAATTTAGGGAGACTTAAATTCATTTTAGTTTACATAGTGAATGAATTATAATCTTTGACTTGACTTTCAAAATATGTAGTTCATTATATGTACTGGAAAATAGCCTTACCAATGAAAATAATGTTGAAATAAATTTTTTTATGAAGTATTGTTGCAACAAATTTTGTTTTGATACTTGCTTCCTTTTCACTTTTGTCTGGTTTTGTTTGGTTAATTTTCTTTTGTTTTCCTTTATTGTTTTACTCCATCCTTTCCTGACCCCCCTAGAAAATGTACCCAAATAATCTTCCTACTGCACAGAACTGATCAAATTCCTTCCTTCTTCAAACACCTTAATGATTTCATATTGTCTCTAAAATAAATTTTTTAAAAAGTATTATTACATCATTTAAAGCCAACTTAATCTGGTCCCAACCCTCCTTCTTTTCTTTCTGCACTCAAGGCTTTTTTTTCTTCATTGAATATATACTATTTCCATTGTACTCTGAATCCCAGTAAAATAAGACTTATAACTCATACTCCAAGAGGTCTTACTCTAGTCAGGAAAAATCATATCCATATGTAATATTTAATTTAGGCAAAAGGAGAAATACTGAAATAAAGCAAGAGCTAATAAGTATTATAAGAGGTCACAGATAGGAGAGAGAAATATTTATCTGAGTATGCTTTATTTTCATCTGATAAAAAAAAAAGCTAACATCCTCATTGAGAATGGAGGAAGGTGTTGCATATCATTTTGTAAACCTAGAGTCTAGGAAAGGGAAAACCTATTTTATTTTAGTAGAATGTCAAAATGGTGTCTTTTTAAAAATGTTGCATATGGGCATACATATAGTGGTTTGTATTTTTTTTACTTTCCTCAGCTGAAAATAAAGATAATTTAAACACTTACAAACTATGCAGTTTGACTGAAAGTTATATTAATCAATGAAAATGTGTTCATCTTATTGCATCTATGATATTATATCACAATACTTATGCCTGTCCTACAGCTATTCTAAAGATGGCCAAAAAAGACCTTTAAATGGGAAAAATGGCAAAATTACAGAGATACGTTTAGAGAGAATAATTGCTAAAGCTATTATCTTTGAAAATCCTTTTTTTTTACTTTATGTAAAAAGCCAATAATTATCCGTCAAGGAAGATAAAATCTCTCCCTTTCTACAACTCATTAGTAGTCTCCAAATTTTCTGCTTTTATGTAGCATAGTATTTTCAACAAAGTATTTGAATTGTTGAATGCAACATTATTATATTAGCAAATGACATCTTTATTTAAAAATTTTTCTAATGTGATTTCAGATTACTCCATTTTTAAGTGTGTTTTGAAGACTTTTAGGCCAATTTTGCTTTTGTTAGAAATAAACTAAATCATTGGAATAACTGATTTATTACTTGGCAAATAACTCATGTAAAATTTTAGGAAAGATTAACAGCAACAATTCTTTGTATTTATACACTATCAGTGACACAAAACTTTATTCATGTAATATTAATCAAAAGATAAAGACTTACTGTGGGCTCCCTTTAATTCTACCACTATGTTAGATTCAATACCAGAAATATTTATCAAGTGGCAGCCAGGAGCAGGGCACTCACCTAAATGCTTGTAGGAGAATGATGAAAAAGGACTTGGTGCTTAGAACTTAATTGGGGAATTCAGTATATGTAAAGATAAGGCTTCAGTAAAGTGTGGGGGGAGTGTTACTGGGATGAAGAGTGATCTAGACTGCTAGGTTTAGAGGTGGTTGACAGAATTTCAGGGAAGTGGAGGAAATGCTTCATTATTGCAGGAGCTGGTACTGAGCTGAGCTTTGAAGAGAGAATATTTTGATAAGTGCATAAATTATAAGCATATGGAAGGGCCTACACAAATTGAATCAAGTTACTTAGTTGTGCAAGACTTACTATGATCATGATTGTGTAGCTGAAAGAGTATACTGTTAATTTCTTACATTGTCTAAATTTCAATGCCCTAGAGGTGGGGGGAGTACATCCTCACCCATGTTAAAGCTTTGGGATGAACTGGGATGGTGACACTGTCAATGAAAGAAGTCAAGTTGAGTCAATAAGAATTTTAAATGTTTTTATTAGGTATGCCTGTCACTGTGCTAAAAGCTAGAAGATACAAAGAAAGGGAAAAAAAAATAATTCCTGCCCTCTAGGAACTCACCTTCAGGTGGGAGAGAAAAAGTACAAACAATTGTGTACCAACAAGATACATACAGAATATTTTGGAGGTAATCTCAGAAGAAAGGAACATTTAGGGATACTGGGAAAGTCATCTTGTAGAAGGTGACATTATAGCTGAGACTTGAAAGGAAACCATAGATGGAAGGAAGCATAGATAAGAAGGAAGGACACTCCAAGTATGATGGACAACCATTGAGAATGCATATAGTTTAGAGATGAAATGTCTTATGCAAGGAATGCCAAGAAGGCAGTTTGTCACTAGTTTTTAGATATGTGGAAGGAAGATTAGGAAAGCAAGTAAGGGGCCTATAATGGACATTAAAAAGCAAATAGAAGAGTTTATATTTTATTCTGGAGGTAATAGGAAACTACTTGACTTTTTTGAAGAAGTGCAGAGATATGGTCAAACTTTTGCATTTGAGATCATTTTGATAGCTGAGTTAAGAATGGACTGGAATGGAGATACCTAAGGTGGGGAGACTAATTGGTGTGATGATAATCTGAGTTTGAGTTTATGAATGTATAAAGTAGGCTAGTGGCAATATGAAAGGAAGGAAGAATGGGTCAATATCAGAAATATTATAAAGGTAAAATCAAAAGAATTTTACAACAGATTGGATTTGGGGAGGTGAAAGAAAATGAGGGGTCAAGAATTATACGTAAGTTTTAATGCCAGGTGCCTGAGAGAATGATGGTACCCACAACAGTAATATAAAAGTTGAAGAAAAGGGGGAATTTGAACAGGAAGATAATGGATTTGGTTTTATATATGTTGTTTAAAATGTCTAAAAGACAGACAGATCAAGACGTCTAGTAGGCAGTTGGAGGTGTGATGCTGGAGATTAGGACAGAAGTTAGTATTAGACAAACAGATCTGAACATTTTCCTCACTGATGCAATTGAGTCTTTGGGAGCTGATGGGATCACCAAGTGTGATAGTATGGAGGGATAAGAGAGCACAGGACATAGCCTTGGGGGACACTGGTAATGAGTAGGAGTGACTAATCTGGATGAAGATCCAGCACTGAAGAATGAAGACTGAGGAGTGGAAATACAAGTAGCAAGAGAAACAGGAGAGTACTGTCATGAAAAACTAGAGAGATGTGAGCATCAAAGGCTGCAGAGAGGTAAAAAAGTGAACCTTGTGAAAAAGTCATTAGATTTAGCAATTGGCAATTGTAACTTTGGAGAGAATAGTTTCATTTGATTGATAAAGTTGAAAGTCACACTACGAAGATTTTAAGAGAGAGTGAGAGTAAGGCAAATGGAGATGCCAATTATAGTTGACTTTCTCCAAGAAGTTAGCTGTGAAAAATAAGATAAAAATTGAACAAAACTAGGTGGAATGATTGGATGAAGTGAGGGTTTTTCAGGATGGAAGAGACAAAGGTATTTTTATATATTGCATAGAAGTAGACAGGAGACAGGAAGAGACTGCAAATTAATGAGAGAGTGAGGATGACAGAGGGGTGACCTACAGGACTAGACAGCTAATCACTTGTGAATACAGACAAATGTGCTTTTGCAAAAAAGGTCAGCTGCCTCTTCAGGTGAGACAGAGGTGAAGTAGGAGATGGGGGGAGTGTGAAGACATATGAATTATACAAGGTGAGGAGGGGAAAAGAGGAACTCCTAGTAAATGGCCTCAATTTCTAGACAAGTGTGAGATTAGGTTTTCAGTTGATAATGTATGGCAAGAAGATACTATGAAAGGTTTTAGAAGGGATAAAAGAGTTTAGAAAAGATCTTGTGGTGGGTGAGACAATAAATCAACAATGCTGTAGTAAGTACCCAATTAAGATTATATAACTTACGTGGGTTGTAGATCACAAAATTTCAGTTTTCTCCAGCTCTGTGCTGTGTGTGTGAGTAGGATTAAAGGCAGAAGATACTCTTAATAATAAAAAGTTTAGGTTTAATATGGAATAGTCATAAATAGTACAAGGGGGGCAAAGGATTTGAGATAATTGGATAATGTAGAGTTGAACTGATTGGACATTGGCTTGAGATAGGTATGGGTTAAGAGTGCAGACAGTGAAGGGGTGATGGCCTTGGAAAGAACTGAGGAAAGGAGTCAGAGGTGAGAAATGTGAAGTTAAAACTAATGGGATTTGAATTGTGATTTGATGTGAGGAATAAAGGAAAGAGTCAATAATGATTCTGATACTATAGATATTGTAAAACAAATTGGATGTATTGTGCCTATTGTCATGCTTTTTATAATCTGTTGGAGTGAAAAACCTAATACACATAAAGTGATAGAGAGTTAAACTATGAGGATTGAACATACAGTCTTAAACTATGGGGATGGAATATACAATAAAAAGAAGTTTTATCAAGGGAGAGATTAGTAGGGGCTAAAATAATTGACTTCAAGGTATGACAATTTAGCCTTTTTTAAAATGTGCAGGCTAGAGACAGGTAAGGAGGAAAGAAAGGAAATCTCATGAAAATGAGAATCAACATAAAACAAGCCACAGAAACAGAAATAATCATGGCATATGGTAGGTAAAGACCAAAATAAATAGAACATAGGGTCTCATTTGGGGGAATAAAGAAAATCACATTGGATAAAAATATGATAGAGGGCTTTGAAAACCAGACACAGCCATTTGGTCCTAATGTGGCTATGTAGATCCTTGCACTGGGGGAATAGCCCAATGACAACGAGGTGAGAGGATTATTAGTCTAGCTGCCAGCCTCCTGCCTTATCTTCATAATGATTCAATGACATGCTGTGAGTGTAGGTGATATGGATTGTTCTTCATTATCTGAATCAATAGGAGGTAGAAGAAAAAAGGAAAATTTCTTGCAAAAAAATACCTTATGTTAAAAATGGGAGAGAAGAAACAACAACAAACTGGGCATGAATGACAAACCTGGGCTGTCATTTTATAAACTATCTTGCATTGGATATTCTTGAGCAGAAGGACAAAACTGAACAAAAATCAGTAACCACATTTAAAATTCTAGTGTGATGTGCAACTAATTGATAAAATAGTAGTTATATGTATTGATGTGGATAGCTATAGTCTTCATATCTGTATTCTTTCTATTGTGTAGCTCTATATATTCCATTTGTTTTTGAAGATGGGATTCCCCTCACTAGAATTTGCATTGCTACTTCCTTTTCTTTCCTTTCTTTCTTTCTTTCTTTCTTTCTTTCTTTCTTTCTTTCTTTCTTTCTTTCTTTCTTTCTTTTTCTTTCTTTTTCTTCTTTTTCTTCTTCTTCTAAGATCAGCAGTGACTCTACTCCAGTTACAGAGACAGTAAGTATTGATTATGTTAATTTGCAATCTTAGTGGAGTAGTGGAATGCTTATAGAATAATGAAAGGAGAAGGTATACCCCTGTTACCAAACTGAAGCTTGTATTTTACCAGTTTTCCCACCAATAGCTACTGTTTCTCTTATGGATATGTGTTTCTTTTTATTTATTTATTTCTTTTTATTTTTTTATATTCAGGGTTTTATATTTACAACATGTTTATTAAATAGAAAACTCAGCCCCAACCAGCCTTGCTCAATAGTCTCAACACACTCAATTTGAGGGCTTTACTGTGTTTGCCCCACCCCCAAGAATTGTCCGTTTTTCTTCAAGTACAGACAAGACCACAGGTTTGTAGAAACCACTCCTGAAGCATGTGGTTCAGTCAGTAAGACAGTGATCACTTCAATCAATGTCCACTAATTCCACTTCAAAACAGAGTTTTGCATTGGGTGGAATTTTTGCATCAGGCTGTCCTTTCTTGCCATAAGCCCATTCAGGTTCAATCTCCAAGCGAGCTTTTTCTCCTTTGCTCATTGTTAAGAGTGCTTCATCTCATCCTCTGATAACTTTACCCACTCTGACTTTAACACTTAGAGGCTTAGCATTCTTTTTCTTCTTTGCACTAGTTTGAATATTACTATCAGAAATAGTTCCATCCTGTAATGTGCCTGTAATGAACAATGTCTCCTTTTTTGGGAAAGTTAGTTTTGTCTCCATTCTTGAGAATAGATTTTGTATATTTCGGCAGACCCTCATGCAGAGTCTCTTCAGGTTTAACTTCTTTGGATTTCTCTTCATCAAGCTTCACACTTTTCACCTGCTCTGTCACTTTGGCAACACTCTCAGTACCTTTGAAACGCTTGCTTTCAAAAAGATGGTTGTAGGCTGTGACTAAATGATCCTTGTTTGCTGTTTTAGCCACATTTTTTTATGTTTCCCAGTAATTTGTGTTCTGCAAGAAAAGAATCCGAGCCATTGTCCTGCAGAAACTTGATGATGCCTTTCTCGGGCAGCGCCTCGCCGCGCAGCTGCTCCGCACTCCACAAGAGCTGCGGTCCAGCAGCCGCTATCTTCCCTCGCCTGCTGCAGCCACAGCCGAGCCCCTCTGTGTTTCTTTTTAACATAGCAATTGCTCAGCTTATACACTTTTGAAAATTACAAAGGTTCCAATGTCCTGCCTCTGGAATAAGGGGAAGTTTCTGTCAAATTTAAGAGCAATTCAGATAAGGTTAATTGGCCACCATTGAATTTAGGTATAGGGACAAAGACTGGATGTGTGATTTTATTATTATAGATCCCTCCCAGGTTAGGAAATAACCTCAACAATGCATGTCAGTACTTTCTTTGAAATTTAGAGCCTTAAAGAGTTGCTTAAGGCGCTGAGGGGTTAAATGACTTGTCCAGAGTTATAAGGCAAAAACATCTCAGAAATGGGACTCAAAACTAGACTTTTCTGTCTAGAAAGTCAGCTCTTTTTCTTCTCTGACATGCTTCCCTTCTTGCCACCAGCATGTGCTGTGAAAGAACCAGAATCTACCTTTATTATTTTCCAAACTCATGACATGGATCATTTTTACCTCAAAAGTCCACAAAACTGTATCCAACACTTGATTGGCCCTATTATCTATTTATGTAGCTTTCTGGTTATGTAAGGACATAAAACATTCCACCCATTTGAAAGTCATGCCCCTCTAACTTTGTGCATGTCACCATAGTCTACCCTTCTCACCAGAGGAATTTCCATAGGGACATGAAAGGACTGAGTACAAAGTGCTATCCTTTCCTTGTTTTATGTCTTCATCACATTAGGGTTAGGAAACATTCTTTATATTACCTATTCAATGACTATAGCTTTCTCGTTTTGTCCCAAAATCAAATCTGACATTACAGGGTTTTGGCATCAGAACTACCCTGAACATCTATCTATATGTTCACTATGTATCCTTTGGATCATTAATTATATATGTTTTGTTGACAGCATCTTTTTTAATCAGTGTTTCACAAAGGATAGAGGTAGACTAGGCCATTCAGACATTTACATTCTGAACCTGCCTCTGATACTCATTAGTTGTAGACAAATCACTTAAGCACTCTATGTTTCAGCATCATCACTTGCAAAATGGGGATAACACATACCTATAGTACATCCTCGAAAAGGTTGTAGTGAGAATCAAATGAGAGACTAATGGATGTAAAGTGCCTGGTCAACCTTCGTGCCCTATTTAAATAGCAGCTGTTATCTATGCTCGTTGGCTGCATTGTACTCACAAAGATTGGCCAGAGTGTGTATATGTTGCTGTCTCAGAAATTTACTATCAGGAGGGATACAAGGATGAGGCTGGTCATCAGTTGCCTCTTTGCCCCACATGATACAATCACTGACTGAGAATCAATCCCTGCTTTATTTGGTTTTCTCTCCAGGAGAACCAGAAACCTTCTAGTGAGTCCTGGCCCTGCCTGATCCCTGCTAGCTAAGAACTCATTCTTTTCTGCTCAATAATCCTCACTTTTTTTTTGTTTTCACTTTGCTGTAGGTTTCTTGTGCTTATTCATGGGGCTATAGATTTTCAGAGACTATTCTGTCTACAGTATCCCCCGAAGTGTAGTTCTGGATTTGATTGAAGTACATTCTGGTCTCCCAAAGAGTTGGATTCTTTTACTATATAGATTGGGTTATTAGTATCCTGGCAATTTGGGGATAATTCATAGTTTATTAATGCATTAACAACAACAATAACAAAAAGTGCTCTGGCCATGATAATGATGATAGCAATGATGATAATGATAATAACAACTGTTTTCATTGCCATCTTTTTTTTTTTTTTGGGACGGAGGAGTCGAAGCATTTGGGGTGAAGTGACTTGCCCAAGGTCACACAGCTGGTAAATGTCAAGTGTCTGAAGCCAGATTTGACCATAGGTCCTCCTGATTCCAGGGCCAGTGCTCTGTTCACTGTGCCACCTAGCTGCCACTATCATTGCCATCTTGTTGGGTCTGGAATAATTTACTGAGAAGGTAGGATTTGATATGAAATTTTAAAGATGTGAATGAAAAATAAAAAAAAATAAAATAGATAACCATGGGCAGGATTTAGATAGGAAAAGAAAAAGGAAGAAAGCAGTCTACCCAATAGAAAGAGAGAGACAAAGGCTGTGCAAAAGGACTGTACATTTAAAAACTAGGATTTGCTTAGGAAAAAAAAACTCATTCATATCAAGTTTCCTTTTTAGAAATTTATCTCAAAGAGTCTGAGTTGGAAAGGAACTGTGAGATCACCTTAACCATACTCCCTATTCTACAGCATAAACTGTTTTAATTTGTGCAGTTTGTTTCCTTTTATTATAGAAAAAGCAGAGTGAATTCTACAAATATAAACATTCCTCTCTATAATGCCCAAACTTTTAAGATCTTCAATATTTTCCCATGTAGGTCACTCATTTCCGTGCTTGTCTTTATTTGTCAATACAAAAATAAGTTGATGCTAATAATCCATACACTTAAAGCTTTATTAGTGCCTTGTTTAAATTAAGCTTTGCTTACACCTGTGACAAAGTCCATATAAACTTCTCTTTATTAAAAAAAATAAAACATTGATTAAAATACAGTTTATTTACAAATCTATCATAGAGTGTCGATGTGGAGTACTGGATAGAAGGTTGGCCTCAAAGCTAGGAATACTTGAGTTAAGTTCCCAGGTCTAATGCATATTGGCTTTGAGCTCTTAAGCAAGTCACTTCAGATCTTAGTACCATAGACTATTCTATAAGACTATTAAGTTGTAAAGAAAATTTATTTTTGTATACATACACACATGCACATATACACAAACACAAACACACAGACATGCACACACATTTCTATTGATCCACATTTGAAAGTTCCTTTAGATGTTGCTGAGATCTTATTTTTCACTAGCTGCCTGTTTCTTCTTTACTATATCTTCATTTGAATTTTATTCATTCAGTTTCATCATCATTGATACAGTATCATGTTTTATTACTCTTGCCATTTCATGTAGTCCTAGAATCTTTTTTTCAAGATCCAGAAATGATCTTCACACTTGTCTGTTCACCCATTTTAAAAATAAGAATGTATTTCCTTGTATAGACTATTATATAACAAATGTAATAATATATAACAAATGTAATAGATATGTTATTATATGATTAAATGGTTTTTTTCCATTTGACATGGAAAAATATTTGATTTTTGCCTCTATATTTCTTTTGTGTTGGAATCAATCCTTTCCTTCAGTAATTGCATTATAGCAAATCTAGGAATTGTTTAGGGATGCAATGTATTTATGGAAGGATACGTGTAAAATAAAATTCCATTATGTTCAGTTCATTTTTCCATTGACTTATTTAGTATAATACAAAATTAACTTTGGTAATATATAATTCATGACTAGACCATTTTTGATTTGCTGGAGCAAGATACCCACATTCATCCCAGGATACCCATAATGTTTAGGATGATAGGATCACAGAATAAAAGCTGGAATTGATACAAGAGGCACATGGCTCAATCCCTTCATTAGACAGATGAGGAAAAGGAGCCCCTAAGAAGAGAGTCATATAGATAATAAGTAGCTAAGTCAGCATTTGAACCAGAATCTTCCCATTTCAAATCCGGTACTCACTCCACTGTGACAAGTGACATAATAACAACACAAACTAACTTTTATTTACTGCTTTATGGTTTGAAACTTTTTGAAGTAAATACTATTTTCCCCATTTTTGAGATGGGGAAACTGAGGCTGGGAGGTTAGATGAGATAACAATAATAGCTGGTGTTTATATAACACTTTAAGGCAGTGGTTCTCAACCTGTGGGTCGCGACCCCTTTTGGGGTTGAACAACCCTTTCACAGGGGTCACAGGGGATGCCTAAGACCATTGGAAAACACATATTTCCAATGGTCTTAGGAACTGAGACACTGCTCTTCCATCTGTCTCCAGGCAGGTCTGCCCACTTGCAGATACTCCCACATATGAGTATTAAAGGGTCGCGGCATTAGGAAGGTTGAGAACCACTGCTTTAAGGGTTGCAAAATGCTTTACCTATATATCGTTTGATCCTCTCAATAGCTTTGCAGAATCAGTATTGTTAGTACTCCATTTCTGTAGATGAGGAAACTGAGACTGAGCAAAGTTAAGTGACAGTGTTTGAGGCAGAATTCAAACTCAGATCTTCCTGACTCTAGGGACAACAACTCTTCTACTATGCTGATATTAAGGTATTACATTATTTTACTTTAAATTTTTGGGTCAGTGACGTCAGTTCTGTCATTAGGTCCTCCTATCATGCCATGGCTGTGTATAGATTAGCCTAATACTTTGAAGTGGAAGAAGACTTGGGTTTGAACTAGAAGATATGGATTCCAAACCTTGCTCTGCCAGTTACACATGAGTAATACAAGTCAGTCATTTCCTTACTCTGGGCTTAACTTGCCTAATGGGTAAAATGAATAGTTTTGTTGAGATCATAGACACAAACACACAGGGATTTCTGTTGTTTCCGAGTCTATTCTTCTTATTTCATAGATAAGGAAACTGAAGTCCACAGATGTTGAATGACTTCCTCAAGGTCATCAGCTAGTAAATACCAGAGTCAGAATTTGCACCCAAGTCCTCTGGTTCTTTGTAAAAACTCTAAAATACCTTTTAGCTCTGATTTTCTATGGTTCTTAAGTATTTGAGCAGAAATCTGGGTCATTTCTATTAGGATACAGAGCACTACCCCCCCCCCCCAAATATAATAATAAGTATCTAATTATAGCTTACTTGTCATGTGAGGAGGCATATCAGCAAATTACAGTGTACTGTAGAGGAAAGACTACTATACTTGGAGTCACAGGCCCCAAGTTTAAATTCTGACTCAGTTGTTACCTGTGGGATATTGGGTGAGTTGCTTTGAAGTCTCGCTGGCCTTCAGTTTTATCATCTGGAATATGGGGGGATTGCACTAGATCACCTCTGAGGTCTCTGTTGGGTTTGGACCTGATTGGATTAAGAACTGACTAATTTTACTGGACTATAGACCAATTCTTATTCTAACCATTAGAAACAGAGTTAGTCAATATTTATTTGATAAAATTTATTGAGTGTTTTTTTTTAACTCTACACACAATAGTGTGTTGTAAAATACCAAAACATGGCTTAGTTTTAGGTTACCGTTTTGAACTTGGATTCATGAAGACTTGGGTTTCAGCCTTGTTTAGTTTTGAATGCTCACTAGCTGTGGGACCTTGGACATGTTGGTTATCTTGCTAAATACCAGTTCCCTTATATGTAGTATGATTTGATATGCTATAATGTAATATGATATAACATAATGTGATGTATTATACCACAATATGACACTAGTAATAATAATTAGCATTTATGTAGGGCTTTAAATCTTGCAGAGCAGTTAATGTATGTTATTTCTTTTGATCCTCGCAACAGCCCTGAGATGCTGCTGCTATTATCATACCCATTTTAAAGATAAGGAAACAGAGGCTGAGAGGTTAAATTATTTGCTCGTCAAAAAGCTAGTGTCTCAGGCAGGATTCAAAACATAACTTTGTAACAAATGAACATAGTTACACAAAACAAGTCCTCAAATTTTCCCTGTCCAAAAATTTCTCTTCTGCATGTTGGGCACACCCCCACTTCTGGCAGGAGTTGTAGATAGTCATGGAATCAATAAGAGGTTTTTAGTTTCTCCAAGTTGCTTTTCTGTACAATAAAATTATTACTCTCTATATTTTTTGGTTCTTCTTCCTTCACTGTATCATTTTTATACAAGTTTACTCAGATTTCTCTGGATTATCTATTTTGTTTCTTTGCTTATGGTACAGTAGCATTCAATTACATTCTTAGGCTACAATTTGTTCTGCAGTTCCTTGATTGATGGGAGCCCCTTTTGTTTTCACTTCTTTGCTCCTAATAAGAGCTTTTGTAAATATTTCTGTACATTCAGGGACTTTTCTTCTTTCTTGGATCTCCTTAAGATGTAAATAGACCTCATAACAGTATTTATGGGTCAAAGGGTTTGCACAGTTTGACTTTTGAGGCATAGTTCCAAATTGCTTTTCAGATTGGCTATTAGGCAGCAGTTCTCAACCTGTGGGTCACAACCCCTTTGGGGGTCAAATAGGGTCACCTAAGACCATCCAAAAACACAATTTCCGATGGTCTTAGGAACTGAGACACCACTCCTCTATCTATCTCCAGGCAGGTCCATCCACATGCAGATATACCCAGACATGCCCACATACGAGTATTAAAGGGTCGTAGCGTTAGGCAGGTTGAGAACCACTGGGCTATTCCAATTCATAGCTGCATCAGCCCTCTACTTGTATTCCCATTGCTTTCTCATGCTTGTCATTTTCCTTTTTTTTCCTCCTGTCATCCTGGCCAATCAAATAGGTGGAGAAGATAGAACCTTGGAGTAGTTTCAATTTGTATTAATTACTATGAACATTTTTATTTTTATATCACAGTTGATTACTTAGATTTCTTACTTTGAGGGCTATATGCTCGTATCCTTTGAATTAAACATCCTTCACATCATTCACAGGCATGCATACACACACACACACACACATACACACACACACACACACACACACACACACACACACACACACACACACACACACATACACACACACTTCTTTTCTCCTTAAAGCAGTTGGCCCCACACATTCTTACTACCATCTTTCTAAGGGGATCCCATATGAAAGCCTACTTATATTTTTGAGGTAAATAAAATGTTATTTGGCAAAGCAATACAGAGGGAGAGAACACTTTGGGACCATAAGGCAAACATTAAGATCACCTAAAAAGTGAAAAGTTAACTAGAATGAAGTGGCCTTAGAGATATACCTGCTCAAAGTCGGTTTCCTATTGTCATACCTATAGGCCCAGACATCTGCTCTGTTATGGAGATTGGAATTAAATGAAATATCAAAGTACTGGCCTGTCTAAGGCAAAAATGGTGCCATCTATGGAAAAAAATTCAAAACATGAAAATAGCAGGTACTCTCACTGTAAGAAGGGCTGTAGAACCTAAGGTAAAGTTTTCAAAAATTATGATAGCTATGATTAAAATTAACAGTGATCGGTTTTCCATATTCAGAAGAAATTTGGAAACTGGAGCTAGGAGAGTATCTAAAAAGTAATTAATTGGGGTTGGGAAAGGAAGTCCGTTTTAAATTAGTAAAATGGAAAAAGGAATGAAAAAAAAAACTACTCAGAAGACCCATTCATCTTTCTTTCTTTCAGAAGATCAGTCACATACCATTATTAAAATGGAATCTTACAGAACCATCAAATCATAATTTGAATGGAAGATAAGTAGAAAAAGATAAAAAAAAAACAAACCCTCTACCCCAATTAAAATTGAGCAAACACTTCCTTCCATTTTAGAGTAGTGATTGCCAAGGCATAAAACCAGACAAACTGTTTGACATCAGGTTGCAAAGAATAGATTACATTAAGAAAAAAACACCCTGGGGGAACCAGGGTCTTGAGGTTTTCTTCAAGCCTTTTCACTTTAATAATAACCTCCAAACACCAGTAGTGCTAATTTACAAGCTTATCTGGACAGATGCTCACAGGTTTTAAGTAGCCCACAATTACGTTGTTTGCCTTGGGCCACTGGTAAGCTCTTTTGAATAGTTGTCAGTTCAAGGCTCAGCTTCCCAGACTTATTGTCTACAATGCTGCAGTATTTTAAGGTGGATTTGTAAAGGAGTAGGTTTTCCTCTTCTAGAAGTATAATACACATACATACATACATACTTACATACATACATACATATATTCATACATACATATGTTCTTTTTGAAGTTACTTTTATGTCTCACCTCCTCCATATATTATATTATTTTCCATCTTAAATAATGTTGCTCAGTTTTATTAAAAGTTTCTTGACATTGTGTTTTCCTGTCCTGCTCCTTCTCTGTCTTCTCTGTACTTCATGAGCATCTCCTGTCTTCCACCTGTCATCCTGTTCTCTTAACTTTTCCTAATACCCAACCCTAAATCCAATCTGCTGGCAACATAGGATTATTGATGTAGACCTAGAGGGGGTTTTACCAGCTTTCTGGTCCAGATTGATTCTTGGGAAAATGATGGATTGCAAATGAAAGAACTTGGTTCCAGTTGTTACTACCTATATGATGTTGGACACTCCTCTGTGTCTGAGTTTCTTCACTGTAAAATGACAGGGTTGGACTAGATGCCCTCTAAGGTCTCTTACAGCTTTAAGGTCCTATAATTTTCATTTTACACTTCACTTTAGAGCCTGGGGCCTGAAGGTTGATGGACTTGCTCAAGTTTACAAAAGTAGTAAGCATCAGAAGAGAGAATCACCTAATCATAGTCATTTCACCTACAAAAAATTTGTCCTTCCCCCCATGCTCTTCCTTACACTTTAAAAGAAAAAAAAAAAACATTTACCACTGTAGCCTTCTAAATAGTATTCCCACTTCTATTTTCTCCCCATCCCTAATCCATCTTTATGTCAGCTGCCAAAAAGCCTTTCTCTTGTTTTTCCCTGAACATGTCACTCTCTTCCTCAAAAATCTTCAGTGATTTCCTATTGCCTCCAGGATAAAATACCCATTGGCTTGGAAAAAGCCCTCTACAAGTTAACTCTAGGCTCTCTTTTTTTTTTTAAGTTTTTTTTTTTCCTTGACAAAATGCTTATTGAAGTAGAAGGAAATTCTCCAAGACTCAGTTATTGAAACTTTGCTATTGTGCTGGGCATGCAGTAGATCTAGGTTCATTTTGGCTTAAAAATGGTCTGGGTGACCATGCCCAAGCAGTAAATACTTCCTAGCCTCTGTTTCTGCATATGTAAAATGGGCATAATAATACAAGGAGCACTTATGTCATAGCCTTATTATAAATCTCATATAAGAAAATGTATGCATAATCATTGACAAAATTGGGATCACCATAGAAATGTCAGTTCTTATTTTCTATGTTAATGACTCAGATTTATATCATTCTTATCACCAATCACTTTTGAACAAGACATTATTCTGGATGTTCAATGAGATGAGGCTATCTAGGATGCCACATCATCTACTGGGAGATAGGAAGTAGAGATTAAAAAATGAATAACACTCATGGTAGCATGAGTTTGAACTGAATTATGTAGTCAAATTATGTCCTCGAAGCCACATGTGGCCCTCTTGGTCCTCAAGTGTGACCCTTTGAATCCAAACATCACAGAAAAATACATTTAATAAAACGATTTGTTCCGTAAAACTTGGATTCAGTCAGAAGACCACACCAGAGGACCTAGAGAGCCATATGTGGCCTCAAGGCCACAGATTCCCTACCCCTGCCTCAGACATTTCCCAGGTGTGTTACCTTGGACAAGTCACTTAACCCTGTTTCCCTCAGTTCCTCATTTATAGAAGGGACTGGAGAAGAAAGTGGCAAACCTCTCCAATGTCTTTGCTAATGGGTCATGAAGAGTCAGACATGACTGAAAAATGATGCAACAATACCAATAACAAAAGGGAGAAATTAGCAGGGTCTTGTGTAACATAATGTTTACAAGTTAACATTAGTTAACAAGTGTGCCCAGCATTTAATCAGTGAATGAACTTTAAAGGTGAAAGTGTTCCCCTTATTTTATGATATTTAGAGTTAGGGCTTGGTGGGATCTTTAAGGAGCTTTAAAGTTTGACTATATTCACTAAAAATGTAGTAGGGCACATGCCTTTTATATCTCTTGTTAGGGCTAAAAATAGACAGGCTAGTCTCAGAGTCTCCCAGTATTACTTTCCTCAAACACTAATGTCTTAAATTGTATACAGGCTCTCAGGAGGCCTGGGATAGTCTAGAAAGAGAAATGACCCTGAGTACAACAGGGATCACCAAAACCTGAATTAGTTATTCCTAACTCAGGACTATTTACTCCTATGGTTTTTATTATCATAAGTAACATTAACGGCAGAGCATCACTGTTGACTTGAGAATCTGTATGTGCTTTTGGTGGCATTCTGTCTTACTTCTGCTCCTTCCAAGGGAAACCTTAAGAACTTCAGGATGTGGCATTTTTAGATAGCAAAAATTACATCTTCATTTCAGTATAATTCATTTCCTTGTATTTTATTTTATGGATTTTAAAACATTCTGAAAAGGGCTACTTGATTTTCATCTGACAGACAAAGGGATCCATGCTACCCAAATTCATATACCCACTGAAATCAAGGGATCTATGTACCTTATTAAAAACCCTCACTGGTGTAATCTTCTACAACTTGTGGCTGAAATACTGCCCGCTGCCTTCACAGGGCTTGTATAGCTTCCACAGGCATAGTCTTTAAGAATTCAGGGTCACCTTTATGCCACATAAAGTATTAGAAAATGTTGGTCCTGGTCACTCAACTACATGACGCAGCAAGAATAAAGTCTAGTTTGTGGAGCCAGGTTTCTTGTCTGGTAATCCTGCTAGTACTACTTTTACCTTTGTTTAGTCCCCCTCATGATCAATTAATTGAACATCTTTTATGGTCCAGTTCAAATCCCACCACCTCTCTGAAGATTTCCCAATTTTATTGATGTCATTTTCTCCTTTCTCTATGTACAGATACTTTTATAATTACAATACTAGCATTGTATGGGCTGTTGAGTTGTCTATAGCTTTTCATCAGCTCTCCCTCATACCTAAAATGCAATTTGTCCTCACTCGGGCATGTTACAATCCTGAGTTTCCTTCAAAGCTAAGCCCAGATGCTGCTTCAAATGATATTTCTCTGAATCCTCTAGTCATAGTATCATCTTCCTCCTTGAATTAACTCACTTTTACTCATCCATATATAGATTGTACTCATTTCAGTAGAATGTAAATTCATTGTAGGCAGGGAGTGTTCTGTGGTTGTTTTCAAAAATCTTTATGGTCTAATAGATTAAAGGCTAGTCTTATAGTGGGGGAAATTTGCATTCAAATCAGACTCCAAACACGCACTAATCTTGCAACCATTGGCAAGGCATTTAACCTTTCAGTGTTGTAGGCAATGCTAAGGGCACCATTGATTAGCGGGAAAAGTTATCATAGGGCGTTCTCTATACTGGATGAAATCACAGGTCTTCTTTTTTCCCTCCCCCCCCCAAAAAAATATTTTCTTACCACCTACTGCTATAATAACTTTCTTCATATAAACATCAATTAGATATGCTTGGATCAAATTGAATCTTCTTACTTTTCCCTGGCCATGAAATTCCATAAATATCTGATGCTGATAGACCTTGGCACTTGTTAATAGTGGGCACTTCTATTAGTGTGCCAGGTAACTATCTTAGACCAAAAGTTCTAAAGCTGGGGCAGATCTACCTTAGGAGAGTGACTTTCCACACTGGAAATTTAATATACCAGGAGCTTCACATTGGGATGAAATCATAGATAATGGATCAGAGGAAAGTGAGTGGAACATTGCTAGGCATACAGTAAGCATTAATTAAACATTTGTTGATTGGAGGGATTTATATTCCAGCAAATTATTTATCATCAGTTTCCTTCATGAATGATTAGGAATCCTTTTGATTATAAATAATAGCAGGAATAGCTTACATTCATGTATCATTTATCATTTTTCAAAGAGTCTTCATATAAATTATCTCATTTAATTCTTATGGAATTTTGATATAAGCGGGGCAACTACTGTTATCCCTATTTACTTACTTACTTACTTACTTACTTACTTATTTACTCTTAAGGTGGTTGTAATGCCAAGCAAAGGCAACTTCCAAGGTTTGGATTACCAGCATAGCAAACCTCATTTATTCAGCAAAACATTCATAGAACAGAGAAAGTCAAAATATAGTGTAACTCATTCATTTAGCAAGTAAGTTCTCAATTCATTTGCAAAGTACCAAGGTCCAAGTATCCCACACCTGGATCTGTAGTCAAAGTAGCCCACTCCTGGGCAGTACATTCATTTAGGCTCTTCTTAAATGGAGAATAGTTTTCAATCATAAACAAAGTACATTCATTTAGTCAATCACAGAGCAAAAAAAGGCCAAAGATTTCCCATCCCTGGATACTACTGAATTACAATACCATGGATTAACACCAAGCACTTTCTCAAAAGGGGCAGGAGAGCACAAAAGGTCCAATCTACCCTTAAGCCCTCAGCAATCTCAGTTCCTGGGGAGACAAAGCTCAACAAAGCCACAGCCAGTGTCCTCATCAAGTCATTCTCTGCCTGTAGAACAGTCCTGGAACCCCTGAAAACATTAGCAAGGCCCACTTCCAGGATTTCTATAAACATACCACAAGAAAATCCTCCTTCAGGGCTTCTGAACCAACAGCCAGGTTCCAGGACCTCTACAGCACCAGCACTGTCCTTCACCAGCAGGTGAATCTGGCAAAACAACATCAAAACAGACAAACAAAATACCGGCATCACAGCCATGCCTCCTCAGTTCTTGGCAGCTCCGGGTGGCAGTTCTCAAAAGTCCTGGGCAGCTCCAACAGGCTCTTAGCAGTCTTTCTCTCAGCAACTCAGGCTCCATGATACTAGATACTGCTTTTCAAAGGTCCTTCTGGCCTTCTCTGCTTGGGCCTCTCTCCCAATTCACGACTCCTCCCAGTTCAGCCCTCTCTCTTCACTTCAACAAGTCCATCCCACAGGTGGGATTCACAAGCTCTGGGTTGTAACACTCAACCCCCAAACCAAGCCGATACAGAGGCATCTCCAAATTGCATTACTATTACAGTGGTTCAGAGATGTTGAGAGTTTACTTGACTTATCTGAAGTCATAAGAGCAGAATCCCATGGAGCCAGAAGTGGAATACTTCTATCTTAAAAAAATAAAATACTTTTCCAGCTCCATTTATAATACAGACAATGGTGTTATTTTCCAAAAGCTTTCCTTCCCATAGAGTGGATTTTGGAGTTTGTTTCCTTGTTTCCAAATGCACACAATATACACTGACCCCAGCATCAACTGTAGCTATAATCTGAATCCACTTGAAAAGTCGATAGAGACAAAAATGAAAAAAAAATACTCCATATAGAATTATCAAATTAAGGGGAAAGTGATATGCTACTTTTTCAAAATGCTTTCATTTTAAGAACATTAGCAAATGTCAAAAGGCTATAGTTCTGCTTTTTCTCATCTTTTTTTAAAGGATTATGATGAAACAAGCTAATTTTCTGTTCAATTTTCATTTCTCTTCCAGAAGGGATAAGGCAACTTTACATGCTGTGTATGAAACAGTTTCTGAAGGAATTGCTGGCTTAATTACTAGCTCACATTATACATAAAAGAAGTAGCTGGCGCACTCTAGTTTTGATACAGTAGATTGTGGGGAGGCGTGGAAGAAAGGGTAGAGTGATTTTCTTCCAGTTTGTACAAGGGTCCAATAAGGAAGCATTTTACTTTGTTATCTAGTAGAGAGCTAGAATGCAAGCCAAGAAGACCCTAGACAAGATGAGGAGCTAGAGGAACTAAAGAGGTAGGGTATTATGAACTCTGAAGGAAAAAAAAAGTGTCTCCCTGGTGATCATTTGAAGTCATATGATGTTTCCTTAAGTGTCAAGTCTCCAGAGATTTGCTGCACAGATTTAATTTGATGAGTAAGTGGAAATGAGAGTTGCCTTTTCTAAAATCAAATAAACCCAAAGTTTTAGAAGAAAAAAAAACCTAAGTAATGAAAACAAGTAAGAATTGGGGATAAAATGAACTTATACATTTCTTTCATTTCAATTTTTAACAGTTTACTACTAAAAATTAAATCAGTCAATTAACACTTATTAAGAGCTATTATGTTCAAGGCATTGTGCTAAATGCTTGAGATACAAAGAAAGGTAAAAGTCAATTCATGATTTCAAAGAGATGAGCTTAATGGGGGAAATAATATGCAAACAACCATATATAAATGAGCTACATAGATAGGATGGATTTATAGAGTGGGACCATATAGGATTAGTATTCGTAAATTGCAAGAATAGTTCTTATGAGTTAAAGCAATTCATTTAGTGTTTAACATAAGCTGCGAATGCCTAACCCAGGAATGATCCTCACTTTGGAAAGATAACTCTGTTTCCTTACGTTTTGAAAAGATGATTGGTCTACAATTTTGAAAGGCTAACCCTGCCCCTCTCAATTGACATAGAAAGTGCCTAGTTGTTCAGACAAAACATCCCTGAAGCTCAGATTCCTGCAAAGGACATCTCCTAACTGCAAGTTTATCGCTTCTCATTTTTGCCAAAGCTTAATGATGGCAGTTATCTGAGTTTTGTCTGTGTTGAGCAATAGGGAACAAATAGTACTGAAAAGGGTTACAGATTGGTGACTTGAATTCTCTATTATAAAGTACTAACACTTGAAATCAGGGAGTGGTTGAAAATTTTCTATCACTTTTGGTTTTCCAGTCAGTGTAGTTACCAATTGAGCTGTGCCCAAGAGGTCAGCTACATTGGCCTAAGGTGGGCTATTTAAAATTTCTTTTGCATTGAAATATAATTTTATTTACTGTGAGTCCAATACTACTATTAAGTAGAAATGAGCTGTCAAATTTTTATTATCAACTAGCTACAATACCCCTATATTTCTGGGCTTGACCCAAACAGGGTGAATTCTTAGGCTCATGAAGGTTAAGCTGGATAGGACCTTAAACTTCAGCTAGTCTTACCCTTTTATTTTGTAGATGAGTTATTTCAGTCCTAGATAAATGAAATGAGTTGGTCACAGGGGTAGAAAGTACTAAAACTTGGACGAAGTGGATTGCAGTGCATTCACTACTCTCAATGGAGGTAGTACATATGCTCTTGAGAACTCAAGTACAATTTTCCCTTCTATATCATAGAGATTAGGGATGTGGTGCCCCCATGACCTGGAAAATTCACATAAATGTTTTGGCTCTCCCTTTGTACCAGAAAAAAAGTCTGATTTTTTTTTTCCTTTTTCTTTTATGGAGTGTTTACAGTGCCTTATTGTAAAATTTCTGTTGATATACAATACTATATATATTTTTCATGCATTTCTGAGTTTCCAAACTTTTTTGTGTCATCTGCTGACTTTTGCATGTCACCCAAAGCTTCAACAAAACTCCCCCCCAAATTCCCATCTAATTCATTATGCAGACCCATGATATATCAAAATTGTGATGGGGGAAGTCATGATGCAGAAGGGATTACTGTACACTAACCTGACTGCTGCTCATTGGCTTGCCTGACTTGGACTTAGTGTGACCTGTTCTGTAGGAAATGTACCCCCTTGATACGATATCCCTATGTCCTGATTGTCAAGGTTATTTTTGAGTTCAATGTTTTATTGGAGCTGCTTTGGATTATCTCTCTCAGCAGCTATCAGAGAGTAGGAGTATCCTAAACATTGTTTATAATATTCTACTTGCTTTATCTCTCTGCCACTACATCATTACAATACTGTAACATAAACCATCATAATCAAAATTCTAACAGCACCAAACAATGAAACAGATGTCATTTACTCTTCCTGCTGTCTTTGTAATTATCTAAGCTCTTCACCTACTGCAATGAACTCCAGGCTTCTTCAGTTTTGATTTGAATCCAGTAGAAGAAATGGTCATGGCTAGCCAATGTTTACATACATTTTGCTGCTCTTCTCTAAATGATTTTATCTTCTATTTATCCCTTCTCTATCTCTCCTGCTTATAGCCTCATTCTGAGTTCTTTTACTTATTAGTGGAACCAGGGTATGGGGTGGGGGAGCAGAGGGGGGTGGAGACAGGATCAACGACCAGATTCCCAATAAGTGCTTTAGGGAATCTGCTTAAACAATTTGGTGTTAAGAACATAGTGGGATAAGGTAATTAAAAAACAATATTTCATTAGCCAGCCTTTCAAATCCTTCACTCTAATTATTCTCTTTTTTTGTTGTTGTTGAAACTACACAGGAGAACAGGAAAGAGAGAATACAAAATATATATGACCTTCAAATAGTAAAATTAAAATATACGTGTGTGTATGTATGTAGATAGATAGATAGATAGATGTCAAAGGCAGAAATAATTTGTTAATCCCAGTAAGAACAATCTCAAGATATATAGATGATTCTCTCTGGTATCTAAACCTCAGGGAAAATACTAGCAACCATTATAGATAATGTTCAAAAGGTTATATGGGTAACATCTCACCAGATTGTATTTGTAATTTCTTAAACAATGTTAATTTCTAATACTGATCAATAGCAATGTTCAAATCATCCCTCAAAAGTGTTCATGCCTAAGGAGCCTGGTTTACCTCCCATAAACTGAGTACTTACTATTAGCTTTTAAATGCTTGCGAACAGGAATTGTCTGTTATTTTTGTGTCTATCTTCAGTACCTAATATAGTATCTGACACATAGTAGGTGCTTAATAAGTGCTTAGCTAGTGTGTTTCCTAGGACTAGAATGCTCACCCTTGCTCTCTGCTTGTTGATACTTTTATCTATCCTGCAAGACTAAGATTGAACCTTTCCCACAAAATCATAGGAATAAGAAAAGGCAGTAGTGATTTCATGGTAGATAGAGAGCTGGCCTTGAATAAGTCCACAGAATGATAGATTTAGACCTAGAAGGACCCTTAGTTTTCATTTAGTACAATTCATTTTTTTCAGATGGGGTGTTTAATCTCAAAGAGATGGAGTGACCCAAGGTCACTCAGTTGGCAAGTGACCCAGCTAGGATTTGAACCTAGCATCTTCAGTAAAAAATCTAGGCACTAAATCTAATTCTTTCTCCTAGGAAGAAATTATAATATATGCATGTGTATGTGCACACACACACATACACACACACAAATTTGTTCAAACTTTCCATCACATTTTGTTTACACATTTTACGTATACTTATACTGTTCTAGTTTGAAACATATTTTGTTTTGGGAATGCCTTATCTACACCACCAACAAAAACAATCATATTAATAAAGGTGAGGCTGGGATAAAGCCATAATAATAAACTTACAATCACAAAGTTTTTAGGCATGTAAAATGTTTTAAATGCATTATCTCATTTGCTTATTGGAACAGTTTTGTGTATCATAAATATTATTGACATCATATATTTTACAGTGAATCAGGTATTATAAATATTATTGACATCATATATTTTAGAAAATATTAAGAGACTTTACCAAGATCACATACCTAGCGAGGAGCATTACTGAGATTTGAACCTAGCTTTAATAATTCTAAGTCCTGTGCTCTTGATTATAAAGTACTTAAGATCTGAAACTGTGCCTTAGCTTTATGCCCCCTCTTTCCCATACCAAGTATAGTTCTCTAATAATTGTTTAATTGAAATAGTGCTCTAATTTTTTAAAATTGAGTCCCAAAATATTTTAGACTCAAAAATCAGTAACATGGGGGGAGGCTAGATGGCACAGTAAATAGAGCACCGGCACTGGAGTCAGGAGGACCTGAGTTCAAATTTGGCCTCAGAAACTTAACACTTACTAGCTGTGTCACCTTGGGCAAGGCACTTAACCCCAATTGCCCTGCCTTCTCCCCTCCAAAAAGTTAAAAAAAAATCAGTAAAATGGAAACATTTTTTTCTCAGAAATTTACACAGCTAAAATCAGAAAAATTCACAAAAGACATGTTGATGGCAAATTCTGATCATTTCTTAGTTTAGGCTTTTTGTGAGTAATCTGGGATCTGGCTGAGATCCAGGTTTCTTCAGATAGTCCCCAACTTCAATAATCCAAAACAAAACAGACGAATTATTTGGAAATAATGGACAGTTGACAAGTGAATCTTTCTTTCTAGTCCTCTGACTCAAACCCCCCAAATCCTGAGACCAGGAGCTCAAAAATAACATCAGAAAGAAAGAATATCCTTTTTATTTTAGGCAGAAATGTATGATTCAGAGGTCAGATTAATGTTGTTCATATCCAAATCTGAAATTTAAACACTGACCAGTCAATATTTAGTTCTATATTTCCAGTTAACTATTACTGATTACTATTTGATTGTGCTTGACCAAGAACTTGCTTCCCACACTAAGAACTTGCTCTCTTATTGACATCAATACCCCAGTCATTCAATATCGAGTTTTTTTGTAGTAAATTTAAAGTAAATATATCAAGATTTAAATCTTATTCCATGTTTCTTACATTCCTTTGAGCAAATCATCGAAGTTCTATACATCTTACTTTCTCAATTTCTAAATAATGGACTCAGTGTAAGTTATCTCTAAGGTCCCTCAATCCTATAAAAAACATCATCCTTCCTCATGTCTTGATCAGTTGTCAAAACATTGATTATTCCTACAAAATATTTATCTCATTTATTTCTTTCTCCATTTCAATTTCCATAATTGTGGACGTTTTTTCTCATTTTATAGCTAGATTTTTTCACTAGCAATCTGATTGAGTTTTTTTAATTTAGCCTTTCTGTTCTAGCATTCATCCTGAGTACTGTTGTCAGACTTAATAGAACTCTATTTAGAAATTCTAATGACTGGGGCAGCTAGGTGGTGCAGTGAATGAGGCACTGGCCCTAGAGTCAGGAGGACTTGAGTTCAGGTTCTGTCTTGGACTCTCAATACTTACTAGCCATGTGACTTTGGGTAAGTCATTTAACCCCAATTGCACTGCTTTCTCCCCTCCAAAAGAAGTAGAAAGAAGCAAAGAAAGACAGAGAGAGAGAGAGAGAGAGAGAGAGAGAGAGAGAAGAAAGAAAGAAAGGAAAGAAACAAGGAAAGAAAGAAAGAAAGAAAGGAATTATACTGACTTCTGCTTCAAAAACTTCTCTGTCTCACTTTCAATGCCTTTCAATTCCTTACTGTTCTATATAGGAAGCTCATGTTCCATTGTTTACCAACCTGAAATCTCCAAACCCATTGTTTTCCTCATTTGTAAAATGCAGAAGCATTTGTTTGGATGCTCTCTGAAGTTTCTTCTGGCTCCAAAAATGAGTTAAGTAACCTATAATTTCATCATAGTAAGGGTTCAGTGAGAACAATTCCATCTTATTGCCTTTACTCACATTGTTCACCTTGCCTATTATGCATCCTGAGCTCCATGTTAACTTTTTTCAGTCTTATAAATTCTTCAAAGTACAGTTCAAGTTCAGTGTTGTTCATGAAATCTCCTCTAACTATTTCAATCTTTCTAATATGTTCTTTTACTTAGTTGACAAGTTGTAGTCCAGCATACAATTTAACAGATCTGTTTTCCTATTTTCTTAATGAGCCAGAAACAGTTAGGTGGCATAGTGGATAGAATGTGAGACTTGGAGTCAAGAATTTGAGTTCAAATTCAGCCTCAGACACTAGTTATGTGTCTTTGAATAACCTGGAAACAGAGTTTCTCTCTCTCTCTCCCTCTCTGTCTGTCTGTCTCTGTTTCTCTCTGTCTCTCTGTCTCTCCTAGGCTCTTAATTGATTAGAAGAAAGTATTGAAGACAAAATAGCATTTAAAGAATTCAAATGGAAAATAAAATTGGAATAAATGACTTTGAATAACCTGGAAACAAAGAATTTCTTTTTTTTTTTCTTTCTTTCCTCCTATGCCTACTACATCACTGGTGATTGATTGGTCTACTTAATATGCAATATATGTTACCTAATAGATTCTAGATAGATTAGAAATTAGATGCTACATACCCCATCCTTTTAAACTACTACAGAATGCCAGTAAAGCAAATTCCACTGGGGATCCTTTATCAATGATGTTTCAGAAAAGAAAGCAAAATAAAGGAAAGGCATTGTAATTTCAGACTTTGTGTTTCAGTATTTCTGCTTTAAGTTTTGCCCTTTTCCTATTTAGTGAAATTCTTCAAAAAGATTGCTTCCTTCTACCTGAAAACCTATAGCATAATGGTTTTCTCAAGTGAATTTGGTAGATGATTGGTGATACTGAATATTTTACAGAAGAAAAAGATGTTATTAGAATAGCAGTTCAGTTATTTTGATGAATCTTGCCTCTGTAGAACAGGAAAGGGTTTTAGGCAATAGGCTTCAAAGGAAAAAAAAAGGCCGGGCTATTGCATTTATGTAAATTCTTCCTCATTGTAATGGAATGCTTCACAGCAATTTCCACTTACTCTAATTTGACTGATATAAGGATAAGAAATACTAACTTCTCCTTTTTAAAAAAAATCAGCCATCACATCTTGTTTTAGTATGTGACATTTCCTATATGTTAATTCTACCAAAAGTTAAGGAAATTAGAAGTCTAACTGGGTCCTTTCCGAATGTTTGTGATTCACAGTTGTTTGGAATTCAACATATTTTATCATAGAAATAATTTTTGCTCTTTGGTGCCTTAGCTTAACTTCTAGAACACCTCTAACCCAAAATGTATCTGAAATACTATACCTTTACAATGAAAAAAAGTAGTAGAATGTGACATTACAATAAGTATACAGATGGACATAATTAAAGGGAAAAGAAAAAAAAACATTGCATTTGAACTAGTTTTTTTTTTTATTTCTTTTTGTTGATTTTAAGAAATAAAGTTTTATTAGACAACACCACAAAGATTCTAAAGGAGATTTCTGGACACTTTGAATGTACTGATGGTTGATGGTACCAATATTTTTAGTTTGCCCATTTATATTTTTATATCAAGAGGACTTGAACGTTCGTAAAATCTTTTTGTATTTGTTTATCTGGAGTGAATAAGATGCTATGCTTTTCTGATATACACATTGTGTGTGTGTGTGTGTGTGTGTGTGTGTGTGTGTGTGTGTGTGTGTGTGCATACACACAGGGACTCAGGATAGTAATGCATATATGTGTAATACTGTAATAATAGTATGAATCCTGATTGCTTGTACGGGATCTATAGAAAATTTTTACCCATGTCTGTGACCTAATCAAAAGCTATTTTTAGAGCTTACTCTAGAGTTAACTTTTTGTAGGAGCCTGAGGAATCAAAGGGAAGTATGCATTTTGGGGCAGCCTTCGAGATAAGCGTGTAAACCCAGAGCCTAGGAGACCAGGCCACAATTTGTGCTTCGGTTCAGGTTTATCACCAGCAGTACACTGATTCCAATTAGCTGTTAAGATCTTTTGGAGGAATCAGAAATATGAGGGTGGAAGGGAACAATCATTCTTTAACTGTCTGCTATGTGCCAGACACCATGCTAAGCACTTTATACATTTGATGTTATTTGATCCTCACAACAACCTGTGAGGTAGGTGCTATTATTATCCCAATTTTAGAGTTAAGGAAACTGAGGCAGACAGAAGCTAAGCAACTTGTCCAGGCTCACACAACTAGTAAGTGTCAAAGATATATTGAACTCAGGTCAGCCTGACTCCTGTCCATGTCCTCTGATCACATCACCATGGCAAGAGAGGGAGACATCAAGAATGACAAGCACTTGAAATAACAGGGCAAGAAACAGGAAGAGAAAAGAAAGACAAAATGGGTACAGGGAAGAAGTGTGTGCCCTTACTTGTGTGCAGGTATGGAAATGAGATTGTCTAAGGTGACATTAACTGAGTTGTGAATAATAAAAAACTGGAAAAGACATAGCATTGTTATGTCCTCGGCCAGGTGTGGGGAACGCGCATCCTGGAGGCCACATGTGGCCTTCTAGGTCCTCAGATGCAGCCTTCTGAAAGAACCCAAATTTTACAGAACAAACCTTTTTATTAAGGAGATCTGTCCTACGAAGTCTGGATTCAGTCAAAGGGCCGCACTTGTGGACTTAAAGAGTGACATGTGGTCTTAAGGCCGCAGGTTCTCCACCCTTGGCCTGGACCTTCAGCAGTAGAAATAAAGATGATTGCCATCAAGAGATTGTTTGCTAAAATATTTTCTCACAGTAGATAACAGTTGTCATAGGAACAAATTGATGTGAGAGGATGGCACAGGAGAATGAAAGGGCAGAGAAGAGGAAAGCATTCATACACTAGCTCTCACTTATGTAGGATGCTCCCAAATTCAGTGTTAACAACTTGGAGAATGTGTACAAGCATCTCTTCATCTAGATTCAGCATTAGGCGCTGGAAAAGTTGGTAGAGGCCTATGTGGAAAACTGACCTAGAACTGCTTCTCTGACTTAACATTTTAGGGAACTTTATTTTCTTGATGTTATCCTCTTTATCCCAAAGGATAGGACATGCTAAGATCTGTCCACCAAGAGTCACATGAGGAAATTAATCAGGGGGAGGAAGGAAGCTGTATTGGCTTCTTCAGATTTTTGTAATATGGAGAAAGGTAGAAAGCTTATTTCTAGTTTTTAGGATCTAGACATGAAAAAGATTCCAGATCAGACTCCCTATAGTAAAAAGCAAAAATGAAAAGTAGATCATTTGTGAAAGCAAAGACAAAGCTGAAGATCATATGCTGGAGGTAGAATGGTAATACAGGGGAAGAGAGGAGGGCAGAAAGAAGATAGTTAAATATTAGAAGTGATGGACAGGCATGTCTTCAGGATCTCTAAGAAACAGCCCCCAAATGGCTCAGGTTGAGAAATGAGGTTAATATTTTTTGTGCAGTGGTTCACTCAGTATTGTCTCAAAGGCAACCCTTCTAAAGCCCTTGTTACCTGTGAACTCAGAGGTCAGTTCCATTTATAAATTCTTAATCCCAGACCCCAAGCAGCTTCATTCTTACTAACTGCCTTCCAAGTCCTAGCACAAAGCTCTGATGTTTGCAGAATAATGGGCTCTAAGGGACCACCAAGTTCATTCTAGGCAGAGAACAAGCCAGACATTTTTCAATTCAATTTAACAGCTATTTACTAGGTATATACTATGTGCCTAGCACTCTTGGGAATGAAAATAAAGTATGTGATATAGTATCTATTTTCTTGGAGCTCACATATATGAAACCATTATAGGAAAATACCAGATAACATAATGGAATATAGGGGAGCACATTCTTGACTAGGAGTTATGCAACCTGGGGTTGATTCTCATCTTGGTTATCTGTGAAACACCAGACAAATCATTAATCCCCCTTTCTGTCTTAGTTTCTTGTCTTTTTTTTTTGCTGTTTTTTTTTTGGAGGGGGAAGGGCAGGGCAACTGGGGTTAAGTGACTTGCCCAAGGTCACATGGGTAGTAAGTGTTAAGTGTCTGAGGCCAGATTTGAATTCAGGTCCTCCCGACTCCAGGACCCATGCTCTATTCACTGCGCCACCTCACCACCCCCTGTATTAGTTTCTTTATCTGTAAAATGGGAAGGTTTCACTTTATAGTCTCTAAGGTGCCTTTAAAGTGCTAGCGTTCTGTAAAGATGATTCTAAATGAAGAGAGTTAACGTGGGGAAAAAGGCTGTAGAAAAATCACCATTGACTTTAATGTTCAGGAATGGTTTTGTGGAGGAGGTTACAACTTGAGATGGGTAACAAAAATCAGGGTAGAGTTGGGATAGTGGAAAAGGAAGGCAATGAGAAGTAGACATCCCAGGCACAAGGAATAACACAAACAGGAACTGGGTGATGAGATATATCTTGACACGTCTGAGGAGTGACAAGAATACTACTATAGTTTTACTCAATTTACAGAATCATACCAAGGTTAAACACCAGCAAGTACTGATTCTTCATGGAATAATCATGAGATGGGATTCAGGAACTGAGATATAGGTCAGAAACCAAGTGCTAGGGAAGACCAGACAGTCTGGTGGTGCTGACATATGTAAGTGTTCTATTTCTGACAGTGTATGTAGTTCTGGGCCTGGAGTCAGGAAGTTCTGAGTCCAAATTTGACTTCAGACACTTACAGCTATATGACCCTGGGAAAGTCACCTATCTGCTTTTTTCCTTCAGTTTCCTCAATTGCAAATTAGGGATAATAGCACCTGCCTCTCAGGGTTGTTGTGAGGATCAAATGAGATATCTATAAAAATGCTTAACACAGTGCCTGACACATAGTAGGCACTTTACCTCTTGCTTATTATACCATAGTTGATCTCTCTAATCACTAGGTTTTCAGGGAATTTATTAAGAAAAAAAACCTAGAATATGTATTCAGAAGATAAGACATAGTTACTAGGGGTAAATTCCTCTCTAAGTAGTTCAGAAAGGAATTGAATCAAAAGAAGTATCAAATCTTGATACAACCAAACAGAGATTAACCCAACTGAAGTGGAAAGTGTTGAGCGAAAAGGAAATCTCAAATGCTAAATTGAGATCGGGTTTGATCAGATGGGCGGTGGGGAGTTCTTTAGCAGAGGAAGAAAATCAGGAAAATGATATTTTGGGCATAAGTATGCAGTATGGTATAGAGCGGATCAGAAATGTAGGGGTAGAAGGAACAAACCTCCAAGAATGTCTGGTTCAACTCCCTTGTTTTATTAATGAGGAAACTAAAGCCCACGAAAGTTATGTGACTTGCTTAAAGGCCACACAGAGGGATAAGTTGGAGGTAGGATGGCCACAAAGGAAATGATTGCAATAATCTGGACATGAGGAGATAAAGGTCCCAAACAGTGACAGTGGTCAAATGGAGAGGAAGGAACACCTTTTAGATTTGTAGCAAAAGAATATAAGCTTTAGATCTAGAACCTTAGAGGTCATCTGGTTCAATTCTCTCATTTTACAAATGAGGAGACTGATTCCCATTAAGGTCAATGACATATTCAGGGTCACACAATTAGTCAGTGGCAGAGCTAAGATATAAATTTAGATATTTTTTTTACTTCATATGGAACAGAAAATAGCAGATATTGGTGACCAACTGGCAATAGGAAAGTGAAGACAGATCATTTCAAAAGTCAAAGATTTCTCCATGATAATTGGAATTGTGATTATATCGTTGAAAGAAACTGAGAATTTAAAACTCATTTACAAATTTTGAAGTGACAGCAGAATAATTAAAGGGAAATGTCATGAAGACAACTGGAAATCTGAGAGTGGTTAGAGCTAGAAAGAGGAAAAAAAAACCTCAATTGCTATATAGCAGTGATAGCTAAAGCTAATTTGATGACTCTGGAGGAGAGAGTGGGGTTGATACTTTGCACAGCTCTGTCTCACTTAAATCCAATTCATAGACAAGTCAAGACTACCCTTGTGATGTCATTGGCCTTCTTCAAGAAGGAAGGATGAATAACAACAAATGTTCAAAATAACTGAGCTCTAGAAGGCGGATTGTAAAATTCAAGGAGAATAAGGATTGAGTCTTCAGCAGTCCCAGCCAGAAATTAGAGGTATGAGAGGAGAAAGAGCAACTAAAAAAAACAAAAAACAAAAACAGAACGAGATATTTGGAGAGGTATGAGAGGTAGATTTGGGACTGTAATGCATTTAGGTTATTAGATACATTTATACACATCTATACATGCATATACATATACATACATATATGTATACATACATGAAAATATATAATACACAAATATACATACACATATATATGAAAAAAGATGCCAGGAATCTCCTCGAGATTGCAGAGTTTCAGTGAAGATGCTGATCTGTATTGGTAAGGGAGATTCTTTACCCACAACCCCCTATACCAGTGAAATCACACAAGTCCAGTCTAAATACAAAACAAAACAATGTAATCTAGGGGCTCATATCTCTTTGAGTCAGAAAATCCAAGTACTTATCGGATTGTAGTCTTTAGAACTGAAAGGGACGGGAGAAATCCAACCTGATGTCTAGCCTAAATCCCTTCTGCTGCACCACAGTGTGATTTCTTCTTGTTCCTATTTTTTTTTTTTAACCTCTCAAGGGTCTTCTTTCTGGTGAAGGGAAAGCCAGCTGAGTGTACAGCTCCTTCTAGTGTTCAGTGACTAGTGCTGCTATATTTTTTTACAGCACCAGAGCAAAAGATTTGCTAATGTGAACCTCAAGCAACATTTTAGTTGAAAATCTGGGATGACTTGATAACTACAATTTTAGACTCAATCTGTTAATATGTTTCAGTATGAGAATTATTTTTTTGTACTTTTGGTTTCTTTAAACAGCAAGTTGTTCTTCCAAATTAATTTTTTTGTCTTCTCATTTTGCCGTGTTGCTGGAAGGATAAATAGAAGAGTTAGTATTCTTTTTTTGGGGGGGGGGGCAGTGCATGGGGAACAGCAGAGGAGTTATTATTTAGAAATTCCTAATCCCATGACTTGCAATCTAATTATATTATTTCAGTGTTTTTTCTCAGGGGCACAAATGAATTAAAACACTACATAGTGAAGCCCAAAGAAAGCCCTGAATCACTTCAGTGCCTCAAGACAAGTAAGGAGCAATTATGTGAAATATCTCCATGGGGGAAAGACTGAGCAAAGTTCTTCTATATATTAAGATGTACAATATCACATCAATAGCCATTCTTTTTATAGAAGGTGTATTTAATGAATTTCCCCCCTCTAGGTTTTCTCTTTTTAGAAACAAAGCCGGATGGGATATTAAAAAATATATTACTCAACTCCTTCATTTTACAGATGAAGAAACAGAGGTAGAGGAAGATGAGATGGCTTGTTTAAAGTCCCATAGATAATGGCAAAGGCAGGCCCATAATTGCTTACAACAGAGGACTTCTAGCTAGTTAAATTTAATCTGTTCAATAGCCATTTATTAAACACTAACAATGTGCCAGATATCGAGCTGGGAATATAGAGACAAAAATAAAATGATCTCTGTCCTTGAACTCCATTCATTCTTCAAGGTGGGGGAGAGGGAAGGACAATGCAACAAGCACACTGGTTTCTACTGTATACAGTATAAGGCTCAGTAATATGTTTAAGTAGATCTTGTATGATGTTTCAGCACTTCTGATTCCAGAGTGCATGACATATTAAAGTTAAACATTGCCTTTGAAAATGATAGAATGCTCAAATGGATCTATTATCTCATCAAATCAGAAATTTCCTCCAGTCATTCAATATAGGAACATTTGTACCTGACTGTCTTATTCAAATCTTGTCCACAAGTTCATCACAAAGAGTCCACCCTATATTCTGGAGACCTTTCTCACTTCTTAATGTTGGGGTGATACCAAAGAACATTTTAGTTTTCTATCTTTCATCCCTTATTTTGTTCTTTTCATTCACTGTCCTTCATATTTCTTCATATCATATAATTTTTCATAATTTCTCTTACCTCCTGTTCTTCAGCAGTAATCCCTATTAATTATAACCAGTGTTTTAATATAAGTCTCTATTTTTGTCTCTGTCTCTGTTTTTCTCTGTCTGTACATCCATCCCCACCCTCTCTTTCTTTCTCTCTCTCTCTCTCTCTCTCTCTCTCTCTCTGTCTCTCATACACACACCACACACACGCACGATTCCCACTAAGAAAATAAAGATGACTGAGAGGGAAAATCTACACTCTAAAAATGTCAAACTTTTAAAGTGTGCCTACATATGACAAGATAATCAAAGTTCATTAATTTTGCAGCTTGTATCAAATGTATAGGCAAAGTGAGTCAAACCACAGAAATTTGGAGGCTCACAACTGGCAGATACCAATCTGACATTTTACACTCCAATGTTGAAAGTTTTTGTTGGTAAGGAAGCTCAGTTGCTGTCTTTGGAGAATTCTTTTAAATAATGTTGCAAATGAAAGTGCAGAAATCATGGACTTCTTAGAGCAGAAAAGGAATTTTATTCATAATGCATGCTGATTTTGATGGATATTTTGTCTTAATAAACTGCTTTTTTCACGTCTTCTTTTGTTTATTTCTTTACTAGATGTATAACTGACTGCATGATTTGCTTTGAGACTAGTAACAGAAGCTTTTGTTTATTTGCTTGCAAAAATTATGAAAACTAGAATAGCTACTTCATCATTGATAAGTTTAACATAATTAAAATGTTCATGCTTTTTGATACAAAATGCATGACCGTCTTCTGGCAATCTAATAAGTAAAAAATGATGTAATAAAATTTAATATTTACATAGTATAGTGATTATAATGCTGGAGTTAGAATGAGGGAGGCCAAAGTTCAAATCCCATCTTTAACATTTACTAGCTACATGGACATGAGCAAATGTTTTAACTTCTCAAGTTCAGTTTTCTGTAAAACTGGTACAACAAGATTAGTCATGCCTATTTTTCAGCTCCAATGCAAGGTTTAAATGAATTGGTGTATATAGAGGACTTTCCAATTTTAATGTGATTTGTAAATGACAGTTATCATATCACCATTAATATTATTATTATTATTACTATTATTACTTGTGCATTAGAAGAATCTTGGAGCTGTCATGTTAATGTAAATAGGACAAAATATCTTCTCTTCATAGAAGAGGTACTATAGGCTATGAATTGTTCAGTTTCAGTACTGAACTCAACACCATGTCAGCCTAACCTCCTAGGCATAGATAATTTTGTCTTGCCTACAAGTCACTTGATTAATTTTGAAAGGGTCAATATTCAAACTCAGATATTATGGTTCCCAGGATAATATTGATTCCACTGTTTTGATGTGAACTTTGAAAAAAGGGAAGGATGAAGCTTACTCATTGATAAGTCTCTGGTAGTTTGAGGAACATTAGCTAATGGAAAAAGCAAAGGTGAATCTACAGTGTTTCTGTGTAGCTGAAACCATTTCTCTTTAGAAGGCAGTAAAATCCATTTGTCTATGTAGATATATGCAGCAAGAAGGAAGAAGATTGAATTAAGGGGTTGAACACTTGGCTAGAGAAGGAGAAACAACAAAAGAAAAAGAATAGGGAAAATCAGTAAGGTGAAACAGATAGGTGTGGTTGGGTAAAGGTCCTTGAAAATCAGGGTGAATAATGTGAATTTCAACAACCAGATGTGGTTTTTGAATACTTGAGTTCATCTAATGTAATCACTTGAAGCCATATCACACTTCAATTCAAAGTAATTTACAGCTGCTTCTATTGAGACTTTATCATGTACAACACCCTTTTAACAATATGAAATACTGTCCAATGTCTATGGTTCCCATATCTAATGGGCCTTCTGCACATGATCCCATAAATTACTTTAATGGTGCAGTAATTTCCTCACATAAGTTTGTAATTTTGTGGCTAATCTTCCTAGAGCGTATGTTCACAGACATTAAAGACAGTACTTTTACTTGGAGTGTATGATAATAATGCAGATATACTTCAAGTGAGCTATTTTCTCACTGACCCTTGGTTCAAATCAAGGAAAAGCCTGCAAACCTTTTAAATTAGTTTCTTAATTAGCAGACCAAACATTCATCTCTGTTCTTTTCTTTACGTCTTACAGAAATGCCAGTTGTGCTTTCCCTTACTCTTGAGAGTTCACCATTTAGCTCTGCTCCCTGCATTCTTTTTTTTTTTTTCATTTTGTTCCCTGCATTCTAAGTTTATTCTTGGGTGGAGAGGCAATTACCCAAAAGGATCCAGAATAACAGCAAGGTGACCCACTGCATTTTGCTAGAGTGCCAAATTAATATGCTGCTAAATTTAAAGGCTACTGATAACACTTGCAGTTTGCAACGACCATCTTCCGCCAGTCACCTTGCCAACTTGTATGGGAACCTTACCCTGGGGGACTTTCCTCTTATATCTTTAGAGCTCCTGTCCTAGGATCCCCACTCTCTTGACTGATAAGTACCTAGTGTGGTCCATGACATCTAGACAAGCTCCAGTTATCCTTTACTTTACTCCTCATTTATTATGTTATGAGTCACCTTGCTGCACACACACATGCTCTCCATTTCTTCCTTTTAGCCTCCTCCCCCACTGCTTTCCAACTCTGGAATCATTATCAAACCTCTACTGTCATTGCTGCTGAAGTGGTTTGGTTGTTCTAATTCTCTATGGCTCCATTCATCATTCCCATAATTTTCTAAATCAAAACAGCCCTCTCTAGCTAACACTTCCTTCTCAGCATTATCTTCCCCATTAGAATATAAATTCCTTGAGGATAGGGGACTGTTTCACTTTGTATTTCTGTATCTAGTACTTGGGATGCAGTCTTCATAAAAGCATTTCTCTTCCTTCATTCACTGACTTCATTCATTCATTCATTCATTCATTCCTTTATGCAGTGGTGGAGAAAGAACAGCTTAGCACCTCCTGGTAAGAACAGTTATTCAAAGCAAGAAGATAGGTTTAGAATGAACTTACCTGCTCTCCTTTGCTGCCTAACCTCAATGGAGCAAGTGCTTTCTGTCTCTTGTCCAGAGATCTATTATGAGAGTTGTTCTGTGTGTAAAAATTCCTAGTTACAGCCCTGATAACATGGCAATAAAAACAAGGTCTGACAAAGGCCGCTGATAAAAGGAAATGAAAGAATGGACAGAGACATTTGTCTTTGATACCATTTTCTAGGAGCACACTTGCTGTATTGCATTGATTTCATACCTGTGTTGTGCTTCAGTAGCTAATGTTCATCTGGCTACCCCAAGGCCAAAACTAAGGGTAGGAAAAATGGTAGTTACTTTGGACACTAGAAATAGTATGAAGTGAAAAGATACATTTCAAAATATTACTTCCAAGTAATGCATCTATTGTCAATGCCAGATAATTCCACTGCATGTGCAATGCATTTATTTTGTACCAAGTCAGGTCACATTTGTTATAGAGAAAAGTGAAAGCTCCTGGCTGCCATGGGAATGGGAGGAGAGGGTAGAGTGTAACATAGTGTGAGAATGGTTTTCAAATGCAGGGTGTATAATTTTCCAACCTGACTTACAGTGCATGAATACCTTGTCAGACTCTACCTGAGATGGTCACAGTGGTGCAAACTAGATGTAGCCTATTAGCAGAATGATTCCTGGTCTATCCACAGGGTGAGCTGTGTTTCCAAAACAAGGGTAAATAAATATTCCTTTCCCCAGCTAAGAAGGTTGGGATTTAAATGAATTCATTTTTGATGGGGGAACATCATAGAGGATCTTCAGAGGCCTTTATAGGGAATAAAAACTATGAGGCCAGAGTTTTTTATTTGGTTGTTTTTTCTGCTTTTTTGAGGGCTTTTTTTTTGGCACAAATCTTGAGATTCAAGCAATTTATCACGTTTAGCCCACACCAGTGACAGAACGATAGTGCTGATACCATTGGCTGTGACACGGAGTACTTACCAAAATGTTTTTATTTTTTGCTGTCAAAAGAGACTGATCAGAATCTCATTCTCCAAAATGGAATTTTGCCATTGAGAAAATGGAAGAACCTTTAAATCTTACTAAAACAAACACATATCTCTGACATTAGGCAGCAAAATGTCCAACATAAATTATTATACAAGAAAGAAAAAGTGCCTCAGTTATCACATGCCACAGTGAACCATTAAAAAAAAAAACTAGAGGGATTTTCTTCATTCCATTGCTTGGCTCATCTCATTGTTCAGTTCTCCTTCTCTGGGAACCATTAGTCAAATTCATCTCTGAGCTTAAATTCTCATTCAGTTCATTTAAGATATATTTACAATTCTTGAACTCAATCCTAGGATCACAGACTTACATGTGGTAAATCTCAGATGTTGTCTAGTCCATCTCCTTTGTTTTACAGCTGAGGAAACTGAGGATCTAGAAAATTAATTTAACAAGCAGTCACAGAGGAGGTAACAGGTAGTTGAGGTGGGATTTCAATCCAGGTCCACAATCTCCAAGCCAGAGCTCTTCCCATTGTACTATACTACCTCACACCTTAACAAAAACTTTAAAAATACTCTTTCTCTGGAAAAATTTAAGCTATCCTTAAAAAGTTCACAAATTTATCTGTTGAATAATGTAGTAATGAATATAGGGGACTTGGCATCACCTAGCCCTTGTTTTAGCCCCAGGTCTAAAGCATTTAGAAGTCATACAACTGCTAGCCAGCCATTAAATCTCTAATTAATCCTCACGTGCCAATCAAAAGAAATAATAATTTTGATTCCAGTATTACCCAGTAGTTTTGAGGAACATGTTATAGAAATGGGAGTTATTGTTTTATTCGTACCTCAAGCTTCCAGAAAAGTAGGAATTAAATACCAGGAGCAAAAATTTCACTTTTAATAAAGTTTGTACTTGTTCAAATGATAATTCTTTAAAATTTAGCCTCAATCTATATTTTTCATCAACAGAAGTTTGACGCATTATCAATGTGCAGTAAAAACAAAAAGCACCATGATGATTCTACAATCTCTTGTAATCTTTATTGTATTTTTCACTGTGCTCCAATTTCATATATTCAGTCCCTTTCACATATGTATGTACTATATATAACTTTGTGTGTGTTTTTATGCATAAAAACATTTCCTTTTAATTGAGGACTCTTTTACCTAATCATCTATGTCATTAGATTAAGAGGAATGCTGTGTCAAGGCTGTAAAAACTTAGATTCTAGTCCCCACTGTAACTATATCTACTTACATAATGCTGAATAAATCATTTCATCCCTCTTGGCTTCATTTTCCTCATCAAGAATGTGTGTGTGTGTTGGGCGGGGGGGAGGTGTTGGGTTCGTGGTGAACTAGAGGCTTTCTAACTTATTTTCAAATTCTAAGTTTGCATGGATTTAAAACTAGTTCTCCAATGAGAAATAGACAAATGATTAATATTGAACATGAGAAAGTTTATGTCTATAGGCCACATCTCCTAATGCTTTTTTTATCATATTGATAACTGTTTGTACACCATGATATGAGAACCATGTTCTCCAATTTTCTCCAGTTATTCTCCAATTAGTTCTCCAATTTAAATAATAAAAGTAAATGTAAGATGAACATAACAGAGTCAGTATGGTGTTATGGAATGAATATGAGGCTTGGACTTGGATGAAAATACTACTTCTGACACTAATTATGTGACTTTGGATGTAGAGATCACTTAACCACCATGTGCCTCTGCTGGTCCTTAGGATATACCTGCTTAGTCATAGATAAGTTTCAATCTTTATTGGTGGAGAAAGAGTAATAAACTTTTGTGTATTCAAATAATATGAACACTTGAAAAGTGAAACCACTAGAATAAAGATAAGCACAGAACAAATTGCATTTCTTTTTGAAATTTCTATGCTTTTTCATAATTGTAAAATGTGAGCAAATACACACACATACACATCATGTATATGATGAAACTTATTGGTCATCTCATTGTAAAATTTATTTAAAATGTATCTTAAACTTGTTCAAGTGTCTCCATTGTTGGGAGATATAGTGATTCTATGTGCCACTGAGCCTTTAAAGTAGTAGTCTATTGTTAAGAAAAATTTGATTTTTCTCTAGGGAAAAAAAAAAGTGTGCCTGAAATCTCAGGGTTGATGTAATGCATGTGCCAAAACTCAAAGGAACAGCAGATAATAAATGATGAAAAGATGCCACATATCAACACACTGGAAAAAGAAGGGGAATATATCCAACTATCATTAAGGTACAAACTATTTAGTGACTGGAACCATCTAAAAATGCCTTCATTAGTTCTCAACACTTTTCAGTCAGATGCCATTACTTGATTTGTTCCATCTGTCTCCAGGGCTATGGACATACCAGCAACGTACTAAGTAAGTTATTTGGGAATACTTTGGCAAAGCAGTTTTCTTTCTGCAGGTGGCCTAGACCAACTTTAAATGTGAAGGGCTAGAGAAATAACTCATTAAATCTCAGACTATGTATGGGTCTTTGTCCCCAGGCTCCAGGGATTGCATCTTATAATAGTGTTGTATCTTTCTCAGTAAGATGCTCTGGATTTAGTGGGTGTTTAATAAGTGCTTGTTCAACTAAACTGAAAAGACAAACTGAACCCTGACACTACTTGCCTTTTGGGCTAAGGATAATAGGATTTATTTTATGCCTTCCTTTTCCGTGCAATCAGAAGTCACCCAGAGAAACATAATCTTTGGTTTTGCTTGTCTGTTAAATCCTGAGCATCTTAGTTGTTCAAGTCCTTGTAGTATGACCTATTCTTCAGAGTAGATCATTTAATAATATAAAATTGCATTCTTCTACCTTCCCTTATGTCTTTACTACATGAGTTCTTTTGATGGAATTGGAATATGTAAATGTATGTTTTTAACACAGCAATATCTTTCAGGGATCTAAAGAGGGTTATCTCAATTACATGATTCATTTTGCCTTTTTAATTGAAGAAATGAGTCATTTGACCAGCTTTCAAAACTGTTTTTTTTCTTTTTAACAAAATTCCAATAAACATTTAATAAATATAACAGTTTTTTTAGATTTCAACATTCATTTTTATGAGATTTTGAATTCCATTTTTTTTTCTCTTTCTCACCCCCCCCAAGACAAGAACTAATCTGAGATAGGTTATATAGTACAATCACGTTAAACATATTTCCACGTTAGTCATGTTGTGAAAGAAGAATCAGAACAAAAAGGAAAAACAAGAAACAAGAAAAAAGGTAAAACAGTAGACCTCAAACTACATTCAGACTCCATGGTTCTTTCTGTGGATGTGGGCAGCATTTTCTGTCACAAGTCCTTTGGAATTGTTTTGGATCATTGTATTGCTGAGAAGAGCTAAGTGTATCATAGCCGATCATCACACAGTGTTGCTATTGCTGTACACTTGCTGTGCACAATGTTCTCCTGGTTCTGCTCACTTTACTCAACATCAGTTCATATAAGTCTTGCCAGGCTTTTCTGAAATCCATCTGCTCCTCCTTTCTTATAACACAATAGTATTTCATTATATTCATATGCCACAACTTGCTCAGCCATTCCCCAACTGATGAGCATCCCCTCATTTTTATATTCTTTGCCACCACAAAAACAGCTGCTAAAAACACTTTTGTTCATAGAGTTCCTCTTCCCGTTTTTATGTTCTCTTTGGAATACAGACCTAGTAGTGGTATTGCTTGATCAAAAGCTGTTTATTTCTTAAAATCCTGAAGATAACCTATCATTGCCATGACCCTTTTCAAATGCTTCTAAGGATCCACCCCCGCCCCCCCATACTTCACTTGTGAAGGAAGATGGACTCAATGGCAGCCAACAGCTATAGGCTGATCCTTCCTAAAGAGAGTAGAGCTGATCTTCTATTCTATTTGCATACAAGGAGTCAGAACTTTGTCAGTCTTTTTCTCTGAAAGCTTACCCCTTTTGTATTTTCCCTGAAGATTAAAACAGTTAATTACATAGTAATACTGGCTTACAATGTGTTCAACTTAACAAATAACCATTCCCTATTTAGTTGATTTAATTTTTTTTTTAAATCCACCAAACTATTGGGGTTGTAGCATTATTTATTTCAGGCATAAAATGTACATATGCACTCTAAATCATGCTTTTGGTCTTGATTTGTGTTTCTTACTTCTGTGCCCCAGTGGACTCATGATTAAATCCGTGTGGTCATCTCTCTAATGATGTAGTTAATATATTATTCAAATAACTTAAAAGTCATGCATGAGGCCTCACTTTTCATTTATTAAATTCATCCAAATTGTAATAAAAATTATGTATTGGGAAGAGGTTACGTTAATTAGAAATAGAAAAAATTCATATTCCTGATCTACATTTTTAGGACTAATCTCACCAGTGAGTTGGTTAGAAATTGATCAGATGGTGATGTAATTAACAAACTGTCCTAAGTATGTCGCTCTTTATCACAGTGAGAGAGATTTTTACCATGACCATCAGTGTCCTGAAAGAATTAGTTTTCCTCCTAATGGTAGCAGTGTGTTCCCAGCTCATTGTTGGTGGGATGCCTGCAGCATATTATCTCTGGGGCCTGAGTAATTTGTGGAAAATTTTTAACCATTTAATTTCCAATATTTCCCCCAAGGTTCAGATTTCCTAGATATGTCATTAGTCTATTTTGCACTACTGGGGAATACTCTCCACTGAAGCAGGAAGGAAAGCACAGAGAAATAATAGCTTGACATAATTTTCAGTTTCTGTTCTCTTGGTGCTGGTTAGAACAAAATAAGCATTTTAAAACAGTTCAATGGCTTGTGGGGATACACACAGATACACACACACAGATACACACATCTATTTGAACTTGTTTAAAAGTTGTCAAGTATTTGTGCAAAAATTCAACCAGGTCCCAGTGAAGACAAATAGATAGATAGTTATGATGACCTTAAAGTAGAGGGAGGTAATTGCTGAACTTTTAAAATTAATATACGGCACTGGGATTAGAATTTAAATTCAGGAAAGTAGACTGGGAGAAATAGCTTTAAAATGCCACTAGATTTTTGTTTTATGCTTCTATTTTAAAATATATTCAAGCCTTGCTGATTTGATTACAACCTTGCTAATTTGTTTCCAGACATTTTAGAGTAAAAAATTAAATATAATGTTAACACATTTAATCTTTGACTTATACTTCAACACATACATCTGCTTTAGTTTGTAAGGGGAGAAAAGGAGATGTCTGACCTACTCTGACAATGCATTTAATTTGTACTTCATATCAGTATTAAAAATGAATATCAACCATACATTGTTATAGGCTTAAGGGGGAAAATACTACTCTAAAGGCTCTAATTGAAAAGAGATTTCTGGTGATTTTTCTTCAGGCACACTTTAGGTACCATTCAGGATTGTAACTAGAGAAAATAAAAGTATCTTAGATAAAATTTTCTTGTGAAATTCCAAACTTAAGTAGAAGGCTGAGGGAATGGGTATGCTTTGGAAACAACACGGTCTGATAGACAGGGAAATGATTTAAAAGGTTCAATAATATCAAAGCAGTGAAACTTTTCCTCTTCCTAAGAAATATGAGGAATAAGATCCACCAAAACCACTTGAGAATAACAGCTAATATATTCATTTCGAGTTTCATTTCTCCTCCAGGATTTGTGCTACCTGTTTGTCGATTAGGTGTTGATAGCTGAACATGGGTCTGTTAGTTTTAGCGAACTATTGAATCTGTAAACCTATTCCATTAGTTCAATTTATGCCAGCTCAATCTAATATATTCATTTTGTCATCTTAAAGTTTTATGTTGTGCTGTTGCAAGATTTCCATTTAATATGTATTTTCACTGAGAAAATGGAGCTGAGTCAAATTCATTTTCCTTTCTTGCATTTTGGGTGTGAATCTTATGTGAAACCCAAGAGAAGGAAAAAAAGTAGCCCTAACAGTGATTGATTTTAGTTTGTGTGAATAGCTAGTATTTTTGTGTGGCTTCTTCAAGCAGCTATTCCCAAGTTCCCTAGTTCTCTATGGAAATTATACTTCTTTGATAGCAACATTCACACAGCCCCAAGAATTTCATCTGTTGCTTTTTTGGAGGATGGTATATTATAAGCTTAAAAGTGTCAGAATTTTATATTCTTCCAGATTTGTTAGTCTGTAAAAACATACTATATCTAAAAAATGTGATCTAATTATATTTTTGATCTCTTTATCTTTTCTGTCAAAAGCAGACACTTCATCCAAGTTGCTTCCTTCTACCAGTGGCAGCTTCATTCTCTCATTGCCATGGTCTCAAAATGTGGAATTGTTCTCCATCATCTTTCCCCTCCATATGTGATGAAACCAGGGCTTCTTCTATAATGCTACTTGATTTTGTTTTCCTGTCTTTCAACTCTTCCTTAATTAGTCAAATTTACTAATACTGCATTCTTTTAGTCTATTAAAAGATGGACTCCTTGACCATTTCTTTCCTATTTCTAATCCATTCTGATCAATTAGGAAAGTAATTAGCAAATTGTCCTGACTAGGTTGCTCTTTAGCACAGGACAAAAAATATATACCATGGCCACCCTCTATGTCCTGAAGTATTTAATTCTCCTCCTAATTTCTCTGTACTCCCAGCTCACTGTTGGTGGGCTGCCTACAACATATTATGTCCAGGGATATGAGTCATCTGTGTAACATGTTTTACCATTTAGTCTCCAATATTTACCCAAGAGTCTCATTTCAGCTATGTGACTTCAGAAAAATGACTTGACCTCTCAGGAACCCCAAATTTTCCCTTCGTTTCTTCACTCTGTTCTAGCTTTTAAAATGCTTTGGCTATATAGATTTAGGCTACAATGATAAGAAAATCTTTCCTCTTTTTATGCCAAAGTAAAGAATTTTGAGAGGTTTACTAATCTCATGAAAAATGGGACTTTAAAGTTGTTGTAATTAGCAAGGAATACATAGATTAGCAAAGTCCATAAGTAAGCACCCTATGTGTTTTCTCTCTTTCTTTCTTTTATTGTTGAACTATATAGAGCAGCATAGAGGAAGTATAAGACCAGTTAGGACAGGAGGAGGCAAAACTATGACTTACCAAAGATATTTAAGAGCAATAGCAAAAAACATGAAACATAAGTAGATTTATTATTTTACTATCTTTTAAAAGTATTTAATGTGATGCTCTCTTTTTAGTTTTATCTTATGCCTTGTATACAATGTATTGTTCGATTCTGATTTTAAATCCATTCTGCTCTTTGCTTCTGTTCTAAGGGTAGCTCATCACATTCATATTCACAGTTATGATCACTAACTGTGCATTTCCCTCCATGATATTTCCTTCTGTTTCTCCTTATCTCTCTCTTTTTATCCTGTTTCTGCTCAAAAGCCTGCCTTGCTTCTGATTGCTGCCTTCCCCAATTGTCTCCTCCCTTGTGATTTCCCCCTGCCATATCTTTTGTATCCTCCCCCTCCTATTTCCCTATTGTGGAATATAGAGTTCTATACCCTATTGAATGTGTGTGTGTGTGTGTGTGTGTGTGTGTGTGTATACACATACATATATATATTACTTCCTCTTTGAACAAATTCCAATGAGACTGAGGTTCAAGCATTGACAGTCACTTCCCCCAGCCATTTTCCACTTTATTATAAAAGTTCTTCATTGAGTAACTTCTTTATGTGAGAAAACTTGTTGCATTCTACTTACCTACCCCCTCTCCTGGTGCATTCCTCTTTCTCAGTCCTATATTCTTTTTTTGGAGATCATCCTAACATGATTAACTTAAACATATGTCCTCTGTCTATGCAGACACCTTCTAATAGCCCTAATAGTGATAAAGTTCTGAGGAGTTACATGTATCATCTTCCCACATAAGAATGTAATCAGGTTAACTTTATTGAGGACCTTATGAACACTTTGCTCTTTCATGTTTATCTTTTCATGCTTTTCTTTAGTTTTCTGTTTAAGTATCATATTTTCTATTCAACTTTGGACTTTGCTTCAGGAGTTGTTGAAAGTCTTCTATTTAATTAAATAGCAATCTTTCTCCCCAAAAGGTTTATATTCAGTTTTGCTGGATACATAATTGTTGGTTTTAATCCTAAATTCAAGTCCTCTTTTCCTTTAATATGGAAGCTACTAAATTTTGTGTGGCTCCACAATATTTTAATTGTTTCTTTCTGGCCACTTGCAATATTTTCTCCTTGACCTGGATATTTGGATATATGAGTTCTGATAGTTTTCCTTTTTATTATCTCCTTCAGAAGGTGATTAGTGGATCCTTTCGATTTTTATTTTCTACTCTAGATCCAAGATATAAGGGCAATTTTCCTTGATATTTTCTCAAAATTTGATGTCTAGACTTTTTTTTTTTATCATGGCTTTCAGGTAGCCCAATAATTCTTAAATTAGCTTCACTGGATCTACTTTTCAGCCCAGTTATCTTTCTAGCAAGATGGGTTACATTTTCTCCTATTTTATTTTCCTTTTTTTGTTTTGTTTTATTGTTTCTTGAAGTCTCAAATAGTCATTAGCATATGCTTGTGCAATTCTAATTTTTAAGGAATCATTTTCTTTAGTGAGCTTTTGTATTTCTTTTTTCCATTTGGTCAATTCTACTTTTTACGGAGTTCTTTTTTTCAGTGAATTTTGTGCCTCTTTTACCATTAGACCAATTCTATTTTTTTTTGCAGGCATTATCTTTTTTGTGTTCATTTTGCTACGCTATTAATCTTCTTTCATAATTTCCTTGCATCACTCTCATCTCCTTTCTCCAGCTTTTACTGCACCTGACATCTCTTTCTTTAGAACTTGCAAGAATTCTTGTTAGGCTAGGGTTGAATTAGAATTTTTCTTTGAAGCTTCCTTGTAGCTCTTCTCACAATATTGTCTTCTAAGTTGATGTTTTTGTCTTCCCCACTACCTTCATAGTTTTTTTATGGTCAAGTTCTTTTCTGTTGTTGTTTGCTCTTTTCCCCAAACTATTTCTTCACTTTGAACTTTGTGTTACAGTTGAGCTCTTCTCACCTGAGAGTGGTGAGGCACCATGTCAAACCTCAGGCTTTTTAGTGCTACTCTTTTCAGAGCTAGTTCTGGAAGTCTGCAAGTTTTTTTGGTAGTTCCTAAGTGGTATTATCCTGGGAGAGGTGAGGTCACTGATCTCCATTTCTATGCTCTGGTCTTTACACAGACAGGGCCTTTGCTCCCCTGTATCTACAAGTACTAGTCCCTCTCTGGGAATTGTGAGCAGTGCCCCTGCTCCCTTGTGACCAATCACAAGTTCTCCTCCTCTCTATCCTAGAACTGTGACCTAGAACTGCTTATAGGTAGGTAATAGAGTTACCAGTGAGCACCAGCTAAATCCAGTGCCAGCGCATGGTCCTCTGTAATCTTTTTCTGACCAGTTGTCTAAACCCCATCCATCCCTCTCCCCCTTACTGTGTCTGAACTGAGAACTCTTGAAGCTGCTGTCACTGCTGCTGTCATGGCCTCCTCCAAGGCACATCACTAGTGCCTGTATCCACTCTGGTGGGATAGGCCTCTCTTGTGGACCTCCTAAATTGTCTCAAGCTAAAAATATTTCTCCCTAGGACCCTTCGTTGGCTCTTCTGCTTCACAATATTACTGGAGAGATTATTTTAAAGTTGTTTGGAGTGGAATGTTGGTAGAGTTCAGCTGGGTCCCAATCTGTGCTCTATCATTTTGGCTGTCTTTGCCCTCCAGCTTGAATTATTTAAACCAGTTATGGACACTGAAAAGTCAGAAAGGTATAAAAGATCAGATAACACAGATAATCCCCATTTCTTAAGGAAGTTTAACTGTAAATTAATTGTCACAATGGGGAGAAAAGAGCTTAGTAAACAGTTTAGCCTGCAAATCCTTGACCTCCTTGCCAAAAGGAGGATTATAACAGAAAAGGAAAGATGGTTTATTAAAATGACTGAATTTCTAAAACATTATGAAAGGAAAAAAGTCTTATGAAGGAGAATATAAGTAGTATTGTCTCACAATGACAGCATGAAGTGGTAGAGGGAGAAACAAGTCTATAAAAAAGTTGTTAAGTGACCTGAGGGTATTGAATGATGACACTGGAAAAGTGGCAGACTAATGTGTGGAGAATTATATAGGCCATCTCAAAAGTATTAATGCATTTTAAACTAGTTCAGCTATTAAAACTTTCAAGTAAGACTTTCATGACACCTTGTATAACAAACTTCTCTTCAACACTCACAGTGAAGCACCAAATTTAAAAAATATAATCACAGATCTTGATATGCTATATTACAAAGTACACATGACACTGAAGAAAATAAATATCAATGAATATACACAGAGAAGATTCTTGCTGAAGGTACCACAATTTTAAGGATATTGAAATATTAATTTTCAAGATATCTGATATGAGAATAGGCCAAGTGCTTAGAAGACATCAACAATCTTACTACCATGTAGAAAAGTGACTATAAGAATGTCAATACATACTAATCCATATGTCTTCTTTGCCATCTTTATAAAATATTTGTAAGAATTGCCTACATATGCTTTGAAGATGTCCTTGGGGAAAAGATAGAAATGGAAGAGACAGGCTTTTCACAGATTTTATAGCAGACCTCACCTTTACAGTCACACAGTTGGTTGAAAGGGACAAAAATATAAGAAGATCTCCCTGTGCTTTTTTTTTTCCCTTCTATAAAAATGACTTTGATTTGGTAGAACAAAATACCACCTTAGGTATTCTCTTGCAATAAGGTGTGTCTGATGTATATGTTAAAAATCACTTGAGATTCCCTGAAATCATTAGTAACAGAATTTTGTTTGAAGATCCTCTGATAGCTGATACTAAATGAATCAAAAAACAGGGAGATATGAGACCCCCCCCCCCAAAAAAAAATTGCCACATCCAAGGATTATACCTAATCTAAGTTCCAAAAGGTGAAAACAATACTCTTGATATGAATGGGTCATCCAGAAGCTTCTTGTTTGCACATAAAATCATATTGATTGAATCAAGACCCTAAAACCCAAAAACTCTGTAGTATCTTAACAGAATACATAACTTCATAGAGCTTGGCCTGATACTCCACATGGGGGGAAATGGTAATAAAGAATACCTGTAGTCCGTGTTCCATTATGAAAAATCAAGGTGCTCTACTATCTATCTATCTATCTATCTATCTATCTATCTATCTATCTATCTATCTATCTACCTATCTATCTATCTATCTATCTATCTAATCTGTCTGTCTACCTATCTATCTACTGAGAGAGAGAGAAAAAGAGAGGGACAGAGAAATAGAGACAGACAGAGACAGAGACAGAGAGATTGGCTGATGTTTGGAAATTTTCTGTACCAAAATGAGTAGAAGTTCTTGGAAGAGAAATGCCTTTCAGTAGAAGCCCAATTGTTCTTTCTCAAATAGGAGGCCAAACTGAAAGCAAATGCTATTAGCTCCTGGTAGAAAACAGTTCTCACTAATGGCATCTTCAGTATTTTGGGGTATTCATTTGGTTTTGATAACTTTACAGGTCCAATTAGAGTATATAGCCAGTTAGCAATATTCTGCAGCAATCACTGGGAGGGGGGAGGAAAAAAAAAACAAAAAAATTGCATGTTAATTTTTATTGTATATTTGAAAGGAATAGCAAATTTTGCATAGTAGATTTGCAGTTTTATCTTTCTATTGTGCTATGTTATTAAATTAAATTAAAATATAATTTAAAAAATTTTAAAAAATGAGTAGGAAAATTAGAAAAAGAGGAAAAAGCCAAGGAAAAAAGGAAGGGATTTTGGGTGAATATTTGCCATACAGTTGTTAGGGTTTGTTACTGAATTGAGAAAACAAAGCTAGTTCAAATCTAGGAAACAGGGAGAAATGACCAAATAGTTTTATAATAGCTGAATAAGCCCATTTGGACAAAACTTCAGGTGTCTCTTATCCAAAGACAATAAATAGTTGTTACAACAGTGGATGAGACTATTAAATCTGCCACATCTTTGAACAGTTTTGTTATATTTTATTTCTCCTTCCATGTGGTTGGGGGTGGAGTGGGGAGTAGTTTTCACATTATTAGTTTGTTAAGAGGTCAAGAAATGATTGCTTCCTGTTTTCCTTTCTCAATAGACATTGAACTAGATCCAGAACTGTGCAAGGAAAAGAAAAGTGATCTAAATCACCATTGGGAGAGGCGACAGTGCTATTAATGGCCTCAAGTTTTTCTCTGAAACAATGACTTGTTATAAAAAAAATCAATATACTTTCTATGATGTCATTTGGCCATAAGTCATGGAATGCTACAGACCTGAAAGAATTAAACTGGTAGGATTACCCAAAAGGCAATGGAGACATGCATGGAGGCACAATTAAACTGTATCAGGATTGCACAGAAGTGTCATAAAAAGGCTATCACCTAGTTAATATAAGAGAGAGAAATAAGGGGGTCTCGCTGATCATGTAATGAAAGTCAACAGGAAGAGGGATAGCCTACATGCTATATTGTTTTATAAAGCAATGAAAAAGAAGGTCTCCAGCACAATGGATAGACCCCTGTGGAGGACATATGGGAGAAAACAGAAAAGAACTACAAAGGATGAGAAACTATTGGATTTTTATCTGCTCCATTAAAGGAGTTATCACAGATCTATCAGAGTATTTTCATTCTTACTCTTTCTATTTCTGTGGTCAAGGTATTGGCATACTTTCAGACTTTTTTTTTAACACGTTTTTTACACCTTAATTGGTAGAGAACCGAATAGTCTTATAAGAATGTTGGAATCCAGAGGTAAGTTATTCAAAATATCTTATCTGAAATACCTTGTGAAAACTGTTCCCACATTTAAGCCAAATTGTACATATAATGCTGCTACTTGTATCAAGGGATGAAAATATCCTTGTATCTGTGAATTTTGCACTGTGCTTTTGTGCAACCTTTGAGACAGCAAATCTAGAAACTAATCCAAAGGAGATTCTGTTCTTTGATGACCTTTTCTTTTTCTACCAGAGATATATAGTTCCACCCAAAATCAGTTGCATACAGGATCTAGGGGTACCATTTCTGAGAAAGGTATAAAGGTGAAGGTTTCTTAATTGTAAAGATACATTCCAGTTTTGAACCTTTGTCTCATGTGCTCAAATTGATTTTTTCTGTTAAAAAACACAGCCTTGTAGTTACCCTTCTGTTACTACTGAATGATTTTAGAGTGGTGGAAAGATAGCTAGGGGAACAGCTGGTTATTCTTTAAGAAAGAAAAGATTAAAAACACTTGGCTGACTCTTAGATCCTTGAAGGCAGGACTTCTATAATGTGCTCCCAGCACTTAGTAGGGTAGTTATCATATGGCATAAATTTAACAAAAATTGTAGTTCATTGATGGAATGCTTAAGGAGTCGAACAAACAAATAAAATCTTAAGCCATGGTATACCACACTGAGGTACTAGAATGCTTATGCATTGTCATCAATTTAATATTTTTAAAATATTAAAATTTTAATTTTGAAAATTACAATATAGGATAATCTATGAAAATTTCTTTCTTGGGGTAGCAATTTCAACTTATACTGAGCAACACAACAAAGCTACTTAAATGGTAAGACTGTGAACAATAACACTGCCTTTCCAGAACTTAACTGAGATCTACGAGGCAAACAAATAAGACTAATCACCAAAAAACAGGTATTGCAAAGCCCATATATTTTACTTATTCAGTTTAATCATATAATCACACAACACTAAGAAATGATTTGCTTATTTTTCACAAGATACAACCAAATTCCATTACCGTATGCCTAGGCCCCAAACAGATTAGAAGCCAAAAATTAGACACTGAAAAGGGAGCTTCTGTAGACTTTCTGCTCTGAGAAATGCCAAATGACATTAAGGGAGGAGATGGAAAAAGTATTTTTTTAAAAATGTAAGAATTCAAATTCACAGTATTGGTTGATTTAGAATAGAGTCAAAATGCCATGTGTACTATAACATATAACATAACACGTTCATAATGATGACCATTGTCTTTCAAGATATAGTTACATATTAGTTATTATTCACTGTATTTAGGAAGGCAAGGAGCTATGTGATATGTTTTAGAAATATTTCCATTAAAATTGTTCAGTCATTTTGAAAAAAAAAAGATCTTTAAAGACATAAACTACCTACAAAACTTAGCTGTTTAGAATACTACATTTTCCTCAGAATGCTGGGTTCTTTATGTTGTATTTTTTTTTTTTATTCTTTAATAAGAAGCTTGTAAAATTTACTGTTTTTTTGATATTTGGAAAACTGAGAAGGCTTTATGGTATCTATTCCACCATTGCATTCTAGAGCAAATATGTTTATATTGACAGTATAAAGCTGGTGCCATCTCTGAAACTGTCAGGAATCTAACTTTTGGGAAAATAAATGTCTGCAGAATGACTTTACTGTATTCCCATCTTTTTAGAGCTTTTACATTATTTATACTATGACTTATGCAGTAATGCGAAAAAAGGTCACAGATTCCACAGGGAATACCATAAAACAAAAACATGGTGAACTTTAAAAGACATGATTTGTTCTAGAAAAATAACGCTCTATGAATCTTGGTGGTATATGATAGCAAAGCATTCTGTGCCTTCATTAACCTCTAAAACAGGTACAGAAGGCAGAATGAACCTAATTCAATAAAAAAAATGTTATTAAATGCCTTCTATGTACAAAGTCAAATTGTACCAAAACATTAGAAGACAGAGACACAATGAGCTGCAATTTTTGAGTTCTAGAAACTTATTACTGGCAGTGTAGGGAGGGAGGGGAAAGGGTGTGGATGAAAAATGTAAATCAAGTAATTTGTACATGATTGAGGGAGAGAACACTAACAATTAGGAAAATCTAAAGTGACTTCCAAATAAGGGCAGGCCATTAGTTGAGACTTGAAGAAAATCAGAGATTCTTGGAGACAGGAGTGAAGAAGTAGTTTTCAGTTAGGAGCCATAGTCTCTGCAAAGGCACTGAGGCAGAAGATGAAATGCCAAGTTCAGGGAATAACAGGTAAGCCAGTCTACAGAAAGAATGCTTTGGTATTGATAGAAACACCACCAATGTCATGTGATATCATGTTATTAAGACATTTCCAAAAAGCAATTGCAATTTTACCTTCAAATTTTGCATGAAATAGGATTTTATACCACCTTGATGGACATAGGTAATGATACCCCCAAATTTAGTGTAAAATATTTGCAGAGACTGAATTTTCCCACTCTAAGGAAATAGAAAATGGGAAATAGTATTTTCAAATGGAAATAAGTAAGGAAACATCATGTAAAATAAACAAAAACCCCATCCCTCAAAGGAAAGTGGATTTTTCATACATGATTTTAAGTGTTATGTCTATTACCAAATGTGTTCATTCATTCTCATTCTTTCTCTCTCTCTCTGTCTCTCTCTCTCTCTGTCTCTCTCTCCCTTTCCTCTCTCCATCCTCCTCCCTCCCCTCCTTCCCATATCTTCCTTTTTTCATTTTCCTTGCCCCCTTCTACACACATCCTTTTCTTTACACACATCCTTTCTTTCTTTTTCCTATACTGGGACATCTGAAGGCATATTCTCTATTCCACAGACATATTTAGTATTGTTCACCGCTAGCACACTTTTCTCTTCACCATCACATTTATTATTATTTAATTAAATAGTGACAAGTCACATGGTTTAGAAAGAAACCAAGTAAGTGAAGCCCCATCAGTCTTTACATAATTAATGACATTCCCTGTGGATCATGCAATTTATTAAATTGCAGAGCAGAGCAAATTTAGATAAACATATTTGTATATTCTACATGAAAGAATATCCTAGAAGCTTCAAGATATCAAGATTTAAAATGAAATGGTTAAATATTATTGCATATTATAGGTACCTCTGTCACTTATTTCTTGCAAACATATGTGTTTATTACTTTAAATAAACTTTATTATCTTTCTAGAAGCTTACTTTTGATCCTTTAAAAGAAAATGACACCACAGTCACTCAAAAGATAATTAGTATGTGAGAATAATTAGTATGTACTTTAACTTGGACTGGGTAATCTCTAAGGTCCCTTTTAGCTTTAAGATTCTATAATTAAATGGTTCTCTTTTTAATAAGTTAAAGGAAAAAAAAAAACAACACCAGAGCCTAAAGATATTAGTCAAAATTTTATCCTTGGGTATATGCTTGGCTCACCAATTCAAAACTACTAGGTCAAAGTATGTATACCCTGCTATATGACTGATTCAGCAAACTGATTCTTATTTGAGCTCTCAATGTCCCTTTTTCTATTTTGCTCTTGAGGGAAAAGGAGAGGTCTAATTCATGGTATCTTTTCATTTCCTAATGGAGGAGCTCTAAGGTAGACTCATAACCTTAAATTGGGGCAACAGCAGCATTGAACATTGTTCCGGGGGATAACTTACCCTAGCATAATTTCCATTTTCCTCTGCACAAGTAAATATAATCTTCAGTCTCAGATAATTGTGAAAGCACAGGCTACTGTGAAGAGCTCAATGGTAGCAAAGAAATCTAGTAATTTTAGATTTTTATTTAACAAATAATGAAAATTATTCAGAATAATTAAAGCTACAGGTCACCCAAAGGGTAATGGAAAAGGGAATGGTGAGCTGGAGTAGATGGCAATAGACTCCCAGTGAAGAATTGCATAGAAGGACCAACTTAAGGATATCTTTATAATGTGATTTAATTAGAAAAAAAAAAGAGTTGGAATTTTTGTGCAGCAAGAAGAAGGCCTAACCTATAGACAACTCAAATTGTCCTAGATGTTATATTGTTAATGCTCAGCCTGAGATCTCATTATCTCTTTTAGCCATTCGTTATATCAACTGGTTACATGAACATAATAATACACTATTCATGGCTTTGGGAATCCTGACTCTATTATGTTATTAGCTGTGGCTTCCAACTTTATCTCATTCACAAATTTAGTAATTAGGTCATCTTCTAATTCATCCAAATCATTGATAAAAGTACTTGAACAGAAAGAGGGTTAAAAGAGAATGTCCTGAGCTATACTTTACTGCAGAGCTTCCTCCGGCTTGACACAGAGTTTGAGAAATTACCCAGTGTCATTTCAATACTTTGATTTTCAACTCTTATTATCAGCTTTAAATAAATCATGTTTAGGTGAAGTGGAAATTTCCAGAAGAAAACAACTCATGACAGACAGAATGTTTAATGACATTTATTAATGAAACATCATAATTTCCAGAAATATATAATTTTCAAAATAAAATTGCATAGTTTTTTTAATTTTTAGTTTATGTCAATACCTCTGTTCTGACAGAGGAGATTATTTATGGAGTAATATATAGCAGACCAAGGAAAGTAAAAATAGCTTCTCTAAAATAGTCTACATCCCAAAGAGAAAAGAGACATTTGCTTCTCTCCAGATATATTGGATACATTAATTTATAGTGAACCATCAGTATTGGACCTTAAGTGTCACTATTGTGATAAACTTTTCATTTATATTATGTGCAGTGCTCACAAAAAGGCCTTCTCACCAAAATTAATCCATGCTGCAAGGTGGAGAGAAAGATGAGCTCCATTACTATATTCAATGTGCACTTTATTAGCAAACATAATGGATAATTCTCAATCCGTGTCTTCTTCTAACTGCCAAAATTTGACATCCCATTTTCTAGTAATAAATTTAGGGTAGAAAATCTTTGGTGGCCTGAAATATATTTACATACATTCCCAAATTTCATCTGACATCACTGAGTTATTAGGATCTGTTAAATATTTTATTTAAATATATGCTCCATTTTAGGCTTCAGCATCCTTTCTTGTCCCCGATTTATTTGCACACCTGTGAACAATACTAATACTCCTTATTAACATACTAGGTCATGAGTTAGCATTGGAAAGCAGAAGTTTACATTTTTTTCCATTTATTTCTTTAAGGAATATCTACTCTTATGTGGAAATCACTATATTAAGCTCTGGCAGAAGTACAAATATGCCTTCAACAGCTTTTCAGTATAGAAAATGTTAATGAGCGAGAATATAAATGTAACTGACATCTTTTTTTTTAATAAAACTTCAAAATTTATAAAGTGTTTTATATGCATTTTAGGCTCATACTGAAATACCTGTATTATAAGGACTATCATCTCTGTTTTACAGATAAGGAAACTGAGGCTTGAAGAGTTTAAGTAACTTGAAGTGTCCAAGGTTAGATTTGGGACATAGGTCTCCCTGACTCTAAATCTAGTAGTCTGTCCACCATAATATATTGTCCTGCCGTGTCTCCTTATCCTAGTAGTGGCAGACACATTCATGCCACCTCCCATGTTTACACCTCGTTTTTTGGACTGATGAAACAAAATCTAAAGTCTAATATTAATTCAATATAAGAAATAATAATAACCAGGTCCTGCTCTTCCCCCACCGTACCAGAAAGTGCAACTGCTGATTAGCTTGGGAGACTACCTTTAATTTATCAGGAACAAATGGGAGAAAGCAGATTTGGTGATAAAAACACTGGTTCTGCAGTTAGAAGAACCATTTGCATATCCTAGTCCTGCTGCTTATGAGCTGGTTTACCTTGGGCAAGCGCTTAGCATAGTGCCTGGTGCATCTAAGGTATTTAATAAGTGTTTATTAATTGAATTCTTCTTTCTGGGAAACATCTGTCTCATCTGTAAAATGAGGGGTTTTAACTAGTTTACTTCTGAGTTCCCTTTCAGGTCTTAAATATGTAGGTAGATGAATGGATAGATAGAGAAATAGATAGATAGATAGATAGATAGTCAGCTAGATAAATAGAGAGATAGATAGATGGATGGATGGATGGATGGATGGATAGATAGATGGATGGAAGGACAGATGGACAGATAGATATCAAATCAAAACAAAAACTATGAATTCATGAACTAAATATTCTCTACATTCATTTCCTCCTCTAAATCCTATGATAGTATGAATTCATTCATTCAGTCTCACTAAGGACTTTACTAAGAGTTCCAAGGCCCTATCGTGATGGTTAAAATAATAATCCAATAAGTATTTCAGTCCAATAACATTTATTAAGCACCCACTATGTGCCAAGCACTGTAATATGCTCTAGGCCGGTGGTCCTCAACCTTCCTAATGCCACGACCCTTTAATACTTGTATGTGCGTGTATCTGGGCATATCCGCATGTGGGTGGACCTGCCTGGAGACGGATAGAGGAGCAGTGTCTCGGTTCCTAAGACCATCGGAAATACGTGTTTTCTGATGGTCTTAGGTGATCCTGTGAAAGGGTCATTCAACCCCCAAAGGGGTCTCAACCCACAGATTGAGAACAGCTGCTCTAGGCATAGAATTAAGCAAAAGAAAGACAGTTCCTGCCCAAATATCTTAAGGGAGAGACAAAACAAACAAGGAGGCAGGAAAGCAGGGAGGGCATGGGAGGATAGTCTGGGAGACAGGATTCCAGAGGATTCCTGGTGCCAAAGTGGAGTAGAAAGGCAGCGAAGTAGATGCAAAGTGGAGCAAGCTGACAGTTCAGTATCTACATTCTATTAACCTCTAGCCCTCTTACCAGAGCGGAGAGGAGGCTGAGGCAGGTGGTGTCAGTCAAGATTGGGGTTAACAGCATGATAGTGAATTTAGAAGTGATGAGTTTATCCTGGGAGGAGTACATTATTCCTTGGAGTTTAAACCAGAAAGGGCAGCAGATAAAAAGTACAGTAGTCTTTGGAAGAAGGGAAGGAGGGGAGAGAGGGAGAGAGACAGAGAGAGACAGAGAGACAGAGAGACAGAGACAAAAAAAGACAGAGAGAGAGACAAAGAGAGAGAGAGAGAGAGAGAGAGAGAGAGAGAGAGAGAGAGAGACTGTCTCACAGGTTAGAGATAGAAAAGTGAGGATTATCTTCCTGTACCATAGAAAGCATTTGAGAGATGGAGAATAGACATAACTGGAATGTAACTCAAGATTTGCCATTTTACTGATAGTAAACTCTTACTGATAATAAACTTTCTGATCATATACTCTATGAATGCAAACATAACATAAAACAGTGTTCTCGGTAGCTACCTAGGGAATATAAACATACAGTATCTACCATACATGGCTACTGATGACACCTAAGACTAACCTTCATTAAAGGAAACTTGCTTTGGAAAACATATGTTCAATTTATTTTTAATTTATGAAACAAAACAAGCATTCCCATAACAGTAGAATAAAAACAAAAGATGATTGCCTATGAAATTGCAAATCTATTATGTACAACTTGCTATTCCTTTTAAATATACAATATTTAATATGTAATATAGCGTAGTATATAAAATTTCAAAATATGGTTTGAACTGCAACCCTGACCCCATAAACAGTAACAACTAGTCACATTAATATGGTACATTACAAAGTGCTTCCTTCACGTCTAGCCTGTGAGATAGAGCACATCAGTCATTTAGTCAATGAACAGTTATTAAATGATTACTCTATGCCAAACACAGTATTAGGATCCAGGGATACAAATACAAAACCCGAAACAGATCCCTTACTTTAAGAGCTTGGATCATCCCCATTTTACAGACAGGGAATCTCTGGGAAAAGATACATAGAGGGGTATTTTTCCAATATTCTACAATATGTATTAGAAATTATTTGAACTGACGTTTTCTGCATCATTAGAATGTGAGTTCCTTAAGGGCTGGGTCTGCTTTTATTTTTCTTTCTAACCAAGCTCTTACCACAGTGTCTGAGACATAGTAAGTACTTGATATGTACTGATTGACTGACTGATTTCAAGAGTAATGGTCTTTCCATCACTTTGTACTGAAGTATTCTGTCCTGCACAAATAAATGGTCTTCATTTCTTGTCAACTTCTGAATCTCCCTTCATAGAGCTAGGATAGGATGTAAAATGTAGAAGTCCAAAGACCTATAGTCAGTTCTTTAATTAGACACTCTTTCCTATCCAGGGCAAGTCAATTGATCTTGAGCGTCAGTTTCCTCATTATAAAATCAGAGTTCAATCTCTAAGATTTGATTTCCAAGTTTCCTTCTAAGTTTAAATCTATGATCCATTCTCTCTGGATCCCCCAAAATGAAGAAATAGAGAATAAAATCCCTTCATTTGCTTGCTGGAGATTTAAGGAAATTCTGATTAACATGCAGGGCTTTATCCAGAATTATCAGATCATAAATGTCTGTTTTTTGAGTGCATTCAGGGCAGATGGAAAGAAGAGATTATAGAAGGAGTGAACTATTAAATAAATGTTTCAATATTCTAGATAAAACACGAGTCAGTAGAGAGGATCTCAATCATTCAAGAATTAAAAGGGAAAAGAGAAAGATTTAAGATTTTTTGAGAGGACAAGAAGGGGAAGGGAAAGGAAAGGAAGGGAATAAGCCTTAGTATAATACTTGCCATATACCAATCAATACGCTAAGTGCTTTATGCGTGTTCTCATTTGATCCTCACAGCAACCCTGCATGATGGGTGCTGTTATTATCCCTATTTAGAGTTGAGGAAATTGAGGAAAATGCTGATTAAGTGACTGCTCCAGGGTCACACAGCCAGAAAGTATCTGAGGTTGGATTTGAACTTGGTATTCCTGACTCCAAGGCCAGAGCTCTAGGTACTGTGCCACCATTGTCTGTCTTTTGTGTTCATTGAGACAATCGAAAGATGACAGAGGTTCAAAGATTATTCAGATCTGCTAGAACAAAAGAAAACCAAAGTCAGACCAAGGGAAATTTTATTTCAAGGTAACAATATTACCACAATCCTAAGTTTCACATTATTGAGGCAAGTGCTTCCCATTGTACAGGAGAGAATCAAGATTCTCTGACTGATGATTTGGAATTTATAAATGGTATTCTTCAGAATTATATCTCATAATGAATGCCTTCCAATTTCAAAATTTATCATACTCATTGTTCTCTCTTTTTAGGAGTTTGTGTATTAATCATGACAAATTTTATATAATACTTTATTCTGCTAGATTATATTTTGAAGTTTAATCTTTCTTAATATTTGTATATACTACATCCTCTTTTTTCAACATAGAAGAAAAAAAGACGAGAATTGAGGGCAGACTGTTTGGTGTTGCTTGTTCATATAACTAATTAATGAGGAAATGGCATGTCCTTATCCTTTGATTTGTTGGTGATTAATAAATCAATAAAATATTATGTGAAGAAAGAAGGAACAGAAAAGAGGCACTTGTAATGAGATGTGGTTGCCCTTTCTTACTTTCTGAATATCCATGGTCTCACAAAATCCACATCATAAATGTAATTAACTGGGACCATTGCCAAGCTCTTCAAGGAGGAGCAGAATTGATGGCTCATGAAGATTAAATTATTCATTCACCCCTGTAACATGTACCTCCAGGACAGGGTTGAGACAGAGACATTAGAGTTGAAACCTATCATTGTCCTTTGCTGCTGTGTAAATCTTCACTCAATAAATAAAAATTTAACCTCCAGGTTTGTTATTGAAGGACAGGCCCATAGGGGGTGCTTTGTGCCTACATATTTTACCATGACATTGGATGCCCTAAAATATGGTTGAATAACTCAACAAAACAGATAAGATGACAGTCTTTTTTTTTTTCCTCCTAGGGTCATAACTTGTGCATAGAGGTGAGAAGAGGGTGGGGGTAAAAACAGCATTAAGATGATCCTAGAGAACTATACCCTGAGAAGCCTATTTTAGACTCAGGCCAGTACCCTGCCCAGTAGTCTCCTGGGGCTACAACTCTAATCAATTTAGTAGAAAGACTAGTAACAGTTGTAAAAATATTACTCTAATTTAGGAAAGAAAGAATAATATTTAGTAGAAAAATATTCAAGAGGGAGGAAAGCATGAAAATATATTAACTAGAATTTCTAAAAGCCATTATCACCTTCACAAAAAATATGAGCTTGCCTTTTGCCATGGGGAATGGCAAGAGAGGACGGGTAAGGACCATCGATTTTACATCATGAAAATGATTTATCCAAGAATCAGTATTCTTATTTGGAAGCTGAATTTTTCTCCTATGGGACTATCTTTGAACACGAAATTATACCTCCTTCTGGTTGGTTAAGGATTGAATATTCACATGAAATTGAACATCCTTCCCTCTAAAAAAAGACTTACCATCTTATTTTCAACTTATCCCTTTTCATTCATCCTAAAATGAAGGTTAGTTTGAACTAGGGAAGCTACATTAATATTCAGGAGCCTTTCAGGAGTGAAATGGATTGCCTACAAACCTCATGCTGTAATCATTTTTAAATGCATTTGACAAATCTTTTTGCAGAGCATAAAAAGAAAAGAAAGTAAGTCTGTGATAAATGCTTTAATGATCAAGCCATTTGATATACTGTAAGAACTAACCTAACCCATTCACCTTAAACTTCTCATTTTTCCTTCTTTGATATGTCAAGGTATCTGTGAACTTCTTGATGTAGATAATCTCTCTAAGGATACAGACTGTACCCCATCCTGAATGACTTGACTAAGTCCTTGTATAAATTCTATACATCCAGCCAGCATGCTGGTGGCCTTCTTCTAGACCACTTGACATCAGTGTCAAGGCTAATGAAGAATAGGGGTTGTTTTCCATCTCTTGTTCCTTGTTTTCATTAAATAACATGAAAACCTGTTTTTCCTTATCATACATCTCTTACATGATACGAAATTGGATTGAAAAGTAATAGAAGTAGTCCATCATGTCCATGTCCATCAACTCTAGCCCATGTGTATCTTTGACAAACACTGTGGATAGACAATGGACTGAGCCTTGAATTTGCATGTTTATTAGATTCAGAATATCCCGTAATATGATTTCCTTGTGTTTTCTTTCTTTAATTTTTAAATTACTTTCCTCAAAGAAAAATATGATAATGTTTTTTTTTTTTGAGTCATTTTGGTAGTGTCTGACACTTCATGGCCCTATGTGGGGTTTTCTGAGCAAAGACACTGGAGTGGTTTGCCATTTCCTTCTCCAAATCATGTTACAGATGAAGAAAATAAAGCAATCAGGGTTAAGTGACTTTCCCCAGGTGACACAGCTAGTAAGTGTTTGAGGCCAGATTTGAACTCATGTCTTCCTGACTCTAGGTCATTGCATCACTTAGCTGCTCTGACCCACTATGATTAATTTCAATGCTCATTAGTAATGAAAGGTTTTCCCTGAATACTTAATGATTTGCCACCTGTTCACTCATTGCTGAAATTAGTGAGAAGCTTGGTTGGGGTTAGAAATAAAGTCTATGGAACAGAAAAAAAAATTTACTGGACACAGTCAATGTGTTATTAAAAAGCATTTCTGGGAGACAAAGGTAGCAGACATCATTAAGATTTGGACTGAGAGTCAGAAGATCTAGGTTCTCTTATCAGTAAGTCAGAAAACTGGATTAAGAGAGTCACTTTCCCTTTCTAGATCTTAGAGCCTTCACCTATAAAATGATAGGTTTGAAATTAATGAAAAACAACAACAATATTCCTTAAGTGATTTTTCTGTACCAGGCACTGTGCAAAGCACAAATACTGAAAACTAACTCTTTCCAAGAATAGTGGTACTAATTTCATTACTACTCTGAGAGCTAGAAGTTGAATTGGAAGGGGATGGGAGGTGATTGGATATCAAATTATAATGGAAGCTAAGAAACAAGCAGTGTGATGGCTTTGGGTTGAGCTAGTTATGACAAATGGTCAATATTTATGAGTAGAGAACACTAAGGTAAGAGATGAACAACTTAGTCACAGGCAAGTGGGCATGACTTGTAGATGGCTTGGATTAGAAAACCCTTAAACTTTCTTCATTTCCAAATTTCTTTGACTATTGTGACTAAAAGCATAGAGAGGAAAACTGCAACATTCTCTGAAATTCCCTGACACCAAATGCTAGTAAGTTTCAAGTATTTGGGTGGCCTTGTTGACCACTTTGCCCATTCCATGACTTATGTGATGGAAATTCACAGCAAGAATCTTAATTAGAGATAAAACTTAATTTATAAACAATTAGCAAATAGAAATTTAGTCATTCACAATAGTTAAAAGTAACTAGGTTTGTTTTTTTTTTTTACTTTATTTGCTTTTAAGTTTATTTATAATATAGCAGAACAAAGTTTGGAGTGTTGTAAGAAACAAGTGAACTTTAGGAATAAGTAGAGAAGTCTGGCCATTTCAGAAAACTAGCAGATTTGATATGGTGGAGAAAGTGAGGGGGTGGAAAAGAAGATCATGTAAGAAGGAGGCCTTCAGTTGTTTTAAAGACCCCATGTCAATATGACCATGTGTAGTGAACATCTTTTTTCATCTTTAAAAATACATGTTTATAGTCTGATGCTCAAGATCCTTCATTCTTGCGATTCAAAAATTGCATAATGGCCATTTGTTTTGGTGATTTCCAAGACTGTTTTTATTTCACTTGCAAGTATAACTTCATGAAACAATATTGATAGATTGGTTTGTAGGATTAATATTCATATCAAGATAATGTTGATTTGAGTGCTATTTCAAGTAATGCTAGTAATAATGCTACTAGTGATAGCTGATAATTAGAATCTGGTTAGCACTTTAAAATTTGCAAAAGGTTTTATATGCATTATCTTGTGTGGTCTCATTACAACATTGTAAAGTAGTTATAATTATCATTATTCATGCTTTGCCAATGAGGGAACTGAAGCTCAGAATGTCTACATGATTTAACTGATCATACAGCTAGTGTCAAAAGTGGGATTTAGACCCAGATCTTCCTGACTTGAGACCCAATGTTCTTTTCACTGCTCCATGGAACTTAACGGCTCCAAGTCCTCTTTGAATTTTTAGATTCTGCAAGTATTAACTTTGATATTAGAGACTGCAGTTAGACATCATTGGAAGTCGCTGGACCACTCTAAGCCTCAGTTTCCTCATCTAAAAAATGAGAGGAATGATTGTCTCTAAGGTTTCATTTAGCTCTTTGTTATTGTTCAGTAGTTTTCAGTCTTGTCTGACTCTGTGATCCCATTTGAGGTTTTCTTGGTAATCACGCAGAAGTGATTTGCCATTTCCTTCTCCAACTCATTTTACATCTTTTTACAGAGGAAGAAATTGAGGCAAACAAGGTCAAGTGACATGCCCAGGATTCTACAACCAGCAAGCATCTTGGGTCAGATTTGAACTCAGGGAGATGTGTCTTCCTGACTCTAGGCCCTGTGTTCTATCCACTGTGCCACTTATCTGCCCTATTGAACTGCTAATTAAGCTATGATATTCTACAATTCTATTTCTTGGTCCAGAAAGAAAGTAAAAAGGGTTATTTCCAGTATTATAAGAGAAGAATTCATGGAAGGAAATATGAAAAAAGTCTTCCTTAAAGAGTTCATAGCCAATATTTTCCCTCTCAACATAATTTCCCAGCCTTTGCCCAAATCTAGAACAAGATCACACTTCTAGATGGTATATTATATGTAAATTATTTGATATTCCTTCATTAATTCAATCAGTATGCATTAGGTACATACTTTCAGCCTCTGTTAAGGGCCTTAGGGAATGCAGAAATGTTTCAGACAAGGTCACTGTCTTCAGGGAAATTAAAGTCTTTTAAGTGAAATAAGACTCATAGAAATAATTACAATATAATGTAGACTCTTCTTTAAATAATCATAATATAATATCTTTATTCCACTAGCATGGCACTTGTCATACTCACAAATGCCAGTCAAGTGGGACAGGAGTTAAGAATAAGGAGAGATTGAGTCCAAATAGGTGATCAGAAGAATTCCTTGGAATGTACAGTATTTTAATTGGTCCTTGAAGACTGGGTAGGATTTGGATCAGGTTAAAGGGGCATTCCACATGGAAGAAACAGTATAAGTTAAGAAGGCAGGAAGAAACAAGGGCTATTTAATGATCAGTAAATAGAGTATCTTATCTAGAGCACTATTACTTCATCATGGAGTTAGTTAAAAAGCATTGATTAAACACTTACTTTATAGCAAGCATTATGCTTACTAATTATAAGGAATTTAAAAATGAGGGGAAAACAGAAAAAAAGCAGTTCCAGTCCACAGGGGCCTTATATTTTTATGTGTTTGGGGGAGGGATGAGGATTACATGTAAATAAATAATTATTATATACAAAGAAACTTTAGAAGGGAAGACATGAAGGGAAATTCCATTGCCATGGGCATAATTTGTTCTTCACAAAGATGTCTTACTTTCTATCCAGTACTTTGTGTTCTTCTAGGTGATTAAAAATTGATTATTTGATGATCTCTTCCACTATCTCCCCTGCTTTTGAAATTAACCTGACAAGTCTATAATTACTAAGGTTGTCTTGTGTTCTACTGTATTGCTTATTGATTCAGGATGTAAGATTAAAGTGATTTCAATGGTTTAACTAATATTTTGTATGCCTAGATGGGTAATGTTGAAATGTCCTTACTGAACTCTGAAATTCATCAAGGAGCAGTGAATGAAGCATTAATTCTTAATGCCCTGGCTCCTATAAATCTAAACAGCCATTTCCTGAGAAATTTTGCTTCCCTTGAGTTGTTTATGTGCGTATCAAGGTATCATTTTTAAAAGTGAAATTTCAATACTTGTCTACCCTTGTGGGCAAACCTGAAACTTATAAAGGGAATTTCACTAAAAGTATTTTAAATTGTGGTTTCATTGCAGCTATAAATCTTGGTGCATCTTTCTAGGAATAGATACCTTGAACATTAATGTGATTCTTTGTTGTTGTTGTTGTTGTTCTGGAACTGAGTTAAATGGAATATAAATATTTTTTTTCTTTCTAAAAATAGGATTTTTAGGGCTAGTATGGCTGATAGACATTTGCTCAACTCTGTGATATTGATATTTTTTCTTCTAGCTCTTCTATGACACTAGAAATCAATCAACTGTCACATCACTTTTAAAAATGTTATTAAACCGTGGTATAACTGTGTTTGCTGAGTGCCCTGTGAATTTCTCAGGATTTTCATGATACTGAAAGTTAAATATGGCACTGATCTCATTTGACTCTCACAACACTGTAAGGTAGATAGGGAAAATGGTATTTCCATTTTATACATGTAGAAACTAAAGATCAGCTAACAAGTAGTAAAACTTGGACTAAAAATTCAGACTTTATTGATTTGACTGGACAGACAAACATTCTTGTTACCATATAATTAACATTCATAAACTGAATGTTAGAAATACTGTAATGACACACTCCTAAAGTATCAAAATAGTCTGTTTCTTCACCTAAAACATTTTTTTCAAATTAGAATAAGTCAAGTCATATTAAGCCAGAAGTTTTATTCCCACTTTTTAATTTATTTTCTTTGTATGTAATGATCCCACACTTACCCAGAGTAAAATTGACCACCACCCTAAAAAAATAATGGAAGGCAGCCATGAACCTTTGAAAATATGTCTGTGTATGTTTGTGTCAATACATGCATCCACGTTTGTCTTTAAGTTACATTGAAGAAAAATGTAATATCAAATAAGAGATAGGAATGCTGCTTGTGGTATAGAGGGAAATGATAATAGACAATAAAGCAAAAGATAGAATTATTGAAATCTTTACTTTCACTTTGAAGAAGTGCCTTTTCCACTAAATTTGAGTAAAAAAAGAATAGTTAAATATGAGTTAAAACCTAAGAGAAGCAAACAAGAAAGTAGATGTGCTTGATTAGTTCAAGGTCCCAATTAGTGGAAGGAATAGTTCCTGAGAAATGAAGCCAAGTCAAATGAGAATGTGACCCGACCTAACTCAGTCTGCTGAAGATGATGTGTAGACTTCTCTTGGCAAAGTACAGGTGATATGACCAGCAAGGAGGATACTAAACTGAACATACTACTTGCTGACTTGTCTGCATAAGCATGTGGGTTCCCACTTCAATTTGATAGAATATATTTTGCTAGACAGACACTGTAAGAACCTTTGGAGATGCTGGTCCATTAGCCCATCCCGAAAGTAAATAATATCTGTTTATTATGGTTGGACATTTACATTACTTCTTGTTGAAAAAAGCATGAGACACTGTGGCAAAGTGGAAGCCACGTGCAATTTTTGAGTCACGAAATCACAACTCCTGCCTTTTAGACTAGATACATCTTTGACCAACCATCGGCAAGTCACTTGAACTATGTGAAACTCAAGTTTCTTTTTCTCTAAAATAGAGATAATAATATATGAGGTAGCTACCTTAGTAATTATTGTAAGGATCAAAATAAGAAAGTCAAGTAAAGGTGTTTTATAAATGTTAGACATTGCTATGATTATTAGGCCATGGAGTGACTATTGTATAGTAGAAAAGACTATGACCTTTCCAATAAGAAGGCTAGAATTCATGTCCCAATTCAGCTACTTTGCATGAGCTGCAAACTTCTCTGAATCTTACTCTCTTTATCTGGGAAATAGCATAAATCACACTAGTATGGATAGGCTCTGCTGAGAAATCTGTGAGAGAATACATGGCAATGTTGTCTATTATTATGAATATCCATAAAACCCAGAAAGTAGGTCTGTGCTTTTGACTTTGACAGTGTCTATTTGTCTTTCTCTTCTTCTTCTCATGTTAACTATTATATCAATTATTTAGTGAGGTTTGCTTTACTAAATAATGCAGAACCCAAAACATGCTTATCCATAAACATAATATACCTTAACACAATGTAACCTTTAAAATGATGTGAGATAAAGTTCAAATGGAACAATAAGTTGTCATTTTAAAGGATGATGTCATCATGTGGTCACAGTAATAAACATTAACACTGCCTCTTTTTTACAAAACTTTAAAAAAGTAAGAATGCTAATTTATCAGAGACCTAAATTTTGTATGTTTTTGAAAAAGAAAAATCAGCAATTTCCTAAGAAGTTTAGAGTAACTTAAACAAGTCAATACCTTCATTATACTCTCAAAACATCCAGTATTCAATGGAATTAATGAAATATTCAAGATTTTCTGAATGAAATAAATATCTCTGAGAAAATGTCGAGTAGAAATAATACTAACGTATTCACATTTATAACATTTTTGATGAGTTTTTCTGGTTTAGAAATTTTAAAAAAAATCAATGTTGAACATGGGGAAGGAAAACCAAACAAACAAAAAACCAAGCTCACTACCTCTGGAATCAGATGATCTGGGTTCATATCATTTCTCTAATGCTTAATACTTTTATGATCTTAATTTCCTCAGCTGTAGCATAAGGAGGATCAGACTATGTGGATTGTGCAGTCACTTTAAACTAAAAAAAAAAATTTGACAATTTTCTTGTATAATAGCTCTTGTACATTTATTACTTTTTAAAGACCCAAATATAGCACTTAAGGTTACAGAAAATCCTTGTTCTATTGGATAATGTCATGCCATACATTTCAGTGCAGCAGATACGAAATCAAACGATGCATGGCACAGATACATAAATATTAAGTACATGATGAATGAGTTTCCAGCTACAAATGAGAAGAAATTATGCTCTTCAGTCTGAACACTGGAGAGTGAACCTTAGGTTGCGATTATAAATGGCACCCAGGTGAGTTAATTGCCAGCATAATGCTAAGAATTGTCCAAAAAATACTTCTATTCCATTGAAAAATTCTACAAAAACAAACTCCAATGACAAAGAAATCCTTTCAATGAAATTAGCATTATCTTGCTGGGCATAATCAGTATCTTGCTAAAGCTACTAACCATAATACCCTGCAAAACAGTTTGATTCAACTGATCAAGTATTTATTAATGCCTTCTACTCTGACAATGAATAACCCACTTCTGGCAAGTAGACTGTCTACTTACTTTGCCATTAACCAGTTTTCCATGATCATTATTGCCTACCATTTTCAAACCTTACTGGGTTTTTGTTGTTGTCGTTCAGCTGTTATTCAGTCATGTCTGAGTATTTGTGACTCCATCTGAGGTTTTCTTGGCAGAGATACTGAACGGGTTTGCCCTTTCCTTCTCCAGCTCTTTTTATAGATGAAAAAACAGAGTTAAGTGACTTACCTAGGGTCACACAGCTAGTAAGTATCTGAAGCCTGGTTTGAGCCCAGGTCTTCCTGTTTCCAGACCTAGTGCTCTTTCCACTGTGACACCTAATTGTCCTTTCAAATCATATATTCATATCCAATCCCCCTCTTCTTCTGGCTCCTCTATTCACTATCTTTTCTTTATTGTCTATTATAGTTGTCCCAGTCCTATTCTTACCTAGCTTAGAGTTTTACATTGTTCCCACCTGGTTCACACCTCTGAGTGATAGGTTCAGCAGCCATGTTTTCACCTAAAAAAAAAAATGAGACTATAGCACCTTGTCCCTTGCTTTGAATGGAATGGGGAGAGGGGGTTGTTGATTTGATTGATTGACTTAGTCCACATCCCACCTTACACATAAAACTGGCATTTCTATCAAAACCATATCACTATATATGAAACTGATGTTCAAGATCTGGTTATTTCATAAGAGATTGGTTATATTACCAACTCTTTCAATGAAAAGCTGTATTCTGATGACTCATCTATAAAACTGGCAGAATAAAACCTACTTAATAGCTGTTATGAAGTTCTCTTAATGTTCATGAAGTACAATTATATGCTACAATAGCTTTTGTGTTACTCAAAGCTTTTATCATAAGAAGCTGGCTCATTATTGGGCCTATATTTTATTTTGATGCTTATTGGGTCTTTCCTTCCCCAACAAAACAAAACAAGAAAAAAATCAGATTCCATTTCCAGGAGAATTTGTGAGCATATTACGATTTTTTATTTTTATTTTTTAATTTTTTTTTGTATTCAAAAGAATTAGTCACACAGTAGCTGGAAGAGAGGTCCAACTATATCTTTGCCAGGGATTTTAGTCGTTCTGACTTCTCTTTTACCATGTTCTTTTCAGGGCAATACATTTCAGATAATGTGATCATATGTAGAACAGGAATAGGAGCAGGAAACATGTGCCAGTGGAAATAGTATTAAACATTGGCTGTTATTGAGCCTGGGATCAAATTCTGACTCTGTTATCTGAGATCTGGGACAGTTCACTAAAACAGTCTTGTTCTCATTTTTTTCACCTGTAAAATGAAGGTTTCAGACTAGGTGACATAAGAATTCTTTCTAAAAATATGATTCTACTTTTCTGAGGAGAAGGTTGTGAAGTAAATTCCTCTTCTTGCCAAAGTGGATGCCATAAGTCACTCCTTTGGTTTTTAGTCAATAGTTTACCTATTCCCCACTATTTCTTGTTGAGTCATTTTTCAGTCATGTCTGACTCTTCATGACCCCATTTGGGATTTTCTTGGCAAAGATACTGGAATAGTTTACTGTTTCCTTCTCCCACTCATTTTACAGGTGAAGAAATGAGACCAAGACAAGTTTAGTGAATTGCACAGAGTCACACACCTTCTAAGTATCTGAGGCCAGATTTGGACTCAGAAAGATGAGTCTTACTGACTCTAGGCCCAGTGCTCTGTTCACTGTGCTGTGTTTCCCCACCACAAAAAATGAATTAAGTTCATTTTCTATTAAGTTTATTAAGATTTCTGTTCAGAGATCTACAGTAATCAGTATGGTTAAAAAATGTGTCCATCTGTGTATTTAAAATGAACTTCACACAAATATATAATAAGCTTATTATCCCTTTAAATATATGGGAGCAGGACAACTTTCTCGGTGTGCTTGTCTCTATGTGCCAAAATGGTGTCTCTAAAATGGCATTGCTCTGCTCCCGGTTGTGCATGCCTTAACTGTTTAATCCTGAAAAATCAAAATAAGAACAACAGGACCCAAAGCAATGATGGCTTTGGGGGGAGTTGGGGAAATTTTCAGCCTAGGTTCCTTGAAAGCTAGGGGAAAATCTCAACTACCAGCAGATGTACAACACTGCAACTTGATAAAGTAGCCAAAATGAAAAGGAAAGAAATTTATTAGCAGGGGCAGCTAGGTGGAACAGTGGATAGAGTGCCAGGCCTGGAGACAGAAAGCCTTGAGTTGAAATCTAGCCTCAGACACAGCTGTGACCCTGGGCAAGTCACTCGACCTTGTTTACAGCAGTTTCCTCACTTATAAAATGGGACTAATATTAGTAATACATCTTAAGATCATTGCGAGAATGAAACAACATCTGTAAAAAGCCCTTAGCACAATGCCTGTCAGTTAATGAATAATTCATAAATGTTAATTATTATTAATTGTTATCATCATCATTTTTATTAAAATGGTAAGGAAAACTGCTTGCTAGGAATAACTTCTGCATCCTAGATTGTTAATAACTTGCATTTCTTCTTTCCAGAGCATATCCTTTAGCTACTTATCCATGGGGTTTGATATTTGGTCTTAATGTATTTTTATTAAAGCATCTCTTAATCTAATCTTTAAAACAATGCATGAATATATGTATGAGTGAAAAAAAACTTTAAAAAACTACTTACTATGTGCAAAGCACAATTCTAATTGCTGGGAATAAAAGCTGAAAAGTGAGATAACTCCTACTCTTGGGGACCTCACATTCCAATAGGGAGAGACAATACACAAAGGAAATTTCTGTTGTAAGTAGAATGGAAAGGCTTGATGACAGAAGGGAATAAGAAATTAATGGCAGAAGAGATACCAAACATTAGTAATTATCTTATTAATGCCAATTCATGTCCTTGATGCTTGTTAGATGTAAATGTGAAGTCCTGAACAAGTAGATACAGGATGGAAGGCAAATGACTAGAACTAATTCTTCTGACAGTGAACTAGACTCTTGAGTAGATTTCATACTCAATAAAAGTGATCTGACATTAAGGAAAAACAAAAGAAAACACAGCAAAACTAGCACAGTTAAGTAACATTTAGTAGACATTTCTCATCCAAAATAATGGCTGTTATAGTCTTATTTTACTCTGCTCTGGAAGGCATATCTCTTCAGGAATATTATGTCCAATTAAGAGTGCCACATTTTTTGAAGGTATATTGATAATGTATCATACATCCCAAAGGTGATTATGACCATAGTGAAGAACTCAAAACTAGAAATAAAGGCATCTCTTTGATTTGTGTTTTTCCCCCTTTTTCCAATTCAAACCAGTTTATCTTTAGTTGGAGACAGTTTAAGTCTCCATAATATCTCTCACATTCCTTTGTACTATTAACACAGCTGTCACCTTTGCTGAGGCTATCATTTGCTCCTTACTGGAGTATTACAGTAGCTTTCTAATAAATTATTTTCCCTACCACGTCTCAAAGTGATTTTCATAATGCTGGTTAAACCATTTTATTCCCCTACTAAGTAAAATACAATGGCTCCCTATTGTCCTTAGGATCAAATATAAACTCCTCACTGTCTTTGGCCCCAACCTATCTCTCCAATTTCAAAATACATTAATTTGTCTTGCCCCTGCACTTTATGCTATAGCCAAAGTGTCAGCTGATCAATGAACTAACAGCAATCCATGCACTAATTTTATTAAATTTACTTTTGAGAATATAGGAAGCTTAGTTTTTTCATGTTGTAATAATGCAAATTTAAGCATGTTTCTTTCTTCACTGGTTTTACATCCATGGAGGAAGAAACAGTAGACTTCAGACTCAAGTTTAATTGTTGTCTGGTCAAGGAACAGCAGTATATCTTAAGCAGTATGAATTCCTTGGGCCAGATTTCTGGTTGCTTTCTACAACTTATAGCTTCCCTGTTATGGGGACATTTATATAGAAATCACCACTCTGGAACTAGAGTAAATCATAAGAAAGGAAGGAAAACACATAAATGTTATAAGAAGCAGTATTCTCAGACTAGTGTGAGTTCTAAGCTTCTTAGGGACTCTAGTCTTGTAAAGATCCCATAGAGAAAATTACACTGCTTCATTGCTGTAATAATTGACCTTTTTCAGAGCGCTAATGCAAGAAAATAAATTAATTTTAGATAACCAGCATGGGAGTATCCTTGCTGCTGTTGATTATAGGCTCAACTGCCTAGTTACAGTAGAGAAGAGTCACCAGCTGAATTGGACATTTCAGAGTTCTTACTCCTACTCACCAGCATGTTCATATGAAAGTCCCAGAGCCATGCACCTATTCCCTAAATAAAAAAAAAAATAAGATTTAATCATGTGTGACTTTGTAAAGCCAAGCACAAGCAGCATGCCAGAGGATGGCTGCTGCGAACAGCTTTTCAAGGTTCTGATTACACAGTATAATGAACACTATTTATTCAGTAACAAATCAGAGCAAAACATTCACAGAAATCAAGGCACAGCCTTCACAATGTTATAATTTATCACAGAAAATCAAAATACAACATTGACGACAATTTATCACTAAGACAGCCACATAGTTTTCACCAGAGTGGTCACAAAGTTTTGGACAAAGTACATTCATTCAGTCACTCAATCATTTAGTAACTCAATCTTTCAATCATCCTTTAGGAGGCTTGCCTCCTTAAAGGACACAAAGTACAATAGTAAAAGTTCTCCACTCATGGGGCACACTAAGTTACAAATCAATCACTATTCAATTATCACTCACTATTCAATCATCAGAAAATACATAACCCTTCCACCCTTAGGTCACTGGTAAATTACAGTTTCTCAGTCAGCACACAGTATCCAAGTGAAGTCTTCTTTCAGCTTGACTCAGGGTGATCTCTCAGATTCCCTGGGTCCCCTTCCATGGTCCCAGTTCCTACCTGGATTCACCAAACTATCACTGGGTTCAAAGGCAGACAGCTCCCAGGTCCCTGTCCAGCTCTCCACACACTTCCTGTTCTATGCTGAAACTCACAGCATCCAGTCCACCTTAAATCCTTCACCATCTCTGCTCCTGGGAAGTTAAAGCTTAAAAAAGCCACAAACAGATTCATGCAAAGTGCCAATATCACAGTCATGCTTCCTCAGTCTGTGGCAGCTCCAGCTGGCCCTTGGACGTCTTCTTCAGCAGCTCCCAGAAGCTGAGGCTGGCCCTCCAACTCAGCAGCTCCTCATTAGAAGCTCCAGCTGGTTCCTAAAATCAAAATCATTCTCTCCAGCCTGAGAGGCCTTTCCTCTTCAGCCTCCCCAGCAGCAGCAGCTTCTACCTCCACAAAGTTTGCTCCAAGAAGATGTCGACCCAGCAGGGGCTTCTCCTTATATACACACACAGGACAGTAGCTGCTTCCTGTTTCAGCTATTCCCTGTTTCAACCCCTTCCAGTTACATCAGCAACAGGGGCTCATACCTTTTGTTTCTTTAACAGAGGCTTGATTACTTACTAGGTGCTAAGTACCTGTTAGCTTTGCCAATACAAGGAGATCAAAATACATTACTACGACAGCCTTGTATTGTTATGTATTTTGATTTGCATATTGCTTAACTTTTCTTCCCCAAATCATTGAAAACTCTTTGTGGGGAGGAGCCTTTCTTCTTTCTGTTACACTACCTATGATACTTTTATGCAGGTTGTAGGTATTCAGTATATTGAATTAATTAACAGATTAGTTTTAAGTTAATATTTGGAGATATCCTTGTGCACATCCTCTCTCTACAGAGATTACATAGGTAGTACAGGCTTAACATTTTTCTTCCCACTATGAGCCAGTCCAATGTTAGCAGCTATTTTTTGTCTCTGAGCCAGGCCTCTGTTTGTGAGAAAGCATCCCTCCTCACTGAATGTTGTTGTTGTCCTTTTTCTTCTTCTTCTTCTTTCTCCTCCTCCTCCTCCTCTCCTTCCTCTTCTTCCTTTGCTCCTTCTCCCCCCCTCCCCTTCTGCTTGGAATATTACAGTAGCCTTCTAATAAATCCATTGCATTGACTCATTCCCTTTTTTTTTTTTAACATATTCATTCTTTCAAAGAATTTAAGGACAACAGTTATATAACTCTAGTGTATTTCATTTCACAAGCTGATTCTTTTTCCCAATTAATGCTTACTACTATGCTCTTTCATTCAAGCCACTATTATTATTATTATAATTATTATTATTATTATTATTATTATGGAGTCTACTAGCTTGCCATGTATGCAGTACAGATTTATTGAGGGGTCCACTGGGTCTGTGCTGGTATTCTGTCCTGGGAAACCTGCTACTTATTATACTACGTGTTTTGGTCTTTCCTTGGCATCTTCTCTGCCAATTCTGGCCCAAGAATGGAGAGTTACATTTGCTTCTTCCCAGGACTGTGGAACCATGGGCAGGAGGATGGGGCAGGGAGGCAGGACACTATGCTAATTACTGGACAGTTTACACCTTTCATTCTGTTTCCTTCTTGACTTCCATTGAGTGTATGCCATATGTCTTGAAGGCATATTTACCTTGATCAATTATTCTCAATTATGATGTCAACACATTGCCTAGAATCTTATAATTGCTAAATAAATGTTTGTTAAACAACTAAAGGAATTTTCTTTCAAGTGATGCTATAACATTTCTTTCTAAGCTTGCAAAATTAATAACAGAGAATAAAGAAAAGCTTTACAGATTTTCACTTCTGTTATTAATTTTCAACATCCCACTAGCAATTAGTAAATTACTATTAAGATGTGTTTGAAGAAGTATCACTTATCCAATTTATGTCTATTATCTATTATGAATACAGAATATATTAGGAATGACAGGTGTAACTCTTTTAGAAGTAGCTTGGATTAGATTAATATTTCATTAAACACTGAATGATAATTATGATGTCCTGCCAGGGAAGCTTAGAAAAAGTCTACCCATAGTTGGAAATTATATGTGTGTGTGCATATTTCTATGTGCGCTTATGTTTATATATATATACACACACACTCACACATATTCTCTCTTTGCTCTAAAAGTTGCATGACAGAGAATAACAGTTGAAAAGGAACTCATAGGCTATCTTTTATGATCCCTACCCAAACAAGAATCCATTCATCCAATCTTTGCTTGAAGATCTCTAATGAGGGATAACTCACCCCATCCAGAGACAGTTTAGTCCTCCACTGAATAACTCTAATTTCTTAGTTTTCCCTTACATCAAGCCTAAATATAGTCCTTTGAAAATCTGACACAATACTCCTGGTTACCCACTTAGCGACCAATCCGAAGTCCCTAATTGCTTTTCTTTGTGAAAAACCTTTAAATACATATATTTGTTTTCCTTTGTTTCTGAAGAGGATCAATGACAGCACAGACTGATGCCTTGACTCTGTGTGAACTGGGTTTAAGTGAGACAAAGCTGCTTATACTATAGCTTAAGAGCTGGAAAGCACCTTAGAGATCGAGTCTAAATTATCTTAGATTTGAGAAAACTGAGTTTCCAAGAATTTAGATGAATTAAATAACAAAGCTTACATGTCTGAGGTGGGATTTGAACCTAGATCTTCCTGATTCTGTCTACTACTCCATGCTAATTCTGAAAATGATGATAAATATTTATATAGCACTTTAATGTTTGTGGATAACTTGATCCACATAACAACTCTGTGGATTAGGTGCTTTTATTATCCCCATTTTACAGATAAAGAGACTGAAATTTAGGAAAGTTGAGTGACTTGGCCAGAATCACAGAGTAAGTATGTGAGGCAGGATTTGAGCTCAGATATTGTTTACTTTAGTTCCAGCACTCACTCTACTGTGACACCTCACTGTTTCATATGATCTTGAAGACTGCTTACATGTCCCCTTTACTTCTTCAGGTTAAATGTCCTCATTTTCATTAATTTTTAATTAATTTTAATTAATAAATAATCATCTTATGGTATGTACTTGAAAGACTTCACAATCTTCACAATATGGCTTCCTCTAGATATGTATCAGTTACAAATACCTTTCCTAAAGTGTAATGACTGGAACTGAATACATGTAAACACAATTATATTGTCATCTTCCTAGGCCTGGACTTTGTCTTTCTAAATTTAGCTAACATATCATATTAAGTCGAGTTATATGGAGCTTACTGTTTACTGAAACTTCATTTTTTTTCAGATGTAAAGTTTATTAGTGATGGTTCCCATATCTTATACTTTGATAATTAGTAATTTTTGGAACCCAAATATGGCTTTTTATTTACCCTTGTTAAATTTCATTTTATTTGACTTAACTCAATTTTTGGATCTTTCAAGACCTTGTTGAATTATAAACCAGTCATATGGTGTGTTAGCTTACCTTCCCAGCTTTGTGAATTCCATAATATTGATAAACATGCTGCCAAATCAGGAAGACCTGACTTGAAATTTGACCTTTGACACATTAGCTATGTAACCCTAGACAAGTCACTTAACCTCTGTTTGCCTTGGTTTCCTCATCTGTAAAATTATGTGGGAAGCATACCTAGGAAACTTTTCATCTGAAAAAGGAATGCTGTTTCAGTCAACAGCAAGCTGCATATAAGTCAATATATGTTGGCTACATTTAGAAAGACAAAGTCCAGGCCTCTCTGTTTTTGTGAGAGTCAATTAAGATAATAATTGCAGAGTTCTTACCAAACAATTAGTACATAATAAGTTCTATTTAAATGCTAGCTATTATTAGCTAATATCATTCTTGACTTCAAGTACAACAATGTATCTGCTGCTTCCTCAACTACTTCCCAGGCAAGGATTTAAAAAAATGTTAATGTCAAAGCAAGCACAGATACCTAAGAGATTTCACTGGAGACTTTCTTCCTATAGAAGATTGAGACATTAATTATTACTATTTAGCCCCAACTAGTCAACCAGTTGAAAATGCACATAGCTACGCTATTATCTGATCCTTATCTCACTTTTCCACAGAAAGAACTGAAATACTATATTTAACGCTGTGTTAAAATTTAGCTTAACTACAATCGCAGCATTCTTCTGATCTACCAGCCCAATAACTCTTTTAAAAGAGAAAATGAAGTTAGTCTGCCTTAAGCTATACTACTAACCACCATATATGCCTTTTTCAGGAGTTCACTAAGCCTCCCTTTGAAGAGAAATTCTAGAATTTTGCCTAGAATTCAATTCATTCCCACTGGCCTAATGTTTGCAGACTCCATTATCATCTGTTTTTTGAAGTTAGTACCCTTGCATGTTTCTGATTCTCTTGTTGCTGTTGTTGTTCAGTCGTGTCTGACTCTCCATGAGCCCATTTGGAATTTTCTTGGCAAAAATACTTGAGTGCTTTGCCTTGTCCTTCTTTACAGATGAGGAAACTGAGGCAAAGAGGGTTAAATGACTTGCTCTGGGTAACACAGTTAGTAAGTTTCTCAGGAAAATAAAGTATTCCCAGCTTCAAGCCCAGCCACCTGGCTGCCCTGATTCTTTTATGACTCACCTATTCTCTGTAATTTTTTAAATAACCCAGAGAAGAATTCAGTCATGAGAGCTGCAAGTCTCATCAGTACCTTGGGAAGCTGCTCATGTGGTAGGAGTAGCAAGTAGCAGTTGAGTTTTGAGCTGGGCACAGAGCAACCTGCCCCATGTAGCTTTGAACATAATGAGGATATTTTTCTTATACAGTATGATCATGGGTACTGCTAGTGAAGTGAGAAGCTTTTAGGGAATGTCCATTAGATTTTAATACTTCTTAATCTGCTAATAACCTAGGAATCAATGTAGAGGTTTATTTTTCTACCTAGTATCATTTTGTGTATAAATCTGAGAGATCTCTGAAGAATCACTTTCATTTTCTCCATTTTATGTAAACTGTGATGCCACTATGTTAGCTGAGGAGCTATACAATGCTTATAGGATTCTTTTTGGTCAATTGGAATGTCATACTGCAAATGAAATATCATAGGCCTATTCAGGAAGTGTGTTCATTCATTTGTCCTCTTTTGAATTTAAATATCTACAAAATTGCCAGATTCATGTACAAATAGAATATGATTTATTTCATGCCTAGATTTTGCACCATATTGTACTTTATTTCTTTATTCATGCCATCTGTATTCAAATGAAACCACTTCATGGCTGTAAACACCAATGGATTTTCTCCACAGTGGGTGTATTTGTAGATAACTGATTTATTTCAATATCCAATCAGTAGATTCACTTTGTTATATCTCTGTAAGGAGATACCTATTACTTAACTATGTAATCTCTCTCTCTCCTTATACATGTATGTTTGTCTGTATGTATATGTATATGTGTGTGTGCAAGTGAGTGCGTGTATGGGATACAGGAATAGTACATTCCTTTTATTAAGTCAACTCACTATTTTAATTGGTCAAACTATGCCCAGTGAGTTCTCATTTGGAAAGGGATGGGTTGGAACAGATAATCTTAATAGGCCCCTTCTGGCTTTAAATCTGTTTCTATTGATACAGTTACGTAGAGCAAGGAAGACAATGTGGAGCAGTGAATAATTAGAATCAGAAAAATTTCGTTCAACTCCTAACTGACACTAGCTTGGACCTTAGGTAAATTCTATTAATCTTACTAGGCAACTCTCTAAGATGATGAATTTCAATGAGTTGCCAGTTTGCATGAATTACATTTTGGCTTCTGACTTCATCACGCAACTGAAATTATTCTCCCCAGATTTATCATCAATTTCTTAATTAGTAAATCAGACAGCCTTTTTTGATCCTCTTCTTTCTGAAACTCTTTGCGTCATTTGACAATATTGATTGTCCCCTACTCCTATATTCTCTCTTCTCCCTGAGTTTCTTAGATAGTCCTCTTTCCTTTTCTTCCTGATGCTCTGGTCACTCCACTTCAATCTCTCTTGCTGAACTATCAACCACTCTTCCCCTAACTGTGAGGCTACACCAAATCTTGTCCTGGATCCTCTATTTTAAATTGATTTTCTGTCTTTGTCTCTGTCTCATCTCATCATCACCTACCATGGATTTATAGTATGAAGTTTCCATGGAGATGACACTCAGATCTACATTTCCAACTCTGGTTTTTCTCTACTTCTGTATCACCAACTGCCTGTTGGACATTTAAGACTAGATTTTTTGTAAATATCTTAAAATCAGCATATTCAAAGAACTCATTATCTCTTCCCCAAAACCCATAACAATTCCTAATTTTCCCATTACTTTTGAGAGTACCATAGTACCATAGTGCTTCTCTTTGATGTCAGGTTCATCTTCCACTTTTCCCTCTCTTTCATCCATATATACAGTAATTCAACAAATCTTGATGATTCTGTCTCTAACCTCCACTATCTCTTTCTCCATCCCCCATCTTTTTCATATGGCTGCCAACCTAATTCAG
>CM053581.1:505686244-505718612 GCA_028627135.1 Pseudochirops cupreus
TTGGGCCTCTTTTGTCATTTGAGTTAATCTATTTTTTAGGGTGTTGATTTCTTCAGTCATACTGCTGACTCTCTTTTCATGATTTTCCTGCAACATTCTTATTTCTCTTCCCAATTTTTCTTCCACTTCCCTTATTTGGTTTTCAAAATCCTTCTTCAGCTCATCTCTAGCTTTAAGGCATTCTTCATGTTTACTGGAGGCCCCTGGTGGGGGTGCTCTGGCTGCACTCTCCTCCTCCCTCTCTCTCCCATGATCTTTCTTTTTCCCAAAGAAGGAAAATAGGGTTTGGTTGCTGTTCTTACTTTGCTTCTTATGCTTATTCTTACTAATGTTTGGGTAGACCGTGATTTTTTTTTAATCTCTATGGGGCTCTGCTTGCAGAAGGGAAAGCTCTGTCCCAAATTGCTGGGGTCCTCCTGGCTGCCGTAGCTCTCAGGAAGGTGCTGGGACCCTTCCTACTTACTTCCGGCTCACTGGATAACGAAGACTCCTAGACCGAGGCCCAAGACGGCAATCTGGATCCAGGCTGCTCAACTCAAGATCACTGGCCTCAGAACAATCGCTTAGTCCCCCTGCTGTCTGCAGGCCACAGGTGGGAAGCTGCAATGTGGAGGTGGGTGCAAAACCTCTGCCTTTCGCTTTTCCGCTCTGGAGGCCTTTAGGCCAGACTGCTTTTCTCTCCCAACTTCACAATTCCCACTGACCTAGTTCTTCACACTGCGCGCAGCTGCTGCTAATCAGCTCACCACTCCTCTTGTACGGCCGCCCCTGGGGCTCAGCAGAGACTTCAGGCCAGGCTGGTTTCACAGTGCTGATATGGTTCCTCGTAGCTGAGCTGACATTAGTGAAAGTATATCTGTGTGTGTTTTGGAGTTCTAGGATTGGTTTAGAGGCCTATTTTATGGGTATTTTGGGGTGGCTATGTGAGAGCTGCGATGTTGCTGCTGCTATGCCGCCATCTTGCCTCCGCCCCCCAATGTTCATTTCTCTTAAATGAATACAAAGGGCAATGAGTTGTATGCACACAGGTTAACCTTGTGCAACAACTGTTGTCTAATGTGTCCATTAAGTCTCTGTTGGGCTTCATCCTGAACCTACAGCTGAACATAGGCTTTAGATCAGGTATACTTCAGAGAGAGATCTGAGTGAAAATTACTGTGTTTTTAAATTAAAAATGACAAATGATGGAGGCAAAGCCAGGATGGAAGACAAAAGGCAGCTGCTCACCTGAGCTTTCCCCTAAACCCTTCCAAACACTTCTAAATAATGCCATAAAACAATTCCTGATGCAGCAGAACCCAAAAAAGGATGGGGTAAAATAATAATCCAGCCAATGACAACTTAGAAGGGTTTCAGGAAAGGTCTGTCACACCTGACTGAGAGTGGAGCACAGTATAATACCGGATGCACCAGTGTAGACCAGGCCTCAGTAAAATAGTAGTAGGCCTTGGTATTCACTGAATCAGCAACAGGGGTAGCTTCTAGAGTTCACTCAGCCCACAGATAGTAAGGAGTTGAACAACGTATTGGAAGGAAATTGCAGGGTTCTCTTTGCTGGCACTAGAGTCAGGACTCTGTTGCTTTGCCCATACTGAAATCTTGGTCAAAGTCCTAGATGGTAGTGCCGAGGCGAGCAGGAGCACTATCAGACCAGACCTTGAAGCCAAAAAGAAATAGTTCAAATATTGTGGAGCCACAATCAGGATAAAACAAGATTTAAGAGTTTCAATATTAAAGGATCAAAGGTCTTGGAAAATAATATTTCAGAGGGCAAAGGAGTTAGGATTACAACCCAAAATTCCCTACCCAACAAAACTAAGTATAATCCTTCAAGGGAGAAAATGGATATTCAGTGAAATAGAGGACTTTCAAGCATTCTTGATGAAAAGACCAAAGCTGAATAGAAAATTTGATTTTCAAATACAAGATTCAAGAGAAGCATAAAAAGGCAAACAGGAAAGGGAAATCATAAGGGAATTAATAACGTTAAACTCTCCACCTTCCTACTAGGGAAGGTGATACTTGTATATAATAAAAATTTCTTCATTATTAGGACAGTTAAAAGGAGTATATATAGACAGAGGGCACAAGTATGAGCTAAATATGAAGTGATGATATCTAAAAAATAAAATTAAGGGGTGAGAGAGGAGTATACTGGGAGAAAAGGAAAGGGAGAGGCAGAATGGGGATAATTTATCTCACATAAAAGAGTCAAGAAAAAACTTTTACAATAGAAGGAAAAATGGAGAAGGTGTGGAAGTATGAACCTTACTCTCATCAGAATTGGCTCAAAGTGGGGATAGCATACATGTTCAATTGGGCATAGAAATCCATTTTACCCTACAGGAAAGCAGGAGGGGAAGGGTATAAGAGAAGGGGATGGTGAGAAAAGGAAAGGAAGACTGAGGGAGGTAGTAGTCAGAAACAAAACACTTTTGAGGAGGGACAGGGTGAAAGGAGACAGAGAATAGAATACAAAGGGAGGGTTAGGATGGAGGGAAATACAGTTAGCAATCATAACTGTGAAAACATTTGTGAAGCAATAAAGGCCTGATGTCTCAAATATAGAGAGATCCGATTCAAATTTATAAAAATAGGAGCCATTCCCCAATTGAAAAATATCCAAGAGATATGAACAGTTTTCAGATGAAGTAATCAAAGTTATCTATAACCCCATTAGAAATTGCTCTAAATTGCCGTTGATTCAAGGAAAGCAAACTCAAACAATTCTGAGATACTACCTCATAACTATTAGATTAGCTAATGGAACAGAAAAGGAGAATGCTAAATGTTGGAGGGGATGTGGGGAAAATGAGACATTAATGTATTGTTGGTGGAGTTGTGAATTGCTTCACCTAATCTCTAGAGCAATTTGGAACTATGCCCAAGGGCTATAAACCTGTGCATAGCTTTTGATCTAGTAGTGTCACTACTAGGTCAAAATTCAAAAAAGATAAGAAACAAACATGAAAAGGACCTATATGTACAAAAGTATTTATAGCAGCTCTTTTCTGGTGGCAGGAGGTTAGAAATTGGGCAGATGCTCATCAGTTGGTGAATGACTGAACAAATTGTGCTATGTTACTGAGATGGAGTACAATTATGATATAAGAAGTAATGAGCAGGATGCTCTCAGAAAAAAATGGAAAGGCTTACACAAGCTGATGCAAAGTCAAGTGTGCTGTGTAGAAAGTAACAGCAAAATTGTGAGATGATCGGCTATGAATGTCTTAGCTATTCTCGGCAATATAATGATCCAAGACAACTCAGGACTTATGATGAAAAATGCTATCCAACCCTAGAGAAATAACTGTTAGTGTCTGAAAACAGATTGATGCAACTTTTTTTTTAACTTTCCCTATTTTTCTTAAGCTGTTTTTATTGGAGGGGGGGTGCTATGTTATCTTTTACAACATGACTGATATGGAAATACATATTGCATGACTACCCATGTTTGACCTATATCAAATTACTTGACTTCTCAATGAGGGGTGTAGGAACAGAGGAAGGAAGTTCCAAGAATTTGGAACTCAAAGTTTTAAAAAAGTGTTAAAAATTGTTTTTACAGGTAATTGGGGAAAAATAAAATAATATTTAAAAAGATAAAACTAGTCTTAGGAAGGGAAAAAAATGACTTGCAACATTGTCACTCTTGCGGAAGACAGGCGTTCTTGACATTTCTCTCCTTTTTTCCAGATGCTCTACAGGATTTCTTCCATGTAATCCTCATTGTCTTTCAATTTTAATACCACATGGAAATCACAGTCATCACTTAAAATGTAAACCTACATGTCATAGGCAATGTTTCTTCTCCTTAAGAGGTGTCTCTGACGACATATATTTACTTGGAAAACCACTGGCATTGCACCTGCAGTCACACATTTCATCATCATTGAGTTCTCCTTCATCCATGGAAAAGTGACTGCTGACTTGTGTGACTTGCCCCATCCCCTCCTATGTGGCCTGAAGAACTTTAATGGGGTGGAATCACATAATAACCAACTACTGTCTGGTCTGGTGAACAAACCAGATGCACTGAATGAACAGGGGGGAAAGGTTGCTCCAGAGGACTGATGACTACATAGCAATTTAATTTAAACCTGCCTTGGGGTAGCCATGCCTTGTAATCTGGCTTCTTTATGTGTGTATTGCCATAGAATCAGCATGACTCTTTCTATTCAATCTGAGTGCTTGACATCCTTATCACAGAAGAAAGAAAGCCCTCCCTTGATTTCCATCTAAATGTTCTTTTTAAGACAGTGGTCTCTAGTATGGGTTTCTTACACCATGTGAAAATAAGAGCAAAAAAGCATGTTGGGGGGTTGTTGTGAATGTGACAAGTGAAGCTACAGGAGAATCACATAGCTGTCATCTCTGAATCTGAAATACTTTGATTATATCCCTCCTGGGGATATATACTTGGATAGCAAACTGTGAAAGTGCTTCCTTAAAAGACTCCACTATTAAATAGGTGAAGAAGTCAGCATTCCCTGACCTATTAAATTTGAAATAATGCCAGCATTGTCTCACTAAAGAGAATTAGATTCACCATCTTTTATCATTTAGACATACAAAAGATCTTACAGTTCAGCCAGTCCAAAGTATTTTAGTCCATTTCATTTAGTCCATTTTATTGATAAGGAAAATGAGAAACAGAAAAGTTACAAAAAGAAAAATAAGGATTTATCTCATACAAGGACAAAAGAATAACAGAGACAAGATTTGAACTTAGATTCCCTGTGTTTGATGCCACTTTCACCTCTGTGTTTCTCTAAATTGAAATAAAGGCATAATTTTTGCAAAATTTCATTTGTGTTTGAAAAAATTAATGATGTGAAGGGATTTTGTATAATCCTGTATGGTTTGCAAGTTGGAAGGTTCCAAGGAACCAATTAGGTTCCAACTTTGGCTCTGTTGCAAAAGTTACCTTATAAGTGGGTTCTTTGCAACTTGAGTATATTTTTGCCATATAAACAACATTATACATAGTGTTTAGGTCACCAGAATAACTCAGATGAAACATCTATTTGTGATGAAAAAGAGAAAGAAATAGCATTTTATCATCTTGCATGCCTGAGTATAAAGAAATGTGGATACCCCATGCCTAAAAATCCCTTTATTCTCTTATTCAGGAAAAAACAGATTGATCTATATCTGATTAAACCCCACACCTCTTAGTATACAGCTTGAGCCTCCTCTCATCCATCAATCAAGGTTTTTATCTGTGCTGTGTTTTAATTCTCTCTTTTTTCCTTCTTAGAAACTTGACCATTTTAAAAATGATTTGAGTTAAGTGATAAAGAAAGAGTAAGTGTGTAATTTTGAGGAAAAATTTTAGGGGCCACACAGAAGCTATCTTCAGTTTCTCAAAGTGTCCTCATGTGGGAGAGTTCAGTTTTGCGTGGCTTGTCCTTTTAGGGCCGAAGTGATGATGGGTTCGAAATTAGAAGGAAGCACATATCAGTTCAAAGTTAGGGGAAAAAAATCCTAATGAAGAAATCTGTCTAAAATTGGAATGGATCGCTTCAGTAGATAGTGAGTTTCCTCTTTAAGCCTTTAAGTAGAAACTAGATCATTTCTTGTTTGGAGATATTGTTGAAGAGTTTCTTGCCTTAGCTGTGGATGGTCTCTTTGGTCCTTCCTTCTCTGAGATTTTGATTACTCTTCCATTTAGCTATCCCTTCTTGAATGGGGATGTGTATGTATAGGGGTGGGGGTGAGATGGAAAGTGCCTAAGAGAAATGACCCAGATTCTTCTGCTTATGAAGCATGCCAGGTTAAAGCAAAGATGGAGAAATATCATTATCATTTCAAAAATTTACTGAACTGAATTACCTTAATTCTTTTCCCTAGCTCACTTTCGTAGTTCCAAAGTGAAATTAAATGGATTCATGAAAATTGAGGTAGATCCCTCAATCTAGTAAATGAGTCACATAAAAGAAAATATAATAGATTCATAGATTTAGAGCTAGATGACTTTAAACCAAATAAAAAATCATCTCCTCCATATGCTTAATATACAGATGATGAAAATGAGATGTGAAGATGTCATAAGCATACAGCTTGCCCAGACACACAGGTAGCAAGTGGGAGAGCTGGGATTCCCACTCAGATCTTCTAACTTGAAACCCAATGCTCATTTCATTGCAGCATGTTGTCTCTTTTAAATGAAGTGACTGAAAGTTAAGTGAGAATACTTACTCTTCTGGGAAGTCCAGAGGAGGACCAGGAATTAATTCCTAGTCCAATTCTAACTTACAAACAATACAGGATTATACAAAATCCCTTCACTTCATTAATTTTTTCAACCTCAAGTGAAATTCAGCAAAAATTATGCCTTTACTTCAATTTAGAGAAACACAGAGGTGAAAGTGGCATCAAACCCAGGGAATCTATGTTCAAATCTTGCCTCTATTATTCTTCTTTCCTTGTATGAGATAGATCATTTTTTTCTTTTTTTAACTTTTCCATTTCTCATTTTCCTTATCAATAAAATGGACTAAATGAAATAGAGTAAAATACTTTGGACTGGTTGAACTGTAAGATCTTTTGCACGATGGACCAGGCTTTTCACTACCCACCTATCCTCTACCCACTCCCCCAGACCAATAAAAGAGATTTCATTGCTTCTTTGGCCAAAGAATCTTGATGGATTGAATAAAAATATCTGTCCTAAAGCTAAACTCTATTCTTACTTGAAGTCTGAGAATCTTGAAAAATTCTGATTTTTTTGGATATGGTTTCAAGAGATATAGAGATTTGTTGTTAACATATGTCTGTCTTTTTAAATACTGCTTAATCATAAAAGACATCACAGTTGAAAAAAAGCAAATGAAAGGATTTTGGTTTGAACAAGGGATTCAATTGGATCACCTCTAAAGTTCCTTCCAGCTCTTACATTCCGTGATTCATTTCCCTATGGTCAGGTAACAATAATGCTGAAGCAATGGAAATCCATGCTGCAGTTTAATAAGAGATTGAAAACATAAAGGCAGGGTGACCTAAACAGAGGTTAGTAGTAGGGTTTAAGGATAGGTACATACAATATTGGAAGACTAATAAGCCATCTGGCAAACAGGCTGGTGGGAAAGGACAGCAACAGCTTGGGAGCCTCTCATCAAAAGGATTCTAATTGGACAGCCCTAAAAGCAGTGTTTCAGAATCCAGTAAACACAGATCTTAGCTTCTTGAGGAAATGAAGACTCCTTGGTGAGGCTGTTCGGTTAATCTTTTCAGTGCTGAAATCTTATGATCATTGCCATTAAGAGTGTCACATCAATTGCCTAGTGAAAGGTTAAAGAGATCCCCTGGTCCCTATGTACAGATATTCCAATTTAGTTGTTCATATTGGGTGACTTTGGGCATAAAAGATGAAAGTGAATTTTTCTTCATTTTCTCTTAATCTTTCATGGCTTAGAGGCGACACTTTTCTTTTTTTTTAATGGCTGTTCAAGTCGAATATAAGTACTGATAAAATCTTTTAAGTGGGAGAAGCATTAGCTACTGGCCCTTTGCTCTGAGGACCATGGACCAGGCTTTTCACTATCCACCAGCCCTCTACCCACTCCCCCAGACCGATGAAAGAGATTTCATTGCTTTTTTGGCCAAAGTAAATGCCAAAAATCTTAGTAAACTTAAAAAAAACATAACAATAATAATATCCCTGAACATTCTATCTTCTGGTGTGCCTTTGAAGGATCGAATACTTTTAACCAAAATAAGCTGGTGTCACTGCCTGAAAAGGGTAAAGAATGTAGTCCTGCTGAATTTCAGTGTTCAAAAGCCAAGTGCTGCTATGCTAAGATATACCAAAGTCTGAATGCTTCCTGCAGGTTAAATACCATTGCTGAAGGGAAGATTCTATTGTAGTGTGGCCACTGAAGGGAACAAAAAAGTGACTTTTCTTAGATGTAGAAACTATCCATTTTTAATCCGTCTGCAGGACATTGTAGAACAGTTTTGTTCTTTTAAGCTACCAGTCATTCAAGTTGCTTACTCACATGCGTGTGTGTACACACACACACATACACAGACACACATTTTCCCTTCTCCCCAATATATGTTCACTGCTAGAACTCATTTTGTTCTCTCACTAAAATAGGTATGGCATTTGAAGTCCAATATCTGAATTTAAATCACAACTCTGCTATTTATTGCCTATGTGACCTTGGTCAAGTCATTGACCCCCTCTGGGTCTTGGTTTCTTTTTGTGTAAAGTAAAGGTGTTGAACTCATTGATCCCTGAAGAGCTATCTAGTTCTAAACATAGCATCCTATGAAATGGGGATACAAACTGCATGGTCATTTCAAGACTTTGCAAACCAGCAAGTTGCAAATAATGCAAGTTGTTGATATATTTCAAGACCTTGCCATATCCGGACATTGCAAGACAAGCCTAACTGTTGTTATTACCTTCACATATACATTGACCAAAATTCAGCTCATATCACAGATCAGCAAAAGTTAAAATATGACACTATAGCTTCTCCAGACACTCACCAAATTAAAAAGTGACATGCAAGTATACATTAACAAACTATTTAAACAAAAATATTCTTAAAAGAAAGATCACTTCCTGATACTTGAGAATAAAAGGCAAAAACTCAGATACTCCAGTAGAGTGGGGAAAACCACTGGGTTTGGAAATAGAGCAGCAAGCTAGAGTCCTGTTTTCCTATTTACTAATTCATTTAAACTCAGAATTAGTTTACTTATAAGGAAGATGGGAAGAATAATTATTTCTGCACTGTGGGCGTTGTAAATTATGAGTAAGTACACTTAGTTTTAAAGTGATACTTTGGCAACCACTAATAAGTTTACATGTGAGGAAACTAAGGCACAGAGAAGTTATGTGCTTAAAGCAACACAGGAACTAATGAAGCCAGGATTCAAATCCAGGTCCTCTGACTCCAGAAACAGTGTTGTTGGTCTTGTCCTTGTTTGCACTTATGTCACAGTGAGTCTCTAAAAGGTGAGCCATGCATACCATTGAAAATATTTAGACAGGGACAGGAAAACCTGAAGTCTCCTTGGAAAGCATAGCTCTTAATTTTTTTTTAAAGTTTTTTGTTTTGTTCACTTAATATTTACTTCACTTTCTTTTCTGGTCATTTAAAGTTGAGGAGTTAATTCAAATATTGTCCAGAGATTTAGAATGGTTTTGATCCAATCAAGCAAAATGATCACAGACTCAGTTCCAGGCCTCACATTGCCATGCAAGGTTCATGTGGGGAAACTTCAAACTGGGAGTGATTTTTTTTTCTAAAAAATGTCATTTGAATTATAGTCATCACTAAATAACATTCTAAAAGTACTTTAATATCTTGACAAACGATGAGTGTCATATGTTCTAATTGTCAAGTACTATTAATAGGCAGATCTTAATAGGCCCGCTTTATCTATTAAAGGAAATTTTTTACATTTTTCGCCAGAAATACCTCATATTCAGAAGGATAAGAAAAAGGAAATTAAACCTCACTATAGACACACAGCATTTTATTATTCATTTTTCAGTCATGTCCAACTCTTTGTGACTGTGGTTGGGGTTTTCTTAAGGCCTCCTATGTGTGGTAAATAGTTTGATGAAATGGTTCAAAAAGAAATGCTTAACAAGACATCTGTCATTTATGGAATTCAGGGGATGTAAGTCACAAATATTCAGAGACAACAATGCTGGGTTTGGTGCTAATTTTGGTCTATATGATTAAATTCATTTAGGAAGTGACTACAAGGAAAGGCGTTAGAATCCCTCTGCTTTGTACCTGTGATGTCAGGGAAGCTAAAAAGCATAATTACTGATTAACACATCCTGGGAAAGGAGTATTTGTGTCACATTGGAATTTTCCTGGGGCAGACAACCACATTTTCAGAACTATGGTTTTAATTTGGGTAAAATAATGTTACCTCTTTTATCTATCACTACTGGCCTGTCTTCATAGACCTATAAGATTTGGATACCTGGAACCTGAATTTATGACACCCAGAATGCATATAACCTTCTTTATAAAAATGAAAAGAACTGGTCTAAAATTTGAACATCATAAAAGTGACAGCATCTTAGAACTTGTTGTGACTCTTGAAAGCAACGAGGTGGACCAGTGGACAGAGCTCTGGGTTTGTAGGCAGGATGACCTAAGTTTAAATGTAACCTCAGATACTTACTAGGTACATGACCCTGGGCAAATCATATAACTTCTGTCTGCCTCAGTTTCCTCAACCATAAAATCAGGAGAAAAAATAGCACATAACTCCCAAAGTTGTCATAAAGATTAAATGAGATAATAATTTGTAAAGTGCTTTGCACAGTGCCTGACATAGTAGGTGTTTAATAAATATGTATTTCCTGGAAAGATTTGAATGAACTGATGTTGAGTGAACTGAGGAGAACAATGTACACCATAACAGCCACAATGTGTGATGACTAACTTTGATAGACTTATCTTTTTCTTAGCAATGCAGGGATCCAAGACAAGACACATTGGAGTGTTTTATGATTTCCTTTTCCAGCTAATTTTACAGAAGAATAAACTGAAGAAAACAGAGTTAAGTGACCCGCCCAGGGTCACAAAGCTAGTAAGTGTCTGAGGCCAGATTTGAGCACAGGAAGATGAGTCTTCCAGACTCCAGGCCCACTGCCTTATTTACTATGCCATTTAGCTGCCCCAACTGAATAAACACATAGCATGTGCAATGCAGTGAGGGAGATTGAAAAATCAATAAGACATGAAGACTGCCCTCAAAGAACTAAGAGTCTAAGGCAGGAGACAAGAGAGGTGCACGCCTAAGTATTACATAAATTACTGTGAGAGACACAGAACAAAGTTCTATGGGAGTTCATAACAGGGAGGGATTGCTTCCATCTGGGTTGTCTCGGAGACGATTTTGTAGAGGAGGTGGCATCTCAGCTGGGCCTGGAAGGATGGGTAAGACTTCAACAAGGTTGATGGAAAGGGAGTGTGGGCTGTTTATTCTAGGCATCAAGAGTAGCAGGAAAAAAATTTGGAGGTTGCAAAAGGGCAAAGTAAGTTTACAGAGAAATGAGTCATCCAGTTTTATGCGAATATAGGTCACATGACAAAGAATAGGGTAGGATAAGATTGAAAAGGTAGACTGAAATGAGGCTGTGGAGGGTCTTTAATGCTAGGCTACCGAAACCACAGCATAAACAACTACTTACTTTACTGATGGTCTGTGAACTCATATTAGTTTTTGCACTGAAAACATGTCAAATTTTATTTTCCTTTCAGAATGATAGAATACTTACCTATAGAGTTCATTAGCTTTAAGGTTAGGAGAATTTTTTTTTTCCTCTCTTTATCAGGGTTGCTAACTTGACCTAGATTTTCCTTATACTTGTGTTTTACAGGAAACATGACACTGCATGCACATTGCAGGATTGCTCTCTGTCTCTCTGTCTCTGTCTATTTGTCTCTCTGCCTCTCTCTCTGTTTCTCTCTCTCTCTGGTACTGCTGAAGCAAAATGTATATGTTTTTGTGTAATTGAAAATGGGTGCCTGTTAAGATCTGACTATTAATAGTACTTGACAATTAGAATAAGTGACACATTGCTGGCCAGAATTTCAAAGTACTTTTAGAATGTTATTTGGTGACAAATGTAACTGAAATTACTTTCTTTTAAATATCAATCAAAGTGCATGACATATCCCCATATGAACCTTATGCAAGTTATCCTGAGAAATCACAGATATCTTCTTTCTACCTTGGCTTGCCACAGTTAAGATGAAGTAGATGAGTTTGTTTTTAGTACCTCACCTTTGCTGGCTACTATTGCTCTCATGCTTTCTTGGGAATAATATGTTAGCCTGTCCAAAGCCACACCCTGGGCTCCACCTTTTCCAACCTCTTCTGGCTTATCCTTTCCTGATCTCTTACATTCCCAACTTATAAAGTTGGATTGCTGCACATTCTATGACTTTGGCCTTTTTTTAGGGAAATGCTATTTAAGAGGATAATCTTACAGAGAAGGCTTGCTGTCATAAACTGAATGCTAGGTTTGGAGTCAGGAAGATCAAGGTTGGAATTGGATTAAGACACTGACTAGCTGTGTGATCCTGGGCAAATCCCTTAATGTCCCTGAGTTTCAGTTTTTTCATCTTTAAAATAAGAGAATTTGGACCACTAATGTTTCTTTTAGATCTAAATATGATTCTATAACCAGGCATTAATAAATGATATATAATTAACATGCTGTCCTTCTAAGTTATTTCTCATCCTTTTTCATAGCATGTACCACTCTAACAGTCTGATGAAATCTGTGAACAACTTCACAAAATTATGCTTTTAAATGCACAAAATAAAATATAAAGATCACAAAAACCCAATTATATTAAAATTTAGTTTGCATATGTGTATCATATTACTCTCTCTACATATTCATATATACTACCCTGTCTCTGTTTCCCTATGTGCATATGTGTATGTATGTAAAAAACTTCATTACAATGTAAAAAGCTTCATTTGTAATTTATGTATGTAAAAAACCTTATTACAATGTAAAAAGCTTCATTTGTAATCTATGTATTTTATCTTATGCATTTAAAATTATATCCAACACAGTTTTTTAGAGTTCACGCACCCTAGATTAAGAACTCTTTTTCTGAGATATGCTTAGATCATATTCTTTTACAGGAGACTTGCCAAGATATTCTCTTAATCTAAAATGTCAGGAAGGAATTTCACCTACTATTACAGATGGGAAGGATATTTAAGAGCAAGTGGGTTCTTTGGCAGCCTTCAGTTCACAACAGGTAGGCAGTTGTCTATTCTATGTATGTATATAACATTATCTCTATTTTGTACTATGAAAAATTAATCTCAATTTCAAAGCATTTTCATGCTTATTAAATACGTTCTTCACAACAACTCTATGAGACAGGCAGCGTGATTACCTCCATTTTACAGATGCAGAAACTGAAACTTTGAGAGTTTAAGTTACTTTCTGAACCCATGCTGCTAGCTAGTTCTAAAGTTGGAACGAGAACCCAGATGTTCAGGCTTTAAGACCAAGGTAATTTGGGCCACTCCATGCTGTCTCTCATTACCAGACTCCTCCGCAATTTGGAGACTTTGAAAGCCTCTTTGGGTGGATGCACTCTTCTTCAATTTGCTAGCATGTCTGACTGGGCCAATTCAGTTTAGTTTAGAAAGTACTTTTTGTGTGAGGCATGATGCTAAATCTGGGCAGTCACAAAAATATAGGTAATATACAGGTTCTGACCTCAAGGAGTTTATAGTCCTTCCAGGTAGATGAGATGTGTATGCAAGTCATTATATAATAGACAACAGAATGTAAAATTGCAATAACATATATATATATAAATTGTTATAAGGATTCTGAGAAGGGAAAACTACATCCAGCTGATTAAACTGCAGTTTCTACTTGCCCTGGTCTCCTGTACAACTATAACAATAGACACAGTGACTGAGTTGAGTGGGAACAACTCTTTGAAAATACCTTTACCGTAGTTCAGCAAGCAAGATGAGACATTTTTTCTTTTGTGTATGTGAGTGCTGGTGTGCATTTGTGTCTATATAGACAATGTTTCTAATTCTCTTTTTAAACAGTGGAATCTTTCAGAGGTCCTCTATCACTGATCAGTCCAATCTTCTCCCTAAAAATTTGAAAATCACGCTCGTTATTTTTTTTAAATTTTTGTCTTCAAATAAAATATGAAACCCTAAAATGTTTTTAATCAATCAAAAAAGCTACAAGAATTTGTTAAGTTATACTATATACAAGATTCAGTATTGGAATATGAAGATAAAAATTAAATTATCCCAACTCTCCAGAGGCTTGTATGCTGGAAGCAACATATAAGTATAAACAAAATACCAAGTAATTTTGAAAGTAGGCATAATCAGGAAGGAAGATCAGCGAAAGCTTCCTATAAGTGGTAACATTTGAGTGGATCTTTGAAGGAAATATGGGATTCTAAATGGTGAAGAGAGAAAGGTGGCTGATTAGTGGGCAGAGGGAATAGAAATGGAAAATCATGTTTGGAAAATAGCAAGAATGCTAATATTTGGCCATGGAAATTTTAGGGAAGAGGAATGTCTAGAAAGATAAATTGCAACCAGGGTTGTCAGGGAGAGAAGTTTACATGTGATTCTAAAAGTAATAGGGAGTCATTGGAGTTTATGGGGCTAGGTAATAAATGTAAAGGCTATGTTTTTGCAATATCAATTTGACAGCCATGTGGGGGATGGATTAGAAAAGGTAGAAAGTTGAGGCAGGTAGAACAATAAGGGATCTATTATAATAGACCAGGAACAAGATGATAAGGGCCTAAATCAAAGTTGAGTTTCTACAAATGGACAACAAAAAGAAACAATTTCTTGTTGTTCAGTTGTTTCAGTCCTATCTGACTCTTCGTGAGCCCATTTGGGATTTTCTTGACAAAGAGACTGGAGTGCTTTGCCATTTCCTTCTCCAGTTCATTTTTAAGATGAGAAAGTGAGGTAAACAGGATTTTGCCCAGGGTCACACAGCTAGTAGGTCAAATGTGAACTCACAAAGATGAACCTTCCTGATTCTAGGTATGGTACTCTGTCTACTACTGCACCTAACTACCACTGTGTATATTATTAGAAATCTAGAATCATAGAATTTTAGTGTTTAAATGGAATACAGAGGGTATCTAAAGCATCCTATGAAAGTACCTTAACAAATATATAATGAAAAACCATCACTATTAAATGCCTTAGCAAATGTTCATCTGTCCCTTGCTTAAATTTGTTCAAGTTGGGGAAAACAAATAATGGATTTTAAATATTTTGATTTTAATAAGCTTTCCAAATAACTTATGAGCTTTTGTCTCTCATTTCCAGGTTCTGTGAAATGAGACAAAACTACTTCTTCAATAGATTTTAAGTAAAATATGTTAACATGTTTATTCTTTCCAATAGGCTCTGAGCCAAAATTATGAGATAAAGATAAAATTTTATACCTTCTCGGAGGCTACAGAGCTATGTAATTTTTATCCATAAAATGAAATAGTAGTAGCTTAAAAATTTCTAAAAGAACTCTAAACATTTTAGTTATTTTATTTCACATTTTATGTTGGCATTTGAGATGATAATTAATTTATAATGTAGGGAAAAAGCCTTAAAATAACCTTCTTGGGGTGTCTGCCAAAGGACATATTAATATTGGTGTTAGAAATACTATTTGATAAAAAGGTGAAGTTATTTTTATATCTACCTTACTTTCTCTATTAGAAAAACTAAAATTTCAATTTGTAACAATAAGGAAAGCAGCAGGTCAGGCATTATGCATATTATTAAAAATCCAAAATCACAGATTTGCAATGTTTCAATGGACCACAGAAGCCATCTAAACCGCCCTATAAAGTTCACCATTATAAAATACCTTAGTAAATATTCATCTGGCCCTTGCTTAAAATGTCTTCAAGGTGTAGAAAAACCACAACACCTCCCCAAGGTAGCCTATCCACAGCACAGTAGAAAGGCCAAAGCACTGCGTGTCAGGAGAAATGAGTTCAAGAACCAGTTCTTCCATTTATTAGGATGTATTACTTTGGATAGTTTATTAACCTTTGCTTTCTTCATCTAAGAATAGAAAAGGATTGGACAAACTACAGTCTACCTTCATGCGGAAAAGGCTCCTGATCCATCTCGTGATTGCCCAACATGGACAGAACATGTGTTACTGCTGTAGCTGCCTCTATGTCAGAACTTTATCATCTCCTACTTGTACTACTGAAATGGTCTAACTGATTTTCCGTCTGTAGTCCCTCCAAGTCACACTACATTCTGCTACCAACGTAAGCTTCCTACTACTGTATCTTGCTATTTTTTACATCCTTTTCTTTTCGAAAGTCATCAGTAACTCCCCATTCTTTTACAGAGTATAAATTATTAAATATCTAAAAACAGTGAGATGAGATTTTTTTTTGAAAAAGTAGAAATCTCAACCCAAAATCCAATTTTCTCAGCTACTTGTTATGTGGATTTGAGTGTATTCTCTTTGATATTCAGGAAACAATCTATCTTATCCTTGCATCCAATAATGTTCCAAAGGTTATAAGCATGTAATAGTGTTTCAGCATTACTAATTGTGGAGAATTAGGAAAGGAATTAGAATAAAAAGTAAGAAAACTGACACTTTACAGTGGTGAAATGAAGTGAGGAGTTGAATAATTCATACAGAAAACTAAAGCAAAAAAAAAAACACTTGTGGGGAGAGGGGAAAGAGATTTTACTGGATTCAGTTATTTAGATTCTGTGTCTCCACTGACCCTATTTAGCAGATAACTTTTCACTTTGTCATTTTATACTACTTGTGCAGTCACAGAGTGTGGGATTTTGAGGGAATCACTTATATGTTCTGTTGATGAAGTACTTCTTTGAAAGTCTCCCTCATATGAAAATCCTTCTGGATATAGATTTTCTGTAAAATAATGGCAGCTCTTTCACAAAGTACAAATCAAAGAACTCCTCTCACAACCCAACAAAGCATCTATTTAAGTGTTATCGAGGCCTGTCTTTCATCTTCATATAAATGTATGAAATATTTCAGGACTAGTTTATTAGAATCCCACAGATATGTGAATCTCTCCCTTGTGCTAAGAGGAATTGAACCTACCTATGGCAGTTTGGATGCTTGATCTTAGGAATTAAAAATGTACCTCTTTTATTTACTATTAATATAATACAGATATGTTCCCATTAATTTTAATGCCACTAGAAGAATTATATATATATGTATATATATATATATGTGTGTGTGTGTGTGTGTATACATACATACATGTATATGTACACATATACGATAAACTAATACCATATTTTACACACATTCATATATTGTGATTTTGATATAAATCCTCTTAGGGTACATCTCTACTGATGCACAATACTGTGATTTGCACTTGGAAATCCCTTACTAATGTTGGGAAAATGAATAATAGGTTATTGACTTAAAGACTCCTATAAAACAGGTGACAAGTTATCTGCATGGCTCATATTGACCATATCTGAAAAGTATCCTCTCATATTTCCTCTCCATCTCTCTACCTGTTTTTTATCACTATCTATCCCTCAAGTGTTGTAGGAGCAGTATCTACCAGGGCCTTCCTCATAAAGACTAGGATAGATTCCTCCCCTGCCCCCACCAGAAAAAGCAAAGGTTGTTTGTCCTTAAGACTTGGTTGAGGCTTGAGCTGGCTCAAGCCACTGCTTTGGTAACTTGAATGGACTTAGATGCAGGAGGATATGAATTCAAATCCTACCTCTAATATATATACATACATACATATATATATATATATATATACATACATACATACATACATATGTATATATATATATAAATATATATATATATATATATATGTATACACATATATATTAGCTGTATGGCCCTATAGAAATCATGTGACCTCTCTCACCTTCCTCATCTGTAAGATGGAAATAACATCGACATCACAGGATTGTTGTGAGGCTCAAAGATGATATCTGTAAAGTGCTTGGAGACCTTAAAACATTTTGTAAATGTTTCCTATTCAATGTAGCTTCCTAACCACCTAAGCACAGAAAAGAAGGCAACCAATGAGGAGGTAGGGGCTCATCAGATTTGGCAGATTTTCCATTGCTACTTGAGTCAGTCACCAGATCCTCAGGTCCAGACTCATTTCTTTGTGGAGATGACAAAGGCTTTATTTCCTAGATATTGTGCCATATCCACTCTGAGTATCCTTTGCACAATATGGATAGACTGCAAAAATAACTGAGGATTCATCTTTGGATATTTTATTTTGCTCCAAAAAATCTTGAACATGAATCACTAGGATAACTCCTGAGTCAGTCCTAACTTTATGATCATGACCATGGTCCAGCTCAAATTCCACTGCATCATCCTATCTGCCGGAAGTGATATTTTCCTTCTCTGAATGATCTCCTCTAGCAGAAGAGGGTACCACCTTCTCAAGGCCTGATCTCCCCAGAAAGCCCTCATCTCCTGAATTCCTCATCCTAGCCTCAGTTTCTATTCAGATAAACTCATTGTGCATCTCTTGTAAGGAGATAGTAGATAGTAACTCCCTGCACCCACCCCTCAGCTTAGGACAGCAAAAGAAGGCAGAGTTAGGCAGAGGGACAAAATGGAAATTGTGCTGATGAGTTCAGAATCTGTTTCTGACACTTAAAGCTGACTTGAGCTCAGGAAAGGCTCTCAATCTTTATGAGGCACAGTATCTGCTAGCTTTAAATCTATAATTGAGAAAACTATGGGATATTAATTTCAGTCATTGTCGTGGTTATTATCAGAAAAACATATATGCTCAGAAGCAGAAATGGAAATTTTAAGTCAAAGAATTTTTTTTTCATAAGCTAGACCAAACTGAATTCATTTTTCAATGACAAGTGTGCAAACTGATATCAAATTATAAGTGTTATCTTGTAATGAAAGTTTTGATTCAGATTGAAGGGTGATAATATATTAAAGTACCCTACAGTTGGGATACTATTATTTGTCCTTCAGTGTCACTTGAGAAAATAATTGTGCTTTTAGGTACAAAACATAATTTTTGCAAGTACTTTTACCTTAAACCTTTTAAAGAAAACAAAGAAGCCGTTATACACTGGAAAGGTATAAAGCACAAAGTGTGGCATAAAGATAGTGCTTAATAAAAATTTATTGACTGATTTAAAAAACGTTTACTGACTACAAGGAAAAAAAATGTCTTTTGTCCTGTCTGAGAAGGTAGATTAAAAATTATTCACTTCTTTCAATTCTATTAAGTCTTCCTTTGCAAAATGTTAACTGAAATGTCTCCACTTTACTTTAACTTGCATTGAAATTGGGCTCATTTTTGTTATCTGACATAATCTAGGTAAGGTTAGGAAGTTAATGACAGGCATCTGTCTAACAAAGCAGCTTTAATTTTGTTTTTAATATTCTATCTTAAACAGTTGTACTTAATAGCTTAAGCAGGAGAAGAGGCAAAGTTGGTTCACTATTTCTATTAAGAATCTGTCACTTGCTTGATGGTTTTCCATGTGCTCCATTGAGGTGGTTTTGTCCTGGAAATTTTCTCTCCAAAGAATAATAACAACAACAGATGGCTTAAGGGGTGGGGAAAGGTTCTGAAGAAAAATTCAATAGACTTAACCTTCTTTCCATAAGAGGGCACTGGAGCTGGACTCAGGAGAAAGTGAGTTCAATTCCAGCCTCATACATTTAACAGCTATATGACCCTGGGGATATCACAATTATTTGCCTCAGTTTCTCCAACTGTAAAACAAGAACAATTACAGTATCTATCACTAAAGGCTATTATGAGTATCAGATGGGATATTTGTAAAGTACATAACATAGTGGCACATAGTAAGAACTATATAAATGTGTTTATCAATTTTTAAGCCCTTCCTTACCCATTTAAAGGAACTCTGTTACCAAATGGTAATATTTGGTGAAAACAAGCAGGCATAGGGTGGGGCAGAAATCTGGTGAATTACAAAGAGGAATGGATTTTGAGTCTGATTTTCAAATCCCAACTCTGCTACTTGATTGTGTATCTCTGAGCTTATCACTTGAAAGCATGTCCCAGCTTCACTCCCCCAGTTAAGAATTTCATTTTCCTAATTTCTGCAGTATGGAGGTTGAATTATAATGACCTATAAGATGCCTTACAACCACAAATTTGTTACTCTATGAATACTTTATATCTTGTTGTGATACCTAAAAGATAGTTTTATTTAATTCTCTAAATTCTAACATTTTTCTTATTAATTAGCATCAGTTGTCAAAATAAATATTCATATGCAAACTATATCTATTGTCACTATCAATTATTTTCTCCAACATTTTTTGAATTATTGCTAATAATAATGATGGTGTCATGTATTTATATAATGCTTTATGATTTGCAAAGTTTTGTCCATGCATAAAAGACTCTTTCATTATTATATTTCCTTTTTCTTCGACATTCAAGCCTGTTGTCCTCTCTGGTAAACCATGCGAACTTATTCTAATATGATTGTAATTCTAAGCATAAAATTTTTAATTCCCTTTAATTTTCTGTTTTCAACACAATTAAAAGGAAACCAAAAAGTGATTGATAGTTTCAGTTTTATCCCACATTGAAATATGGATTCACCTTGAATAATAACTGTTACTGACTACAGTGTTTTAAGGTTTGCAAGGTGCTTTACATGCAAAATCTCAACGAATCATCATAACAGCAATGTGATATGTGTTATAGGTATTATTTTAACTATTTTATAGATGTGAGAAAACTGAAAGTGAAAGAAAGTAAATGACTTATTCAAAGTCTTAGGAAGTCTATGCTTATGATGAGATTCAAACTCATGTTTTCCTGACTTCAAATCTACTGTTGTATATACTATTTCAAGCTACTTCCAGAAATGAGCTCCTTTGGAAAACTAGACCCTGGAGGCAGTCACTTTGTTCCTTGAATTAGTCCATTAAATTGCATGGAAGAAAAGAGTTACTAGGAAATGTTAATTTTCTGATTCATATCATAATTACAAAATATAAAAGAAACTATATTAAGAATGAATTTCAGGTTAAATTTATGAAAACTTTAGGTTAATTTGGGCAAAATCTATGAACATATTAAGTTTCTGTTTGCATCAAGGCAACTTTTATTATCTTCAATCAGATGTGAGAACACAATAGTTATATATTTTTCTTATATATATAATATTTCTTAAATATTTTCAGGGCAGGTAGGTGGCTCAGTGAATAGAGCATCGGCCCTGGAGTTAGTAGGACCTGAGCTCAAAACTTACTAGCTGTGTGACCTTGGGCAAGTCACTTAACCCCAACTGCCTTGCCTCTCTCCTCCAAAAAGAAAAAAAAAGAAAAGAAAATATTTTTGATGTGCTATGAAGCTGAAAAACACAAAAGAAAGCAATCAGTTATAACACTGTACAGCTCATAACATTCAAAATGGGAAAGAGGAGTCAATCTACTGTTTTCTCTATAAGAAAATTGAAATTCAGGTGAAACCAACAAAAATGACAATGATGACTTTTATTTCATGGAAATAAATAAAGGCCTAATAATGCTTGGAAATTTCTGAGGCCAAATGATTTAACAGAACTATCGACAAAGTTGAAATATATTCTCCTTCAAGTTATTTGTTATTCCTTAACATATAAGATAACATGTTCTGTCGTAGTGTTATAATAGTTCTGTGTCCTTTGCTCAGAAAATGCATATGAAAACATGAGTCTTTTTATTTTTATTTTTATGTGTACCAGCTCAAAATCTTAGAGCCTTGTTATGAGTTACATATTACAAGTGTAGGGATATGAGTCAGGAAATTGGATTGCAAACACCACTAATTTCTGAGTTTAGCTTTTCTTCTATATCAAATGATTTATATATAAAACTAAAAAGCTGTTAGGAATGTCAAACCCTAAGTCATATATAGATCGAAACAAAAAAAATATTCAAATCATTATCAAAAATAGAGAGTTTGAAATAATATCTTGGAAGTACTGTCACTGAATTTGACTCATAATGAATATGGAAGTTTAGAGGGATTTACTCTGCCTTTATTGAAGAAAGATTTTCATCTCTTGCATCCTAGCAAAAAGGAAGTTGAGGATGCAAGCATATGCATTTAAGGTATATAGAAAAAATGTGGAAGCAGAGAGAAGATCATCAGCCATGAGTCCAGAGGAAATCAGACTAGCATGTTGTAATGGTAATGGTAATTTGAAGATCTTCCCTGTCCCTTAATAAGCATAAGGGAATTTGAAGACCTTTGCTGCTTTGAAAATATACTGTGTCCCCTAATAGGCTGAATGTAATCACATCGAACCTGTGATGAGAGGAATTTGCTGAAGGGTAGAGCAGAGACCACAGGAAGCTGGGAATCAGAGTCAGTTTGATGGTTGGGAGGAGAGTACATGTTTGGGGGAGTCAGATAGGCTTGTGAGTAAAAGTTGGTTGCTTTGTGGGAATGTTAAAGGATGGTGTGGCTCTCTGTGCCAGTGCTAAAGGATAGTGTGGCTCTCTGTGCCATTGTGACTTACTGGCTTCTCTGCTACTATGATAGAATTGCCTTACTGGTTTTGTGATTAGGTTTTCTGGTGTCTGAATAAATGTTTTTCTTCTGCCTTCTATATGGAGAATCTGTTATATTTTGTGATGGAAGCACTATATGGGTATATTTATTGTGACTGTTGGCACTGTGAATATTGCTTTGGCGTTACACACATTGTTTAGTATCACACACACACACACACACACACACACACACACACACACAAACACAAACAAAAATCAGAAGGGATTAGTTCCTGACAGGAATTGTACACTGTGACTGGCAGAGAACAGGTCCAACAAGACTAACATGACAACACTGACCACCATGTACTATCTCCTATAGAGTGCAGTGTATCCTTCTACACAGGTTTTTTGTGAATGTGTATTTCCCACATAAATGTTGTTTAACATCTTCAGCCTGGTTTGGGGAATTCCTTATATGTATATGCTTCAGTGGTTGCTTCCTAGGTTTTTTATTCTTACCATGATTTATAGTCTGTGGAGAGTATGACTATTATTAATGAGAGAAATGAATAGTTTATTTTATATGTATACAGCTCTACATGAAAATGAAAAACATATTTCAGTACTTATATTGCATTAAATGCAAAAATATAGTTAAAATGTTACACAAAATAGAATTTTTAACTTTCACATAAGTAAAACAAATGCATGTTTTTGTTTGATTTTTAGACAAAGAACAAGAACATTTGATCAGTTCAATTCAAACTATTGCGAGCATTACTAGTTTCACATGCTATTAATTTGTTAAAATTGAATTTATTAGTATATTCTGTCCAAGGGGTATTAATTAATAAAAAATTATGGAATTAAATTATTCAGAGTTAGAGGGGACTTGGATATTATTTAATCCAGGTCCTTAACTTTATAAATGACAAAAATGGTGGCTACAAAAACAAGTGACCCATTTGAGATCACAGAGCTAGTCAGCAGCAAGTTCAATGTTCAAAAGCACTTTTTTTTAGGGCAATTCTTCATCATGGCCTCTAAGGGTATAATTATATTGAGCCTCTAGTGAATTTAGTTTGAATACAATTCTGATTTCATGATTCCTAGAGAGCTCTATGTTTCTTCAGTAAATAAAATGATCAACAAAACTATCTGAATGAAATATTAGTTCTTGAAAATCATATAGAAAACATATTCTGCCGAAGAGTTCTTTACTCAGAGATCTTCAACCACAGTAGCACTCGACATCAACATTTCCTATTCTTTTTTGTCTTCTCTTTTGCCAGGGAAAACCTATCATACCTTTTAATAAAAATAAATGAAATCTAAATCTTTCATGGCATTTCTAATCTAATGAAGGGCCAGGGAAAGAAAATGTCATGTTTCTTGTCATTTTCTCCAAAAGGCTTTGAAACAAACTTGTTCAGTGATGACAGAGTAATAATGAAAAGTGTATAATGAAAACAGGACTCTGACAGGTTTTCAGATGCTTATGTGGAGATCAGAACAGCAACTTTTGCCATGGCAAGAGTGAACAGACCAAAAAAAAAGAGTTAGAAAAGAATTAAATAACACAGAAAACAATATACAATGCACTAGATTAGTGGAAAAAGGTGACACAAGCATCATTAAGAAAAATGAATCAGTGACCATGTAATCAAAATGAAATTGTTCTCTAGGAAGGGTAGAGATTTCAATAAAACCAAATTCACCCTATTCAGAAGCTTAGCGAGGCTAAGAAATACATGGTGCGTGACAGTTTCATTTCCTGTGCAACTGCATGTCACACAGGCATTATGTTTAGGAAGAGGAGCCAACTTTATTAGTTATAATAGTGTTTTTTAGAGGGGGCGAGTTTAAGTCAAATATAGACCAAATTGGAGGGGGGGGGTGTTAAACACTAACTTCAAATGAGCTTTCCAGGATAAAGGCATTCTTGGTGGGTTGGGGAGAACAAAATCTGATTTGATAAACTGCCCAATACCTCCTCATTCTAGTACCTTACTTCTATTAGTTTTCTTACTTTCAGGTAAGGGCAAAGTCTAGAGGAAAAAGAAAATAAAATAACAACATAAAATTACTTCCATTGGGAATAATGGAATAACTCACAAGTGACCTAATGTTTAATATCAGTATGAAGTAGTCTTTCTAGCCATATATAATAAATATAAACATATTATATACATATAGAGGGGAAAAGAAGGAAGAAAGAAAGGAAAAAAAGAGAGGAAAAATAGAGTAGAGAGAAAGAAGAGGCAATAGATGAAAAAGAGAAAGAGAAAGAAAGGAAGGAAGGAAGGAAGGAAGAAAGGAATAGGGGAGAAAGGAAGAAAAAGAGAAAAGAGAAGAGACAGAGGGGGAAGAGAGAGAGAAAGAGAAAGTAGTGAGAGAGAGAAAAAGTGTTAGTCAAGCATAACTGACCTAAGAGCAGCTAGGTGGCACAGTGGATAGAGCACTGGCCCTGGAGTCAGTAGGACTTGAGTTCAAATCCAGTTTCAGACACTTGACACTTAACTTAGCTGTGTGACTGTGGGCAAGTCACTTTAACCGTGTTTGCTTTGCAAAAATACAACCAACCAAAAAAAGAATATGTGAGCTGAAAACCAACCTCAGACACTTACTGTCTATGTGACATAGACAAATCATTTGGCCTCTATCTCAGTTTTCCCAACTGCATAATGGGGATGATAATGACACCTACTTCTCAGGGTGGTTGTAGGGATTAAATAAGATAACATTTGTATAACACTTAGTATAGTTCCTGCAGGAGTTTTATAAATGCTCATTCCCTCCCTCTATTCCTTCTTTTTTTGTCTTGTTTCCTTCCTCTATTCCTTCCTAGATAATACATATAGCAAACATCAGAAGTGAGACTGAACACAGATCTTCTGATTTTGAATAGGTACTTTTCCCACTGTCATTTTAGAATTAGGTAACTTCATGTTATCAGCTTCTCTTCTAACTGACATTACTTTTTAACTATATTCCTAGTCTTTTTGAAGTAATATCAATTTGTATTTCACCTCATTCAAAATGGACCTCCTCTAGCTTTGGGCCTAACTGTGAATGACTGATTAATCTCTCTGTTCCTCAGGTCTCATGTTGTCCAACATTTTCTATTGGTTTCCATATTTCTAATAATTTTCTCATCAAAACTCTTTCTCCATTTCAAAATACTACCCTTTTTAATGTGAGTGCATCCACATAAAAATCCTTGAAGCAAGGCTAGTTATATCACTGAAATTATAGGTGATAGAAAACACTAGACAACAGACCTGTCCGATGCCTTCCTGTGTGTATGTTAATTTCAGGTTCATTTTTCTTTTTTTACTTTGCCTACTCCTTTTCATGCCACACATCACTTACCTTATCTCAGAAAATAAAAAGAGATCAATTATCTCCACATGTCCATCGAGCTCCAATTAGCAAATCATTTCAATGCTCTAGATATATACCTTAGATATTAATTCAGAAAGGTGTTTAATCACACAGCTGGAAGGAGTTCAGCCTTTGGAAGATGAAGCTATGTTCCCCTATTCTCATTAACTGAAACATTAAACGTAGTCTACTTTCTTTACTTCTTAGATCTACTTGAAATGCCAAAAAGATTCAATGGAACATCAATGACAGATATTTCACGTTGCCATTCCAGCTCATGAGCAGAGGTTCACAGGAAGATAAAGATATTGGAAAGCTGTGTGGGGTCCACACAGGGCTCCCAGGAAGAAGAATTTTCTGTCTGGCAAAATGGGGATTACTAAATTATTTGTGTTTTGGGGTAATTCTACATGACCTGTGATGAAGAACATAAAATGTCATTTTTGCTGTGCTCCAGAGGTTTCTGGAATTGTCCTTCACCTTCTAGTAGTTACCTTTTACATTGAGAGACACACCATGAACTGCAAAGATGTGACATCACCCGCCACATGGATCTGATAATTTAGACTGAGAATTCTGTATCTTCTGGGACTTGTCTAAATTCAGTCAATCTTTCAGTAAATTTTAATTGTTTTTGGTTTCATTATGTTTCTGTTTCAATTTTTTCCCTCTTTCTTTAGTGTCACCTGTATCACAATTCTTGCATACCAGAGGTTACATAGACCTATGAATTGTCTCAAAATCATTTAAGTCATGAAAGCTTTCCTAAAAAACTTTAAGGATCTTACCATTCAGATTTTGAGCAGATTAGGAGCAAAAACCTTCCCCCACTACTCCAAGTGTGCTGGTTAGGGTGGTAAAATAATAAGATTTGTGCCATAGCAAGATGATTTTGGTTGCTGTGTGGAGACTGAATCAGAAAAAAGACAGCCTAAAGATAAGGAGACCCATTTGAAAGTTGTTGAAATAGAACCAGGGGGAAGTAATCAGGGCCTGAATTAGGGTAGTGGCAGTGTCAGCTACAGAGAAGAGAATAAATGCAAAGGGTGTCATGGATGTAGAACTGACTGGATGAAAGAAAATGAAAAGTCAAGGATGATTCTGGTCATATGTACTTAAACCTTAAAGCACTTCATTTTTCACACATAATCAGCAGATCCATTCTCTGTTAATATAAAACTAACATTTTTCTTTTATTTGAATACTAGGAAAGCAGTAGGAATAATAATGTGATATATTACTTATCCTTCGTTTCTGCCTTTATCCAATGGTGATTTAAATATAGACATAGAGCAGTGGTTCTCAACCTGTGGGCCGCGACCCCTTTGGGGGTCAAATGACCCTTTCACAGGGGTCATGGGGGTCGGCTAAGACCATCGGAAAACACGTATTTCCAATGGTCTTAGGAACTGAGACATCGCTCCTCTATCCATCTCCAGGCAGGCCCGCCCACATGCAGATACGCCCACATACGAGTTATTAAAAGGTCGCGGGATTAGGAAGGTTGAAAACCACTGACATAGAGGATTAGAATTGTATATACATATATGTAATGTACCTACACATGCATATTAAATTCAACATGTTATCAGTTTGTGTATTCTTTGTGGAATATTAACTATCACACAAGGATTAATAATACTTCTTCATGCAACACAAGTGAATTTAAATTTTTATATCATAGAGGTCGAAAACACCTGAGATGTCATATGATCCAACGCCTCATTTAGAGGAGGTACTATGGGACTCTAAATTCAAACTTAGGATCTTCTCCAATCAACTTGCCTACAAATTCCTCCATCTGTACCATTACCTTATATAAAATCACAGAGGTACTGTGCTCTCCTTTCTCCCATTCCATTTAGCCCTCATACCAGGCTTTTAGTTCTAAAATTGTGAATCTATATGCTCCAGAGCTTTGCCAAATAGCTCACTTTGCTAGTTTATCTCTACAGCTACTCACCCTTATAGCCTGAGGTTCCCATCACTTACACTTGCTGTGAGGAGATACATGGCATACTTCATTGCATAAAGGAATTAAAGAGTATTGAAGTAGACTAGATATCAGCAGCATTCCATATTTTGGTCCAAAATTTGAAAATGAGTGTGAAGAAAGCCACAGGACAGAAGAAAATAGGACCAACACCTTGAAGAACTGTTGACTATATTTACAAAAGGATAAGTTTATATGAGCAAGTTAAAACAAGATCCCTTTATCCAAAGGTAGTTTCTTGGGAAATAAAAGGTATCTCACCACAGAAAAAAGAGGCATTTCTCTAACCTGCCTGATTCAGATTGGTTTATACATAGTTCAAATTACTACTTAAGTAAATGTTCTTTTGTGTTTTCTGTTACCAAAGTAAATAGGCCTCATTTCTGTATGTACAATCATCAGATGTTACAAAGTTATTTTAATTGGGATTGTATTGATAAGTACTGAACCCAGCCTAGAAACCAAATCATTTTAGACAGAAGATTGGAGACACATCATTTAAGCCTATTTTTTTTTTTTATATTATAAGGGTATCTCAGCCTCTAACACACTGCTCATAACCAGACTTCCAAGTGGGTATCAAACAAATCTTTGTGGAAAGATTTAACTGGTAAAAAAAAAAGAATCATTTTCCATGAAACAAACAGGTAAGTCTTACAAAAGTATTTATCAACTACTTTACTTCAGAGCAATCATTGTTGCTGGATTATGCAGCACTTTTGAGAAAAAGTCCACATGATTAGAAGTGATACCTCAGGAGCCAGTGAGGTAGTTTATAACCTGGTATAGAATTTTTTTTTCCATTTCTCTTGTGCTTTTCAATTTTCAAAAGGCTATGGGAATTCTTTAGTGTCACTTAGGCACTCATGATATTGGGTGTTCTTTGAAGGCTGCAGAGATGGTCTTTTTCTAGCCTGTTTTTTTTTTCTTTTCTACAATATTCTGTGCATCATAAATCACAGTATCTTTCACAAGGTAGGTACTCAATAATGTCTGTTGAATGAGTTTAATGAATACATGGACCAATACAGTAAATGAATGAATGAAATAATCTGGAAGGCCTCTGCTTGGAGAGGATGCTTTTCTGACCTTCACTATACTTATCCAGGGAAGAGAGCATACTTGCCAATTCGTGTACTTTTTTTGGCTTTATTCCACCTTGCGAATATTAGTCCCATCAAGAAGTCTCAAGCTGTTACCAAAAAGCACGAATATATATGTATATATATATATACACACACACACACACATATATATATATATGTATATACACATGTATGTAGTGATTACTGTTGTTTGAAAATAAAGGATAAGGATATCCCCCAAGAATATGGCAACTGAGTAGTTCATTGAAGAGATTATCTGAGAATTGGATTTAGATTTCTGTGAAATGGTTTAAAATATGAGAATAAAATGCTCTTAGCTCATGATGGAGTATATCTAATGAGTGTGCACTTGCTAATGTCACCTCTGAGCCTTTTCCAGGGATCTCTGAATAGTCATACAGAATAAGAAATCTGAAATTGGATTAGAAATATCCAGTTTTTTAAAAAATTGGGATCAATTTCAATTCCTAGCAAAATGCTAGAATAAATTTAAGAGGCTAGCTTGTGATGAGCTATCTTAGATTTAGGGAATTTCTCATTAATAGAAATTTTAAAGAGGAGATTGGTGATTGTTTATGGGAGATATTTTAGAGGAAATTCCTGTCTAGATATAGGTTGGATTGGGTGACTCTTGAGATCCTTTTTGATTGTTAGAATTATAATATTTATATTCTTTAAAAAGGTGTCCTATTTTCGTTCTGATAATGACAGAATATGATGAATTTGAGAGAACCTTCATAGGAATATAAATTTGCAGTGGGAAAGGACCCCAAAGATCTTTTAGTTCAAAATCCTCATTTATAGCTGAAGATGCACAGGTTAAAAAACTCACCAAAGGTAATAAAGGTAATTGGTAGCAGAAGTATTTGCATATAACTTATCAGGTTTCAAGTCAAGGGCTCCTTATATGATGATTAGAGAAACAACGTGATACAAGAATTCAGTGACAGTTTGGGGAAGAGGATTTCCAAGCTGGCATTCATAGTGTAAACCCTCCTGCCCTATCTTTGTGGTGAGTAGGCTTTACTCCCTCTAACATGCAATGGAAAATTCACCTCTTAAAAGAAAGATGAAGGATTAGAGGGAGGAATGAGACAAACATTTTAAAACATCAATATATTGAATTTTTTCAACTGTATTTTTAAAATTATAATAGAAGGTCTTTTGTAGGGGGGTTAGTGAGTAGATTTATTGATGCAGGACAAAAATAAAAGTATCAATTGCACTTCTTTTAAGTACAAAGAAGAAAATTAAAAGTTCAGGTGAGGGCTTAAGCGAATGGAACATATTTATGCCTTTTTTAATTTGACATAAACTTTTAAAAATCTATATGCAATTTTGTTTTTGTTGAAATGTTCATGTTTACCGATGATTATTAAGTAAAACCAAAAAAAAAATCAAGTATTTAAAATATACTAAGAAAAGAATGAAGCCTGGATTCAAAAAATCAAGTCCGACATTTACTAATTGTGTGACATAGGCAAGTTACTTAACTCCCCTGAGTTAGTTTACTCATCTGTAAAATAGAAATAATAACAAATATGCAACTAAACTCATAGAATTGTGAATAAATTGCTCTACAAAGCTTAGCAGGCTATAAAAATGTGAGTTATAATTACTTAAAATTGATTTACTGTGTCTATGAATTACTTATTTTGTTTTGTTTTAAGAAAAGTAGCCTTTTAAAATAAGCATTTACTGATTTCCCTTATTCAGTGGTTTCATTATCCATTGCTCAGTTCTGCCTGTCCCTTAAAAAAATTTAAGAACTACCATAGGGAAATATGCTGAGAGAGAAAGAGAGAAATTTTATATGAATATTAATCTTTTTAAAATTGTGTGAAATGGTCCAGCAATCTGATGGATAAAAAGCTTTATTGTACTGATGCATGTGTGATTTGAAAGATAATTACATAAGATTAAACTCTCTTTGTCATCCAATCAGCGAAGAGGTTCCATCCATTTTTATGACCAGTAATAAACTTTGAGAATGAGAAGCTATACTATTAATCTCAAAACCACTGACAGAAAAAAAAATACTAGAGATAAAATTTTCTTTGTGGCTCTTATGAAAAAAAAAAATATGGTCTCTATTTACTGAAATCATTAAAATATGAGATTCATTATTTATAGAATGAAGCAATACGATCATAGTAGAAAAATAAGACAATAAGGAGAGAGTAAAGAAGGAAGAAACATAAATCACGTTTATCAAAGAATTGATGTTGATAATTTTATATAAAGAAAGCAAAGAGATAAAACATAGATTTGCAGAATATGATGGAACTTTAAGGGACATTAATCACCCCTCCTTTTAGAGGTGAAGAGCATACATTGAATAATTTGTGGGGTTTTTTTTAGATCATATACAGAAATACTATTATAACCTAAGCTTACTTAATGGAAGAAACAAACAAACAAACAAACAGGATCACCTTGGATTTAGAAGACTGTAGCTAAGACTGGAGTGGAGGTAGGAAAAGACTTTCAATTATATTTCATCATTCTGTTTCCCCAGGATGAGCTTCTCCAGCTATCTCTTTGTGAGGGGGTAGAGGTGGGAAAGGGGCTACAATCACATGAATGATGTATTTATGTCCCTGTGAGGGAGTTCTGAGAACTTTCCTGAAACCACATAGGGCATTAACCATTATTTTTGCTGTTCAGTCATTCAGTCACATCTGACCCTTTATGACTCCGTGGACCATAGTACACCAGTACTGCCCATGAGGCTTCCTTGGCAAAGATACAGGAGTTATTTGCCATTTCCTTCTCCATTGGATTAATGTAAACAGAGTGTTCCCACAGCTCTTAAGTATCTAAAGCTGAGTTTGAACTCAGCTCTTCCTGACTCCAGGCCTAGCACTCTATCCACTGAACTACCTAGCTGCCTCCTATAGGTTAACCCATTGTACAGTAACAAAGAAGTAGGCTTCCCTCTCATCAAACTATGATCATACCTCAAGACCTAAGCAGTGAACCAGTGAATAGAGTACTTGACCTGGAATCACAAAGTCCAGGCTTCAGTTCCTGCCTCAGACATTTACTAGCTGTGTCCCCATAGGGAAGTCACTTAAACTTCCTCAGCATCATCTTCCTTATTTTTAAAATGAGATGTCTGATTACATCACCTTTAAGTTTCCTTTCAGCTCTAAAACTGTACCCTCATACCTTCATTTCATTAGCACATTAGCCTGAATGACTGTGAAGGGTCTAGCAAGACAGATCACTCTTTCAGCCTTCAAATTCCATCACAATGAAATGGAAATTCTTTTATCTTGAGGTTTTGCCATTATAATACCATTTATTATTTCTGCACCCAAGGCTAAGGTTACATGTGAAGACAATTATATACAAAGACAATATATAAAGACTCTTCATTATTATTGACTTGGTCACTCCAGACATATAAGGGATGAGCAGTGTTAATGTGTGTATACCTGTATACGTGTGAAATTGAGAATAGAGAGAATTCCTGTGCATCCAATATTTCTACACTTTGAGTGCTATAATCTTTGTATAACAACTGGTACTTGTATTCCAACCATGACACGAGGGTATAGATGTTTCTTCACCAAAATTAATGTATGCTTTCTACAGCACACAGAGAGATGGATGAAATTATTCCCAAAATTTGACCTTGCCATCTTCAAAGCAATGAGCAAAAACTGACTACAGTGATGCAGTGAGATGAATGCTTCTGGTTAAAATAAGAGATGGGGGCAAGGAAAGAGAGGTGAGTTTTAACCCCTCCTACAACAAATAAAGGGACAGCTAGGTAGTGCAGTAGATATAATGCTGGGCCTAGAATCAGGAAAACTTGCTTTCATGAACTCAAATCTGGCCTCAGATATTTACTAT
>CM053581.1:505719112-505750933 GCA_028627135.1 Pseudochirops cupreus
ATTATTGACTACATCCAACTGGAACTTGAGATATACAGGCACTGTGGTTGGGAGATCCATCCTGCCCTACTTAAAAGTGACATAGGAGAGAATAGACTGGGGGAGGGGGGACACAATGGGATGGCTGTTTTGGGGTGGTGGGTGGGGGAAAGAGGAGGAGAAAATAAGTAACTCAAAATCTTGTGGAAATGAATGATGCAAACTAAAATAAAATTTAAAAAAAATAAACATTACAATATCATTTTTCTCCATTAATTGCAACAATATTTGCAAATGAAACTGCTACCAATTATGTTTACTTCCCGAATAAAGAAACTAAGCTATTTAAAAAAAAAAAAAGAGAAATGAACATTGTTTTGGAATGGCAAAAATGATCATTTTTTAAAATCCTAATACTGATTATGTTAGCAAAAGCAAAGCAACTTGAGAAAAAGGGATCATAAATAAGACAGCAGGTTTTGCAAGGGCATTGTTTTATTCCATCTTATTTTTAGAACCAATGGAAAACATTGTGTCTTTCTACAGGTGAAAAAGTCAGTTTAAAAAAAGGTAGAGGTAGTTTTCAAGTCTTCCCCCTAAACCTATTTATATTTTTTGAAAAAGTGTCTTGCCTCTGAGCAGTTATTAATGAGCTCTTTACGTCTATGGAAGACACCTCTTCGACAATGAAGAAACTTTAAGTCATAGGTTCAACCATAGTGTAAGCTGCTATTTCTGCAGAGAGTATTTTATGACCCAATCTTTTGATTTAGCTGTTTCTCTGTATTATCCTCTCCTAGGACCCCTAAAAATATTATGGGGGGACAATGGTCAGGCTACATACTACTATATTTTGATTAATCATGGGTATTATATTTGTGTATCATATATTTGACTCTTGGTACCTCTTAAAGTTTTATAAAATATTCTCAGACTATTCTCTGTGTGTAGGAAAATGGACCAGGCACCAAAAAGGACAGCAGACTGAGTGGGAGAACAGATACTAAGGGTGAGAATTTATAACAGGAACTGAAACAAGAGGGTAAAAGTTTCTTCCTAAACAATTCTCGAACTGGGGATCATAACCTGACAAGCCAAACATTTTTTCCAGTACATGTGACTCTTTATTAAAACTAAGAATCACTGTGATAGAAGGGAGAGAGTTGGACAGAAAATCAGGAAGACAAAAAGTTTATGTCTTGCCTCTGACACATTCTGCTTGAATAACCCTGGGGAAGTCAGTAAAACTTTCAGTGCCCTGAGGAATTCTTTGAGATTATGTTACATGCAAGGTACCTAACTTCATTGATATAGAGAGAGTTTATTCATGTGGGAAATTCTTACACTAAAGAATTAATATATCCTCTTCACACACACACACACACACACACACACACACACACACACACACACACACACACACAAGCAGTAACCTAGACAAGGCACTTGGAATGGAGCCTGCCCTCAATTACCTTTTAGGCAGTTGGCTATAGCTGTCTCTAGGACCTTGGAGAGGGTGGTAGTAGGTGATTATCTCTAGATTCCAACTTTGAACATTCTGACAAGCATTTTTGCTCTTACAAGTCAAACAGATGATTGGAAATGAAGTCTTCATGGTTTTGAGTGTTTTGCTTTTGTCAAGAGTATACCCATTTTGTACATTTTAAGGAAGAAACTTTCATCTGTTACTTCCTTATCTTCACCACCTTGCATCCTGTGTATACACAGTTAACACTGAGACTGAAGAGATTTTTTGGAGTCCTGATACATATACATATTCTCTCCCTCCCTTCCTCCTTTCTCCCTCCTTTCCTACCATCACACAACAGTTTTCAAACCTCTGGTTGAGTTTGATATGCAGTCACATGTATCATGCTATATACATATGTGTCATATATCTTATATACATAATAATTTAAGTTTGAAGTGGAAAATAAAATATGATTCCAGGAGGCAGCTTGGCATTGTGGAAAGTTCCTACTTCAATCAAGTATCCCATATTAACTTAGGGCAAATATTTCACTGCTCTGGATTTAGTTTTCATTTTTTTAAATCAGAGGCAGGACTGTATGTTCTCTTAGCGTCCTTCCAGCTTTAACATTCTGTACCACCATGGATCAAACCAATGACCTTGGAAGCTCACAGGCTATACATCTTTTCACTAATAGCCACTGGAGATCTGTGGAATGCAAAACATCTAGATTAAACTTAATGGTGGCAAAGAGGAGTATAAGGAAGGACTGAATACCCTTCTCTTTTTAACTCATGTATGTTTGTATTTGTAAACTAATAAGGTCAATATTTCTGCTTCTAACCCATCTTACATCTTATAGGAGTGAAAATGATGGCTCCTGAAAGGTCTGTAAATGTATATAATTTGCTCTGGATTGAAAAACAAGGTCCCCCATGGCACAGCAGGAGCCCTGTTTAAAATCCATGTAAGTAGACGACATGGGGCAGGGCACAGATGTTTATGTACATTGTACAGTGCTTTGGGGGAATGGAATGGGTGGATAAGAAGATGGGGTAATTGCTTTTTGAGGTCCCTTCTGGCTCCCATTCCTGTTATGTTTCTGCATTAAAGAAACCATGCTTATTTAATATACAGTGTTATGGATTAGCTTGTTTGTAATGAGAATTTGGGAATCTAGGCAAAGTAAGTGAGGATAAGAACACTTTCAGCCCTTTCCCTCAATATCCTACCAACTATCCTATATTTTAATATCAAAATTCTTCCAAGCAAATGATAAATCAAACATCACATTTTTGAGGGTGTCCTACCAAACACTGTGCTAAGTCCTGGAGATAAAAGAGAAAAAGGAAACTAACACTTCCCTGAGGGTATTTACATCTAAATGGGGCAATCAACATGTACATTTATGAAACTATACAAAGTGCTTACAAAATGCACTCATGGTAGTTTAAAGAGAGAAGCCAATGGCAGCTAGGAGAAACAGGAAAGACAATGTAGAATCTGATCCTTGGATTAAGTTTTGACAGAAACCAGGGAATCTAAGTGGCAGAGATTAGGAGGAAGAGAATTGCAGACATGGGGGAAAGTTAGTGAAAATGCATGGAGAAAGAGAAATGAAGCATCATGTGTGGGGCAATAAAAGTAGGCTAGCATGGCTAAACCATAGATGCTCAATGACTGTGGATCACAGAATGGTACATTCTCAAGATCATCAGAAGTATGGGCCCCCCAAAGTGAAGATAAAGACATATGATGGACATAAATAAATTGTCACATATCACAAGTAATATTTGAGCAAGAGAAATCATGGAAATAATATCATACCAAAGATATAAGGCCAAGCTTTAAGCTTTAATAGCTTAAAACTGCTAAGTCTTGTATATTCCTGGAGAAGGAATAGGAGCCATTCATGTAGCCCAAACTGAGAAATAAAACAGACAGCTTGAGCACTGCACTGCAGCAATCTTAAAAGAATCTTAAAAAAACCAAGAAGGCACTAACCTCATTGGATGGACCCTGCTGTCCCCTCGGAGAATTTATAGTAGAATACAGGAAGAAAAAATAGATTTGTTCAAGATAAGAAGGTCTTTTGGATTGTGACCTATACTGCTGTGGAAAGAAATCAAATTGATGAGATCACACATCTACTGAAGTATGATAGAATAGGTTAGCTGTATTATGGATTAAATCGGTATTTATACTCTTGTTCAGGACTCTATCCATTTTTAATAATATACTTTCTATATGAAAATACATTCCATGTGCCAAACAAACAACTTATAAATTAACTTTTAGAAAACAATATTTCTAAGTTAAGGACCTTTCTGATAACAGAAATGGACTTTTTTTTCTGAGTATTCTGTAGTTGTAGGGAGGGAAAAAATAAAACCTTCCTTCTGCCCCCAGTATTTCACTTAATTATATTTTTCCTCATTGTGTAAGCTCACTTCAACTAATATATTCTTGGGGGGTGGTGTTCTAGGAATATCTAGATAGTTCTCATGACTGCTCAATACTATTTATACCTAATAAATAGCTCTCTGCGGTATGTATTTTCTACTAAGACTCAGGTTAACTTATACCAAGCTATGCTTGAAAGCATTATTAGCTTTCTTTAGTCACTGGGTGACTCAAATAGTGATCACTGTCCTTGAATATGTTAAATGGCACTTAAGAGCCCTAAAAATTTAAAAAAAAAAAAGCCTCCATTCCTTGATGCCTCACTTGGTCCCTGGGAGATGGTTTTCCAAATGGGTGATCTAGCTTCTTCTGCAAGGGATTAGTTATGTTGTTTTCAGTTCCCTTCTCTGTTTTCCTCTTGCTGTTAGACTGGATTGTTAAATCATATGTAGCTTTTCACATACTAATGGATAAAACTATATAGTTGATCTCTTCATGAACTTGTTGTAGGTTTAGGCATTCATCATAAAAAAAAACACAATACATCTTTCTAAAAAAAAATCTATTGGTATCAAAGCAATAAGCTTATCAGATGATTTTAATGGAAAGAATGAGATTAATTAGACCCATTGTTATAAGTGATTCCAAGGATCAGTCAAATGAGAGTTGAGAATGAGGCAGGCTAGGCAGAAAGAGAAAATGCTAAGAGGGTGTAAGGTGAACCTTTTCTTGAGTTCATACACCTTTCCTGCATTCCTGTCCTACTCTGATGTCTCATCATGGCATGAAAGTGAGCCAGGTTTCTCAAAGACTATTTTTGCTCTTGGGTTGCATGTTCTTGTAGCTTCTACCAAACTAAACAAACTTTAAGGATATGACTAAAAACAGACTGGTTCATTTCATCTGAGGAACAATCTGGCTCATTAGAGAGCAGCTTATAGTTGGAATGTTGGTTAGCAGGTGGCATTTTTTTTTTTTTGCTTTGAAAATGCAACCAAAGATCACCCACTAATGAATTGATGGGTGGACAGATGGGTGGGTGGATGGATGGATGGGTGGATGGATGAAAAATATTTTTATTGGACCTTTATTAAACCAGTTAAGGGAATAGCAATACCAAAGAATTTTAATTTTGTCACCCAAGTATTAAAGCACATCTCACTTTCACCTGTTGAACAAGAAATAATTTGGAATTAACTGTATCTAGAAGGAGGCTTTCTGATCTAAATTTGTATTTTATTTAAATTTAGACTTGAATGCTGAAGATGACTGCAGGATCTTGACACCCATAATGAGTAAGGACAGCTCATTTTAGATAACATCTAAAAACTTCCTTTCTAATGTCTTTAGAGTGACCCAAATAGAAAAGAAAATCTAGCTACCAGAGATCTTCAGTGCCTTTCAAAAACAGCTTCTCATTCTTAAATGGTTATTTCATCACCTATGGCAGGGCTCAGAGGAATGCAGTAAAGTGCTTGAAAAGCTCTTGAAAAGCCAGTAAAGCCATCAGCTTTGGGAAGAGAATTTTAAAACTTTTTTTTGCCATTACCTAGATAACATCATTGAATCAAGAAATCACAGACTTTGAGGGGTGGAAGGATTTCAAGGGCTGTCTAGACCAACCTGTACCTGAAAAAGAAACCTCTCTACAGCCAGCTTGACAAGTGACTATCTAGGCTCTGCTCAAAGGCCTCAAGTGAGAAAAAACCAACTACCTCTTGAAGTAGTTCTGAAGGATAAGAAGTTTCTTCTTCTATCAAGTCTAAATTTGTTACTTTACATCTTCCATTGTTACTAGTATCGCCCTCTAGGAGGTCGAAAAGAAACAAGGCTAATCCTTGTTCCAAATGACATCCTTTTAAAATACCTGACAATAGAGATGCCCTTCTCCTGCTTCCTATCCCCAGATCTTCAACTCATCCTAATTAGGCATAATTTAACACGAGGGCTCCTATATCCTTTTACCATCCTCAGTGCCTTGCTCTCCGCTTTATTGATATCTTTCCTCAAACATCATAACTAAAACTGATGAGGGCAGAAAATTGGGGCCTTATATCTTTCCTCATCCTTAAAAACTGTGTCTCTTTTAATGCAATCTAAAACTGAATTAGCTATTAGTTGCTTTATCAAACTGCTTGAGGTCCACTAAAATCTCTAGGTTTTTTATGGATAAACTGGTGCCATTTGTCTTTTTTGTTTTTATTGTCAGATTTTTAAACATGGGGATGAAGGTTATTTTTGCACAAATTTGAAAAATAAATACTTTGAAGATACAATTCAGTTACTATTTGTCATAGTTGCCCTAAACCATTGACCGTACTCTTCTGTATTTATCCTACTGATAAATCACCAATGTGATACCCATAGCAGCTGCTGTGCATATGCAGACATATTTCCACGATTGAATTGCCAAATATAACAAACTCTCTTCCTCAAAGACAAAATGAAGACATTTATTCAGATGCCAGAAAGACAATTCCACCATGCTAACAAAGAAGTTTATACACATCCCCAATCCAGGGTGCGCCAACATTCCCAAGCCTTCCCTCCATTAGGCTCCCCATAAATAAGCTACCCTAGGCAAAATTCTTCCCTCTCTCACTCATGCTAGCTGCTGTGCCTCAGCTCTTTCCAAGATCTGCCTCACTCTGTCTTAGCTCTACCTTGCTCTCTCTTCCTGCTCCACTTGTTTGGTAAGCTCCCCCTACCATGGGCTCCAGGTGACTCCAGCTATGGGCTGGGCCAAAGCTCAAAGTAGGTCCCATGGGCATATTAAGGAGCAGGTAAGATCTTTAAATTCCCTTAACATTACAGTAAGAGAACATCATTTCTCTATAGCTAATGAATATGTTACTAAATATAAGAAAATCTGTACATATAAACGTAAACTTAGAAAATAAATTACTTTAGTGATCTACTTTTCTGAAAATTTCTTAACCTTACAAAATAGTAAGCTTTCCTAGGACATTTAAAACATGGCTCACATGGCTACAGAAACAAAATTTCTTTTAAAAATACAAATATAAAGTTAGTATAAAATAGAGGGAACTATTATGTGAATTATAATTCTAAGTGAAATTGTAACATAGTTAAGATGTATTTTTTTTCCCTAAACTGATTTTTATGATGAAATTGGGGCAATTGTTTTCCTAATTACTAGGTGCCCAGTTCTTTTGAATTCTTTCTATTCTGCCAATGTATCAAATGTTCCTCTTAGGAAACAATCTGGAAATTTGTTTACCCTAAAGTATAAATGACTGGTAGGGCTTAATAAAAGTTTGCAAATTATGTCTACCTTTCAACAGAGGTTAAGAAAGGAAAAAAAGTCAACTGTAGAACTTGAAACATTGGCATTATGATAGAAGAGATAGTGTATATGAGGGTGGAGTGGGGTGTTCCTTTAGGAGTAGCCTTTTTGGCCTTCCTGAAATCAAATTACATAGGCAATCACTTGTGCATGAGGCTTGTTTAGCCATATATGTATTTGAAAAGTGGAGTCTGGAGTGCAATTTACTAATAGTTCTCCTATAAGCAAAGTTTCATGAGAAGTAAGCATAAAGAGAATGGATAGATTAGGTGTTCAATATAAGTTTTTTCATTAGTATTGCTGGATGGATCTTATTCAGTGTGCAGTGATTTCCTTTAGCATATGTAACAGTGTTTATTGATACAGTTGGGTTGCCTATAGTTTCACAAATAATTATGGACAGACCCATAAGTTGGAATCAGGGCTCTAAGATATCCATATTTTCCTAGCTTTAGTCTTCCCATTCATTGTATTTCCTTATCTGTGGACTAAGTTGTATACTCTTACAGGCCAACATAACAGTCAAAAGAATGAAAGGTAACAAACTCATTTTTACTGTAAGCAAGGCCAAACTACACAGTATATGGCTGTGTGTGTGTATGTGTATGTACCCACGTGTGTGTGTGAGCATGGGTAGATAGATAAAAGAAAGAGAGAGAGGGAGGGAAGAAGGGAGAGAGTGGGGGGAGAGAAGGGGAGAGGGAGAGAGAAAGAGAGAAAGAGGAAGAGCACTAGAGTAGAGGTAATACTAGGTTGATAGTTTGGGGGTCTCCTGTTCATAAACATGCATCTTGAAAAAGTAGTGTACAACCATGCCTTTTCTTTCTCATTAGCCAATTAATTCTCATTATTTTAAAAACTAAGAGTTGTTCACATCACAGTATCAGTAGTGATACTAATCTTTCAGATGCCACTAGTGATTTCTTGGTAAACATGATAACTATTTTCCCCCTACCCTCACTGAACTCTCTTCAGCATATGTCTTTGCTGATACCCCTCCTTCTTGATACATTTTCCTTCTTTGATTTCAGAGAAACTACATGTTCCTGCTTCTCTTTTTATTGATATAGTACTTTGTAATCTCTCTTTTCCCTACCACATAACTTTGGTTCTTTGGCCCTTTTTTCTTTTCTCGCTGTATTCCTCTTTTTTAGTATTTCATCTTTCATAAGTGAAAATATTACTTCTATGCAGATACCACCCAAATTTGTTTTTTTCTAGCACTCTCCTCTCTGTAGAATCTCTCTAGAATCTCTACAATCTAGAACAGCATCTTTGACTATAGGATAGCTTACTTTTAGTATCCCACAGTCACCTCGATTTCAATATATCTAAAATGAAGTTTGTTGTATTCCCCCCAAAGTTTAATACTTTCTTCCTTCTGCCTCCTCACTTTCTCTCAGTGGAATCTAATCCTCCATGTACTAAAATGTAGGTGCATTCATGACTCTTCCCTCTCCCTCATTCCCCACATCTAATCTCTCACATCTCATATCCAGCCTCACTTGTATATTTCTACTGCTACCACCTGGGCAGGGTCCTCAGTCCCACTACCTGAACTATTTTGATCTCTGTGTTCTTCTCTATTCTCCATGATTCCCACTCCCACCCCAATTATTATCCTTCATACTCCTTCTTTGTGCATAAATCTTTATGCATAAATTTACCTTATATTCCACGTGGGATATAACATGTTTTGTGCTGTTGCAGACCATGGTTGATGGAAAATTTGCATCTTTTTCACCATAGGCCCTATATATAGTAGACATTTATCATGTGTTGGATGAATTTGGTAGTTCATTAATTTTAATAAGCATTCATTATGTACCTACTGGGCAGTTAGGAGGCACAGTGGGTAGAGTTCTGGATCTGGAGTCAGGAAGACTCACTTCCTCAGTTAAATCTGGACTCAAACACTTGCTAGATGTTTGACCCTGGGCAAAGCACTTAATCCTGTTTGCCTCAGTTTCCTCATCTCTAAAATGATCTGGGGAAGGAAATGACGAACTACTCTATTATCCTTGCCCAGAAAACCCAAAAAGGAGTCACAAAGAATCAGACATGACTGAAAAACTACTGAAAAAAAATGTATCTATTGTGTAGAAAACAATACTTAGTAGGTATTAAGTATAAGAAGAAACAATAGGTCACCATCTTTACCCACAAAGATCTCATAATGTAATTGGGAAGGGAAATATGATGGGGGAAAATATGTAGGCATCTATATATAATATATGGTAGAATGTGGTAAGAGGGAGAGGTCCAAAAAGAGTACTACCTTAAATATGAGAGGAGCAAATGATCACTTCTACCTAGAAGCACTTTTGAACTATTGCCAATTTACCATACGGTTCCATTCACAGAGTAGAAATGGCCATTTAAATAATTTACATTTTGTTTGTTATATGTCAATTTATATCAGTCTTGGAACATAACATCAAATGAAATCAACATTCTAGCACATGTGGAAAATGAGGATATATTTTTGCTAATTCTTATGTTGCCCGTACTGAATATGATGCATATTTTGTTTGAACATAGACCAATGTAAACTTCTATTTCTAGTATTTTTAAAACTATATTTAAAACTTTTATTAAACATATTGAAGGACCCAATTAAGAAAGAATAAACACATTTTGTGTTATGGGATCACAGAACATCAAAACTGAAATGGAGACTAGAGTTTATTCTCTCATGTTATAGATAGGAAAATTGAGGTGAAATGAATTGACCAAAGGTCATATTGTCATTTAGTTTAATGGGAACGCAACACAGTTTATTCCAATCCCAGTCCAGTGCTATTTTCACCATGCCTGCCAAGCTGTTTTAGTACAATAAATATACTCTTCTATGTTTGACAATTTTAAATATTTGGTGTCCATGTTTTATCATTGCTTCACCTTGACCCAGGAAGTATGTAGTAGATATGCAAAATAAATTTGGTACTTTCCTGAACTGTAAGCATACTCTTATTTTTTTTATTTTTTTATTATTTTACTAATAGGCGGGCTGAAGTAAAGTCTAGAAAATCAGTTTATTTGAGTGAAAAATGTGCAATTCTACAAAATCCAAAAAAAAAATCAGGTTAAATCAGGACCAAGAAACCCATGAGAAAACAGCGTGTTAGTCCTTACTTGACATGATTACATTTGCAAACTCATTGAGAACTCAATTTTGGAATATTGACCCTATGTTCAGAAATCATTCTGATGGGGATTGACCTCTTTTTCTCAAGGGTAAATGAGAGTTACCAACACAGGGAGCCTGATGGTATTTGGTAACCTGTGCTATCATCAAACAGACAAAGGGTAGGTTGAGTGACAACAATGTCAGGCTTTGGTGCAGGTACTTATTTGTACCATCTGGACTAGCAAATGGTTTTCTTTTTTCATTTCTCCTCTACCTATCTACTGACAATCTTGAAAGCTGCCTCTTGCAATTTGACAGCTCGCTGCTGAGCTGTGTTAGCAACTACTTGACCCTTTGTTTTGGGAAGAGTTTCTTCCTCTTTGCTGTTAATCTGTTCTGCATCACTTCTCACAGCAGCCCAAGGACTATAGAAATATTATTAAAATTATCAAATTAAAAAGTGTTTAATGTCTTTTCCCTTAATGGTTTCTGGGTGATGCTGGCTAATGTTCACAGCAGGGAAGAGCAATTAGCAAGTTCATGATTATCATCTCTTTAAAGAAAGTGCAGTCTAGCAGAAAAGCAAAAAAAATAAATCTTTGAGCTTAGAGTCAGAAGAGCTGGGTTCGAAATTTCTGCTACTTATTAACAATTTCATTTGGGAAAATACATTTAAACTCTCTGAGGCTCAGTTTCCCTATCTTCAATTTCATTGCCAAATGGAATTTCACATCAGGAAGCTGCCTCTACAAATGTAGATTGGCAATTGTTCTTCCATTCACAATATTTGAGAGTTAATTGGGAGCCACTTACAGGGTAAGTGACTGGCCTAGGATCACACATTTAGCATATGTCAGAGGCCACACTTGAATACAGATCTTGATTCTAGGCTCACCTCCTTATCTATTACATCTCATTGCTCTAATTCCACACTTATATGATTTAAGAGTGTCTCCCTTAGGGTCTGATGGGAGGTGTTGGCCATGGGTTGAGTAGCCTGACATATATTATATATGCAGTCTCCCCATTACACCCTAGATACCAAGCTGATCTGCTTAGATGAACCCAAAGTTATCTCTATGCTTCAATGAATCATCAGAGGAAGACTTAGCGGAGAAAAAAATAGTAATAAACTTTAATTTCATATGTGTTTGAATGTCACAAGCTCAATTTTTACACAAAGGAACCAAAAATCAAACAATACTTTCATTTAGAAACAATTCTTACTCAAATATAGAACATGACTAATATTAAATTCTGTACTGGTAAAAAAAATGGGGTTTGGAAATTGTTACAGAGAGATTGGAGTTTTTATTAAGAATTTCAGGAAGCCAGCCATTTCTAAGTGATGTGTAAAAGGGATTACTGGGAGAAAAATCTCCCCAATTTTCACTAAAAAATGCAATTCTGATGGCATAACAACAACAATTCTTGGGACTTCCATCACCTTACCTAAAGTTGAACCCTTTGAATAACCTAAAAAAAGAGGATCAGCACTTCTGAAACCATCAAGAATGCAAATATAGTGGTTTTCCCTTCCTTGTATAATAGCTATGATCAGCTAGTCCTCTTATTCACTCCTGGGGCTATCCCCAACAATTCACTTCTTCTTCTTCTTTTTTTTTTTTTTGTTGCTGTTTCATAGGGGCAATTGGGGTTAAGTGACTTGCCCAAGGTCACACAGCTAGTAAGTGTTAAGTGTCTGAGGTCAAATTTGAACTCAGGTCCTCCTGACTCCAGGCCTAGTGCTCTATTCACTATGCTACCCACCTGCCCCAACAATTCACTTCTTTATAGCCTTCATTCTTTCTGGCTCTTGCTGCCTATACAGAGTATCTCCAGAAACAATAGATTTGTTTCCTTCAGTGAGTTTATATGAACTAGAAGCTATAAATAAACCAGATTTATTTAACAGGACTCTAGATCTTATTGCCAACTTCATTTTTCCTTTCATTTTCAAATTACTAATTTGGAATCTCCCTTTGGGTAATTCTTCCTTTCCAAAGTTTTGTAGAGGTAGGCTTTATTTTCACCCTGGTCTTACGTATTTATTTCCCTATTGTGACTCATACTGTCAGTCTACTAATACTTTGCCCTTTTACTTGTATTTTGAAGATTTATTCCTGGACTTGAGAGGCAACAAGGTTTAGTCACTGTAGAGTTGATAAACTTTAGAAGACCTGAATTCAAGTCCTACTTCAGACATATACAGACAGAATCATCCTGAACAAAACACCTAAGTTTTGAGTGTTATAGTCAACTCACCTCGTAATAGTATGGTTGCTGAGAAGGTATTGATCTGCTTTTGGCAAGGAAGTTTCTTAATCCAGGAGTACCCTGTAAGTATGAAATCACAGATTCAGTCCAATTTGATATCCTCGCCAGTCTCAGCATCTTTCAACAGCAGTGAGTAAAGTCCCAGGAATCTTTCCCTTGGTTTTCAGAGGACAGTCAAGGTAGGGAAGTTTACAGCAGTGTAATACACAGTATAGTGCCCTCACACTGCCCTCTGACACAATGGAAAGTAAGATGCTGGTTAAAAATGTTTTAGGTATAAGAATTTTATTTGCCATACCGGATTTATGGTACTTTAGATTTCATGTGTTATATTAAAAAAGTGAATACTGTCTGGAACAATTTTTTAAATTGAGGTGTTAGCACAAAAGGTCACAGAATTCTAAGGAATTGCTAGGGAGAAAAAATTTTTGCATGTTACCAATTTTACTTTGTATGCTACATTTTATGAGTTCATGGTTACTGTGTTAGGAAATGCATGTATTATCAGAACTAATATTTTGTCATAAAGAATTGAATGCAGAAAAGTATATTTTTCAGCAATATCTAGCAAAAGGTTACAATTTTGAATATTCATAGGTACCTAACCCCTTAGTTCCCATAGGTTCGACGTATCAACATTTGTGTTTTGGACTTTTGTGCCTTATCTTTTTTGTGTGTGTATGTTTGTTCAGTATTTATTTTTCCCCAGTTACGTGTAAAAACAATTTGTAACATTTTTTTAAAAACATAAAGTTAAAAATCCTCTCTCTTCTCTCCCCACCTCCCCTCATTTAGAAGGCAAGCAATTCTACACAGGTTATACATAACCTGTGTAGTCATGCAAAACATATCCATAATAATCATGTCGTGAAAGAAAATACAGACCAAAAATAACCAAACTCCAAATAAATAAAAAAGTAAAAAAAAAAGTTGCTTTAATCTTTATTCAGACACCATTGTTCCTTTAGCTGAGGATGGATAGAATTTTTCATCCTAAGTCCTTCAGAGTTGTCATGGCTCATTGTATTGCTGAGAATAGCTAAATCATTCCCAGTTGATCATCCTACAATAATGCTGTTACTTTGTACCCATTACATTCCACTTTGCATCAACCCATGTAAGTCTTTCTAGCTTTTTTTTTTCCTGAGAACAGTCTGCTCATCATTTCTTACAGTATAATAATATTCCATTACAATTACATAACTCAGTTATTAAGCCATTCCCCAATTGATGTGCATCCCCTCAATTTCCATTTCATTACTCCCAGAAAAGTGATGCTATAAATATTTTTTCTACATACAGGTCCTTTACCTTTTTGTTTTTTATCTCTTTGGGGATAGAGAGCAAGTAATGGAATTGCTATGTAAATGCATGTATGCATGGCTTTATAGCCCTTTGGACATAGTTCCTAATTGCTCTATAGAATGGTTTAATCAATTCACAACTCTGACAACAGTACACTAATATCTCTTTTTTCCCACATCCCCTCTAACATTTGTCATTTACCTTTTCTGTCCTATTATGTAATCCAATAGGTATGAGGTAGCAACTTGGAATTATTTTAACTTGCATTTATCCAATCAATAGTGAGTTAGAATATTTTCATATGGCTATAGATAGTTTTGATTACTTTATTTGAAAACTGATTATATCTTTTGACCGTTGATCAGTTGGGGAATGGCTCTTATTTTTTATAAATTTGACACAGTTCTCTATATCTTAGAGAAAGAAGGTCTTTATCAGAGAAACTAGCTTCATTTTTTTCCCTACAGTTACTATGGCTACCTGCATTTCCCTTCTATTCCATCTATCCCCATTTATTCTATTCTCTCTCTCCTTTTACTCTGTCCCTCCTTAAAACTGCTTTTGATTAACCCCTCCCCAAGTCTGCCATCCCTTTTATCACATACCCCTCCTTCTCTTATCCCCTTCCACTCCTATTTTCCTGTAGGGTAAGATAGATTTCTATGCCCCATTGCCTGTATATCTTATTTCTCAGTTGCATGTGAAAACAATTTTCAACATTCATTTTTAAAACTTGGAGTTCCGAATTCTCCCCCCACCCCAATACCCACTATCATTGAGAAGGCAAGCAATTTGATATAGGTTACACATGTGTACTCACACAAAACACTTCCATAATAGTCATGTGAATGATTCACTTTATTTCCCTCCATCCTATCTTGCACCCTGTTTATTCTCTTCTTTCCTTTCACCCTTTCCCTTCTCAAAAGTGTGCTTCTGATTACCCTTCCCCCTAATCTGCCCTCCCTTCTCTCTCTTACCCCTTTTACCCCTACTTTCCAGTAGGGCAAGATGGATTTCCATACTCAATTGAGTGTTTATATTATTCCTTCCTTAAGCCAAATCCAATGAGAATAAGGTTCAGTTATTCCTTCTCACCTCCCCCCTCTTCCCCTCCACTGTAGAAGCTTTTTCTTTCCTCTTTTATGTAAGATACTTTATTCCATTCTACTTCTCCCTTTCTCCTACTCCCAGTATATTCCTCTGCCACCTCTTAATTTTGTTTTTTAGATTTCACCCCTTCATATTCAACTCACCATGTACCCTCTGTCTATATGTTCATGTGTGTGTGTTTGTATTACCTTAAACTACCCTAATCATGAGAAAGGCATCATGAGTTCCAAATGTCATATTTCCATGTAGGAATGTAAACAGTTCAATTTTAATAAGTCCTTCATGATTTCTCTTTCTTGTTTATCTTTTCATGCTTCTCTTGAGTCTTGTATTTGAAAGTTAATTTTTCTATTTAGCTCTGTTTTTTTTTCCCCCTCAAGAATGTATTAAATTCCTCTACATCACTGAATGCCATTTCCTCCCTCATGGATTATATTCAGTTTTGCTGGGTAGATGATTCTTGCTTTTAATCCTAGCTCCTTTGATCTCTGGAATATCATATTTCAAGCTCTCATATCCTTTAATATACAAACTGCTAAATCTTGCGTTATCCTGATTGTGGTTACACAATAATTGAATTGTTTCTTTAATTTGGCTATAATATTCCTGGGTGTTTTCATTTTGGGATCTCCTTCAGGAGGTGATTGGTGGATTCTTTCAATTTCTATTTTACCCTCTGATTCTAGAATTAGTGCCATTTTCTAGGAATATTACCTTTGTGAAAGTTGAGGATTGACTGTACACACATGCACGCACACATACACACTGACCAAAGATTTGGTCCTGGAGTCCAGAAATTTGAATATGAATCCTATCTTGACCCTGATAACCTCTCTGGGCATGGCATTTAGCCTTGGTTTCCTCATCTGTAAAGGAGGCAAAGAGGACATAACCTACCTCACAAGGTGGTTCTAAAGAAAGTTATTTGCAAACTGATCAATTCAAGTAAAATTACTTTCTTCAATAAATGTCTGCCAGACACCCACAAGGCATTGTGCTTTGCCCCAGATATACAAAACTGTCATCAACAACAGCAGCCAAATCAATGAAACAGTAAAATCTTATTTCCCATTGCGCTTACATTGTATCACTCAAACCTTATCCATTATTTTTTTCAGAATACTTAACAATGGAATGCATTCGTTGTAAATTATGTAACTTCCTTTAAAAAGTATTTAGAGGGTAGAGTGCCATTTTTTTTTACAATATTTCTAAAAATTATTCTCTGAACTTTTCAGTTTGTATGGTTTTGAGGGAGTATGGGAAGAGATACTTGGATGAAAAAAAAACAAATTCAGTTAATGAAAAATCTTAAATCCATGTTGTACATGAAGTTCTAGGCAAATTTCTATAATTCCATAATTGAATTTTGAATGGAAGTACAGTTCATGAATAGACTAATTACTCTTCTGGATAGATGTTAAATTGCAGTTGTCTTTATCTAACAAATATGTTAAAGCCTTTATATTATAATCATAGTATCTAGAGCTAGATGAGTTGGTTCACAATTATACCACCAGCCTATTAAACTTGTGTGAATGTAAAATAAAACCTATTCAAAACCCACCAAAATTTTATTTCTTGCTTAGAATCTGAACAAGTCAAGCAGAGATGGGCTTCAAAGATTCAGTTACTATATTCACCCCTTCCAAAGCTGCAAAATAGGTCCCTTCTTTTTCTTTTACAACCATAAATAGATGAATGGATGGATGCCAGCTTATAATGTTGTCCTGGGTAAAATTAAATATATTTCTAGTACTCTTGTGATACTGACATAGCTTATACAAATCAAATAATTTGTGATGATAAATATTTCTTCCAAGTATCCCTATGAGGAAACCAATCTGATGGTTGTTTGTTTGGTGAGTATATGAAATCAGACTGTAAAAGATGCCCTAAGGACAACCCTACCCAATAAAACCATGTGCTTCTATCTGCTATCCCATAGGATTTGGGGGTCACACTAATTCATATTTTTCTTCCTCCTTCCCTGTTCAAAACTACACACTGTCCTTTCAGTTCTTTTTACATTACAGATTAAATGAAGCTCCCCTTCACTGCTTTAGGGAAGAGTCTTTAGTAGACAATAAACTATTTTTAAACAATAGTAGGCAGGGATCTCTCTGGTAAACCTTTTTTGCTCTCTCCCCTTATAAACTGACTTCAATTTCCTGATTTGTATACATATTATTTCTTCAAAGTAGAATGCAAGCTGCCTGAGAACAAGGGTTACTTCTTTTTTTTTCTCTGTCTCTCTTTATATTTCTAGTACTTAGTTGGGTGCCTTAAAAATAGCAGGCACTTAGTTAATCATTGTGGATTGACTTGTCCTTGAATTACATTCTATGTCTTCCATTGAGTCGTGTGATTTTTTTTGCATAAGAATATCTATGAGAGGACGCATTTGTCCTTATTCAAGGAAGTATAGATTCGGATATTAATTTAGATGTTATATTTGAGTATTATAGTCCTGATTTTTGCCCTTTCCTGTTGCATAGCATATATTTAATAAACATTTGTGGATTGATGGGCTTCCAATTTTGAACCACAATTGAAGCTGAGATAATTTAATGAAAGGATGTAGCACATGTCCTCTGTATTACATTCAGTATGCATATATTTTACATACAATTACATATTTTCATACTATTACTGCAGATGGAATGTCACCCTCTTGGGGGTAATCTTTATTTCAGTTTTTGTCATTGTATCCCCTGCATGTAACAGGTACTTAATAAATAGCCTTTGATTGTCGGTTGATTGATTTCTAATTTCAGGCATTATTAATCTAGCTGTTTGTCATTCCAGCTTTGAACCATCAATGTTACAAGCATAGAACACAGCTAACATGGAATGGCATCTCTTTTCCTCTCACTTGTCTACAAAAGATTCCTCTGTATATAGGATTAGAACATTATTGATTTAGAATCAGAATGGATATTAGTAGTCACCCAGTTGAATTTCTTTATTTTATGGATGAGGAAATCATGGCCTTGGAGAGCTTAGGTGACTGACTAAAAAACTCACTGCTTAAGAAATAGAATTCAAAAGGAGTCTATGAATATTTCTCTTTTTATTTGTTTTCTTCTCCATTGCAGAAGATACACATCCATGGGTATAATTGACTGATAGAAATCAAATGCTATTCCTGGTCCTTGTTGTCTATGTCCTTGGTTTTTGAAGAGTACCATGGCATCAGGGAACTGACTACATGACTTGCAGTTGACTTTAATTTGAGTGAGTGAGGGCTGTGCAGGGTCACCAGCCTCATTTTCTCCTCCAGAGTCATCTGGATCCAGTGACCAGATATTCATCAGAATGACTGGAGATGACCCAGGATGCAATGGGAGACCCTGTTCCTTTTAGGCTAAAGCCTTTTCACATACTCATTTGGGCAGGGACCTATTGTGATCCAATCTATGAGCTTCAGAGTGAACTAAGATTTTGTGAAAAAAAGAAAAGAAGGAAGGAAGGAAAGAAGGAAGGAAGGAAGGGAAGGGAAGGGAAGAACAGAGGGAGAAGAGGCAGGGGAGGAAGGAAACACATGCCTAGTTGAGCGACTAGCATATTCGTTTGTTTAATATATATTAACAGATAATTGTGAAGAGTGATGAATACGTGAATTTTTGTCACTGAATTACTGCTGTAAATGTCTTTTATGTGCACTTTCTGCCTTGTGATTAGCTAGGGATAGTCAAAACCACAATCTTTCACTGTCATATGAATTCTCCAGTAAATCAGAAGTGCCATTGAACCCAATGGGTCAGTGATCACTTAATCAAAACTCTTATCTTTCAATGGCATAAAGATAAACTGTGGCCCACACAACAGTGAAACTTTGACAGTAAACTTCAGAACATATGAAGGCTGAGGAAAAAGATATGCCTAAAGAATAGAAAAAACTGCTGATTTTATCCATTTTATTTATAGTCTTCTCCTTCACAGAGAATAAACCAGATAAAAGAAAGAAAAACGTCAGACATATATATTGTTATACTGATCTATAAGATTACAGATTAAAAGTATGTAGTCCTTTATTCATAAAATGAAGATATTAATAATGAAGTGTGTGAAAACTAGATTCATACATATGACTTATTTTCATGCATGAGAGAAAAATAGAATATGCAATTATTAATGACTTTGTTCAATTTCTCCTCATCCTTAATGAAATTCTTCTGTCTTGCTTCATCATTTTCTTTTCAAACTTTGAATAAAATGAAGCAGTATGAACATGAAATAATTGTCCTCTTAACTACCTTTCATTCTTCACTGGAATGGTATAAAATGTTATATCCATGTAAGTGCAAGATCAAATTAAGAACTCCTACTTGCACAGGTGAAGAATAGGATTTGTGAGTGCTCTGGGCTTGCAAAAATGACTTCTTTACGGTGCTGAGTCAAACTGAAAGTTTGGCCTTTTGCTACCTATTTGTGATATGAGAATGTGAATATAAAAATCACAGTCAAGAAAAGAAAGATAGTCACCTTATAAAACAAATCCCAGGAAACAGGCAATATATAAGTATAAAAATTTGCTTGCCTTATCTTTAAAAACAAGAAAGTCATACCAGAAGACCTCAGGGATTCTTTATGTGATTTGCATACATACAAATACACATACATGTATTCATATATATGCACGTATTATCTATAGATACACACATATTTGTATAATATTTTTTTTCAGTAAAGTACAGCTACCATCTTTTTAATAATCAATCAATCTTAAATATATTCCTAAAAGGCAAATTAACATATCACATCTCAACATGATTGATAACACTATAGCTAAACTTTTAACTGATATTAATTCAGCTGTCAATCGTCTTACTTGCCTAATTGCTCATGGCTTTGCTCTCTGATATTAATTAAAGACTAGCAGTTTCTTTAGAGAACACCAAGATTCAGCACTGTTTCTGCTGTCACTGTGATATGATAAGCCTTTGGAAGGGCAACAGCATTATAAAATCAAATGATGCTTTAATCATTTTTTTTCCTTTCATTCACTGCACAAGTACAGTTTACAAACCCTTCCACTTATTGCATCATAGCAGATTCTCACAACAGGACAGATATGATCTTTATTTCTTTCTTTTTTCTTTCATTCCTACTTAATAGATGAGGAAGTTGAGAACAGTTAAGTGACTTGCTCAAGGTAACATATCTAGACATTTCAAAAGGGGTAGAGCTAGAAGAGATGCTAGATACCTTTTCCTCTAATGCAATTAACAACTGGAGTTAACTGAAGCATAAAGGAGGGAAGTAATTTACCCAAGGACACTCAACTCAGAAGGGCCCAAATCATAACTTCTGAGACACAGTCCAAGGTTCTGGGCTAGTACTGAAATATAGACATGTATATGGATGTGTATGTATGGGGAATAAATGTAAATATACAGACAGAGAGAGAAACAGAGAGAGAAAGAGAGAGGGGGAAAAAGGCAAGGAGGGAGAGAGAGGGAAGAAAGGAGGGAGGGAGGGAGAGAGAGAATGAGAATGTGAGAGGAAGGAGAGAAAGATGAGAAAATGAAGAGACGCATATTCATTGAAATGATGAGAATATAGTGGAGTTATTCTTGGAAACCTTTGTGCAAGAGAAAAAAATTTTTTAATGGTTTCCATACGACCTTTTTGTCTTATTAATTCCTGTGTAATTTATTCTATGGGGGATTTCCAGGAAGTCATAGAAAATTGCATGAGATGAGAGACCTGGCTGGATTTTGATCTATATCCCTGGAAGGAGGATGGAGACAAAGGAAAATAACAGATCCATTCCAGTGTAATTCTTTTCATGCATAAAACTTCAAATTACCATTAAAACAGGATACATGATGCTGCTTCACATTTATTTATTATTAATAACTGGCAGATCACTGATTCAATGAATTGACAAATATTTATCAAATGCAAATCATAGGCCAACATTGTTTTAAATGCTAGGGTTTCAAAGCCAAAGAAAAAATTGAAAAAGTCCATGCCCTTGAAATACATTTGGGAGAAACTACATGCATTTATGGTACACGTAAAATGGATACAAAATTAATGCCAAGTAGTTGGTCAGGGAACTGCAAGGAGCTAGTGTGGGATGAAATTGAGAAAATACCTTAAATAGGCCTAAGGTGGTCTGAATTTTGAAGGATTCTAGAATTCTAATAGGTGCAGGTGAATAAAGGGCATTCCAGGCTTGGGAGACAGTCTAGGCAAAGGGAAAGAGGATGGTAATATAATAGAATGTCATGGCATATGAGGAAAAATACAGGAATGTAATTATGGCTGTAGTTCAGTGTATAGGGCAGAGTAGTGTGGAATAATAAACCTGTAAATGTAGGTTGAAGACAATTTTGCAAAAGATGTTAAAATGAGCAGAAATGTTGCCTGGTCAGTCTTGTATCCATTTACACAGTTTGGTGGATGATAGATTAGAGAGGAGAGACTTAAATTAGGGAGGCCAATTAGTAGACTACTGCAGTACTCTGAGGGTAAGTTGAACAGGGTCTGAACTGGTGTTCACTTATATATGCACATATATGTTTATGTGTATTGTGTATGTACATGCATATACATATCATAATTCCAAATATTTTGGGCTTGTCAGGGAAATATTAGTTATAATTTTAAAACAAATGCCCTGATTGGTATGTTATATAAATGCATTTTCAGCAGAATGCCAGCAATAAAAACAACTGATATTTGTGTAACAATTTACTGTTTGCAAATCACCTTATAGAAAATTTTAGTACCAGCAGAGTCCTGTGTCTGAATTCACTTTTGACATTTAACTTTGTGTTTGACTATGTACAAATATTATCTCAGACACTCAGTTTCTTTATTAAATGGGAATAAATATTATCTGTAGTACATTTTATATACATTATTTCAGGTATGCATGACTGATAAAATTATTTTTGTTATTAAGCTATTAAGCAAGTTGGCACCAGGAAGATGTGAGTCCAAATCCTCCTTTTGACATGTAATGAACGTAAGATGTTTAACTTCTTTTTGTCCCCATGAAAATCTCTAGGGCTATAAGCTGCAGAGTAGATGTGTCTGCACTGGTAGAAAGAGTTTACTCACCAGGAGTTCTTTACATCAATAAAATAAGAAGTCTGCTGTGGCATTACCCACCAAAAACTTCTTACCATTCTTTTGTGCATTGTAGTTTAGATGGAAGAAACTGGAATTCTGAGGGTACATATATGGAACACCTAGTGGTAGAACTCCCAAGGTGGGATTTCTCTCCAGAAATGCTGATCAACAATTCCTGGAACCTGAGGCACTTAGGGGTTAAGTGATTTTCCTGGGGTCACACAGCTTGTCTATACAGTACAAACACAGTTGTATAGAAAGAGTTACCCAACATTCTGATCTAACCAACAGCATCCAGCCAACAACAAAACAACAACAGAGAACTCTAGAATTTAAAGACTTTTGTGGAGAGATTTTCAAAAATACAAGTAATGATTAATTGTCAGCCTCACCTCATGGGATAGCCCCAGGGCATTTAAATCAGTAACACCAGCAAAAACAACTGGCTACCATTTGCAGGTGCTTTCTGGTTTACAAAGCACTTTATTCAGTTTGTCCCTCAGAAACATGTTTTGAAATATGTTAAGAGTCTGAATGACTTGCCCAGAATCCCATAGCCACTGAATGTCTGAGGCAGCATTCAAACGTGTTTCTTTATGACTACTGTTCTATCACCCTCTCCACTGAAATGCTCTAGTATTTGTTTACTACCTAGTATTATAGAAGAAATAAGCAGAGCTGGCTTAGTTTCCTTCTGTGCAAAATTCAGATAAGAGACGCTGCTTGTGTGAAGGGTCTGGATGCTTGTCAAGTACCCTCAAGCCCTGTACAAATCTCACAATCAGTTAAACACACTAGCCAAGCCGTTAGCAACTCTCTGAACTTAAGTCAAAAGGGGAAGTAAGATTTCTGTTGATACTTCAAAGCCCCTTGACTTCAATGGGGTAGCTCATTCTAAGACCAACCTAGTTCGTAAACCCACTATGCTTTTTGTTGTTGTTGTTCAGTAGTCTCTGATTCTTCATGACCCCATTTGGGGTTTTCTTGGCAGAGATACAGCAGGGTTAAGTGAGGTGCCCAAGGCCACACAACTATTAAGTGTCTAAGACCAGATTTGAACTCAGAGGGATGTTTCTTCCTGATTCCAGGCCTGGCACTCTAACAGTATACTTCACTACTATGCTTCTTAAGCAGAGTTTGGGGTGGGGTGGGTCAATGAACCTCTCATGACATCAGGGAGTCTGTGCCCTTGCAGAGGAAAAAAAAATGCATTTTTAATTTTCATTAATCTTTCCATGAAATTTAGCGTTCCTTCCAATCATTTCAAAACATTATTCTGATAATGGGTCCATAGACTTCACCAGATTACAAAAGAATTCTGTGATACAAAAACGTTAAGAGTCTTTATTTTACTAGATGTTGTAGAGGAGGAAAAAGAATCATTTAAAGGCCAGGCTTTGCCAAAAGAGCTTCTTTGAACTTAGCCAGGCTAGTCCTCTCTTGTGTATCTGTTGGGCCTTTTCAGTTTGTCAGGAGGCCCCATGGCTTTTACTTCTCTGGCCATGGTTAGCAAAAGCCAGTGTCAACTCTATCCCTAATGAAGAATCAGATATTGTTTTCCTTCCCACCCCCCCCACCCCCACCCCAGCATCTTCTGGACCTGTGATCCTGTGATTTCTATCAGTGAAGGGATTTTCTTGGTCAGGAAACTCATTACCTCATTGATCACAGTAGGATTACAGGAGCAAAATAATATTCAAACCTAACCAAACAAACAAACCAAAAAAAAAATTCTCTGCATATTATTTGCCTTATGAGGCAGACAGAATTTTCCATGTTTAGTGAGGGGGAAAAAGGAGTGGACTGAAACTGAACCTTTTAAGTGTTTTAATCCATTAATCAAACAATGAATATTTATAGAGTGAAAACACTAAGGCGCTGCCTTTTCCACCAAAATGTTTTGGGTCTCCTGTGTAGACAGAATGCTGTGAATATTTGAGAGGGTATAAAAACAAAGCGGCTATGAAAATTCTGTATAACGTGACTGTGTTAGCTGCCACTGAGTTCTGAAGCTGGAAAGCAGCTTTTTCTTCTTTCTCTTTTGTGTGAATAGTCATTACAGGGGAGGACCAATCAATAGGCAATTTGGGCTATACTAGGTATGTTGTCAGATCATGTGATCAATTAATTCAGGGGAAAAGGATCTTTGCCATTTGACTCTTTTGTTGTTTATTTGCTTCCATGGTGTTCAACTCTATGTGACCCTACTTGAGGTTTTCTTGGCAGAGATATGGGAGTGGTTTGCCATTTCTATCTCTAGCTCATTTTACAGGTGAGAAAACTGAGGCAAAGGGGTTAAGTGACTTGCTCAGGGACATACAGCTAGTAAATGTCTGTGGACTGATTTGAATTCAGGTCTTTTCAACTTCAGGCCCAGCACGCTATCCCCTGAGTTACCCATTTGACTACTTATAGACAAAATTAAACAGTTCATTTATCCTCTTTCATCAGGAGATTGTCTGGAGGCTTGCCGAGGTAGCCACAAACTTCATCCATGAAGGTTTGGGTTCAGCTGCAGTCTTTGGAAGAATAGCTCACATTTTCCTTTGCTAGTAGGAAAACAGTTTATGTTGTGGCTTGAGGTCAGAGACAGGAGTTTATTTTACAGATGGAACTTCCTGGCAAAATTGATTACAGTAAGATGGGATGATGACCAGCCATCCTGCTCCAATACTGAAGAGACAGATGATACAAACTAAACAGCTCCCCCCATCACTAACAAGCAGAAAATGCACGTGTGGAGTTTTCCCCTGTCATCTACTGTTATTAATAGTATGATGAATAGTTTTCAAGAAACTGTTTGAGCCAATCCAAGCTTAATTCTTTATGCTGAATAAATTGCAATTTTTTTACTGCCAATTTGTTATTTTTTCTAAAGGCATGAAGCAATTTGTTCTATCTCCTTTATTCCTCGAAACCTGGAGGCTTTCCAGTGGACTTCTCCTATTCTGTTTTTAGGTATATTTCTCTGTACCGTGACATGTTCCAGAATGAGGATGTTGGAGTGTTGGATAGAATACTGGACTGAGAATTGAGAAGACCTCGGCTCGGTGTTGTTGTTGTTGTTGTTACTGTTGTTCACTTGTGTCCAACACTTTGTGACAGCACTTGGGGTTTTCTTGGTAAAGATACTAAAAGTGGTTTGTCATTTTATCTCCTGCTCATTTTACAGATGAGGAAATAGGCAAATAAGGTCAAGGGACTTGCCCAGGGTCACATAGCTAGTAAGTGTCTGAGGCTAGATTTGAACTCATGAAGATGAGTCTCCCTGACTCCAGGCCCAGCACTCTATCCACTGAGCCACCTAACTGCTTCTAGGCTTGAATCCTGACTCTCATATTTGTTAGGCAAGTTGCATAGCCTCTCTAAATCTTATTTTCCTTACCTTTAAAATGGGGATAATGGTAACAACCACATGTATTTATATAGTAGCTTAAGGTTTCCCAAGTACTTTACATATGTTAAATCATAGTGTATGGTTGTTGTGAGGTTCAAAGAGCTTTGTAAACTCTAAATTGCCATAAAAGGGAGGTTTATTTTTGCTTTTTATTAAAATTAGAAAGTTATTTTCATAAATACTTCTCTCTAAAAGTTTAGAGAATCATCTCCATATTTTAAGCAGTTCATTTCAGAGAATCATACTCTCTTGAAGCAGTAATGGGGGGGATGTTCCAAACTGATGCTATTAAGTGCAGGAAAATAGGTTAGATACCTCCTTGCATTTTAAATAGATGAATCACATGTGTCACTTTGTAGTTTGCACATTAACAATCCTGTATTAATATGTTTGGATACTCTCTTTTAGAAAAAAAAGAATCTAGCAAAAAATCCCCTAAAAAACAAAGGAACCAGCTTTCACATCAAAAGCCATAATGACTCTGAAGATGGCCATTTTATATATTAATATAACCAGGATTTTGTGATTGAATCATTTTTTCCAATGCACTTGGAAAAAAAAAACTTTTCACATAAAATGCTCTTTACAAAGAAGATAAGAGTAGTTGGATGATGATTACATTATTTCATTTTAAATGATTTTATCCCAAGTCAAGCCCCTTTGTTGTTATTTGCAAAACAAAGCAGAATGCTAAACCTATCAGGCCCTTCATCCATGAGTCACTAATGATAATTTAATTGAAATTGAAAGCATTTTTACTGCTTTAAAAATTGAAACTGATGCATAAGCAGGTCTGCTGTGCCTTGAGAATAACAAGCAGTGAGTAGGTCTTGAATAGGATGAAGGAACTGAGTGCCTCAATTTTTACTTTTGGAAGAAGCCAAGGTAGATCTAGGACTGACTGAATCCATACTTTAATCCTTAGACTTTTGTTGTGAAATTTAGATTCAGTCAAAGGGCTGCACTTGAGGACCTAGAGGGCCATATGTGGCCTTGAGGCATCAGGTTCCCCACCCTTGATCTAGGGGATCCCTAAGGTCATTTCTTGCCCTCAGTCCTATGAACCTAAGTGATAGTTCTTCAGAAGCACTTCTGAGCAATTCCGCCGGAGAGCATGCATGTGTTTCACAGTAACATGATGGCCCTTCTTCAGAGATTCTGGTGCTTTCTCAAAGCCATTTAGGACTGTGAATAGACTCTTAGAATGAGAGCTTAGGTATAGATTCTAAATTATAAAATTGGAAGTACCTTAGGTGTCATTTCATCTACTCCCTCATTTCACAGATGTAAACATTGAGACCCAGGAATTTAAAGTAACAAGCTCAGGATCACACAGATGGTCTGTGGAATGGTCAGAATTTAAAGTCAGGTCCTCTGACTCCACAGCCATTGCCCTCCACTTACCATGCAGTGTCAGTTTCATAAAATATCCTTAACTTAGTCCTGTGCGGCGATATACCACATTTCTGATTAGTTAATATTTTCACCCTTTTGATTGCTCTCCTTCTGTAACTATTAGATTGCAAAGTCCAAGAGGGTGTGCACTATGCTTTCTCCATTCATGTGACTCTCCTAGAACCTAAGAAGATACCTTGCACCTGCTTGAAAATTAATAGGCATTTGTCTATTAAAGTGAAATATTGAATTAAGAATTTAGAATAAGGATGTTAGAGATAGAAGGGAATTTGCCATTAAGTTCTGTCCCTTAATTTTACTAACTGAAACGGAGACTCTGAGAGGAAAGTGATGTGACTTTCCCACAGCTACACATAGCAAATGTCATAGGCAGATTTGAACCCAGGTGTCTCAGTACCTTATCTGCCACAACATAACATTTCTTCACACACCTTTCAGATAAGTATCAATTGTTTGTCCAAATGTGGCATTAGATGCCAGAAAAATGCAGGTTTTTCCAACTCATTAAAACCAATATAACTAGCTGATATTTCTCCATAAGTTTGACAAATGAGCATCTTTTAGTTTTAGAAGTACATTATTACACCACTAAAGCTATTAATAACCATATGCTACTGCCTGTCTGTAGCCATCGTGAGCCTCTCCATTGTTCTTTGGCTGACCAATAGTTTTAACCCTTTTTAATGATCTATGAAAAGATTCTACTTTGCGCTTGGACATATTCCATGACAAAGGTAGGAAAGTAGGCACCCTATCTGAGCATCTCTCCCCATTTTAAGGTTTTAGTTGACTTTTTTGGGGGACTGTGAGTCTTTATCATATCTAAGTTGGAAGTTCAACCGAGCCATTCATGGGTCCAATCCCCCTGCCTGATTGCCACAAAAACTTTGACCAGCCTTATTTCAGACCTGGGCAGGATCATCCCTCCTTATGCAGCTTGATGGTCCCCCTCTCCCAGTTCTCTCACCATATTGGTTCTGGATTTAGTTCAGAAAGCTGATTGATTTATTGCACTCAGTACAACTCAGAATTTTCTTGAATTCAATTAGTCCACCAGTCTCAGCTTCTCTTGTAACAGAGATCAAAGTTATACACTACCATGCCTGCCCCTTTGTTGTTATAAATAATATTCTCCATTGAATATCTTAAATACTCCTGTATTTAAAAAAAAACATATTTACAGGTGACATCTTATTAGAGGAGAACCTAGAAACTTTTTGCTCTACAGAATTCAGAATTTTTTTTATAATCAGCAAACAGAGTAGGATTCTGTATTTTCTGTAACTTTCAGTTAATTGTGTCGCTAAAAAGAAAGTCTCTTATAAAGTATAGATTTTGAAAGCCTACTGATTCTTGTCTCATCAGAGATACTCTTGATTTATGAGTACATTTTTCTTATGAAATAATTTATAGCTATGAAAAAATAGGCATATGGATTGGTAGTTATTATTATTTTCTCAGTTGCCTTAAAAATAATAAGGCCCTTGATTTTTCCAAGTGTTTATCTTTGAGAATGTGGTTCTTTTTAGAAAAAACATAAAATGTTCCATTCATCTACTTTGAAAATAATAGAAACTATAAACCTTTATTGAATGTGTGTGTGTATCTGTGTGTGTATGTATACATTATCTTTAGCTGTACATTATGGTTGGTGTGGAAGGAGATGCTAATCCCACCCCCCAAAAAAATGGTGGGGAAAAAGGAAGAAACAGATCTAAGAATAGAAGGAGGTGGTACATTGGCAAATGGATGAGAGAAATAAACCTAAAGAGTCAAAAGAGAAAATGCCAAAGGGAGAGGGATAAGGAGAGAGATGGGAAAAGGGAAGGAGAGGAAAAAGGATAAGAAACAAAGGAGAGGAAGAGAAGGAAGGAGGCAGAGAAGAGTTACAGGGAGAAAGTTAAGATGGGAGACATTTAGAGAGAGGGATATGGAGCAGAGGAAAATGTGGGGGCAGGGAAGTGAGAAAGAAAATGATACAAAGAGAAGTAGATGAGAAACAGGGCTTAGTGGTTTCTAAAGTCATTTAAAATATTGGCTCTTCCTGTTAACAGCTCAACTGTTCTGATCTTTTGTGTTAAACTCATGGCCTAATTACAGGTCGAAAATTTGGAGTTTGGCCTGGATCAGGTTAAAATGTAATTGGAAATGTTTAAGAAACTAAGTAAGAATATAGTACAACTAGATAATGTTAATTTGAGGTTTTCTAAATCATTCTGGAGCCTGTATTTGTTTCTACCTGGTTCTGACACCACTGCTTTAGAGTGTCCTTTGTGAATGGGATTACCGGAGCTGGTCACTATGATTATAGCTATTGTTGTTCGTCCTTGGTTTCTGAAGAGGACTAATGACATCATGGGATGATGTCTTGACTGGTCCCTGAACTGAATTTAAGTGAGGCTTAGTTGCACAAAAGCATCAGCCTTACTCTTTTTTCCAGTCGTCAAAGTCCATTGGCAAGACAAAAGTCAGGGTGACTGATATTTGTCTTTGATGTCTGCCCAAGTTCTGAGTACTCTATAGTGCTTACATCAGCTGCCTTCATGACCATTGGGACAAATTGTTCTCATATTCTCATTTCCAAAGGGAAAGGCTTCATGTGCTTAGAGTAGGACTACCCCCCTCCAATCCACTGACAGGTTTGAGGTCCATTGGTTACTTTCCACCTGGTTTAGCCTGTCTGAGGAAATGGTTTACTGTGGTGTGGCTGCTCTATATGCTACAGCTTCTTATAGCCACAGGTGAGAGCTGGGTGAAGGTGAACAGCAAAGATGGAAAGCAGCTCTGGAAAAAGCTGTATGGACCTCACATCTGACAAGCTAGTACACCCTGAATACCACATAGCCCCCATGATTATGCAAGAGTTGAGAAGATAAAGTGAATACTGGTAAAATAATGAAATAAAGGGTACATTGTATTGACTGTCAATGGAGTAAAATTTCAGGGAAGGGTGCAAAGAGAGAATGCTTCATGGAAAATGTCAAAAATGAACTGGACATTTAAAGATGGGTAAGAATGCTCCTCAGGTTGTTTGTTTTCTTTACAACAGAATAGAGATTGTAATCATGTAATACATGACATCATGGATTTGCAATTGGAAGAAACTTTAGAGTTCATATAGTCTAACCCAGATAAAAAATCAAGTAATTGGCTGGGAAAATGAGCAAGCAGCAGGAAAAAAAAATCAGAATATAGAATTTTAGTTTGTTGACAGGGAAGAAGACAACAGAATCAAAACTTCTACATCCAAAGCCTCCAAGAAAAATATGAATTGGTTAGCAGTTTTTGAAGAGCTCAGAAAGGATTTTAAGTGTCCTGTTCACAACTAAACCAATGATTATCCAGGGTACCAGACTTAAGAGGTAATATTTTAAATCAGGCTTTGTTTCCAGCAGTCTGTTGATAATACAGCATCACTTCATTTCATTCGATGTTTTCTGTTTTTATTTACATACGTGTCGTAATGTGTGAATTGTGACCAACCTTCTAAAAATGAATTTGGCCTGAGTGTGGTTTCATGGGTGTGAAGATGTCCCAAGGAAGAAACTCTTTCTGCCAATACAAGTAGTCTGCAGTGCTTCTTCTATAAATCATTGTTGCAGGGGTTACCTTGGCCCCTGAGTTGTAAATTCTTTGAACAAAGTCACATATGTCAGAGAAGGAATTTTGGTCCAGATCTTCTTGTTGGTCACTGCTTCAAATAACTGTATTATTAAAATGCCCTTTGTTAGGCTTGAGGTGGAAAAATGCCATCATTCTTAGAAGAGGGCACTGGGGATCAGGGAAAGAGGTAATATTTGTGTTGGATCTTAAATGACACCTACGAATTCAAATGATGAAATCAGGGAGATAAGAAATTTTGGGTATTGGGAATGTGTGAGCAAAGAAACAGAGGCTGAAGCACACAGATCATCTTCAGACAACTAAGATTAGGCCAGCTTGGTTACTTTCACACAGCAGAGAAAAGTCGTGTGGATTAAGACTAAATACTGGCTAGTTTTAGGTTGTAGAGGGCCTTGATTGGCAGGTAAAGGAGTTTAAAGTTTTCTCTGAAGGTCAGAGACTGTCACTGAAGACTTTTTACTCAAGGAGTTATATGACCAGATCTATGCATAAGGAATATAAAAGCACTGAAGGACATTTATTAGACTCCAATCTAGTTTCCTAATACATTATTTTAAAAGATATCAATGGGGGAAGACTATGTTCTGTTTCTATGTTTCTATGTTCTGGAAAATAACAGCAATTTCATCCAGCAGTTTAAGCAATGGAAATTGGTACTTGTAGATAAATGGTAGTTAGCAACTATGCCTGAGGCATTAAGGGGGACACATTAAACGAAATAGACATAATCTTCCAAGTTCTAAGATATTAACATGGGAGAATACTCTGAAAACAGCCTAATGTAGGAAGTCACTGTGTATGAAGATGTTATCTTCTGATATTAGAGCAGGTAAGTTTGGTTGGTTTTTAAAGACAAAAAAGTCCAAAGTTTTAAAAGTTAACAAGGTGAACTTACGACTGTTATTCACAGCAAAATTGTAATTATTTACTTGTTTAGTTATTTATTCATTTTATTGCTTTTTATTTTTAAAGTTTATTTATTTGTTTCTCATTAATTGTTTCCAAAAGAATCTGAAAAACAAAGGAACACAATTTTAAAATAAGACAACATATATTAATGTGGGTGAGGAGATAGAATCAGAGAGGTAGATAATGCCAAGCACCTAAGGTGGGCTGTTTATTACAATTCATCAGTGAACTTTGGTATGAGAAGCACTGTGATATCACCATGCACCACAAGGTAATTTACCCATATAGCTAGAAATATATTGTTTGCAAACTATGCCCAATTCTTAGCAAAGAGAGAATTATTTTTTTTCTTTTACCAAGAATCCAATGAGACTCTGTTTCCCCCGAGGGTGGAGAAACTG
>CM053581.1:505751433-505769765 GCA_028627135.1 Pseudochirops cupreus
AGCAATAAATGCTCACTGAATGATTAATTCTGAGATTTTATATTACTATGTTTCTGTATTCTGTTATCTGAAGTAAGTTGCCTCTATTTTTGTATTTACAACTTAGTAGTAAAATGAAGATAGCAAATGAATGATTTTCTAAATCACTAACCATTGTATTGATAGCATCAATGTATAAAATCCATATATACTTATTTATGTAGAGTTTAAAAATTTGCAAAAAAGCTCGACATATGTCATCTCACTTGAGCATTACTGCAGTTTTATGAGGCAGGTACTTTAGCTGGTATTATTCATATTTAACAATCAAGGAAACTGAGTCTCACAAAGGCAAAGTGAGAAGCCCAAGGTTATACACATACATACAAGGTACTAGGGATGGGCTTTAAACTCAGGTCTTAATGACTCTAGGTCCCACACTCCATCCGTTTCTTAGTGCTGCTTCTCAACGTATTTGCTTAGATAGATTGCAAAAGTCCTTTGTGTATAACATGTTAACAAGGATGTGAATAGCCTATACTGCATTATAGTTACTATATAACAAGTATAGAGTACTGCATATTCAAGTATAATATTTCCCTCTTTAAGGGCTCCCTTCACCCTGCTGGAGGGTTGGACTCAGCTTATACCATGTGAGCATTTTCACCTTAGAAATCAGCAAATGTTAGAAGTCAGAGCTTGATTTATTATTTTAATGATGGTCTAGAATTAAAAAAAAGATAGAGAAAATTTTAATAATGCAATCTCTCTGTTAGGAATACTTAAACATTTATTAATCGAATTATATATTATATATGAAATGTATAATATAGTATATTAAATATAATAACTTAAACATTTGTTGTGAATACATTTTTCCCCCGGGAGTCAGTTGTCAAACCTTTTCAAGCACACTCTGCTCCTCTTCCTACTTAACTCTCTCATCAGCTACACTGTAAACTTAACTCAGCAGTTATTTCTTCATCCAGCCTCTTTCCGTATCTCAAATATAGCCCATTATGTTTTATCATAAATCCATGGACCCATTCCAAACTTCTCTATTTCTGTGGTGGGCAGCATTGTCTTGCCAGTTTCCTTCATTTACAACTACAGTGTCCTATTTGTTTTTCTCTTTCTTACACTGCCCTCTGCCACTATAATCAATTCATTGCCAAGTCTGATTGATTCTTTACCGTTCATATCTGTTTCCTTTTCCATACCCAGTCTCCGAGTTCAGAACCTTACGACCTTTCACTAGGGCATTTACAAAGTCTCCTAACTGTTCCCCTAGATTTTGTTATCTTCCATATTCTGTCTATGCACACACACGCACACACACATACCTGCCAAATTAATATTCTTAAAACAGAGATTTGACTATTTCAGTCCCAGTCAAATATCTTTCAATGGCTGCCTATTATCTCTAGAATAAAATGCAAATTTAAAACATTCCACAATCACGTTGCTATTTACCCTTCTGGAATTATTTCATGTTAATCATGACTGAATATCCTATATCTTAGTCAAATTGACATGCTAATTCTTTGCTGGATTCCAAATGTCATCTCCCATGTAGCTGAATTTGCAAAGAATCCCTCTCTACACACACACTCACACACACACTTTTCCTGGAACATATTCTTTTCTCATGTCTTTCTGACTTCAAGTATCATTTTACTTGTTAGCTTGTATGTGAAGTGTAGGGACAAAGAGTAGACTGAAAATTTCATGGACGTAGGGAACTCTCCGATGAAAAAGCTTCCTCTATCAATGCTAAAATGTACTATATTCTTAGAGCAGTGCCTATAATGCCGAGAGATTAACTGAGTTTCACAGGGTTATACAGATAGCATATATCAGAAGTAGGCCTTAAACCTAGCTATTCTTGGTACCAGTCCGTTCTCTGTTTATTATATCAAGGCTGCTTCTCCCACAATCCCCTCCTTCTTGCCCAAGTTGCTATTCATTCTTTTCAACTTAAATTATCTTATTCACTTATCCATGTTAATACGGAATTATTTTTCCTCCAACTACAATAGAATGTGTGTTTCTTCAATGCAAGAACTTTTTTGGGGGGGCGGAGGGCTATTGTTTGTTTTTGTATCTATCTTGTGTAGTATAGTGCCTTGCACTTAATAAGGTTTAATAAATATTTCTTTCATTAAAGAAATTTTTAAAGCATGTACTTTTATAGAATACCATGCTAGATAAAGTGGGAGATGGAAAGATTACTTAATACATGATCAAAACCATATTTGTTAGTTTTTCTTAAATTACTTTTGAGTCTCCCTCAGTGATGAACACATACTCTCTGCACATACTAGGCACTCAGTAAAAGGTTGTTGAATAGATATTAAAAGTGGATGTTTTCTTGCTACTTTGGGTATTTGTCTAAATGATTTTCCCCATAACACTGTCTAGTTAATTTTAAACAGTTGATTTCCCGCTCCCCTGTATCAGCAAGCACCCTGGCATACGCAGGATGGCTGCTAGCACAGGTTCTTAGATCTGCTTTTCTAAAGGAAAGCAACTCAGAATGGGTTAACAATCCCACTTTAATCAAACACATATCATTTACCTAGTTCAGGGGAAAAAGTCAGCACCCTGAACTTCAGAGAATGCAAACAGAATAAAAACAGAAGTTACAAGCAGACAAAGAAAACAGATCAGCAGACAGGCTTCCAACCAACTGACCATTACATCCATACCTAGTCAGTTACCAGAGAGGGAAGCACCAACATCTGGGTTTTTCAAAGCTGGAGGGCTCAATGGCTTCCCAGAATCTCATCTGGTCAAATCACACAACTCTTCTCAAAGTGCGCCCCAAAGCAAAACCTCACATCAGGGTGTATATATAGCCTTCTCCTGGCTCAGAGAATGTCACAGCCCTCTTGACCCACTGCACAATAACAAAGCTACAAACTTTGTTTTCAACTGCTTTATTTCTTCAAGCTTTTTTTTTTGAGATGTCTGTCTGCCAAGCAGAAATTTTCATAATGGCTCTTTTCTTTTTCTTTCTCTAAACTACTTCTTCCCACTTATTCTCAGTAGGTAAATGCATGTGTCCAAATGTTCTGCTTTGCCACCACTGAAAATCTTATAAGTAGGAATAACTATAGTCCACAAAAAGCTAATACAAAGAATCAAGGTCAATGATGATGAGAAAAGTATTTATGCTTTTCATGAAGTCTTTAATAGATCATATATGTAGGAAACAGAAACTAATAAAGTTTATGTCAGTCTTAAAAAAGAATCTTGATCAGATATCAGTCAATAAGCATTTATTAAGTCAGAGACTGTGGTGGGCATCGGAGATAGAGAGACAAAATCGAAAATCTCTTCCCAAAAGAAAGTAGCATTCTCTTTTGGGGAGAGGAGGAGGGAAGAAGATAATATACACACATGGGTCTACACACACACACACACACACACACACACACACACACACAAATATTGCATTTACATTTATACACCTGTGTGTGTAAATGCAAAACCTATATGAAGCAAGTCCAAAGTTATTTCAGATAATACTAATAAATGGGTATAATCAGGAAAGAATTTATGTAGGAACTGGTCCTTAACTTGGCTTTGAAGTCTGCATGGGATTCTACTATGTAGAGATGATTTAATACTTTGCTAATTGCTAATATGTGTATGTATGCATCATATATAGATACACACATATGTGTATATATATCTATTATCTACATATATGTATATATATAGTGCATGTGTGTGCAAATATGAAACAACTAAAAACAGGCAATTTCCTGAAATATTATATTTATTTATATTTCAGCTTTTCTGCACTTATCCGAGATCATCGTGAAGAATTTTAGTCTGAAATATATAGAATAAAGAAATAAAATCAAGCACAAAATAACTTTTTGAGGGTCAGTGAAATATGGGGGGAAACAAATCCAATGGTTCTACCCATGCTAGTAAAAAAAATAGTTTTTTTTAAGATAAAGAATCCAAAATAATATTAACTTTAGATTTTTTTCAATAAATACTTCAAGAGAGAGAAGAGAGGGGAAAGAGAAAAGGAAAGCAAGATGATAGAAGGAGGCAATGACTTCTGAAAGAAAAGTAGGTTAGGGAACAAGCAGAAGGAAGACATAAGGAGGCAACAATCTAAGGAGAAATGGAGGAAAAAGGAGAAAAAAATGTGATAAATTCAATAGGTTCGGATGTGAATGTATTCATCAGTATTAAACTGGTCTTGCATTTATTCTGCCATTCACTTAGTCTATAGAATGTTTTTATTTGTGATCATTGCCATTCTAAAGGCTTGTTCTCAATTTGTTTTATTGATGCAGGGTACAGAATATATTATTTTATTTTCTAATTTAAAAGTTTACTTTTCACATAAGTGCATATTTCAGTGTGGAATTCTTAAGGCTTTTCTCTTATGTGAAGTAGTGTAGGAGTGTTTTACATGCACGTGGGAGGCAGGATGGTGTAATCAAGAGAACACTGTCAGAAGATCTTGCCTCAATCCTGACTCTGTCACTAACTTTGAGACTTTAGGCAATGCACAGAATATATCTGGGCCTTAGTTTCCCAAAAAAGGAGACATTGAACTAAATTATCACTAAGATCTTATCCAGTCATGCTGTATTAATTCTATAACTTTCCTAGACTTCTAAAATTTTATTTTGAACCTTAGAGACCATCTAAGATATGAAACGTTTTTTGACATTAAAAAGTAGTCATATTAAAAAAAAAAACTATTGGTTTCTATTGGGAGTGCCAATAGAATGTGTTACTCTTTTACTGTTTTTTTTTCTTCCTTACCTGAGGCCTTTTTCACATTCATAATGTTCATTTAATCTAATAAACACCATATAAAATGAAGTCTCCTCTCATCCTTCCCACCCTCATTAAAAAAAAACAAAACAAAAAAACCTCAATTGTAATTTAAGGATAAATCCAAAGTCACTGTTTTACATCATAGTTATGAAAGACACATATGTTTATGTCTGAATCAATCAACAGTTATTTTTTAAGGACCCATTATGTTGAAGGCACTGTGCCAGGTGTTAGAGATATGTATAAAATGAATGAAAAATAATCTCTGCTGGCAAGGAACAGAAGGAATATATGTCTAAAATATCTGAGCCATCTAAAATTTAGTGCCTTTGGATAAATTTCCAGGCACTTCAGCCTCCTTATGGTTCTGCCTGTCTGTCTACACAAAAAGCTTTCACAGGAAGCTCATGTGAACAACTCCATTTTTTTGAGGAAGTGCCACAGTATTTCCAAAGGCAATTTGAGCCAGGAAATAAAATGGTACAGTTTGGAAAAAAAAAAAAAAAAACAACAAGATTTGACTTGTCATCACATGTTTATTAAGTACCTACTGTGTGAAGGGCATTGTGCAGGACTAGGAAGATGGAGACAAAAATGAAACAGTCCCTTGGATATTTTTAGGCACCATATTCTGAAAGACAATAGCAAGAGGGATCAGAGTAAGAGGAAAGAGATAAAAGGTATAAAAAGGGCCCTGGAGATAACGTTTTATGAAAACTGATGAAAGGAACTCATGGCATTTAGTCTACAGAAAGAAGACAATGACTTTTCTTTAAGCATTTGAAGGTCATTTGCAACAATAACTAATGGAACAATATGGAACAATAATTAAATGTCTTCTATCTTCCCTCTTTAATGTATTTTTATGAGCCAAATAAATGTCTATATACATATTATTTACCTATATCTATTTATGTTTCCTGAGGTCAAGTATTTTTTTTTTCTTTCCCCTTCCATTCCCAGCACCTATAGAGAATCTGAGCAATGGTTAGTGTTTAATAAGTCCTCAACTATTGATTCTTTTTGGTTCCTGTGTAATCCAAAATCACATGCAAGTTTCATGGAGGCAGATTTCAGTTCACTATAAGGAATACCTTCCAAACAATTGGAGCTGTCTGAAGCAGATGGGCTTCATAGTGAGGAAATGGCTGTCTCCCATCCTTGGCGTTTTTCAAGTTGACCACTTATTAGGAATGACGGTGTTGTTGTTGTCATTTGGGTATGGACTTGATGAACTAGCCTCTGAGGTGTCTTCATATTTCAAAATCTATGATATCAATCAGAGATGGTAATTGAGTACTCAATCAGTTCATTATTCCTTTAAAATACAAGAGAATTCAATAATTTCTACTCCATTTCTCTCAGTGTCTTTAATACTTTTTAAGATTGTAAAGGAGATGGAAAATAGACATTGGTAAAGATGGCAAAAGGAATGTAGTATCTTTTTTTTTCCTGTTCATTTATACTAGCCCATATGTTGGGGAATTCAACAAAATACTATTATTGTCATTTGCTTTCTAAGTACCTTAAAGAGAATTAATGTCAACACGTTTAAAAGTTCTGGCATTGGGCCTGCAGATCTGCTCTCTGAATAATCTCTCTGGGCTCTCCTCTATGCCAGGTTTGTGATGAATCAGTGGCTTGCTGGTGGGTGCTATTTGCTGATAGTGAATTAATTCTACCAGTCCTCAGTCCATGTAGGACAGAGCTGCTATGCCTCTCAGTACTATTCTTTGTATTATTAATGGAGGAATTCAGCATTTACTAAGCTATTTACAATTTTTTTTTATCCATCAATGACATCTCATAGCCAAGGGGAACTGTTAAAGTGCACAGAGACATGTACATGTTCAAATCAAACCTTGGCCACCAAAGGCTAAAGCTACACAGATTAGAAGAGTGATGAATCCCTGCTTTTAATTTATGACAGCTCTGGACAGCACAGTTGGCAGCCAACACACAGAATTATTTCACTATCTGCTTCATGATTGAAGTCTCCTGAACAGAGATGCAGTACAAATAAAAGATTTCTAAGCTGTCAGATGACATATTTCATTTTGGATGTGCTGGTTTCTGGGGGAAAGAAAGGTATTTTCATTGGCTCAATTCTTCCATGGTATATGATAGGAATCGTTGGTGAGGAATGAAATCCCAAATTTTGAACCCTAAAAGCATATCTCTCAATTCCATTTTTCTCTTGATGGAAATATAGAAAGGGGAATAAAAGAGATACATAATATTACATAATTACATAAAAAAATAATATACATAATATTAAGGAGTCTGATAAAATTAATCTTATGCTTAAGGAGCTAAAAATAGGAGTATAGTATAAAAGAAACAGGAATACAAGTAATAATCAATTCGATGGAAGGTTCTTTTTTTTTTTCTATTTTCTCTGTCAAAGGTATTTTACAGCTCCTGAAGTAAAATTAATCATGGACCATTTTTGATGAAGAGAAGAGCTATATAGCAAAATTTTGATCTAGTACAGGCAACAGAGACCAAGAACTTGGAGTCCTTGGAATGGATTGGAGTACATATTAGGAAAATTTGAGGTTTTTTGCATCTTTTTGTACCTTCTGAGGGTGAGTCAAGGTAGAAGAGACATGGAGCTCAGCAGGGGAGTGAGGCAACTTGCTTTATGTATGTGTGTATGTATGCACAAGCATACTATATGTATATATATAGTCTGCAAAACTTATTTTTAATGCAATAGATTGATAAAGTGAATATTTGAGAACTTTTTCTTCTCTAGAAATACCAAGTCCTCATAATTTCATTAAAACACTACAGTGGGTGCATCAAATGGAATGAAATCAAGAAATCCATCTGTGAGTTATAGTTCATCTAACAAACAGTCCATTTACATTTCCATTGCTTATCAACAAACCAGAAGGCTATAAATACTCATCGCATTTAGAAGGTCAATTTTTATGGTTGCATAATTCTTGACAAGCTGCAATTCTCATAGCCATTGTAATGTAAACGGATGAATTAATGGTCTCCTAGCTGCAAGTAAATGTTTGATACAGTGAAAAAGAATACTAAGTCAGCTCACTCTTTATGGAGCTTCATTCTATGCTTTCTATCAAATAGGGTCTCTGATCCAGGACTTTGATTTTCACTGATATTCATTCAGTTTGGAAAGACCACAAGGAGAATTGACTATACAGTTGACATGCTAATGAAATGAATTGCAGAAAGATGTTGTCCATTTTGAGAACAAAAATGCAAATATAGTCCTTCAAAGAATCTCTTGTGCTCAGAAATTATTCAAATATGGATATGTCCAAAAATAGGCTGTGCCAGGAATAATCTCTTGATATCTGGCACATTGATTTGGGGTTCTTATTTCTGTGCTGGATTAGAATTTAACTAGTTTTTTGGGGGCATCTTAATGTCTAGTTTTTGTAAACTCAATGTTAGGAGAAGGAACACATTTTTAGGGCAAGGTAATGAGTTCTATTTTAGATATGGTGAGTTTGGAATAACTAGGGCATAATCCAGAAATGTCAAGAAAACAGTTATAGGTGCAATCCTGGAGCTCAAAAGTGAGATGAGGACTGGATATGTGATTAAGAATCCATGAACATAGAGGTAATATGTTAGGAAAACCCAGGGAAGAGATAGCAGCTCCAAGTATACTTAAAGGTGGGCGGTAGTGACACTGCAGAAAGGTCAGAGGTCAAGGACAGAGGAAAAGACCATTGAAGATAGAAATAAATAGGTCATTGGTCATAGGTCACTGCAAGAGGAGTTCAATTCTTGCATCTCCCATATTTACTTGACTTTTTTTACTCTGTGTTGTTAGTTTTATCTTTCTTATGCAAATGTTCCCTAGCTCCCCAGACAGCTTGAAAGTCCTCTTTAGGTCTGTTACTGCTTCGTATTTCCACTACAATGTCCCAAATGATAGTAATGATGACAGTAGCGATGAAGATGGTAATAATATTGATGATAATGACAAGGATGATGAGCTCAGATTTATTTCTCAGAAAAAAGGCACTAAACTTCAAGTTAGAAAGAATTGTATGAAATTAAGAAAATTAATTGACAACTATATATTAAGTACCTGCTAGGTGCCAGCTGCTAAGAATAAAAAGACAAAAACATTGCTGGCCTAGAAGGAATTTACATACTATTGAGAGAAATAATGTGCTCATATATAGGTAACTACAGAATAAATTGAAAATATAGCTCAATCCTGATTACTGTGAATAATGAATTCAGTGAAGTGGTCACATATGCTGTTATTCATACTGTTTGAAGTTATAATTTTATAAAATGTGGAAGTTGGTTCTAACCCAATAGAAATATGCATGGTGAATTGTATTCCTTTGGAAATTATGTTAGCTCTTTCAATTATCTTATAAATTATTTAATAATTTTTAATGAAAAATATTCCTAATTAATTCTAAGCTAACTTGAAAGAGTTAATGTAGCTTTTATTGAGTATTAGTGATATATTCATTATGTATTTTTTAAAAGAATAATCATTTTACAGATCCTTTAATCATTCCTTCAAGGAGCTGCCCACTTATTGAGAGGTGAGACTTCTGGCAATGTCAGCCACCTCAGAAAAAACAAACAAACAACAACTTCACAAAAATCACTCTCTGTCATGGGAGATCTTTACGACCTTGGAGAGGAGAGGAATTCCCCTTAGACCTACAAGTTCACTTAAATAAATGTGATGTTACTTATTTGTTCAAGATGATTATCGTCTCTGTTTTGGCAACTTTTGATACTTCCTGAAGGTAATTGTAAACAGTCAAATAGAAAAAACATATATAGCTATATTGTAACATGATAAAAATAATGTAGTTCCCAGTGATGTTTAGTAAGCTCTTTTATTCTGAGCTTTTTCATATGTTGTTCTTTGTTTCCTCCATCTTATGCAGAAACTTTTCAGGAGGGAGAGGGCAGAGTGGTTTCTGAGGTGTTAATTGACTGGTTTCTGGAAGTGACAGCTGATATCAAGTGAGGTGACAGAGTCCCAAACTAGAAGAACACAGGAGCCTGGTCCAGTTTAGGGAAGGAGGAAATACTGCAGAGGGTCTCAGTATATTCCAACATTCTAATATAGGGCAAGAATTGAATTCTATAATATACTAAGTAGGTACTATGCACCAAGCACTGAGCCATAAATTTTGGAAGGGTTTTTTTTCTAAACCATGATAAAATTTAATAAAGATAAACTTTGATATATTAAAGAGTTTGAATTTATAGATATATTTTTTTTACTTTTACCAGTCACACCCTTCCACAATGAAAAACCAGGCATTTATGATGCTGTAGCATATATTTTTTATTCACTGTACTGTATCAAATACTACTTAGAGTCATGATAATGTATAATAACATGGCAGAAAAATTCTGATCAAGTACAAATTACAAAATGTTAGTTATCCATATAACATTTGCTTTTTTAATGACTAAGTGACTCTTAAACTCTTAATGTTTGCACCCTCAGAATTCAATAGATAGAATTCACCTGAATTTAATCAACATACCACAAATTGCAAATTAAGACATTCTAAACATAAAGTGAAAAATCAAGAAAATTATTTGGATGAGACTGCAGAGGCTTGTTTAAAAGTGGAATTTGGATGAACAGTTAAATGGACAGCTAAAAGGTAAATAAAATTAGTTGAGACAGAACCTGGATGCCTAGAGAATAAAGAAAAGTAGTGAGTTTGGATATGTGCTCTCTTTTATTGTGACTTGGTGAACCTCCTGTTCTCTTCATTGAAAGATCTGTCCTGTTGATTCCTCTACTGAATCAGTAGCCAAGCAATTACACCATGAACAAGTCACATTTTCAGTTATCCTTTAAGGAATTCCCTAATAGTAAGCTTATTTTTCTCCTATCAGATAATCAGAATGATATATGAATAGACTTTCATTTTCTCATGGGCCTAATCCCCTAAGAAGTATGTATTTAAACAAAGAGTTCACTTTCTGGAGAGAAGTTCAAAAAGAAGCACAAATAGATCATGAACTCATTGCTTCACTGTGTTTTAGACAGTGTAATAAGTCATTATTTTCTCTATCATATATGTACACATGTGTATACACACAGGCATACATATGGATGCATTTTGGGTTAGACCAAGGTGCTTTTACTAATTTTATTTATATTTAACTTACATATTTATCCGAGAATACTTTGTTATATTTGTAAGCAGGGAGGAATATTAAGACTTTCCAGCTCCCTGGACAATTGGGATTTACTTCTGCCTTGTGGGATGTCTCATTCCACTATAGCCACTTGAATCCAAGTTCAGCATTTCTTCCATTATACCTAAATTGCTTCTTAACTCAACAGATATTTTTTAAGTGCTTAACCAAAATCAAGGCTTATTTTTAGGTGCTAGAGATCAAAAGATACCATGTCTGCATTCACAGACCCTGAATTCTAATTAACTCAGAGTGGGGAGGGGGACATAGATTTATGCATGATATTTAATGCAGTACATTTTTTCCAAATGGTTTCATGAAAACCTTATCCCCATAACAAAACTGCAATTCCATTCAGCTGAACAATCATGTATTGTATGTACTATGTACTCTGATTAGTGCAAAGGATAAACAGGAAAAAAGTGAGAATAAGCCCTGATTTCAAGGTTTTACTCTTTTACTTGATAATTTTTCCCCCTAGGATAAATGATAAACTCCTCTCTCTAACTTCAAAAGCCCTTCCACCCCCTATCTCTGTAGATTTATTCTGTATCATTCCCTGGCCTATACTCTGTGATGTGGCCAATATGGTTCTCTTTTCTTTAAACATGGTAGTCCAATATCATTCCTTTGCTTTGGCTGTCTCTGATGCCTTGGATATATTAATTGCCCACCACTGCCTCACACAATTCCATTCTTTAATATGAAGGTCAAGCTGTACCTTCTACATGAGATCTTTCCTAATTCCATGTTTCAAATACTTTCCTCCCATACTACCTTGTATTGAACAGCTCTGAATGTTTTTGTGTTTTTTATTTTACATGTATTCTTTGTGCCCTTAATGTATGTACACATATATAAACATATGTGTCGACGTATGTGAATATATGTGTGTATATATTATATATATATACATATTATATGTATATACATTTACTCATGTGTGTATATGAATATATTTGCATGTATGTGTGTGCTTTCTGAATTTGTCACTGAATTGACTTAAAAAAAAACATAGAAATAAACCTTAGTTGCCCCTTTGTGAATTCTTTAAGTATCACTTTTTTTCTAACATAGGTGTTCAGACCATATACAAAATTTCATGTGTATCTACTTAACTACACTGAAATTCCAACAAATAAGGAGTAATAAACAAATCATTGTCAACTAAAGTAGCTATGATTTAGTCAAATATACTTGTTCCACATTTTTTCTATAGTACCATCCTTCAGAAAGAAGTGTGTGACATCTTTCAGAATCTATTGCATCTGACAGACTTTTGAAACTGTGTTCTAGTAAAAATACTAGAAGTTGCTTTTTTCAACCCAAGTGTAATAATTGGTATTAGAAATTACTTTTCTTATGTTCTTACAAATTTAGGTGCATTTTCACTTGAATTTTCCTAGTGTTCTACTTAGGCAAAATAAATCCATAGAATCCAAGTTGGTATAAGAGACAAATGGGAGAGAGCTCCCAATATAATGTGCCCATAGGCTCATCAGATGATATCATGGTACAGAAGAAAGACTTAGAGTTCTGGATTTGAATTGTGGCTCTATACAACCTTGGACAATTCACTTTTTTTCTTTGGGCCTAGATTTCCTTATCTTAAAGATGAGGAGGTTGGCCTGAATGACATGTAGATTCTATGACTTCTATTTGATCTCAGGCTTATGAATAAGTAGAATTTGTCATCTCTAGTTGGAGATTTGACCAGTGCTAAAAACTTTTCCAAATTTCTTGTACTTCCTTCTTTACACTGCTTGAAATTCCACCATTAAAGATTTATTCCTATGAACTTACAGGATCTTCTCATTAAAAGTTCCCTTTTACAGTTCAAATACCAATTTAAGAAAATGATACAATTAACCATTCATTATTAACACAGTGTGAATTAGTTGGTAAAATCCACTAATACCAGCTGCTGATAAAATGGGAATTTTGAAGAGGTGGAATGGCAGGAAGTCATTTGGGAGCATGAGACACAAAGCAGAAAAGCTTATATGGGACAACAAATTTACAGTATAAGCACAGCTGTCATGTCACATTAAGTTTCAGGCAGGAAAAAAAAGGAAGTATAAAAGAAGTTAGAAAATTCAGTAAAGTTCTGGAAGTCAAAAGACATAGAGGACAACCATTTATGTCCTTTTTTTCCCTTTGAGTACTTTGTCAGAGCCCAATGTCTAAAGAAAAATGCCATGAATGTATAAATGAATGAAAAAAGCATTTAAGGACTTCCACTCTAGCAAAGGCCTATTTTATTTCTGTTCTTAGGAACTTAAAAAATATATTTGTGATATGTTAACCTCTTAACAGGAAACAGTTATACAGAGGGAGCACTGGGTCATTCCTAGTTTTGAATACTTCTTAGTATAAGGTTACTTATAATAATTTTCTCTCAAAATCCATGGAAAAGAAGAGTTTTGATTTGATGAGTTACATATTGATTTTTTTTGTGGTAGCCATAATAAAGAAGCTCTAAGCCACTCTATCCTCTGACCCTTCAGAAGGATTATGTGAGATACAATGATTGTAAGACTACAGGTAGGATATTTTATGGGTCTCTCAAGTAACATGAAAGAAAATCTTGGAAACAAATACTTTCTTCAGTTGAAATGTAACATTAAACGTGACATTAAAATTCAGTAACAATCTTTAAAATGTTTGCAAAATAGAGTTGAGAAACATGTAGATTTAAGACCTCATTCTATTGGAGGGCAGGAGCTTTTTTTTCCTTTTTCCTTTTGCTTTTTCAGGCCTCAGCACTTTGCCTAACAGAAAATAGACCCTTCCTTAATCAATGTTTATTGGATTAGGTTGGATAAGATTAGAGTTCCTCTTTAAATACAAATCTCCCAAGGCTATATTTATACATGTGAAATAACCTCAAGGACTGAGGCAACTCTCCTAACTGAAAAAAACCCCCAGCATATTTGCCTCAATCATCCAAGTTTTAGACAGAAGTGATATATTTTGTGTATCTTGTCTCTGTTTTTCATTTTACTCTCTGTTTCTAAAGTCCATCCCTGCCTGATTCTGATTCAGTTGTTCAGCAACCAGTTTGGCACTCTGGATGGTCTAGAACAGATAAAAATATTCAGGTAAACAAAGAAGACTCAGTGCAAAAGTATCTTTGCAAAGATTCAAGATTAGGTGAAGATTTTTTTTTTAATTTTGATTCAAAAAATTTATCATGTGGCTGGTCCGTTCTCTCTGGGGACAGGAAAAAAATATCCTCATTGGTTAGTAGTATCAATAAAATTCATGCCATACTTTATAGAGTGCAAAGAATCCCAAGGAAGCTAAAGGAAAGGAAAGTATAAGAAAGGAGGAGGAAGAGAACATAGTAAGCAATGTTGAATGAGTAAGTAGGGACAGTTAAAAGCAGTAGAAGAGGAGAGAAAGGGCCTTGAAAGAAAAGATCAGTTACAAAAAAAATCCAGGGAAGACAGAAAGAAGAAAGAGAATGGGTATAATTCATGTCAGTTTATGGAGCCATATATACTCAAGCATACTGAAAGAGAATTATGTTAAAATATCCACAAGTAAGATTAATATAGAGGAATATAAGAGATTTTACTATACTGTAGTACAATTGCAAATTGTCATACTAGAGTTTTCTGAACTATATGGCAATTGATGTAAATGCAATAAAATAGAATTATATGTATTTTAGAAATCACATTATATTGTCATCAGATAATTTTATATTTTAAAGTATTGGCTCCAATATTGCCATTTAATTTTTAAAGCATATTAAATAACCAGGTGAATGTTTTTGCAATTTAGCTGAGACTTACAAAAGTTTAACTCAGATGATTAACTCAATAATGATAAAAAATTATTTCTTATTCCACTTTATTAGCACTATTTATTCATAATGAGAATTTCCTTATTATTTTGAAAACTCCAGAATAAATCCCCTAATATTTACTGACTTAATTGTCATTTTATCTGATGTCAGTTCTCCTCTTCTGTTATTAGTTCTTTAATGTGTAAATCTTTATATTCAACTTTGCCTTCTGTAAAATTCCAACTGTACCCATCCAACCTTTTCCTATATAAGATTTTTGAAAATAGTACTAATGACCCAATGGTTTAGGGTAGTCTTGGTGTGAACATTTCCTCTACCAATGCAGATCAGCAACCTGTCTGAAACTTTATTATGTTAGATAACTACCTGGGGTACTAAGAGTAACCTCTTAGCTGACATCTCACAAGGTGACAAAGGCTATATATGTCAACATCTTGAACCCAGAACCCAGACCAGATTTCTATCTGCAGTTCCTTCCTACCTCTTGCCTTGAACCTAGTATATTTTAAATAAAAACGCCTTGAGTTTAATTAAAATATCTTTGGATTTTAAGTAAAATTAGTCCAATTGATCTGTTCCATTAAAAAATCTGATTCTGAAACTCAATTATCTAGACTTTGCTGACAGAGCATAAGCTAATGTGTGAATGGAAATTTTTCCTATTGGTCCTGACATGTTTTGTTTCTAGTGAAAAACTGTTTTAGAATAGAGTTGTAGGTCAGAGGAAGACAAGATATAGTAATCTACTGTTTGATCAACTCAAAGACTCTAGCTTTTGGGAAAAGAACTCACTACAAAATTTCTAGGAAAACAAGAAAATAGTATGGCAGAAACTAGGCATAAACCAACATTTCGTATAATATACCAAGATAACATCAAAATGGGTACATGATTTTAACATAAAGGTTGATACTATAAGCAAATTAGGAAAACAAGGAATAGTTTACCTGTCAGATCTATGGATCTATGGAGAAGGGAAGAATTTATGAGCCAACAAGAGATGGAAAACATCATGAAATGCAAAATGGATAATTTTGATTATATTAAATTTAAAAAGATTTTGTACAAACAATTCAGTGAAGATTATAAGAAAAGTAGAGATTTAGGAAAAAATTTTCATAATCAGTGTTTCTGATGAAGGTCTCTTTTCTAAAATATATAGAGAACTGAATTAAATTTATAAGAATACAAGTCTTTCCCCAATTGATAAATGGTCAAAGGATATGAATAGCCATTTTTCTGATGAAGAAATTAAAACTATCTATAGTCATTTTAAAACATTCTCTAAATCACTATTGACTACAGAATGTAAATTAAAACAGCTCTGAGGCACTACCTCATACCTACCAGATTGGCTATTATAACAGAAAAGGAAAAGGAAAAATGTTGGAAAAGATGTGGAAAAAATGGGAAGATTGTTGGTGGAGTTGTGAACTGATGCAATCATTCTGGAAAGCCTTTGGGAACTAGACCCCAAGAGCAATCACAATCTGTATACAACAATATTACAACTAGGTTTATGTTCCAAATAGTTTAGAAAAAGGGAAAAGGACCCACATGTACAAAAATGCTTATAGCAGCTCATTTGTGGTAGCAAAGAATTGGAAATTGAAGTGATGCCGATCAATTGGGAAATGGCTGAGCAAGCTGGTATGTGAATGTAATTGAATAATATTGTGCTATAAGAAATGATGAGTAGGTGGATTTCAGAAAAACCTGATGCTGAGCAAAATGAGAAGAACCAGAAGAACATTGTACACAGTAACAGCAACATTGTGCAATAATCAGTTATTATTGACTTAGCTCTTTTTGACAATACAATAATCCAAGCCAGTACCAAAAAGACTTATGAAAGAATATGCTATATACATTCAGAGAAAGAATTATAGAGTCTGAATGGAGATAGAAGCATACTATATTCTTTTGTGTGTGCGTGTGTGCGTGTGTGTGTGTGTGTGTGTGTGTGTGTGTGTGTGGCTTTTCCTTTTTGTTCTGTTTCTTCTTTCACTCATGACTAATGTGGAAATGTTTACATGACTGTACTTGTATAAGATATATCAGATTGCTTACTGTTTTCAGGAGGAGGGATAGAAGGAAGAGAGGGAGTAAAAAAGGTTTAAAAATAAAAATCTTATAAAAAATCAATATTGAAAACTGTCTTTACATGCAATTGAAAAAAAAAATGAAATAATGTTTTAAAAAAAATTATTTCAGAATAGACCTAACTGTAATAATGGTCACTATAAAATAATGGAGAAATCACTCTGATGAAACAAAACTAGCATTGAGTAATATTTTTTAACTTCTTATGGTTGGGAGAATTTATTCAATTCATGGATTTTCAGAATTTGAATCCCAGAAAAGATTCAATGAAAAAGCAATTTTATAGTGTTGCAATTATATCCAAGGAAATTGTGGCTTTATACAATATTTGAATAACTGGCTTCTAATGATTTTCTATTTTGGTACCCTCAATCAATGTCTCCCAAAAAAGTGCTAGGAAAGCTCTTGAAATGATGGCCTTCCCAGCTAACTCATTTGCAAACCTAATGAATGGGAGATTGTTGAAACTCACAAAGAGCCCATGTGACGTAGATGAAGCAACCCTGGACTTGGAGTCAGAAGATCTATTTCAAGAATTGGTTCTAAAACCTAGAAAGACTTAAATCAACTGATGCTAGATGAATTGAGCAGACCAGTAGAACATTGTCACACAGTAACAGCGACATTGTGCAATGATCAACTATAATTGACATAGCTCTTCTCAGTATTACAATAATCCAAGACAATTCCAAACGACTCATGATAGAAAAAGCTATCCACATCCAAAGAAAGAACTGGTGGAGTCTGAATGCAGATCAAAGTGTACTATTTACACTTTATTTTTTGTAGTTTTCCTGCATTTTTTTCTGTTTCTTCTTTCACAACATGACTAATATGGAAGTATGGTCTACATTATTGTGCACATATAACTATATTGAATTGCTTACTGTTTCAGGGAGGCTGAATGGGAAAGAGAAAAATTTGGAACTCAAAATCTTATAAAAATAAATGTTAAAATTGTTTTTTCATGTAAATGGAAAAATAAAATACTATTAATAAAATAAAATTCTTTTAAGTAAAAAAAAATGTTTCTACAATTTACTTACTCTGTGAGTCATATAAAATTTCTCTGAGCCTGTTTAGTATAATAATAACAATAATAAAAGTACCGTCTCACATGACTTCCAAGAAAGCACTTAGTAAACCATTAAGTATTGTATGAATGCAAGTTATGTCAGTGATGTATAAATACTAGGCAATTAAAAAATATTGTTGATCATTAAAAATGCCAGTGACAAAAAAATAATTATAGCAAGTGAAAAAAATGCTTGGAAATAGTCTCAAACTTTTCTCCCCTAATTTTGTAGAAAGTAAGCATTCTGATTTAATGAAAAAGGAGGAAGTGATGAAAAGAACAGCAAGAGATGTCAAGGACGTTTTCAAGAAGGAAAGTTAAAGGTCTTGTTTAGTCAGGTTTAGATCCCATGTTATCTATAGATCA